>JAWWNH010000242.1:1470000-2670000 GCA_034641385.1 Darevskia mixta
TGGATGATAAGTCCATTCCTTGAAGAAACAGCGTGTGAAACGGGAGTATACGAAGCTGGCCACCCGTCGGAAAACATACCTACACGGTTGATGGACTTGTATTAATCATATTTCACACTGAAATGATAGACTCTATGTCGGAACTTTGCACAACCATCTTTATCACCTTATATTGCACTTTATACCAGAACTCTGACCTTTTTGAAATAGAAGTAGGCGTTTGCCTCTGAGGAGAGATTTATATATATATATTTTTGACAAAATTGTATCGTTGTAGTTTATTATCTATTATCGTTCACGGTTTTGTATTTTATCTTGCATACCAGATGGAGCTGGTAGACAGCTGTCCCGGACACAGAATTGACTATGGTGAGATGTATGGTGTTTTCATTTAAATAACAGTAGTGCTCTCTACATTTGCATTTATACATATATATTAACATATGCAAATTTAATGCAAATCTGTGTTCTCCTTTGTTTTGTGATACATTTTCCTTTTGGGGGGTGATGCACAAATGGTTGCCCAAATACCTGTTTTATACATTACCTTGAATGGTAGGTTGTCTCCAGTAATAAGACTGTTAATATGATTAACTTCTGCTCATCTAGCCAAGTAACATGCTGGCAGCAGTGGCGGACCTTGGGGTCTCAAATTTCAGCAGTGCCCTGTGCCACGCCTAAATTTGGTGCCCCCCCCCCCGTCACCTTCCATTCCACGTCATAGATGCAGTGCCTCTGAAGGAACATCTGGGGCTCTGCATTCAGTGCAACTGAACCGGTCAGAAGTCCCCTAAATTTGCCTCTGTTGATAGTGACCACAACCCTGTGTGCTACATATTCATGCCATGAACTGTAATAAGAGAAGCAGAAGATATACCTATTACCAAAACAGCATTGAAGCAACCACAAACAATTCCTAATCAGGTTCCTTCAAGCATGAAAACGTCTGTCAGTCCGTGACTAATCTCCAAGACAGTAGCGCGTGTTGAATATTTCAACTCTCAAATTCCAAAAATGAGGGGTGCTAAAAAGTTGTAACATGACTTGGGAATTCAAAAGATATTTTGGTTAAATTAATATACCATATTTTTCCGTGTATAAGACTAGGTTCCCCCCAAAAAAATTAGATTTAAAATTGGGGCTCGTCTTATACATGGGTAGTGCTGAGGGGGTGTTTTCTTAATCTGGAGTCCCTCTAAATAGAGGGTGTCTTATACATATAAAAATACTGTAATATTAGTCTTGCCTGGCAAGTAAAATGTGTGTAAAATTGCATAGTTATCTTTACAAATTATTGCCAAGTACTTGAAGTTATATTATATATAAATATTATTTTTATTTATGTATTTTTGTTATTATTTAGCATTGCTTGACATTTTTAGAAGGTAAAATTTAAAATTTTTGGTTTTCCGAAAGCAGTTTATGTGCTTCTTCATCAAACATAGACTTAGCAAGCTAAATGTTGTCCAATCACAAAAATAAAGGCAGATTTGAATTCCTGCCACCCAAGACCCCACACTGAAGGAATTTGCAGAAAAATTCACCCCCTAAAATGACATGCCCTCAGCTAGGGAATCTGTTCTGGTGCAAGCAAATGAGGGTCAAAAGGGCCAGAGGCAGATAATGACATCAAAGACACGCTGGAGTGTGTGATGGTCCGGTTTCAGAGCAGACAGCCTAGCAAAGCAAAGGGAGGAGACTGAGTCTGTGTGGATATGCTGGGAAAGAAGCTGCAAAGCTTGAACCTCTGACTTCCATGTAAAGTCTTTAAAACAGGAAGGTGCATTGAAATGGGCTTGTGGAACCAGCTGGCTATTTTCAGGCTGGAATTCCAATTGCCTGGTTTGCTGAGAGACTAAAATGCTGGTGGCACAGGTGATAAGGTACCATAGCTGTCAACTTTCGATTTGAAAATAAGGGATTTTTCTCTAACTTTCGGATTTGAAAATAAGGGATGCCGCGAGGGCGGTGCAATGGCACCAAGTAGCCTCGCCACCCTGCGCTCCAGAGGCTGCACGCGAACGGATGAGCGAAAGAGCGAGCACGTAGACGGCAGGCAGGCTGTCTGTCTGGTTGGGCGTGAGGGTCTGGCTGCACAAGGCATGCAAGCTCCGCCCCCAGTCAGTCTCAGACTCCTTATTGGCAGCCGAGCAACGCAGCTGAGGAGCCTCCCTGGCCGGCAGGGAGGGAGAGGAGCTGCTTCCTTTGAAATCCGGGGAATTTAAGGGATATCAACAATCCGGGGTAGCAGCGGGAAATGGCATTGGAATAAGGGTGTTTCCTGCAAAAAAAGGGAGGGTTGACAGCTATGTAAGGTACTAGGGAATGAATTGCTACTGAAGGCGCTGGTTCGAGTCTCTCTCTCTCTCTCTCTCTCTCTCTCTCTCTCTCTCACACACACACACACACACACACACACACACTTACCTTGCCATATCTAAGGCGGGTATGATGTCAAGTCATCATTTGACAGAAAAACTGCTGAATTCATATAGCAGAAAAGTGGCATGACGTGGAATACCCATAGTGCCTTTGATCCCGTGGATTGATTTAAATTGATGAAATTTAAACTGCCAAGAAAAAAAGACCAATTTAAATAATTGATTTAAATCAAGTTTGCCATTTTGTAAGGCATATGCTTCTGAAAAATATGCATAGCATTTTGTTTTTATTACAAAAACATATTGGTTTGCAACTAAACAGAGTCTGTATACTTCCTAGGGATGAATTACAAATGCTCTGATCAGGCAGACCTCGTGTTTTTGCACTACAGGTTGGCATCTGCTTAGAGACAAGGGAGGCTGGTGTGAAATTAATGCATTTCAGTTTAGTTTCTTCATATGCCTGCAAGGATAAGTAAGAACACTTCCAACTTCTGCACGCATATTACTTCCTGCATTAGGGATAACCACAGATGGAATTCAGATACACATACAGATGGGAATGTGTATTTGAGTGTGGATGCTGCATTGTTTTAGAATTCACTTTTGAACATAGATTCAAATATGCATCTCATTCTACATTCTGCCACAGCTTGTTGTTGTTTAGTTGTTTAGTCGTGTCCGACTCTTCGTGACCCCATGGACCAGAGCACGCCAGGCACTCCTGTCTTCCACTGCCTCCCGCAGTTTGGTCAGACTCATGTTGGTAGCTCCGAGAACACTGTCCAATCTATAAACTCAACTGAAGAAGAAGAAGAAGAAGAAGAAGAAGAAGAAGAGTTTGGATTTGATATCCCGCTTTATCACTACCCAAAGGAGTCTCAAAGCGGCTCACATTCTCCTTTCCCTTCCTCCCCCACAACAAACACTCTGTGAGGTGAGTGAGGCTGAGAGACTTCAGAGAAGTGGGACTAGCCCAAGGTCACCCAGCAGCTGCATGGGGAGGAGCGGAGACGCGAACCCGGTTCACCAGATTACGAGACTACTGCTCTTAATCACTACGGCTCTTTGATACTTTCCTCTCAGGATAGTCATTGAACTATCAGTTTCTTTAAAAGGCAATCCTTGTAATACAGACAATTGTAGACCCATTCATCTCTGGAATGTGGCTTCTAAATTATATACATGATTCTTCTTCAAAACTGCAATCCTGGGATTTGGAGAATGCCATTATTAATGAATAGAAGTCTAGATTTTGAAAGGACTGCAGCGCAATTGATCACCATTTAATTTCCAAGTATCTCAAGGGCCCAAATAAACATTTAATTGCAAAGCTCAATTATTTTACTTCAGTCTTTTATCTGAGAGATCACAGAATCACAGAATCACAGAATCATAGAGTTGGAAGAGACCACAAGGGCCATCCAGTCCAACCCCCTGCCAAGCAGGAAACACCATCAAAGCATTCCTGACAGGTGGCTGTCAAGCCTCTGCTTAAAGACCTCCAAAGAAGGAGACTCCACCACACTCCTTGGCAGCAAATTCCACTGTCGAACAGCTCTTACTGTCAGGAAGTTCTTCCTAATGTTTAGGTGGAATCTTCTTTCTTGTAGTTTGAATCCATTGCTCCGTGTCCGCTTCTCTGGAGCAGCAGAAAACAACCTTTCTCCCTCCTCTATATGACATCCTTTTATATATTTGAACATGGCTATCATATCACCCCTTAACCTTCTCTTCTCCAGGCTAAACATACCCAGCTCCCTAAGCCGTTCCTCATAAGGCATCGTTTCCAGGCCTTTGACCATTTTGGTTGCCCTCCTCTGGACACGTTCCAGCTTGTCAATATCCTTCTTGAACTGTGGTGCCCAGAACTGGACACAGTATTCCAGGTGGGGTCTGACCAGAGCGGAATACAGTGGTACTATTACTTCCCTTGATCTAGATGCTATACTCCTATTGATGCAGCCCAGAATTGCATTGGCTTTTTTAGCTGCTGCATCACACTGTTGACTCATGTCAAGTTTGTGGTCTACCAAGACTCCTAGATCCTTTTCACTTGTACTGCTCTCAAGCCAGGTATCACCCATCCTGTATTTGTGCCTTTCATTTTTTTTGCCCAAGTGTAGTACTTTACATTTCTCCCTGTTAAAATTCATCCTGTTTGCCTTGGCCCAGTTCTCTAATCTGTTAAGGTCATTTTGAAGTGTGATCCTGTCCTCTGGGGTATTAGCCACCCCTCCCAATTTGGTGTCATCTGCAAACTTGATCAGGATGCCCTCAAGCCCATCATCCAAGTCATTGATAAAGATGTTGAATAAGACTGGGCCCAAGACAGAACCCTGTGGCACCCCACTAGTCACTTCTCTCCAGGATGAAGAGGAGCCATTGATGAGCACCCTTTGGGTTCGGTCAGTCAGCCAGTTACAAATCCACTGAATGGTAGCATTGTCTAGCCCGCATTTTACCAGCTTCTTTACAAGAATATCATGGGGCACCTTGTCAAAGGCCTTGCTGAAATCAAGATAGGCTACATCCACAGTGTTCCCTTCGTCTACCAGGCTTGTAATTCTGTCAAAAAATGAGATCAGATTAGTCTGACATGACTTATTTTTCAGAAACCCATGCTGACCTTTAGTGATCACAGCGTTCCTTTCTAGGTGCTCACAGACCGTTTGCTTAATGATCTGCTCTAGAATCTTTCCTGGTATTGATGTCAGGCTGACTGGGCGGTAATTGTTTGGGTCCTCTCTTTTCCCCTTTTTGAAAATAGGGACAACATTTGCCCTCCTCCAGTCTGCTGGGACTTCACCTGTTTTCCAGGAATTCTCAAAGATTACTGCCAGTGGTTCTGAAATCACCTCTGCCAGTTCTTTTAATACTCTGGGATGTAGTTCATCTGGCCCTGGAGACTTGAATACATCTAAACTAGCCAAGTGTTCTTGTACTACCTCCTTACTTATTCTGGGCTGTGTTTCCCCTGCTGAATCATCTGCTCCATATTCTTCAGGTCGGGCATTGTTTTCTTTTTTGGAGAAGACTGAGGCAAAGAAGGTATTGAGGAGTTCTGCCCTTTCTGCGTCCCCTGTTCGCATTTCACCATCTTCTCCTCTAAGTGACCCCACTGTTTCCTTGTTCTTCCTTTTGCTACGGACATACCCATAAAAACTCTTTTTATTGCTTTTAACCTCTCTAGCAAGCCTGAGTTCATTCTGTGCTTTAGCTTTTCTGACTTTGTCTCTACATGTGCTGGCTATTTGTTTGAATTCCTCTCTGGTGGTTTCCCCCTTTTTCCATTTCTTGTACATATCCCTTTTAAATCTTAACTCAGTTAAAAGTTCTTTAGATAGCCACCCTGGCTTCTTTAGGCACCTTCCATGTTTTCGTCGCATTGGTACTGCTTGAAGTTGTGCTTTTAATATCTCCCTTTTAACAAACTCCCATCCATCATGAACTCCCATCCCTTTTAGTATTACTGACCATGGGATCACATCCAGCATTTCCCTAAGTTTTCTGAAGTCGGCTTTCTTAAAGTCTAGAATTTGAGTCTTAGTATGCTTGGTTGCTCCTTTCTGATGTATAATAAACTCCAGAAGAGCATGATCACTCCCACCTAATGATCCTGCCACTTCTACCCCACTAACCAGGTCATCACTATTGGTTAGGACCAGATCTAAAATGGCTGATCCTCTTGTTGCTTCTACCACTTTCTGGACAATGAAGTTGTCTGCAAGGCCAGTGAGGAATCTGTTCGACCTTATGCTCTTGGCTGAGTTTGACATCCAACAAATATCAGGATAGTTGAAATCCCCCATTACTACTATCTCATTTCCTTTTGAATGCTTGGTCATCTGTTCCAGGAAGGCATCATCTATGTCCTCAGTTTGGCTCGGGGATCTATAGTAAACTCCCACAATGAGATCACTGTTATTTTTCTCTCCCTTAATTTTGACCCAGATACTCTCAATTTGGCTTTGAAGTTTTAAATCATGGATCTCTTCACAGGTATACACATCCCTGACATATAATGCCACTCCTCCTCCTTTCCTGTTTGGTCTATTTCTCTGAAATAGATTGTATCCCTCTATTACTACATTCCAATCATGAGACTCATCCCACCAGGTTTCAGTGATGCCTATTATGTCGTATTTAGTTTGCTGTATCAAGAGCTCAAGTTCATCTTGTTTATTTCCCATGCTCTGTGCATTTGTATACAGACATTGAAAACCATTGATCATTCCCCCTAGTCTCCTACTTAAGGAATTTTTCCTCCCACCACTAGGTCTGTGTGCTGTTTGCTCCATTTGGTCAGTTATGGTGTACATTGGCTGCAACTAATATTGACAAATGATTGTTTTGGCTCACACATCATAATACTGCCATTAAAGTAAGGACTGGCCCTACTGATGTTTTAACACAAGTAATTCAGCTAACAATAGGGTTTAAACAGAATTGTATATTGTAAAACACAGTTATATGTCCTATTTCCTACACCTACACCTTCCCTGGCATTGAGGGAATGAAATATATGTCTTATTTAATGACACCCTCGTATTGTTATCCTTAAACAAACTGGATTTTAAAAGGCTGTGGCTTAAATCTGGTTTCCTATCCAGGAAGGCGAAGCTGGCTATGAATTATATGACAGAGATTGTGTTTTTTAATAACCAATCCCAGAAATGAAAATAGCTGCATGATGGTCAGGTAATTTGAGTAAGTTCAATCGTTTAGATATTTGGGACATAGATTTTAGGAAAGGTTGTCTTGGAAACAACAACTACCAGCTATTAACACATCAGCTGCTAGGACAGTTTGTCATCCTGGTCCTAACCCTAAACCCTTAACAATTTACGTTGGTTGGAACAATTGTGGATTGGGAGTTGGGCAGAGAGATGTCAAAATAAATGGCAAAATATGATTTAATTATTGAGGGACTTTGGGGATTAGGCCATCATTGAACCTTGGGAGAATGAGGTTTTTGACTATGATGTGCAGAAAGATGATAAAGCTTTTAAAAACATGTTTTGTTGTGGTGGCATAATATTAAGAAACATCACGTCATTACCCTGACTCACGAAATTTTCGTGCATTATGTGTGGCCTTTACAGAACTTAAATCACACGTAATTCCATCTGTGTAGCTTGAAAGAAGAAAAATGTGTTTGGATGTAGCCAAATTGAAGATATAATTTAGGGCTTATCCTCACTTTCCTTTCCTCTGCTCTTTCCAGGAATGGTTCTCATTTTAAAACACACTGTCCCCCCCCCATTTTTTGCTCCATAATTTGGGACAGAGGTAAGTGTGGATAAGCCTGACCCATTACTTATTATTTTGCACATGTGGGGAGCCAAGAAAAATTTGGGAGGGGTGTGAATGGAGGTTGAGGTTGACACAATGAAGAGCAATGGATAACATGACCCTCATCACATTAATTCAGAAGTAATTTGCAGCACATTGAGAATTTGAAAGTTGAAAAATTCAACACTCCCTTCCTATCATGAAGTGAAAGTGTTATGTACTGAGTTGAATCCGAGAACAATAGGATCCAAAATGCAGCAGTCTGATTGGTCCTAGAACAATAGGTTCCAGAATGCAGCAGTCTGATTGGTCCGCAGGAGCCACCCAATCCAGTTCCAGGTGGAAGTGAATCAGCGACCTGATTGGCATGCAACACTAGCCCGGAATTAGCCAATCACGTGGGGCCCATTGTGTAAATAATGTATATATAGCAGACGTTTTGGGGAAAGATTCATTCCTTGCTACTATGAGCTGAATAAAGAGCATGAAATTCACACTTCACTCCATGTATAGTTCACTGGCGACGAAGGTGGGATTCTTGGCAGGTCTGGCAGTGTTTGACCCAGGCCTCCCAAGTATATTTCAGAAAGAGAATGCTGGGTGCTTTCCTAGTTCATGAGATTCAAATGCAAATTCTGATAGGGCTAACCAGAGATTCTCCAAATAAATTCATT
Source organism: Darevskia mixta (assembly GCA_034641385.1). Taxonomy (NCBI): domain Eukaryota; kingdom Metazoa; phylum Chordata; class Lepidosauria; order Squamata; family Lacertidae; genus Darevskia; species Darevskia mixta. The sequence continues at coordinate 1,478,351 of JAWWNH010000242.1, forward strand.
CTGAAAGACACCTCAGAGTTCTCTGTAGCACTCAGGAGTTCTGTGGCGGACTTGTAGGGATTGCTTTGCAAATAAATCAATTGAGGTTCCCTGAAAGGAAGAGATCTGAAATCCCCAGCCGTAAGCTTTTCAACAGTGACACATGATATTATCTTACAAAATGTTCAGCTGTGTTGCAAAACTATAAGCCAGTGGTTTTTCAAGATGAGTTCCAGGGAGCCTCAGAGCTCTTGGAAACTCATCGGGAGCTCAGGACTGAGAAGATCAGTAATGGGAGACAATCTTCCCCGAAAGACATAGGATCTAGGTCAGAATTATCTACTCTGACTGGCAGTGATTCTCGGCGGTGCCAAGACAAAATCTCCTCCAATTTCTCAAAAGTTTTCTTCTCCTAAGAAAGAAGCTTCTAGTTTTGCTCCTTACTCTTTGGGCACGTTAGACTTCTTTAAGATCTATGGCATGTGCAGGGTTTTGAGCATAGATTATTGTTTGTGAATGCAAATTCTTTTATTGTTAATTGATGAATGGGGAGAACTGTTTGACGCAGCACTTGTCCTCAGATAAACCTCTTTCAAAACACCTGCTACCCAATTATTTTTCATTGGGAACACCCACGATGGAACCTGGAACTTTCTGCATGCAAAGTATGTGCGTCCTTCACTTTCTGTCAGTTACCACAAAATTGCCACAGCCACAGGATCACAAACAAAAGAAAAATTCCCCAGTTGAGCTTCTCTGCCTCCCTTCCTCCCCAAATACCCTCTGTAAGTCATATAGACACATCAGGTGGTCTCAGAGGCCATGTGAGAGTGTACTGATGGCCTTGGAGACTGTGGTCACCATCTGCATTGTTTTGCATACTGCCCAAACAAAGGGTCTTCTCAAGATTCAACAAGGTGGAATTGCTGGGTTGTGGATGGGGTGGGATGCATGTTGATCAATGTTTTGCTCTTTTATTTAAGCTTTGGGAGTATTCATTTTAAAACCTTGTGCTTTATCCTGCAATAAAGGTGCTTCGATGTTATGCTTCAATGGGATGCAGGTGGCGCTGTGGGTTAAACCACAGAGCCTAGGGCTTGCCGATCAGAAGGTCGGCGGTTTGAATCCCCACGACGGGGTGAGCTCCCGTTGCTCTGTCCCTGCTCCTCCCCACCTAGCAGTTCGAAAGCACGCCAAAGTGCAAGTAGATAAATAGGTACCGCTCTGGCGGGAAGGTAAACGGCATTTCCGTGCGCTGCTCTGGTTCGCCAGAAGCGGCTTAGTCATGCTGGCCACATGACCCAGAAGCTGTACGCCAGCTCCATCAGCCAATAATGCGAGATGAGTGCCGCAACCCCAGAGTCGGTCACGACTGGACCTAATGGTTAGGGGTCCCTTTACCTTTAATCTTACTTCATGTTGTGCCTCGTGCCATTTTCATCTTCCCTAAGGTTGGAAGATTAGCAAATTAACCATAGACAGGCAGAGTAAGAGGCATCAGAGAGAGCTGCTGAGTCTAGCCTGTGGCTTCATTTTGGGAATGTTGTTTCCTGGTGACTCAGTGACTTTTTGGTGCCTCCTGTCCCTGAACCATAGTTCAGAAGAGGTCCAGGTTCAGGCCTCATGCTAAGCTATGGTTAATGTAAACCAAGGCTTATAAACCAGCTACAGTTACAGGTAGATAGCCATGTTGGTCTGTCATAGTCAAAAATAAATAAAATCCTTCCAGGAACAAACTTAGTTGGTCTCTAAGGTGCTACTGGAAGGAATTTTATTTATTTTTTATTTTGTTTAAACTAGCTACAAACCTTGTTTAACTAGCACCTGCTCACCGTAGCTAATAAACCACAGTTAAGCCGTGAGACTGGGCTTTGATTATCAGTTTTAACTATGGTTAACTAAACCATAGTTTCTAAATCTTGGTTTAGCATGACAAGTGAACCAGTCCATTGGGCTATGGCGCATGGTAGAATGATGCCCCAGAGTTATGTGCTGATAGATGCGTGTGTGCAGGGATTACTTGGCTGACAAGCAAAAGGAGAAAACAGTACGTGAAGATAACTGATAGAAACCATATAAACTGAAGAATTGAAATAAACTGTCACAGGCCTAAAAGACAGAGGTCAAAGGGACAATCTTCTCTCTCTGAGTAGAAAATTATTCAAATGAAGAGTCATGATTGCATTCAAAATGGTTTCCTATTTAGGCAGACTGGCCTGCCTGGAACCATTTAGATCATTGGTTTGCTACTGTGTCTTGTTCTGTTGTGTCAGTGTGTGTCTGTGGTATCCAACATTTTCAGGCAGGTACATCAGTATTCGTTATATACAATTAATTATTTTCCTGATTAAATGCTTCAGGCATCCAGTCAAGGAACAGGAACACTATAAATGAGACTTAACACTGACAACAAGTAACAAATAATTAATAGCAAGAATTGAACAATTTGTGGGAAGCCTCAGCCCTGGAATTTGCTTAGACATTTAACAATTATAACATAATGAATGGATTCATAATAATCAAAGTCTATTGGCTTACGTTTTAGGAACACAACAAATAAAAAGCTTAATTTAAAATATAGTGCAAGCAGACACCAGTAGCCAGCCCCTTGGAGGATAGAAAGAGGGATACTGTGTTTGTTGACTTCACAGCTGAGATCTGGAAAATGAAAAAGTACACCTAAAAAAATCCCCAAAATTTGGTTTTCAGAACATTTTTTAAAACTTGATTTTCTTCTTTGTACACAAACTTTTCAGTCTTCATTTTGTGCTTTAGGGAAAAAAATAGAGCCCTTCGACATGTCTTCTTAGAATAGATCCCTTTAAATAAAAAGAGAATATACTCATAAATATGAATTGGGAGGCCCAGCACCCAGGGGCCTTTTTGTTTTTGAGAGAGAGAGAAAGATCCTTTTATACACTGATTTCACTTGGAGTACTAAGTTTAATGTCATGAACTGAATATATATTGACTTCATGAAAGCTTCTCCTCCTCCAAGTGCAGTGTGCGAAAGAAGACGTGAACACCACACGGGTCTCTCTTTTGAGGAGCACCATTGAAAACTGGCGAAGATCCCATCATATGCATAGTTGCCGGTGGAGATGGAAAGCTGCTTCTATGAACCAAGGCAAAGACCTTAGAAGTGGCTGTGGGAAGGTCTTCCCTCCAAGGAGAAGATTTACTCTGTTATCTCCTAACTTCAGTGTAGGAGTAAACAGACTGTTTCTTACCAAGCCCTGACATAATTCGTAGCACCCTTGTTTTGGGCCAAAGACTGGGATTGTGGAAGCTTCTGCGACCTGGGCGAAAGTGAGGAATAAAAGGGGGGAAAATGGCACCAATGGACCAGAGTTGAGAGAATTGCAGAAGCAGCGGCGTAGCTAGCCGCTCGGGCACCTGGAGGCAGTGCAAGCCACCCGTGGGGTAGGGCGAGCCGGGGCAGGGCAGGCTGTGCGGAGCCTCTGCCTTTCCCTCCCCCGCCTCCCCCTCAGTTGTAGAGCGGGTGCGGGAGAAGCAGGGGCCAGACACAAGCCCCACACTGCCATTTCAGGCTGCACAGAGCCTACAGGCATCTGAGCCACCACGGCACTCCCAAGAAAAGTGCATGGCTCAGGCGCACTGCAGGCCAGGCCCCATGGTAAGTGCTGCCTGCCCCCCAGCTACGCCTCTGTGCAGAAGCAAAAAATAAGAAACTGGCTGAGGTAGAAGAGGTTTGACAAAGTGGGTTCTCCTTCATGGAGAGCACATGTTGCAGTGGGGGCCAACAAGTCACCCCTCTGTTGATGGGCGGGATAGTATAGATGGCCACTGCTGTGATTGGGTCCTGGGTGTCGTTGGGGAGATTTTCATGTTGCAATTTGTTGATGGACAGCCCATATTGTTTGGTTCATAACGTGTTATTCCTCTTTGCTGCGTGCATCGGATCTCTCGCCCCGCCCTTCCCTATTTTTAGGCCTCTGCGTTGACCTTGCTATGCCTGTCATGGGGTCGTCTGCTTTTGGGGCAGGGGCCTGGTAGGATTTTTTTTCCATTTGGCTGATTGGCTGGTGCCATCTGGTTTTCGCCTACTGCGTAGCAATTAGTCACAACTTGTAAGGTTGGCGGTTAGGCATTGGTTATGTTATTAAATTGGTTGGTGGAGGGGTCAGGATTGACTGTGTCTGCCCCTCCAATGCTGCTGCTGCGCAGGGAATTCCATTAAAGGAATCCAGGGGCTCACCATGCTTTTGTCCGTATCCCCCAGTCGGGGGCCAGGGCCACGCAAGAGCCCCTGGGAGCATTTGGGGAAAGGCGAGGGTCCGACCCCCAGCTCCCATTCTCTCCCCAAAGTGTTTTCCCCTTTTACTGACAAATGTCAGTTCTGTCCCCAGCGGGACAGATAGTCGGAACCAATGCCTAAGCAACCACCCACATTTTCTGTATTTTAATAAAGTTGTGGCCAAAATCATGCCAAAAACCTTAAACTTAAATTTCTGTCTGAAGTGTGTTATTTGAGGGGTGGTTGGGGAACCTCGACACACAACATAAATGTGCCATGCTCAGGGATGAAATTAACAGCTGGAGCCAAAACCGTTTCCTTGGTGAAATAGAAGAGCTTTATCATTACAGTGGTACCTCGGGTTAAGAACTTAATTCGTTCTGGAGGTCCGTTCTTAACCTGAAACTGTTCTTAGCCTGAGGTACCACTTTAGCTAATGGGGCCTCCCGCTGCCGCCGCACAATTTCTGTTCTCATCCTGAAGCAAAGTTCTTTATCCGAGGTACTATTTCTGGGTTAGCGGAGTCTGTAACCTGAAGCGTCTGTAACCTGAAGCGTCTGTAACCCGATGTACCAATGTACAACATAAACCAACTATGCCATTGCTCTGTAATGTTCCTGAAGGAAATGGAAGCGTAATATATGGTCTTGCTCCTATCAAGCTCAAACGCAATAGTATTTCATTAGCATTGTTACAATCATTTTTAAAAAGCTCATGGTGAATGATGATAAATATGTGAGCAGTGATAAATTAAGTTAAAGGGAATTAAAAATACACCGGAAAGCAACCAAATTCAATAACGGTTGTTTCAGCTTACTTCAATTCAGTATTAGTGGCTACGTCTACAAGGATCGTTGCCTTTTATTGTTCATATTGCTAGTGTTTTCTGTCAAAGGCTTTAGGGCTGTGGGAATCAAAGAAACTGAATCAGCTAAGCTACCCTACAGGGGGTTTCCCCCCCTTATTTACTTATTACATCTTGTGGAATAAGCAAAATGAAAGGAAAACAAGAAGCTTTGCATCTAAATTTTAAATTAAACTTGGATTGTTTTAAAGCAGGGCTAGCGAACTTTATACCTGCAGGCAGTGTTAGAAACTGAGATATGAAAGCTAGGAACTAATGGCACCTTAAACCTAGGTTATGGGTGCGGAATGAACAGGAATACAAAGTTGAAAATGTATGAACTGCAGCTAAAATATTATGTTCATTTCCCACATGGTCTAGTCCTTCCCCTGCCCTCCCCACTAATAGTCTTAAGACTTCAGAGAGTAGCTGGAACTCTGCAGTTTTCGTCTGAAATCTTAGGTGCAATACTGCGGCCAGAGCTCAGAAACTGCTTGCACTAATGAAATTCCCTGTCGCAAATGTGCCTAGAACAATGGGAGTTTAGAACACTGCCTGCAGGTCTCTGGGCAGTTCACAAGATAAAATCACAATAAGATAAAATCGGATAAGTGTAAATTTTGAGGAATTGCAGAATTGCTTTGTTTTGTTTCTCATACTTGTGGAAAGAGCAAAATTGATAAATTCAGCTTATTTATCTACAGCTCATGGGCGGTGCAGCTGCCCCTCCATCAAGTAAATAAATAGAAACACTTAACTAAATGACCATTTGCACTGCAGATAACTCAGTTCTGCCACCCCCAAAAAAGCCTGCCCACCCCACCCCTAAAATAAATGCTGGCTACACCCATTCTACAGCTTAAGGCAAAATGCACAGATCTGGGAATTGGGCAGCACAAATCCAGGAGAGAGAAAGAGAGAAGAAAGAAAGAAAGAAAGAAAGAAAGAAAGAAAGAAAGAAAGAAAGAAAGAAAGAAAGAAAGAAAAGATAAAATTGGCAGTGGGGTGGGGAGAGGACATGGTTGTTGTTGTTGTTGTTGTTGTTGTTGTTGTTGTTTAGTCATTTAGTCATGTCCAACTCTTCGTGACCCCATGGACTAGAGCACGCATCAAACTCATGTTGGTAGCTTCGAGAACACTGTCCAACCATCTCGTCCTCTGTTGTCCCCTTCTCCTTGTGCCCTCCATCTTTCCCAGCATCAGGGTCTTTTCCAGGGAGTCTTTTCTTCTCATGAGGTGGCCAAAGTATTGGAGCCTCAGCTTCAGGATCTGTCCTTCCAGTGAGCACTCAGGGCTGATTTCCTTCAGAATGGAGAGGTTTGATCTTCTTGCAGTCCATGGGACTCTCAAGAGTCTCCTCCAGCACCATAATTCAAAAGCATCAATTCTTCGACGATCAGACTTCTTTATGGTCCAGCTCTCACTTCCATACATCACCATTTATAGACAGCCCAAATAGTTATCAGGAAGCAATCATATTGCTACATAGCTAACCAGGTGATGTGATGTTGATCCGTGGAAAGATGTGAAGAAAGATAAAGCAATTTTTTTTGGTAAACATTCCTGCAGAGGAAGCAGGGAGGTCTGAAAAACTGCCCAATGGATTGCAACTAAGCTAGAAGGGGCAAATAAAAATATAAATAGAGCATATAGACATCATCACTGCCTGGAAAGACACGCTAGGTCACATCATTAGCTCTCTTGGTGCATCAACTTTTGCTTTGCTTCACAGAGCAATCCAAGTCAGCAACTACAGTTGACAGAATGTGGCCCGGCCTTTCCCTAGTGAGGGACTCTTGTCTTGCACCCAGGGGCAGAGAAAACCAGTTCTGATTAGTTGTCAAGGTACTTTGCTGGAATCTCTGACACATCTCCTCCCTGTCCCATAAGGCTCTTCTCGGTCTTCAGTGACAGAAAGGATAACATGCAAGCAAGAGAATGCCAGTTTAATAAAAGGTAAGAATTCAACTCTTGGGTTAAGGGAAGAAGCCTGATGATTGATTGAATCCTTGCAGGGCAGCTGCAGTCTAGTTATTTGTAGCCACGGGTCACTGCCGAATATGTGAGGCTGCTTCAGACAGGAATAAAAAACAAACATAAGCAAACAGTGTGAAATAGATAGGGAAGAACAAAGAAAAGGGAAATGCAAGTGCTGAGAGAAATGAAAACGGATTCATGTAATCTCAATGGGGAAGAATATAAAGCTTCAAGTGAGCATCAGCCTGGAAATCCGTAGTGGAAATAATGAAGTAACATGCTGTGACAAAGCAATGCCCAGCTCTCCCCCCTCCAAACATGCAGCAAAGGAAAGTGTGGAAATATAGGTTGTTAGACCTTTAAAATGCTATAGGCCCAAAACTTCTTACTTTCGCATAGGAAAAGAACAAACATTTGGGAAGTTTTAAAATGGTTTACTTACAAATTCTTCAAAGGTAAAGGTAAAGGGACTCCTGGCCATTAGGTCCAGTCGTGACCGACTCTGGGGTTGCGGCGCTCATCTTGCATTATTGGCCGAGGGAGCCGGCGTACAGCTTCCGGGTCATGTGGCCAGCATGACAAAGCCGCTTCTGGCGAACCAGAGCAGCGCACCGAAACGCCGTTTCCCTTCCCACAGCAGCTGTACCTGTACTGCTAGGTTGGCAGCAGCAGGGACCAAGCAACGGGAGCTCACCCCGTCGCAGGGATTCGAACCACTGACCTTCTGATCGGCAAGCCCTAGGCTCTGTGGTTTAACCCACAGCGCCACCCGCGTCCCTTTCTTCAAAGGTAGGGTTGCCATATTTCAAAAAGTCAAATAGCAAGGTTGCAAGGACTCAGGCCAGGACAGCAATAAACAATAATTTCTTCTATTTTTGTTGTTTCAAGTATGACACAAATTCCAATTGCAATGATTTTTAACTCCAGGACAAGGCCCTGTTTCATTTATTCTTCATCAGCTGGAACAATACTTCTGAAACGTGGCCACAATCCCGACAATACTCCTTAAGATCATACACTTCTACGAGGTCCCGACCACAGGATTTTCCTTCGCGACGTCGATTCCGGAAACGTCCCTAGTCATAAATTTATCAGATAGCTTACTGAACAGCGAAGAAGAAAGAGAATTAAATAGAGGCCTCAGTTTTGTTCCAACTCCAAAGTATAATTCATTCCAGATTAGGGTGGACCTCTTTAAACTAATTCGACTCATCAAACTGCGATGCTTTTTTGGCAATACCCCAGTTCAGAAAAAACAATTGCACTTCCGTTCCACTTTCATTCCACCTGTGGACAATGCACGTCTGAATGTTTTCTATCAGCTAGTACTTGAGGATATCATTAAAATGGAAAAACAAAGACCACCTAAGCACCAATTGAATATAACAGCCCAAGAAATAGAAATAATACACAATTTGGCTAATGACACGAACATCGTCATAAAACCCGCTGATAAAGGGGGCGCGATTGTAATTCTCAACTCTACGGACTCCACAATTCTGCCCCCCCCCCAAAAAGCTCCACAACTATGGGCAATCCTCCCCTCAAAAAAGTTTAACAACTCTGAATCTCCCCTCATTTCCTTAATTTGGAGTCCCAAAAAAATAGGGGTCGCCTTATACACGGGGGCATGTTATACATCAGTGCTCCCCAACCTTTTTATCGTCGCGGACCGGTCAACGTTTGATAATTTTACCGCGGCCCGCTGAGGGGGGGGACATTGATTGTTTATATTTTAGATTGTTTTGATGTCATAATTTTAATTTAATTGTATTTAAACATGCCTTCAAAATAAAATACAGTTACACCCAAAAATGAATATAAAGTGATTTAATATTTTAACACCACAGTAAATAAAATTGAAATAATTTAATGTCCCTTGGGCGGCCCGGTACCATTTGATCCACGGACCAGTACCGGGCCGCGGACCAGGGGTTGAGGACCACTGTTATACATGGAAAAATACGTTAGTTGTTCCATGTCCACATTTTTTTAAAAGGATAAAACAAACAGCATCCTAAAATACCCTTCTCAAAACAAAAGGGAGTTTTTTTTTCTGTGAACTTTTCCTCTGTATATCTCCTCAGTCATTGCTGGCATTAAATAACAGCTAAACTGACACCTCTCCAAAGCAGATGGTGAGAGATTGCTGGGGCAGCAGCCCACCTTTTGGAGGCGAGCGAGGCCATTTCAGAGCCGGCGGAGGGAAATGGCTTTTGACTGGCTCATTTGTGAGGGCTGGAATGTTTTCTGCTGTTCATTAAAGCGGTGCTTGGGTTGCTAGTAAAGAACCATTTAACAGCTGTTCCTCCTCTGCATCAAATAAGTGAACCTACTGCTGACCCGCTTGCCTTTGCTGTCATAATTTCCGTTTTTCTTTCAGGTAGCATTTGTGACCAATGCCGTTATTTACAAAAATGACTTGGTTTTTAGAAAGAAGTGATGACAAATAAGGGGAGGCCCAGGGTATTATCTCGTAGAAAATAAAAGTATTTCTTTCTTTTTCTTTTAAAAGAACGACTGTATTCTTGACTTTACTGTTGTCCGTGACACTTTCCTCATTACCTCTCATTACATAAAAATGATATTTTGTGGCTATTTATAATTCTGGCATTGTGCTTAGAAAAGCAAGCATTCAGTTCACGACAGCAAAGGGATGGGGGTTTGGATTTTTGCATGATGCTCAGCTGCACGAAGCTTCATAAAAAAAGAAATGGCTGAGGCAGCACCACCCGTCCTGTTTCTAAAAACGCTCCCAGGAAGATTCAGAGCAGCTTGATTTCACCAAAACTAAAGAGGCCGTGATTCTGCTCAGCTATTGCCTGCAGTATTGTACATTCAAGACAGTCAAATCCAAAGGGATCTCGCCCTGTTTGCTGTGATAAGGTACATTTTTAAAAGGTGTAGGTTATTGCTGACAATAATGACTGCTATTCCCCATGACTAACTGCTATTATAAGCACTATAAACTTACAAAGCTGGAAGGTAGCAAAGAAAACATTGTTTGAGGGCCAGTATATCAGAGATAGGCAACATGGTGCCCTCCAGATAGTGCTGGGCTCCAACTCCCACCCTCCCTGACTACACTGGCTGGGGATTCATATCCTTCAAGTCTCACCCTCATTTTAACTAAGGCTGCAATTGAGGCTGCAATTTGTCTGGAGAAGAGAAAATTGGCTGTGGGGTGGAGAGAGGACATGGTTGTTGTTGTTGTTGTTGTTGTTTAGTCGTTTAGTCATGTCCGACTCTTCGTGACCCCATGGACCAGAGCACGCCAGGCACTCCTGTCTTCCACTGCCTTCCGCAGTTTGGTCAGACTCATGTTAGTAGCTTCAAGAACACTGTCCAACCATCTCATCCTCTGTCGTCTCCTTGTGCCCTCAGTCTTTCCCAACATCAGGGTCTTTTCTAGGGAGTCTTCTCTTCTCATGAGGTGGCCAAAGTATTGAAGCCTCAGCTTCAGGATCTGTCCTTCCAGTGAGCACTCCGGGCTGATTTCCTTCAGAATGGATAGGTTTGATCTTCTTGCAGTCCATGGGACTCTCAAGAGTCTCCTCCAGCACCAAAATTCAAAAGCATCAATTCTTCAGTCTTCTTTATGGACCAGCTCTCACTTCCATACATCACTACTGGGAAAACCATAGCTTTAACTATACGGACCTTTGTCGGCAAGGTGATGTATCTGTTTTTTAAGACAGTGTTTCTCAACCTCCTCGGGGCAACGGCACACCTGCCCCATGAAAAAAATCTCGCGGCACACCACCACCACATGCACCCCGACCCCCCCCGACCCGGGGGGCGGGGTGTCCGTGCACCCCGGCGGGAGGGAGGGGAAGGACCCAGGCGGGCAAAAACGGAGCGGGAGATCGGCGACCGCGGCGGGCAAGGCGCCCGCCCCCCTCCGCCTCCTGCGCCCAGCCCCCCGGCAGCACCTCCACCCGGCCCCGAGCGAGCCCGGCGGCACCGGCACCTCCCGCCCGTCCCCGACCGCGACCGGGGCGGCAGAGGCAGCAGGCGAAGCGCCCAGCAGCCCCGGCGAAGGCGGCGGTCGGCGAGCGAGAAGCGGAGCCGAGGCGACGCGGCGCCAGCCACCCGGACCGACCCGGAAGCGGCCCAGGGCACCGCCGGTCGCCCCGCCCGCGCCCACCGGAAGCGGCGCGCCCGGAGGGGGAAAGAAGCCAGATCGGAAGCGGGCGCCTCTCCATCCTCCACCCGAGGCTCTATGGTAGGATCCCGCGCCCTCGTCCGGCTCGTTTTTTCGAAACGCGCGTTTTTTCGAGTCTTTTCGAGTCTTTCCTGCCGGAGCTGTGTGCGCAGCCCAATGCGCCGGGAGTTTTCCCGCGGCACAGCAGCCGGTGTCTTGCGGCACACTACTGTGCTGCGGCACACCGGTTGAAAAACGCTGTTTTAAGATGCTGCCTAGGTTTGTCATTGCTTTTCTCCCAAGAAGCAGACGTCTTTTAATTTCGTGACTGCTGTCACCATCTGCAGTGATCATGGAGCCCAAGAAAGTAAAATCTCTCACTGCCTCCATTTCTTCCCCTTCTATTTGCCAGGAGGTGATGGGACCAGATGAGGACATGGTAGCACTCTTAAAATACATAAAGGATTGCCACATAGAAAGCAGCAAAGATTTATTCTCTGCTTTCCCAAACCCAGGACCAGATCTCATAATGGGCTCGGGTTACAGGAGCACTGATTTCAGTTTAACTTTCTAACAGTACGGGCAGTTCAGTAATGGGACAAATTACCTCACTAGAGATCTTCAAGAAGATGCTCTTCATGGTGCTCCGGCTTTGAATTACCTCCATCCCACAGGGTTGGGATGGATTAGTTGACCAACAAGAGGTCTTCTGACTCTGTGACTCTTTTGTTAACTGCAAGGTTTGAGCTGTGTGGGGTTAATCAAAATCACTCCTGCAGGGAAGAGTTAAGGGGGTCCTGTATATTTTCATACTGATTGGTAAGAAAGCAGCTGGAGGGCCAATTTTCATTAGAAAAACATACCTCAGTGCCCCCTCCTCCACCCACCACCTTACCTCTTAAATCCTACCTGTTCCCAGTTCTCACGACCACCAGTTCCCCTCAGAGCAGCAAGAATAGGGTTTTTCACAGCTTTCTTCATCAATACAGTGGTACCTGGGTTACAGACGCTTCAGGTTACAGACGCTTCAGGTTACAGACTCCGCTAACCCAGAAATAGTACCACGGGTTAAGAACTTTACCTCAGGATGAGAACAGAAATCGCGCAGCGGCAGGGAGGCCCCATTAGCTAAAGTGTTACCTCAGGTTAAGAACAGTTTCAGGTTAAGAATGGACCTGCAGAACGGATTAAGTTCTTAACCTGAGGTACAACTGTATTCAGGTAGAATAAGAACAAAGTATGCCTACTTTTTCTTCTGAAGGAAATTGTCCAAACATAGCTGAAAATGTGAGGCTTACCACAAATGTTATAAGATAGTCTTTTAAGAAGTCTTCGAACTCAATTTCCAAACTAAAGACGGTCAGATAAGGGGATGACCAGCCTTCTGATTCTTTTGAAGTTGTTCCGCTATTATCACTTCGCTCGTGAGCTGTTGGTTGCTGTCACACTGCATTACCTCTGGAAGAACCAGCTGTCTGATAAATAAGTGGCAAGAAAATGGTAGGGAATTTGAGTGAAAAAAGAGAGGAAATGATGGTAATAACATCAAAAATTACAGGATGATGGATGAAGAAATGGCTCCATAATAGTCAAGTGCTGCCCTGCCATACCTAGTGATATTTAGTAAATATGACAATGGCTGTCATTAAATTGTCCAAAATTACAGGGGTGTCCCACATTAATGTTAAAATGAATTGTTACTATTTTGCAGCCTGTGTTTCACAAAACTGTTAGCAAAAAAAAAAGTATTTTATTTTCCATGATGAGAGAATGACATTTTAGGTGAAGTTCAGGGGTAGAAAGGTCCTGTTGCAACCCTGTTCCATGGCAGATCTTATAGGATCGATATATAAAAACTGATGTGTATTCATAGAAACGCTACCTGCAAAATCTTATATATATAATTCTCTATTATATATATATATACGGAGCTGTTCCGCCAGGCCTTTGGGCAGGATGCAGTTTGACTTACCTGTAATTGCCACCTGCCCAGATTTTAACTTGTCTGAATTAATTTTAAGATGTATTTTAATTAATTTATGCCTGTTTTATAACAATAATAATAATAACTTTTATTTGTACCCCGCCCTTCCCAGCCGAGACCGGGCTCAGGGCGGCTAACAATCATAAAACCACACAACCACAAAACAAACAGTTAAAAATACAAATTAAAAACAATTTAAAATTTAAAAGTTTAAAAGCCACCTCATTATAAGTAGCTTACCAACAACCAACGGAATAAAAACATCAGGGATTACACTCAACCCAACCCAAAAGCCAGGCGAAACAGCTCCATTTTACAGGCCCTGCGGAAGGATACCAACTCCTGCAGGGCCCTCGTTTCCTGCGGCAGGTCATTCCACCATCTCGGAGCCAGAACCGAGAAAGCCCTGGCCCTAGTAGCTGCCAGCCTGACATCCTTATGGCCAGGGATCTCTAGGATGTTATTATTTGAGGACCTCAAGGTCCTACCCGGGGCATACCAGGAGAGGCGGTCCCTTAAGTACGAGGGTCCTAGGCCGCGTATGCATATTGTGTTGTTTTTATGATGTTAGCCACTCTGAGCCCGGCCTCGTCCGGGGAGGGTGGGATACAAATGAAAAAATATTATTATTATTATTATTATTATTATTATTATTATTATTATTTATTAAACACCTAGATCAACTTACAGCATAACAATACCCATAGGCAAAGCCGGGGACATGCTATGTCCACCACCTCGGGCATGGACTCGGGCATGGGCACAACCCCTCTCAGGGTTGACCAAACCATTGAGTCCCTGGATTCCTTTAATGGAATACCCTTCACATAGGGATGGCAAGAGCGTTCTCCCATCCCTATCACCTGAACCAGAGCCTATCCGCAACCTTACAGGTTGTGATGATTTGTTACGCAGCAGGCGAAACCCAAATGGCACCAGCCAATCAGCTAAGTGGGGGAAATTCCTGCCGTGCCCCTGTCCGAACGACAGACAACACACGACAGCATAGCAAGGTCAAGCGCACAATCCCTAAAAGTAGGGAGAGGTGGGCGGGTGTTCTGATGCACGAGCCGAAAGAGGAAGCTCTGGGTCACATGCATGGGCATATGTAGGTCGCTTGATCCGTCTAGCTTGCGTCCCATTGGCCTGATTAAACCCAGGATCAAGGGACCTACCAATAGGCTGTTGTGGCTGTCCAATCATCCCTACCCACAACACAAGGGTTTGGTTGCCAGATCTCACCGCAACCCTCTTTAAGGGAGGACACGATTAGTGGCAGAGAATGAAGATGGATCAGACCTCTTCAGATGACGAAGGAATTATTTGCTACATGTTCAAATTTTGTGGTGAGCTGTCCCTAGAGTTCTTTGGATCCTGGCCCTGACTTTCCTTAGAGAAAACCCAGAGCACACATGGTTACCATGCTTACTTGGGGACACATGTATCCATGTCCTGAGAGTTCTTCCTTTAGGAACCACAAATGATTGGGAAATTAATCTGACACGGTATCCGTTCCTACTGGAGGACAGACCATCTGGTGGAGCCCTGCTGGCTTAGAGCAAAGGCCAGTCTTCTCCAGCAGTCTGTGGCCAACCAGATGCCTATAGGAAGCATACCAACCAAGGGCATGAGCACAATATATCCCTCTATTCCAAAGGAATATGCTTGGAGGCTGGAGGAAGAGAGATCAGATACCTTATGGCATACATTTATTGTTTTCAGCATGCATCTGAAAAGTGAGCCTGTGCCCACAGAAGCTGAAATACAATTTATAATGGTTTTCTTTTCCCTTGTGGCCCTGGCCTGAGCTTCGGCACGGAGCGGTTTAAAACCTCAAATGCATACATAGCAACCTTTTAAATATTGTATCACAAGCTGTGTCCCTCACATAGTATCTCAAAGATTGGAAGCACCAGTCGATTCCTTCCGCAGCTGCTCTTGACGGCCGCTATGTAGGTTTTACAGACTCTTCGTGCAACATTTGGGTGTTTTACGGTAGAGCAATGAAACTGAATGGCTGCTAGAGGGGGGAAACCCATGAAGAAAACAGCCAAGTTACCGAGATGTAAAATCCAGCTGGGTGGCGAGTAAGGGGTCTATAAAAATGGAAATAGCTTTGAAGGGCCCACCGGCCTGAATGCGGCTCATGAATCATTGCCGGGACCCTTCCATCAGTGATAGCCATGCTTGCTTTTCCCAGTAAAAAGAGGCCCATCTTCCCAGAAAGTTCTGCAGAAGCCCATTGCTGTAAATTGCAACTTGATGGCCTGTCACCGAATGTGACACCGAGGGCACAAATACTATTACTTCAATGCAATCGCAGTGTGGCAAAAGTTAATAAAATGTATGTCACCCCCAAAAAGCAATTGCACCTGCAAGGTAACAAAGGGCTAACACATGAATGCACAAAGCAGAGCGCATAGCATAAATTCTCGCCCGAAATCCACTTCAGTCACATATGCGGGCAGGTTGAAAGTAAACAAGGCAGCGCTGAAGAAAAAGGTTGCTATTTTTTAATTAATAAACTTTGGCAAAGTTCTTGTTCATTCTTATTCTGCTGGCATGGGTTCCAGCAGCCTGGCTGGTTTTTCAGACAGACTGGTTTTTTGCTTTGCTAGGCTGTGAATTAAAAGTGTTCTCTTAGTAGCCACATGGCTGTCCTGTTTTGCCACTTGGGGTGAAATGGGAAGCGCTGCCTCAGGGCCTCCTGCCACCTGAGGCAGCTTTTTCACCTCGCCTCCTGGTGAGCCGGACCTGAGTAGCTATTCATCTGACCACATCACAGGGCTGGAAGAAGTCCTCAAGTTTTTCTTTAAATATTTGGTGCCATACAATAATGTTTATTCTCATTTCTGAGTAATTGACCTATAAATTAAGGGTATCCAGGGCCGTCTTTAGCATATGCGGCGCCGGGGTGCAAAAAACTGCCCAGTGCCCCCATTTTTTTGGAGGGGAGGCCCAAGCTGTTGAGCATTTTTAGGGGGCAGCTCAGAGTTGTTGAGCTTTTTGGGAGGGGCACACAACTCTCTCCCATGCCGCTGCGGGTGAAGGGAGGAGAGCGATTCCTACAGAGGCTTAGGAGGGAAGCTGCGCACCCTCCAGCCATATGGGTGGCAGACACGCAACTCTCTTCCATGCCGCTGTGGGAGGAGAGCAATCCCCACACAGGCTTGGGAGGGAAGCTGCGCGCCTCGTGTGAGCAGAGTGCATGCGCTGGGAGGGCCTCTCGATGGCCCGCCAATCCCAGGTGCGCAGGAGGGTGGAGCCGGCCGGCTGCCTCAGCGCCCGCAGCAGAAAAGGCTGTGGTGCTACAGGCTCTGCTCTGCTCAGCAGCGGCTGTCAGCTGGCCTGGCTCTTCAATCCCCGGACTCCAAATCTCGGCCCCGGACTCTCAGCCTGGCGCCCCAGAGAGCCCGGCGCCCGGGTGCCCCACACCCCTAGCACCTATGGGTAAGCCAGCCCTGAGGGTATCTCAGACTGCAGTTAAACCTATGGATTTTGCCTCCAGTGTGGTGTAGTGGTTAAGAGCGGTAGACTCGTAATCTGGTGAACCGGGTTCACGTCTCCGCTCCTCCACATGCAGCTGCTGGGTGACCTTGGGCTAGTCACACTTCTCTGAAGTCTCTCAGCCCCACTCACCTCACAGAGTGTTTGTGGTGGGGGAGGAAGGGAAAGGAGAATGTGAGCCGCTTGGAGACTCCTTCGGGTAGTGATAAAGCGGGATATCAAATCCAAACTCTTCTTCTTCTTCTTCAAGATGGAGATAATAATGTTCAGCAAGAAACTGAATCTGAATCCTCACAAGATTGAGGCACTTTGAGTGAGATGTTCTAGAATGTGGCACAAATTCCTCTGTATTATGCCGAGGTTCCATGAGACATTCCAGTGTGGAAAAGATTCCCCAACGGTGGGCAATTTGAAACCAGAGTCATATGTGTTGTGTATTGATTCAGAGTGTTATCATATCTGTATTACTATTGTCTGTCATCACATTAGGGTAAAGTAACTGCCTTCCTGCCCCAGAAGGAACAGTTACTATTGGTGCATTCAAGTTGCTGCATTTGGATCCTCAGTCTTATTGGTTCCCACCAAAAAGCAGCTGTGTGATTGCTTGAGATTGTTCCCTCCTAAATGTATCTTTTCCTAGCCAGTCCTCTGTCCCTATAAATGTAGCTTCCCTACCCTCAGTTCCCTCAGTCTTGTTTGCCTGAATAAAGAGTTGTTACATGAAGAAGCTGTCTCCTGCCTGCTATGTCAGAGAGCTGAAATCACTTGCTGAAATCATTAACCCACGCTACAACAATATGCTAAAATAATATAGCAAAAATCTTCTCTCATTTTGTCCCTCTGTTTTTCTTAGTTCTTCCGTTTTCTGAAATATTACATTCTAGATGCACTTGGGTTTTCGTTTTGTTTTTATTAGTATGCTCTTCTACTTTTACTGGCCTTTTACTGTTATCGCTGCTGCTAAGGAGAGTCACCTGTTGTAGCAGTTGTTATCAGAATTGTTGCTGCTATTACAATTATTACCTGAGCAATTTTTTGAAGAGAGCAAGAAGTGAGAAGATAGATAAGGCAGCAAAGAAAGGGAATGATTTTATAGTAATGGGCCTCTCAGAAACTTAAGAGCCCTGGATCACAAAGCATTTTAATGTGAATAAAAGGGGGGGATATAATTTATATATTTCCTAGATAGCATACAGAAATGAAACCAATAAGGTTTTATAACACTTTTAAAGGCTTCTGCGGAGATTACTCTGAAGTCTTCATTAACAGAAGGTTATTTCCTTTTTTGTAGATACTCATGAATTGTCCTGCAAAAAATTAATCAAATAGTGCAGTATTTCAAAGTGCCAAAAGATTATCACTTTACACTTTTACATTCACCCCAGATCCTTCCCAGCTGCAGTAATTCATTAAAATGATTCAGCTATTCGTCACAAGGCAATAATTTAGTTGCTATCTGTTAGTGAGGCTGGACGTGTAAGAAGAGGAAGAGAAGCAAAATTAATGCCATATATTATTTTCTGAGCTACTTGCCCAAGCTATAATTTCAGTAAGTTGCTAATTTTGGCAAAGTTTGTATTTTTACCTTTAGGGTAGTCATGCATAAAACGTGCAATGCAGATTTATTAGCCCTGATTCGTAAGCAGTGATCCACAGATAGTTTAACTGTAGCAGAGAGACAGCAGGCTGCCGAACAGAGAAGACCTCCATATCCAATAACCTGCCTATCAAATTGGCATTATTTTCTGGGGGAATAACTCACGGTATCAGTCAGCTGTTTGGCAAGGCAGGAGAGGCACCATTCTCTCCCAGCCTGTCATCTTATGACATTTGATTTGAAGATTTGATATTGGCAGTATTTAATAGCTGGCATGTAATTATATTTGCTATCTGACAGATGACAGATAATGGTATTTATTTAGTATTTGCTTGTTGACATGCACTGTTATTTGACAGTATTTTCTAGGCACTATACAGTGTGTGTGTGTGTGTGTGTGTGTGTGTGTGTTCCTGAATCCAAAAGGATTCAAGTGCTAAAATAGACAGACAAGTTTCTTACTTAGACCAAGTATGAGTCATTAAGGTAACAAAGAAAGAGGCTCTGTGCCAGATGACAAATGGATGCTCCCACTCCCCAGTACCTGGAGCGGCGCACATGTTGTGCACCTGGGGCCGGGCGAGCTTCCCGTGGGGGCGGGGCGAGCGTCCCAGGGGGGGCGATGCGGCGATGTCACCCCCCTCAGGGATGACACCCAGGGCGAACCGCCCCCTACCACACACCCCTTCCTCCACCAGTGCCCCCCCGAGTCTAGCAGTTTGAAAGACAAACAGCAGAGTTGAGATGTGTGAGCTAGCCCAGTGTTTCCCAACCAGGGGTCATATGGCCCCCTGGGGGGCCAGGATATTCTGGGGGCCACAGGTGAAAAATCTCACAAATGGGGGGCCACAACACAAGGCTAGAGGGACACAAAGGGAAGTGAGAAGTGAAGGGGGGGAACTTTTTAAAGAAAATCTCTTTGGCTGCCTATCTGCTTGGCCCAATCACTAGCAGGTAAGGGGGCGGCCCACCAGGGCCTAGGGCTCCTTTTTGCCACGTGCATTTTCTTGGAGCAGTCCTGGTTCGTTTCCGGCGGGAGAGGGCGATCGCTGAGGCTGCCATTTTGACCAGTAGAGCCCGCTATCCAGAACCGCCAGGTCAGGTAAATGGGGGGGGGGGGGGGTTGCTGCCAGTGGCAGCCTCGGCCTGAATCTGCAAGCACAATTCAAAGTGTTGGTCCTGACCTTTAAAGCCCTAAATGGCCTTGGTCCTGTATACCTGAAGGAGCGTCTCCACCCACATCATTCAGCCCGGACACTGAGGTCCAGTGCCGAGGGCCTTCTGGCGGTTCCCTCACTGCGAGAAGCAAAGCTACAGGGAACCAGGCAGAGGGCCTTCTTGGTAGTGGCATCCGCCCTGTGGAACGCCCTCACATCAGATGTCAAAGAAATAAACAACTATCTGACGTTTAGAAGACATCTGAAGGCAGCCCTGTTTAGGGAAGCTTTTACTGTTTGACAGACTATTGTATTTTAATATTTTGTTGGAAGCCGCCCAGAGTGGCTGGGGAAACCCAGCCAGATGGGCGGGGTATAAATAAATAATAATAATAATAATAATAATAATAATAATAATTAATATTATTATTAATAATAATAATAATTAATAATAATAATAATAATAATAATAATAATATTACTTATTATTATTATTATTATTCCTGTAGCGCAGACAGGCAACATGTAAACATGTTTGACCTTTAGCACATTCAGACTGGTATAGCTTCACTGGTTTTTTTTTAGTGAGGGTTGGGAAATGTGCACACACGAATAAATGAGGTTTGGTGCAAAGTGAGAAAAGTGACTGGGGAACGCAATCAAATAGGACGGGAAGGAGAAGGGGAAAAACTCTCCGTTAAAGGCAGCAGTAAGACTCAATGACCTGTGCATACATCAGTCAATACACTGACAGAGGAAGCACTTGGTCTGAAAAGCATGAGAAATAACCTCAGCTACATCGGTACTAAACAAAGACGGCGTAGTGCCATCTGGAGAATCTTCAGGAAATTGCCAGCAATATTTCCCTTCATATTTCAGCCATTCTGAAAAGTTACACTGTCTGTTTGGGACATTTATCTACAAAAACCTGATAGTTACTTTTTCCAAGGGGGGAATTTTCCAAATGGCTAGCTTGCACTCTGGTTTACATTCTAGAAAAAAAAATTCTCATCATTTTAAGTGCAGAGCAGATTGCTATTACTTAACATTTTCCTCATCGAAGTGCTGGCCAGCTTGCTAGTACACAAAACTTTTTTTTTTAATGAGACCAGATGATTATGACCTTCCGCAGTCCTGCGAAATTGGCTTTTTAACATTTTAGCTTGTGATCTTCTGGCTCAAAACTTCCAGTTGTTGTATGTCTGGTGCTCTTTAGGGAGGGGGCGTTATTGATTAGCCTTGCTTTTGTTTTTGTTTTATTAGCTATTTGGTGTTTTCATTTTGTATTTTTATTATTCCTATCCATTTTGTATTTTTATGTTGTGAACCACCCTGTGATCTTTGGCTGAAAGGTGGTACAGTCATACCTCGGGTTACGGCCACTTCAGGCTGCGCGATTTTGGGTTGCGCACTGCGCTGAATCCGGAAGTACCGGAATGGGTTACTTCCGGGTTTTGGCGCTCGCGCATGCGCAGAAACACTACATCGCTCTTTGCGCATGCGCAGAAGCACTGAATCGCGATCCGCACATGCACAGACGTGGCACTGTGGGTTGCGAACGCTGCGGGTTGCGAATGTGCCTCCCGCACGGATCACATTCGCAACCTGAGCATCCACTGTATACAAATTTATTATTAGTATTAGTATTATATTAGTATTAGTGTTTTGTTTGTTTGTTTGTTGTTGTTGTTGTTGTTGTTGTTGTTGTTGTTGTTGTTGTTAGACATTAAAACCGGAGTTGTCCAGTGCAGCCCAGAGCTGAGAGTCAGAACCCAGGAACAATATCAGGATTAGAGGGCAAACCCAGAGGGGAGACCAAAGACAAGAGAGGGGTCAGGATGGAAGAGTAAGGCTGGGAAATGAAAGCCCCTTTTTGAAGAGTTCAGAAAGGGGGGTGGGGATTCCTCAACAAAGTCAGTCACATTATTGGAAAGTGTGAAATTATGTAGATGATTCCCAACAGCCACAGCTTGTTTCATCCATGTAACTTACAATATAATTATTGGTCCTCGGGGTTGGGGGTACTGCTCCTACACGTGAGCAATAAGATGAGGGAGATGTGGATAGATAGATAGATAGATAGATAGATAGATAGATAGATAGATAAATGAAGGGGCTTGGGAAGCTGCAAGAAATCCTCTGGCATTACTGTGTCATAACAGGGAACCCATCATAGCAGTAGGTTAGCAAAACTTGCTATGGATCCTGTGCTGTGTGTGATCACTACACCTGCGCAGCAGAGTCCCCCAATACAAGGGCAGCTGGTTTTGCATTGGAAGTTCTCTGTAGGCAACTGGATGCAACATTCGGTTGTTGCAGGAAAAGGTTGTGCTGTCTGGTGCTGGGCTAAAAGCATCGCCCTGCTCCACTTGCAACGTAACTGCTGTGCATGAACAGGGCTACAGTCTTGCCTCACTTCTGGTTCCTTTGAATGCCTTCCTCCCTCTCTGTAGATTCAGCTGCTATCAGCATTGTGGAAGCCCATAGGTTTCTGTCAGGCAGTTTGGGAGTTTTCTAAAAAAAATCATTTTCTTTTCATTTGTGAACCATTGTGCTTCTTTTGTACCCAGGGGCACCCTCTCAGTTATGGATAAGCCACTGTCTTGTTTTTGGCTGGTCTTGTGTCGTTTCCCAGTGGAGAAGAAGAAGAAGAGGAGGAGTTTGGATTTGATATCCCGCTTTATCACTACCCGAAGGAGTCTCAAAGCGGCTCACATTCTCCTTTCCCTTCCTCCTCCCCCACAACAAATTCTCTGTGAGGTGAGTAGGGCTGAGAGACTTCAAAGAAGTGTGACTAGCCCAAGGTCACCCAGCAGCTGCATGTGGAGGAGCGGAGACGCGAACCCGGTTCACCAGATTACGAGTCTACCGCTCTTAACCACTACACCACAGGACTTCCTGGCCACTAGAAAATAATGGTGGTGGGGTTTTCTTTATTTTGGGGGCTGCTCCCTGCTTCTCCTCCTCCTCCTCCTTCTCCTCCTTCTCCTTTTTCCTTCCCGCTACCTCCATATATTTTACTCAGTGTTTTCTACAAACCGTTTTTAATCCTTTGTGCCACTGGGTATTTTCTTTCTTCGCCTGCCTTTCTCAAGCAACTCCCCAAACCCCACAACAGTTGAGTTCATGTTGCTCATTTGAGGCCGCTGTGTTTGTCTCTTTCCTCTGAACATATTCCGTCCTCTTCTGTGCCCAGATTTCCAATAGCTATTTGCCTAATGAGGAGATTGGCTGGAAGCTCTCTTCGTTTGGGGACTGCTGTAGAAGCATGTCTGGTTGTGTAGAGTCCCTGAGACAGGAATTACTGTGATACAGTCCCCAAGTTTCTCCAGCCAGATACAGCTAAGCCCGGGGAACAACAGCCAAAGCTATACAAGCCCCTCGGCATCAGCACTGGCAGGTTTAAGACAATTAGATCAAATTCTGGGTTAAATCAAATGTTGTTACTAATCCCTCTTCCCAAGTAGGTACATCATAAAAACTAAGGTGTAAAAAATGTAGAGGGGGTGGTGCTGTTGACCAGTGAGGAAGTGGGAGAGAAGGGTAGGGGAGATTTACTAGGGACAACGCCATTATTCCAAGACCTCTCTCTATAAATATTGAATAAAAAGCAGATGGTAAGAGCCTGCCATGGGGGTCGGTTCCTCTGCCACCTGACAGATTGTCCTGAGTAAATCTCCAACCCCTTCTCTCCCACTTTCTCATTCGTCAACAGCACACACACACACCCTACGGTTGCCGCTTAGGGCATAGCTGTCAACCCTCCCTTTTTTTGGCGGGAAACTCCCTTATTCCAATGCTGTTTCCCGCTGCTATCCCGGATTGTTGATATCCCTTAAATTTCCCGGATTTCAAAGGAAGCAGCTCCTCTCCCTCCCTGCTGGCCAGGGAGGCTCCTCAGCCGCATTGCTTGGCTGCCAATAAGGAGTCTGAGACCGACTGGGGGCGGAGCTTGCATGCCTTGTGCAGCCAGACACTCACGCCCAACCAGACAGACAGCCTGCCTGCCATCTACGCGCTCGCTCTTTCGCTCACCCGTTCGCGCGCAGCCTCTGGAGCGCAGGGTGGCAAGGCTACTTGGTGCTATTGCACCGCCCTCACGGCATCCCTTATTTTCAAATCCAAAAGTTTGGAAAAATCCCTTATTTTCAAATCCGAAAATTGACAGCTATGGCTTAGGGCCCCCTGTCTCCGAGCTCTTTGCTCTCCTACTTTTAAGGCTTGCCGAGTTCTGGGAGATGGTGGGTCTGGAATGCTTTCTAGTGATAACTTGTCAGCCAGGTGTTGTTCTGGCTCTCCTATGATTTCCCAGCTTTCCCCCTCATCTGCCTCTGAGCTGTGACCTCCCTTAAACCCCTTTTGTAATTTTGAACTATCTTCTTCTCTGGAAGGGTCAGGCTGGGGAGGCGGTCTCCACCATTCCTCCTCTGCCCAGTCCCTGACACTCCTCCTCCTCCTCTCTTTTTTCTTTTTTGCAGAGTTTAAGCTTTCATTTGTGGTTAAACAAATCCACCACAATATTAGCATACTCTACTGAGTCAGCAAACCTTATGCAAAGATTCCGACCTCTCCTCTGTTGAAGCGGGAAATAGTCTGTCAAGTTATGAGTCCCTTTGCTACCCAGTGTTAGTGTACTTTTGGCAGTTTGAGGGAGACAATATGTGAAATTAGAAATTAAAAGCAGGCAAGGTAAGCCTGCCTGAAGGAGAGAGGTCTGTGAAGCATGAAAGTTGGCTCCAGCCAGCATTGTTTTCTCATTTCCTCCTCTCCTATGTTGTGTATCCCGTTCAAAATCTGATCATTCCGATTCTCCTCCACACTCCTGCTTTGCAAAAAGCAAACCAATTTCCTTACTTTATCCACACGTGTGGCTTTGGCCTTTCCAATTTCAGGTTTCTCAAATGTCCTTTAAAAAAAAAACCAGACATAAAGCATTTTGAGAGGAAGTGATTTTTCCCTTACAGATGCTGCACTTGAATTATTGTATGATGTGTTAGGAATGGGGATGGATGGAACTACCCAGTTTTGTAGAGGGAGTGGAATGAAATCAGTATGTACTGCCTACTCCTTCAAAGGCAGCAGTCACCACATTGGAGTGGTGATGAAGACATGGAGTGTGGAGAGGTCAACTGGGGTGACAGTTGATGGGTCTGGAGAGCAGGACAAGGAGTGAAGAAGAGCAGCTGAGGAGAAAACCAAGTGGAAAGTAGAAGAGGAGAGATGGAGAGACCATCCTTCAGCCATTAAGGAGCAGTGCACTTCAGCAAGTGTACATCAACATGTTGAAGGCAACATCTGGTGCGCAGGCTAAGACCCTACCTGCCCGCAGACTGTCTTGCCAGAGTGGTGCATGCTCTAGTTATCTCCCGCTTGGACTACTGCAATGCGCTCTACGTGGGGCTACCTTTGAAGGTGACCCTTTGAAGGTGACCCGGAAACTGCAATTAATCCAGAATGAGAGAACTACATTGGCTCCCAGTACGTTTCTGAGCACAATTCAAAGTGTTGGTGCTGACCTTTAAAGCCCTAAACGGCCTCAGTCCTGTATACCTGAAGGAGCGTCTCCACTCCCATTATTCAGCCCGGACACTGAGGTCCAGCGCCGAGGGCCTTCTGGCAGTTCCCTCACTGCGAGAAGCAAAGCTACAGGGAACCAGGCAGAGGGTCTTTTCGGTAGTGGCGCCCGCCCTGTGGAACGCCCTCCCAGCAGAGGTCAAAGATATAAACAACTATCTGACATTCAGAAAATATCTGAAGGCAGCCCTGTTTAGGGAAGTTTTTAACCTGTGATATTTTAATGTATTTTAAGATCTGTTGGAGGCCGCCCAGATAATTATTATTATAACATAACCATGCAAGGCTGGTTTTCCTGATGTTGTGGCAGAGTACATGCTTACATAAATAGCATCAGAGAACAGGTCTGCTTAATCTGGTAAAAGCTGGTCTACTCAGTTCAGTTAGACTTGGCCCTCGAGAAATTTGCAAACCAGGTCTAACACTTCCTTTTCTCTCTCTCTCTCTCTCAATGTCACACATAGAGAGCGGCATGCTCCTGCTATTCAGATAACGCTAAAGGTGTGTTCAGGCAAATCCTTTTCTGGGGAGATGAACCAGCACTTGTCCAGTCCCTTTTGATGCTGTGGAGTTGTGTTTTGAGGTGATGCTCCCACACTTCTCCCTGGTATTGCTGGATCCTCTCGTCCTAGCAGCATTTCTGTCCCACGTCACTGTCAGTCTTTACCACAGCCACAATGTTCAGTCTTTACCACAGCCACTGCAAGAACTTGAGCACCAGTCTCCCTTTTACCCCTCTTTGAACGCTACTCCCTTCCTTCTTCCCCCTGCTGCCTTAGCTGCCCTTTACTGTTGCTGGAAACCATGGGAGAGGAGCTTGGAATAGCTGTCAGTAGAGCATGAGGCTCTTAATCTCAGGGTCGTGGGTTCAAACCCGCACCTTGGGCAAAAGATTCCCGCATTGCAGGGGGTTGGATTAGTAGACTCTCGTGGTCCCTTTCAACTCTACGGTTTTATAATTCCATGAGTCAATGCTCTTGTGTTCATGTTCTGCTCCCTGGTTTCCCACAGACATCTAGCTGGCCACAGTGAGGACAGGATGCTAGACTAGATGGGCCATTGGCCTGGTCCAGGAGATGTTCTTCTGACATACTTATGACTCTCCCAGTGTTCCAGTTCCCTTGGCAACAGTCACCAAGGCTGGCTGAGAATCCTCACCCTCCCTTGTTATGATTCTGCTTATCTTCTGTTTTTCCCATGCAACTGACCTTATGAAATGACAACAGCAAGGGCACACAATGATGTAACACAACCACATGAGGACAGGGAGGGTGGAGATCCTTGGCTGCTCCACTGCCCTCGGAAGCTCAGGCGGTGATGGCTTGGAAGAGGGCCTTCTCAGTGGCAGCCCCTAAGTTTGGGAACTCCCTCCTCACAGAGGTGTGCATGGCATCTTCATTATACAGTTTTCTGTGAATGCAGAAGACACACCTCTTTGCCCTGGCTTCTGACTCCATGAGGTATATATTTTTAGGACCCACCATAATTTGTGAGCGTAAGTTGATTTAAATGTTTTTAACATTGTGCTTTAAGTGTTGTAATCCATATACTTAAAAAAAGTATTGTAAGTTTAAAGAGTAGAAATAAGCTGGAAGATAGGGAGGCTGTAGACTTAGAGGATAGATTTAAGGTTTATAATTGTTGGAATAAATGATATTGACATTAGGAAAGAAGAGATATTGAGGTTAATTAATCAAAAATGTTTTCAATGATGTCAAGAAATTACTAAAGATGATATACAAGGAATGCAGGAAGAGAGGATGGGAGGAAGTGATAAGAAGGATTAATAGGTTAAAAGGAATTATGTATGTTTTTATGTGTATTATTGTTGTTGTTTTCTTTTTGTTTGTTTATTGATGTTTGGTTTTTAATTGTATTATTTTGTTAAAACCAATAAAAAAAAATTTGTGGGGGGGGGGGAATGTTGTAATCCACCCTGGGACCTTAGAGTAAGGAATTAAATCCTTAGCATCATCTTGCACAGCTGTATCCATGTATGGCAGGTAGGGGGCACAAGCACAATACCTGCCCCAGTGCCGCTATGTGTGTTGCCCCATGGTCTCGGGGCAGCCCTACATAGAGCACATGGCAGCGATCTATCCTGGAGATTACCAGCACATGGAAGAAGAGGACAGGCAATCACGGTCCAGAAACAGCCGCTGCAACCAGCCCAAACTGATTAAAGGCACTCCGAGTGACAAATATGGATTCATGAATCTGCCCAGACTACGAACCTGCTTCCAGGGGGAGTACAACCCCATCCAAAGCAGGTAATGGAGGAATGGTCTGGACTCAGGCTTATTTGTGATGGTTAATAAGGAAAGGAGCTAAGCGCAGCATATTTTGACTGTGTTGTCTTTGGGCTATGTGGAGGGGCTCATGCCATTAACATCCCAACAGATCTTGCTTCTCCATTACGCTTCCAGAGAAGCCACCAAGTCTCAGCTTTGGATTCAGCAAAGAGAAGACATGCCTCTCTTTGTCTCCAGATTTAGCCTCCCCCCTCCCCCCACTATATATAGGTCATCTAACCTCGGATGCATCCAGGCAGCTGAGGGGTGTGAGGAAAATTCCTTTAAAAAATTCCTTCCAGTAGCACCTTAGGTAAAGGTAAAGGGACCCCTGACCGTTAGGTCCAGTCGTGGACGACTCTGGGGTTGCGGCGCCCATCTCACGTTACTGGCTGAGGGAGCCGGCATACAGCTTCCGGGTCATGTGGCCAGCATGACAAAGCCACTTCTGATGAACCAGAGCAGCGCACTGAAACGCCGTTTACCTTCCTGCCAGAGCGGTACCTAATTACCTACTTGCACTTTGACGTGCTTTCGAACTGCTAGGTGGGCAGAACCAGTAGCACCTTAGAGACCAACTAAGTTTGTTCTTGGTATGAGCTTTTGTGTGCATGCACACTTCTGTATCTGAAGAAGTGTGCATGCACACGAAAGCTCATACCAATAGCAAACTTAGTTGGTCTCTAAGGTGCTACTGGAAGGAATTTTTTTATTTTGTTTCGACTACAGCAGACCAACATGGCTACCTACCTGTAACAGGAAAATTCCTGTCCATTATTCCTGGAAAACACCATCACTTAGTAGTAGCCATTGCAACCTAGCTCATTCTGGTGTGAGCACTTAACTGGTCAGCCAAAGCCATTACCTTAACAAATGGCAGGTTTCCTTTTCTAGGTTCTGCCCCAACATATACGAGATCACATGTTTGGAAGGGGTGCACACAGGTATCATATTCTAGACTGATCCCCTCACCAAAAAAAACAAACCAACCCCCCCCCCAACCCTCATAACATTACTTAATCAGGAAGCAATTCCCATGGAATTTGGTTGGGTTTACTTCCAAGTAATATGTCATTGTTGCATGAACCCACTATAGATGTTGTGACAGCAAGGGCCCCTTCTGAACCACAGCAAGACACTTAAGTACTAAGTGTTAATAAAAATGCAATGTTTAAGTGTCTGCTGGTTTGTTTGTTTTTTGCAAAGGAGGAGAATGGAGAGACACTCAGAACAGATGGAAGTAACACAACCTTTCTCCAAGCAGTGAGGAAACTGACAACAAGGATTCCTTCTGAATCAAGGTAAGACACGTTTCAGTTTGGTTAGCTTAGTACAACTTCAGTGCTTAATGTCTCTTGCTTATTGTTTCAAGAGAACGCCAGAAAAACTTGGCCGCACCTCCCTGACCCCCTTGGCCACTAAGCAGCCCCACCAGGTCCAGTGTCCGTGAGCCAGACCTAAATGTTCGGTTTCCTGAATCCATTGTGAAGCACCCGCATCCGAAAATTATTTGCATCAAGCCCTGCTTTGTAATTCCCAATGAAGCAACAGGGATGCGATTGTCACTGGAGGGCATGGGAGCCTATGGGAGCTGTTAGAAAAATGTCTTCACCCGTTGTATTTCTGCACGCAATTTCATTATGCAGCAAGTAGTAAGGGATGTTTCACAGGCTGTGACTAATGTGCTGAATCAAAGAGGTACCTGGACAGGTAAAGAGGCAAAGTTCAATCTTATGAGTGACACTAATTGCACAGCACACATTTTAGCAACGAGCTTCAGATCAGATCAGTAACTGTAAAAACTGCACAGGCAAAAGTGGCATGAATCATAGAGGCATTGTGTGTCTCCACTGGGAGCCCAGTCAATGCAGCCAGGATACATATATATAGAATACATACCCTGTTTCCCCTTTTTTAATACGTAGTCATAAAGTAAGCCATGGCAGGGTATTTTTACCTTTGCAAGAAGTAAGACGTACCCCAAAAGTAAGCCATGGTGCCGCCATTGTTCCCGTCGCCTCCTCAGCCCCTCCTGCGTGCGCAGGGAGCCAGCGAACCAGTGAGAGGCACGGGGGGGAAACGCGCCTCTTGCGGAGTTCTGCCCCGTCTGCTTAGCGCGCAAGGGGAGGCGCGGGGGGGGGGAGACGCCTCTTCCTGCCCCGCCTGTTCCCCGTGCGCAGGGAGCCAGCGAGCCAGCGAGAGGCGCAGGGGGGAAACGCGCCTCTTGCGGAGTTCTGCCCCGCCTGCTCAGCGCGCAGGGAGAGGCTGTACCGTACCATACTGACGTAATAAAAAAATAAGACATCCCCCGAAAATAAGCCACCCTGTGTTTTTTTGAGGGAAAAAAATTATAAGACGGTGTCTTAAAAAGGGGGAAAGACGGTAAATGCATACATTCATACATAATTTTATTTGTATGCTGCCTTTTCCATACTTCAAACCATTCTCAAGGTGGCTTACAACATGAGAAGATTACACAGTTACAAACATAACAAAAGTAGCTGTAAACAATAAATAAAACATTAAAAGTACAAAACTAAATTGAACAATTTCTGCATAAATTATAAGTTCTAAGAATAAAAATACAAAAAATAATAACATCAGTAACAGCTACAATGCCCCCTCAACAGAAACCCCTCAACAATACCCCACCCCAAGTGTCTGTTCAGCAGCCTCGGCTTTTATAGCTGGAGTCAGTCCGGGTCCCGCCCTCCCAAACCAGGTGGGAAAAGGCCTGCAAGCCAGCAACGGCGTAGCTAGCCGCTCAGGTGTGTTGGGCGGCGCACGCGTTCTGCACCTGGGGGCAAGGCGAGCCGGGGCAGGGCGCACTGCGCAAAGTCTCTCCACCGCCTCCCCCTCAGCTGTAGGGCGGCTGAGGGAGAGGCGGTGGGCAGACACAAGCCCCACGCTGCCATTTCAGGCAGCGCGGAGCCTGCAGGGGCCCAAGCCACCACATCACTCCCAGGAGTGCCACGTGGCTCGGGCACACTGCAGACCCCGCGGTAAGTGCCGGGCCCAGCGCCAGCTGCATTTTGTTGCGTTTGTTGACCGAACTAAAAAGTTTCATGAGCACCCCCCCCAAAAAAAAATATTTATTTTAAAAACTCATATTTTTGCCATTTTGTGACCCCCCTCAATGATGACACCCAGGGCGGCCCACACCCACAGCACCCCCCTTCCTATGCCATTGCAAGCCAGGGAGTAGGTCTTCCAGGACTCACAGGCAAGATGATCTCTGGCCAACTCTGCAGCCACCACTTTTGTAGTCAGTCAGGGCCGGGGAGCAGGTCTTCCAGGACTCACAGGCAAGGCTAGTGGAGTCAGGTCACCAAAGACAGACCAGATTAAGATCCTAACAAAATGCACTAAGCCTCATCCTGTTCTCCTGCCCAACTCCACTAGCTGATGTCTACAAGACAATCAACAGCACCTTCTTGAAGACCCTGATTAGGTTTGCTAGGTCTCCTGAGAGTCTCTATGTCATGGGCCAGGAATTGGCATTACCTGCTGAGCAGCAGCCTGAAGGAGCAGAAGGCAGAGTGACTCCACCTGCTGTTGATCAGCCTTCTTGCTCCTGATGAGAACCAGCTGACTTCAGCTTTCTTAAACAGGGTTCCCAGCCTCAGTCAGTTGCAGGAAACAACATTTGTCATTCCTGGCTAGATCTGGCTGCTTCTTGCGTCTCTTGACCTTGGACTCCCGGCTTTCTTGACTCCCAAACCATCAGATTGCGAGAACTGAGATACTCCTGACTTTAGGACTGGACTGAACCTTGCATATGGACTCTGCCTCCAGGCAAGTACCCACCTGAGACTTGACCTTCTGCCCCTGAGCTCTGCCATGGCTGGGCAGCACAGGACTGCTACAGCAGTCTACTCCTGAGTCACGGGTGGCATCGCTTGGGATAACAAGGACAGCACCTGTTGAAGCAGGAAATGGATCCTAGTTTTTCTTTTTAAACCGAGGTAATGTAAGATGCCCTCTCCCAAGTCTGTTAGGTTTTCAAAATGTCTTTATGATGCTTACATTGATGTCCACTTGCTATTCTCTCACTCCCACAGAAAAAGAGGTGTTTGCAGTAGAGAGAAAATGCAATATGATAATCATGATGAGCTGCGTCTCCCTATGCAATACCTTACTCCCTCCATCTCATCTCCAGCTCCCTGATATTTAGACTTGATTTACACTGTGATATCAAACTCTCGATGTGCAACTTTGGCTCCTCCATATGCTGCCTCCCTCTCCATACTGTGCAGGCTGAAAGCTCATTGGGGCAGCAAGTTGTCTCTTGCTCTGTAAAGCAGAAAGTATACTGGTAAAGGTAAAGGGACCCCTGACCATTAGGTCCAGTCGCAGATGACTCTGGGGTTGCGGCGCTCATCTCGCTTTACTGGCCAAGGAAGCCGGCGTACAGCTTCCAGGTCATGTGGCCAGCATGACTAAGCCGCTTCTGGCGAACCAGAGCAGCGCACAGAAACGCCGTTTACCTTCCCGCTGCAACGGTACCTATTTATCTACTTGCACTTTGACGTGCTTTCGAACTGCTAGGTTGGCAGGAGCAGGGACCAAGCAACGGGAGCTCACCCCGTCGCGGGGATTCGAACTGCCGACCTTCTGATCGGCAAGCCCTAGGCTCTGTGGTTTAACCCACAGCGCCACCCACATCCTAAGTATACTGGTAAGGTAAAGAGACCCCTGACCATTAGGTCCAGTTGTGTCCAACTCTGGAGTTACGGCGCTCATCTCGCTTTATTGGCCAAGGAAGCCGGTGTACAGCTTCCAGGTCATGTGGCCAGCATGACTAAGCCGCTTCTGGTGAACCAGAGCAGCGCACAGAATCACCGTTTACCTTCCCGCCAGAGCGGTTCCTATTTATCTACTTGCACTTTGACATGCTTTTGAACTGCTAGGTGGGCAGGAGCTGGGACCGAGCAACGGGAGCTCACCCCGTCGCGGGGATTCAAACCGCCGACCTTCTGATCGGCAAGCGCTAGGCTCTGTGGTTTAACCCACAGCGCCACCTGGGTCCCAAGTATACTGGTAGCCCTGTATAAAATAGGGGAGGAGAACCTGGTCCTCTCCAAATGTTGTAGGGCTTCAGGGATGATGGGAGATGTGGTCCAAGTACATCTAGGGAGGGCCACAGGTTCCGCCCCCCATCCCTGATACAAAATAATTATTATATACCACTGGAAACCGACTCTTTTTGCATTAAATATCCCCTGGTGCATCTCTGCTTCATCATATTCATTTCCCCATCTTTTTGATCTGACTCTTAAGCTATGGATCTTACTATGAACTGGCTTCGAACAGTTCTGAGGAGAGCAATAATTTTGCTTGAAAATGAAGACTTTCTATGAAGGGTGCTTTGCTAGTGGCAATTCAGGAAGCAAAATAGTCACACACAAAACTCCACCCCAACCAAACGCCCCCCCCCCAAACTCTTGTCTGAGAATGTGGCAGACTAGAGAAGTTGAAAAAGGGTCAACCTTTAGCAAAAATCTATTTTATGACTTCTGTCATGCCTCAAAGGTACGCTGGCTATTCCTGTCTGCTGTTCTCAGCAGTCCTGGAAGATTCCTGCACTTAAAACCAATTCCTTTGTCAGAAATTGGTGGTTGTTGTTGGAAAGACATGTTTTCTCCAGTTATGAAACACCATAACATTCTGATTTGCACTCAGGAGAATCACTCAGTCCAGCAGAGCAGAGACTTCGGCTCCACTCTCAATGGGTTCATGCAAGGCTCCCAAGTTGAGCTTCAGAGGGAGAACTCTCTCCCTGTGTGGTTATTAGCAACGATGGGCCACATTCACCTAGAAACTCCAAGCAGGGGTTCAGCAAGAGCTGAAAGTTGCCCCCCCCCTTTTTTCTGAGCAGGTGCAATTATGTCATTGATGTGACAAGACACCTTTCAGATTTTATTACAATAGCTTCTCAGAGTATAGCAACAAAATCTTGGTGCCAACAAAACGCTCACAATTGGTGGATGGTGAATAGATAGTAGAGTTCTTCAATGGTTAAAAGCAAAAATCTCATGGATGTAAGAATATTTATATGAGTCTTGCAACATCACCATCCAGCCGAAATCAAGACCTGTCCTCCGGATTACTCACAGCTGTGCCTGTGGAGTATTTCACATGTTGTGCTGATCAGAATGTTTTACCCGAACTGATGAAGCTATATAGCGAAACCTGTGAGTAATCCGGAGGACAGGTCTTCTTCATCCTTCTCATGTGTCACTTGTGTTGATTTCGGCTGGATGGTGATGTTGCAAGACTCATATAAATATCCACCAATTGTGAACGTTTTGTTGGCACCAAGATTTTGTTGCTATACCCAACCTGTTGCTGAATGGTTCAATCACGTGAACATTATACCGTCTTTCCCCCTTTTTAAGACACCGTCTTATAATTTTTTTTCCTCAAAAAAACACAGGGTGGCTTATTTGGGGGGGGATGTCTTATTTTTATTATGTCAGTATGGTACGGTACAGCCACCCCCTGCGCGCTGAGCAGGAGGGGCAGAACTCTGCAAGTTGGCTCCCTGCGCGCTCTCGCTGGCTCCCTGCGCACGGGGAACAGGCGGGGCAGGAAGAGGTATCTCTCCCCCCCCCGCGCGCGCCTCTCCCTGCGCGCTGAGCAGGCAGGGCAGAACTCCGCAAGAGGCGCGTTTCCTCCCCGTGCCTCTCACTGGTTCGCTGGCTCCCTGCGCACACAGGAGGGGCTGAGGAGGCGACGGGAACAATGGCGGCACCATGGCTTACTTTTGGGGTACGTCTCACAAAGGTAAAAAAACCCTGCCATGGCTTACTTTATGACTATGTATTAAAAAAGGGGAAACAGGGTACATTCTGTTATATCACTTATATATGGCTTTGTTAATCTTGTGGCTTAATTGAAGGACTATTAGTTTTTCAGAAGAGTATTCCAGTAAATCTTTTATTACATTTTCAGCCATTGTGTGGTGGTTTTGGTTGTTTAGGGGTGCTTGTTCTGTCTCCTTCCTTCCCTGGGTCAGCTGGCCAGGCACCCTCACCAGCAGTCAGGCTGTCCCTGCAGAGGTTGGGGGGCCAGCCCCCCAGGAGGCCCTATGTCTCCACCCCAGGAGGGCCCTGCCTCCGCTGGCACAACTTCCCCAGCGCTGCTGCTGAGCTGCTCTGTGCCAGCAGGAGAAGGAGGGATGTGGCTGGGGGGAGACAGCAGACTGAGGACAGGAGAGAACTAGGAAGGCAGACAGGAGGGGGAGTGAGAGAAACTATTGAGGGGGCTGTGCCCCAGAAGAACATTATTGGGGAGGGATCCCGGGACCCCTGTCCCCTAGAGTGGATTCCTATGCCAGGAGAATACAATGTCCTTCTTCCTTTGCAGGGCCATGGTTTGGGAAAGGCTCCGGCCAAGCAGCAGCCCAGTGGCATCACGGGGAAACCCAAAGTGTGCAGGTATGCTGTGACCTCCTGTGGCAGGGGAAGTGTTTCACAGTCACCTTGCCAACTAGAGGAGGAAGGCCTGATTTAGATATTCCTATAGTTTTACGGGGAGGGTTTCTCTGTGGTCCATCTGGGCAGGACAAGAGGCGTGATTCTCTCCCATGCCAATACCACATCAGCAAAAGGCTGGGCCGTGGCAGTTTTAGGATGGCAGGACTGGTGTGCTCACGCTGGGCACCACGCTGCAGAGAGTGACAAAACAATGCTGAAAAAGAAGAGGGAGGGGTGCTGAATCGTAGGGTCGTAGCTAGGCGGCTCACCTTGCCCTCGGCTGCAGGACAGGCCCCCACACCAGGCACCCGAGCGGCAAGCTACGCCACTGGTTTTAAGCTGCTAATGTGAACATGCCCCATGTTTCCTGCATTGCAAACTCATGACTGAAGCAAATGTCAACATGTTTTAGATCTAGTCTTACTATTATGAGCTTATTTTTGTGCCACCTATCATAGTTACTGATTTCTTTTTCAAAGACTAGCAAAAGCTTCTCCTGCCAACCTAGCAGTTCGAAAGCACGTCAAAGTGCAAGTAGATAAATAGGTACCGCTCTGGCGGGAAGGTAAATGGCGTTTCCGTGTGCTGCTCTGGTTCGCCAGAAGCGGCTCAGTCATGCTGGCCACATGACCTGGAAGCTGTCTGCAGACAAACTCCGGCTCCCTCAGCCTGTAGAGCGAGATGAGCCCCACAACCCCAGAGTTGTCCACGACTGGACCTAACGGTCAGGGGTACTTTTACCTTTACCTTTTAGCAAAAGCTTGGCCACATTTTTCTGCTTCATACAAATAGGTAGATGGTGGAAAAATCATTTTCTTAGATGTTCTTCCTTCATCCCTATTTGTTTATGTATGTGACAGTGTTTGTGTCACTAATGTAGCTTTCATCCATCTGTCAAGTGTATACCGAATCACATTCTTGTAGGTATCAACTCCCTAGTTTAATGCCATGAGATCATGGATTAATTTAGAGTACTTATATTTCTTTTGTAAACTCAGGAGATAAAGCTAGACTGAATTAAAAGTTAGTTATGGAACATTCTGAGGTGAAAATCCAGCAGTTTAGGTGGGAGAACCAATGGGAGGAGAGAGCAGGCCCCACCTTGAGATATTTTTGAGGAGGAAATCTAGTAACATGTAGGAGCGGAGAGTAAGGTCTCATCCACACTTGCCATTTCATAGAATCATAGAGTTGGAAGAGACCACAAGGGCCATCCAGTCCAACCCCCTGCCAAGCAGGAAACACCATCAAAGCATTCCTGACAGGTGACTGTCAAGCCTCTGCTTAAAGACCTCCAAAGAAGGAGACTCCACCACACTCCTTGGCAGCAAATTCCACTGTCGAACAGCTCTTACTGTCAGGAAGTTCTTCCTAATGTTTAGGTGGAATCTTCTTTCTTGTAGTTTGAATCCATTGCTCCGTGTCCGCTTCTCTGGAGCAGCAGAAAACAACCTTTCTCCCTCCTCTATATGACATCCTTTTATATATTTGAACATAGCTATCATATCACCCCTTAACCTTCTCTTCTCCAGGCTAAACATACCCAGCTCCCTAAGCCGTTCCTCATAAGGCATCGTTTCCAGGCCTTTGACCATTTTGGTTGCCCTCCTCTGGACACATTCCAGCTTGTCAGTATCCTTCTTGAACTGTGGTTCACTCATTTGTCCTGAGCTTTCTAGGTACAGGTCTGTGCTTTCCCAGGCCATCGCTTTTTCTTTCTGTTTTGCCCCCTTGCTTTTGCCAAATCAAATCAAAGTTTATTGCGTTAGCCATTTGGCCATAGCACAAGTAATAAGTCTCGGCAGTAGCCTGCCATTCTTATACATTTGCAAACATCAGGTATAAAATCATAGTAAGTAAAACAGGTATGATAAAAACAATAGCAATTATGTAAACTATTGGAAAGTTTACAAGTCCAGGGCTAAAGGAGGTTAACCTGTCGCGGTGGCCCTGAGTTTCAGGGCCTGCAGGATATAGATGGCCACGCCACGAGTGACTATGGGATTGGCATCCACCAATAGATATTTCAAGCGGTCATCTTCCATGGCAATGGTCGGAGGACTTAGTAGCAGGAGCCTCGATCTTATTGAGTCATAGAGAGGGCAGTGGAAGAAAAAGTGGGTAAAGTCCTCTATCTTTCCCCTGTTGCACGGACAAAGGCGGAGGTCGAGAGGAGTGTTGGAGAATATGCCCTGTAGGAATGCTGTGGGAATGGAGTGAAAGTGGGCAAGTGTGAAAGCTCTTCTTTGCATAGGGTTCGTCAAGTCACTCAGGTAGTGAGCCAGGGCTCTCGCTGCCTTCACGCGGGGAAACCACGTGGATAGGCTGGCCGAGTTGGATAGCGCCAAATCCAGCGCTTCGTCCCTGTCTAAAATCCAGTTACGGATTTTGTCTTTGTCCCATGAGGTCAGAACGGCAAAATCTTGCTTTTGCCAGGAAAACCTGGAATTGGAACAAGAGTTTCCATGGGGAACGGGAGGAGGCCCACTTGGACGCAGAGCAGAAAAGCACAGAGGAAAACTAGTGTGGATGAGCCCTAAGAAACCTGAAGGGATTTTGATGGTTATGCTAATCTTGGTTTTAAACCTTGGGCTGGCGAAGGAGAAATGAAATTCTGTGCTTTGATTTCACTCGTTCTCCCTAATCAGGCGGAAGTGGGCCCTAGGCAGGTCTCCTCATTCCAGCACCCAGTGCTATGGACCTATGTCCTTTGCTGCTTAGCCACATTAAACGTGGGAAGGAAAAGCTTTAGCAGTATCTTTCCATGGCCATCTGAATGTGAAATGACTCTTCCTTACAGTAAGGGATGGAGTTGGGGATGCTAACTCGATAAAGTACATCAGATTATCCCCACACTTTATACCTGTTTGTAGTAGACTTTGTTAAGTACTGGAAAAGCCACATTTCAGTCAGCCAAGCATTACGCTAATTTTCCTGCATCTAATGGAGGTGCTCAATTAACCTCCCTAAGACAGTCTTTGCTTTTGCTGTCACATTGTAATTGAATGAGCCAACGTGTGCTTGAAAATGAACAATCCATTTTCTTGTGAATCTGCCAGGTTTCGACATTTAATGCATCAGGTGCTCAACATCCCTTCCTCCCCGGTAAATGCACTTTCCACCACTTCATCAATAAGGCTCTGGTTCATGGTACAAAATGACTGAAGTTCTTGTTCTTTTGCTCAGTGACGAACTGTTGCCTAAGGAAGCCCTGCCAGAGAGCGGTAAATAATTTTTTCCTGAGTGATTCCATTCCTTCATCCTTAGCACTATAATAATGGAATATTACCAAGCTGCCTACATGCTTCTGTAATCACAGGTGTTTTGAAACCTGGAGCTCAGTGAAGTAACCATAATGTTAAAGGTAAAGGTAAAGGGACCCCTGACAGTTAAGTCCAGTCACAGACAACTCTGGGGTTGCTGCGCTCATCTCGCTTTACTGGCTGAGGGAGCTGGCGTTTGTCTGCAGACAGTTTTTCCGGGTCATGTGGCCAGCATGACTAAGCCGCTTCTGGTGAACCAGAACAGTGCACTGAAACACAGTTTACCTTCCCGCTGGAGCGGTACCTATTTATCTACTCGCACTTTGACGTGCTTTCGAACTGCTAGGTGGGCAGGAGCTGGGACCGAGCAACGGGAGCTCACTCCGTCGCGGGGATTCGAACCGCTGACCTTCTGATCGGCAAGCCCTAGACCACAGCACCACCTGTGTCCCTAACCATAATGTACTCATAATGTACTGCCACATTCTGGATTAGTTATAGTTCCCGGGTCACCTTCAAAGGTAGCCCCATGTAGAGCGCATTGCAGTAATCCAAGCGGGAGATAACCAGAGCATGCATCACTCTGGCGAGACAGTCCGTGGGCAGGGAGGGTCTCAGCCTGCATACCAGATGGACAGATAGAGCTAGTAGACAACTGCCCTGGACACAGACTTGACCTGCGCCTTCATGGACAGTTGTGAGTCCAAAATGACTCCCAGGCTGCGCACCTGTTCCTTCAGGGGCAGAGTTGCCCCATTCAGGACCAGGGAGTCCCCCTCACCTGCCCGTCCTCTGTCCCCCAAAAACAGCACTTCTGTCCTTTCAGGATTCAACCTCAATCCGTCAGATGAGTTTACTACTCTTATTTTGATTTATACCATCCTAGAAACACAGAATATTGGCATCCGTCTGTCTCAAAAGACAATGGAAAAGTGTGCCTTTGAGGTTGACGTCAAACCGTTGGAGAGTTACAGCGCCTGCTGTGGCTGTAGAGACTGATACAGCAGAGACATGTTTTGTTGCACCTGGGGCAGAGGAGGGCGTCTGGTTGTGCTGCTGCAGATGCACCAGGGTGTTTCTTCTCTCTGCCCTCCTCCCAGCTGTTATTTCTCCTCTGGTCACTGGCTGCGGATACTCAGCCTGACTATCTGTTGCCAGCCACTGCAGTTGTCTGCAAGGGATTCACACATGATGGAGTTGATGTTCCCAGCCGTCATGTCATGTTGGCAGACATCTTTGTAACTCGGAGTTACAAAGTGCCTGAAGCCAGCTCCCTTTGGGGATCCTGCCATCTTCCATTCTGTGTACATGACCAAGCCATGTTCCTTAAAAGCTTTAGAATGGAAGTTTCTTTAAAAGAGAGAGAGAGAGCCAAAAAGCATTTTTGCTTATTTTTTAAATCTCTTGCAAATCAAAGTTCCTTAAGAGCAGGGGATTTCATAGAATCATAGAATCATAGAATCATAGAATCATAGAGTTGGAAGAGACCACAAGGGCCATCCAGTCCAACCCCCTGCCAAGCAGGAAACACCATCAAAGCATTCTTGACAGATGGCTGTCAAGCCTCTGCTTAAAGACCTCCAAAGAAGGAGACTCCACCACACTCCTTGGCAGCAAATTCCACTGTCGAACAGCTCTTACTGTCAGGAAGTTCTTTCTAATGTTTAGGTGGAATCTTCTTTCTTGTAGTTTGAATCCATTGCTCCGTGTCCGCTTCTCTGGAGCAGCAGAAAACAACCTTTCTCCCTCCTCTATATGACATCCTTTTATATATTTGAACATGGCTATCATATCACCCCTTAACCTTCTCTTCTCCAGGCTAAACATACCCAGCTCCCTAAGCCGTTCCTCATAAGGCATCGTTTCCAGGCCTTTGACCATTTTGGTTGCCCTCCTCTGGACACGTTCCAGCTTGTCAGTATCCTTCTTGAACTGTGGTGCCCAGAACTGGACACAGTATTCCAGGTGAGGTCTGACCAGAGCGGAATACAGTGGTACTATTACTTCCCTTGATCTAGATGCTATACACCTATTGATGCAGCCCAGAATTGCATTGGCTTTTTTAGCTGCTGCATCACACTGTTGACTCATGTCAAGTTTGTGGTCTACCAAGACTCCTAGATCCTTTTCACTTGTACTGCTCTCAAGCCAGGTATCACCCATCCTGTATTTGTGCTTTTCATTTTTTTTGCCCAAGTGTAGTACTTTACATTTCTCCCTGTTAAAATTCATCCTGTTTGCCTTGGCCCAGTTCTCTAATCTGTTAAGGTCATTTTGAAGTGTGATCCTGTCCTCTGGGGTATTAGCCACCCCTCCCAATTTGGTGTCATCTGCAAACTTGATCAGGATGCCCTCAAGCCCATCATCCAAGTCATTGATAAAGATGTTGAATAAGACTGGGCCCAAGACAGAACCCTGTGGCACCCCACTAGTCACTTCTCTCCAGGATGAAGAGGAGCCATTGATGAGCACCCTTTGGGTTCGGTCAGTCAGCCAGTTACAAATCCAATGAATGGTAGCATTGTCTAGCATTTCAAGGAGCAACAAAAATGGGAGCAATAGATAGAAGCCACGGTGGCTGCATGAGGACATGCACAGGGCATAGGGGGGGCGGATAAATGTCCAAGGGTGTTAAAATTACAAAAGGGTGGCGGGGGTTAGGGTGGAAGAAAAAGGAAATACAGTGGTACCTCGGGTTACATACGCTTCAGGTTACAGACACTGCTAACCCAGAAATATTACAGGTAGGTAGCCTATCACCCATTCCCACCACCCTCCTGAGTAATACCCCTCCCCACCCTCTCACTATATTGAAATAAACAGAAATCTGCTCTTATTCCCTTATGGGGTACACAAGAGCCTTCCCAGG
The DNA here is from genome assembly GCA_034641385.1 of Darevskia mixta. Taxonomy (NCBI): domain Eukaryota; kingdom Metazoa; phylum Chordata; class Lepidosauria; order Squamata; family Lacertidae; genus Darevskia; species Darevskia mixta. Next base: position 1,519,273 of record JAWWNH010000242.1, read on the forward strand.
TTCTCCATCGGTAGGAGTAAATTTACAGAGGCCAACCAGAGAAAATTGAGAAGCAAGATTTTATTATATCTGTTGCAACAGGGCCCATCACTCCCAAAATGGAGGAGGGAGGAGGAACCCAGAACCATGGTGTGCCAGCTCCTATATAGACTTTTGAAATTCCCCCCCTCCCGCTCAAGACCACCCCCGTATACATCATACATACATCACGAAAAGGGGTGTAACCCAGGACCCCCTCCCAGATACATCACAGCTACATCATGAAAGGGGAGGTCTGGTAGCAGTAATCTGAGCATCCTTGACCCTCCCCATGCCTCCTCTTGCCCTCCACCCAAAAACCCATCAAGTAAAACAAAAGAGAAATTTACATTTCCCTGTTTCCCAGCCAAGTTAATCACACCCTTTTCTCTGGCACTCAGGTATCAGGAAGCCAGAATTATCACTTTATTTTCCTGAGGCAATCCCCCCTCCTTCCTTGCAGAGAAACAGTTTGTCAGTTTGGGAGTCAAAATGGAGACAGGCCTGTCTTCCTGCGTTGCTTCAGACATGTGGCCTTGTTTTGTTTGGCACACTTATGAACAATTATTATATTTATATATATGACCTTGATATTCTTACAACAATATATAAGGGTCTGGTGACTTCTGTTTCAGTGTATCTGAAGAAGTGAGCATGTACACGAAAGCTCATACCAAGAACAAACTTAGTTGGTCTCTAAGGTGCTACTGGAAGGATTTTTTTTATTTTGTCCAGAAATATTACCTCGGGTTAAGAACTTTGCTTCAGGATGAGAACAGAAATTGGGCGGCGCAGCGGCAGGGGGAGGCCCCATTAGCTAAAGTGGTGCTTCAGGTTAAGAACGTTTTCAGGTTAAGAACGGACCTCCGGAATGAATTAAGTACGTAACCAGAGATACCACTTTATTACCCTGTTTCCCCTTTTTTAATACGTAGTCATAAAGTAAGCCATGGCAGGGTTTTTTTACCTTTGTGAGAAGTAAGACGTACCCCAAAAGTAAGCCATTGTTCCCGTCGCCTCCTCAGCCCCTCCTGCGTGCGCAGGGAGCCAGCGAACCAGTGAGAGGCACGGGGGGGGGGGAACGCACCTCTTGCGGAGTTCTGCCCCACCTGCTTACCGCGCAGGGAGAGGCGCGCGCAGGGGGGGGGGAAGACGCCTCTTCCTGCCCCACCTGTTCCCCGTGCGCAGGGAGCCAGCGAACCAGCGAGAGACACAGGGGGAAACACGCCTCTTGCGGAGTACCGTACCATACTGACGTAAAAAAATAAGACATCCCCCGAAAATAAGCCACCCTGTGTTTTTTGGAGGAAAAAAAATTATAAGACGGTGTCTTAAAAAGGGGGAAAGACGGTAGGTCTGCTGTGTGAGAAGATAGAGAAGTCTTAGTGGGTGACAGAAGAATACTTTGCCTCAGGCTTCTCCCACAAGGGAAATTATCCTCAAAGTGACAAAATAGCCTAAAGGATAAAGAAGAGGAAGTCACAGCTCCAGTATAGGAAAAGAGGTTTATCTCCTATCACCTCCTTAGGTGATAGTCTTGGCCTACAGTCACTATTTTAGCAATGCTTCTAGCCTCACTCAGTTACTTTCAAATCTCTGGTGGCCGGTTGAGAGGGTTGTGGCTAGGACCTCGGAGTGGAAGAGGAATCGGGTTAAAAATAGATTTAAATACAGAATATGGTGGCTCCAATATGACTAAGCTTTGCTCACATCATATCACTCTTTGCACTGAGTGTGCACTTTCATCTGAGCCACTTGTGCGTTGTTGCACATTGTTGTTGTTTTGAAAGCCACACTAATTATACACAAAATTATGCACACCCACAAATCATATGCATGTATAATACATCTGTGTAAGAGTCAAGCCTGATGCTGTACTATGTTTCTGCAGCATAATTTAGCTAACATGCTAGTATTTTTTATAGAGTTATATGCACTGTTGTTGTTGTTGTATGTATCTGTTTAGGGAACATGGAGTAAATACATAATACCCGGTATGTGTGTGATAATGCATATAATATGCAGGAATTGTCTGTACTTTTAGCAGGGCTGGTGGGAGGAAATAACTTTTGTGGAGATCAAGAAGCAAGACAGGAATTAGGAATAATTTGTGAGGATTAGTTGGATGGTGAGATTCTCAGAAGAGTCTATCCCTACTTGAGATTCTTAATCTTGGGGTTATGGGTTCAAGCCCCACCTTGGGCAAAATATTCCTGCATTTCAGGGAGCTGGACTTGATTGTGGCCCCTTCCAGCTCTACAACTCTGATTCTACTAGGGACATTCTTTTGTGCCTTCCAGATATATCAGATTGCTGCCAAAGCACAAAGAACAGTATGTTGTTGTTGATTTTCTGCACTCCAGCCTCTCCGGTTTTGATTAACATGAGTGTTGCTATTTTTTCATTTTATGGATTTAACCTAATGACACACAGTTATTGACCAAAAATTGTTGTTGTTCCTAGCTGCTGAATTTTTGGAGGTCAGGATAATAATTATTTTAATAATATGATTTTTGCTCCTTCAGCAGCAGCAGTATTTATGAAACCATATTTCTTTTTGCTGCAGTGATTTCCTTACAGCTCATCTCCTTTTTGCTCTCCTAAGCATATTTATGTTGAAGGTGAATAGATTATTCCTTTGTCAAAACTGATCGTTCTTTTGCACTTGTCTTTCGCAGCACATTGCTACAAAACGGGAAGAAAACTTCTTCCAACTCAGGTGACAGGTAGAAATCGGATATAGGCAATGGTTTGTGGCTGAAGTCAATCATAGGTTTGATTCTTGCATTTGAGATCCCAAGGCTCTTAGAAGAGGTATAATTCAGTAGTTGATTTTTCCATTGTAAACAGTATTATATTATAGCTCCATGGGGGAGCACATGCTTTGTATATTTGAGCATGCAAAATAAAAGAATGTGATTGAGAATGAAGGCAATTTTAGAAAGTCAAAACACACGTTGCTACCATTATTTTAAGTGAATGAGATGACTTTCAGGCAGGCATACAAATTCAGCTCGAAGGCTTCACAGAATAAAAATGTGCTGTGTGTAAGGGGTGGGGGTTGCCAACCTGGCACTCGCGGGTACCATTGGTGCTACTGGCCAAGGGCCCTAATGTCTGAGCTTTCGTGGTTTTATTTTAAAAGTTCCCCCTCTCCTCTTTGTCAGGATGTCCTACTCACAAGTAGAAGTGTATTTTATATCTGTATTTTTAATCTGTGTTTTTATATCTGTATTTGATTGTTAGCCGCCCTGAGCCCGGTTTTGGCGGGGAAGGGCGGGATATAAATAAAAGTTTATTTTTTTTAATTATTATTATTAGAACTTTGGCAGAGACACATGCCCTATTGGCATGTTCCCTCCCTCCTGGGCAATCGTTCGGGAGCTTCAAAAGCATTCCTTAGCCCAAACATCACAGCGACTGATGCCAGAAGACATCAGCACACTTAGGGATCCGCAGAGGTTTGCGCAGTTGCGTAACAGAACTCAGCAACTCAGCATTTAGGCTAATCTACTTTATTTACACACACGGAGCACTGCAACATGGCTCCCTCTCTCTCTAGCATCAGACAGCAAAGAGAAAGAACAAAGGACAATAGTCCCACTTCACAGAACACAGTAAGACAAACATCCTGTCTCCGTCACTTCCCATTCTGTGGAATCAAAACACACACCGTCATGTGATAGACAACAATCCCATGACTGTACACGGGGAATGAATCTCCAACACTCTTTCTCCCTGCTTGGGAGAACAGTAAGGTTCCCAGTCCTTAGGGTTGGGAACAGTAAGTTGAACAGAATTGGAATTTCAGCCTTCACGACATAGGAAAACAGCCAAGTAAATAGCTATTTTCGTGGAGGAGGGTCAAGATATGCATGATATTTCATGATATGCATGAAATTTCATACACAGCTATATAGTCCCTAGTGTAGTAAAATAAGACCTTTGGAGCAGGCATTTTCAAAAAAATAAAAAAGTTTTTTATGAACCACCCTAGTAGGGCAGTAATTGTTCCTTGATAATTTGTCACCCCCTCCATGATGGAACCTGGGGCGAACCGCCCCCCTCCCTCCACTTCCTACGCCCCTGCTTGCAGGTCTGTACTGGTAATATTTAGTCTATGATGAATGAAGAGGGAGGAAAGGCTAGGGTGGACATACTAATATACTCTTTTCAGATACTTCAAGTATCTGAAACATATTGGCCTTACATGTCTTTTCCAGTTACTCATAAGCTCGGGTTGAGCCACCAGCAGATCCTTTGGGATCTGATACTTTTCTCTCCGGTTTAATTTCATTTGGCAAAGCTGGGGGATTGCAGCACTTCACAGATTAGTTGCTCCCAGCAGAAAGTAGAGATTTATTGCTCGCTAACTGTTGCCCAAGAAGAGAATGGCTGGGGTTTGCCATGCTGAAGAGGTTCGTAAAATGTGGTTCATTAAGTATTTGGCAGCCTTGACATGATGGATGTCTCACTTCCATGGCAAAACTATAATGAGCAGAAACAACAAAAAACGGAAGAGCATAAATCACTCCAAGTTGGGGGCCTCCAGAATTGCTGTAATACATGTATCTGCTGAAAAAATATTAACAACTGGAATCCGATAGCAAATATTTTATTAAAATACAACAAGACCAGTCTGAAATAACTGGCCAATGTTTAAGTATTAAGGGATTATTTGGAAATAGTCACAGAATCATAAAATGGTAGAGTTGGAAGGAACTCTGAGGGTCACCTAGTTCATAATTTGCTGAGATCTTGTTGTACTTGCCTGTCTTCTTCCTCTGTGTATGTGCGAGAGTGTGGGTTGGCCAAGGTAGGGCCAAAAAAGTTACACACACACACACACACACACACACACACACACAATGTAAACGTTTAATATGATATTTTCCCCCTTATTCCATTCCAGTGTGTGTGCTTGCTTGATATTACTAATATGCCACTTTTCGGGAGTGAGTTGTGCCCAAAGCAGCCTACAAAAAATATTCCGTTATTATCAAAATAGAAAGCATTGGGTTTCACACCCTACCCACTTCTCCCTGAAATGACCCATCTAGTCTCCACTCCAGCTAAAATGAAACTAAATACTGAACACCTCTTGCACCAACCCCTTGGTTCCATTTCTATAACTTGTGTCATGTTACCAGGGGGCTACCCTTGGACCCTGGAATCAATGCCTGCCTTCCAGGCATCTGCCTGGCCATCCTTTCCCAGATGCTATTTCACTGTGGCAGATTTTGGATGCATGATCTGCTCCTCCCAACCCCACATGCATTGTCAACCAGTGCCTGAGTCCTTGTGAGCCTAACAGATATTCAGATCTTGACTGGCTTCTAACAGTGGAGGTTGTCTTACCACATTAGAAAAGTGGAAATAACCCAAGGGCTATATACTTCCATACTGATGGCTGCCACTCCAAAGCCACAATCTATAATTAATATTATTTAATTAAAATTGTATACTGGGTAAGGGAACTGGCTGCCAGGGAGAGAGAAAAATGATGTTAATTGGAAATTGGAATGGAGCAGCGACATTTTGTGCTTAGTGAGTTAGTTCACACTTTGATTAAAGTCCAGAGCCAGGGAAGATACGTTGAAAGCCAACACAATCAAGAGAAAGTCAAGACTTGAATTTTGCATACACTTTCTCATCCAAAATGCAAAGAAATATATACACCCAGCTTCTATAAAGGTTATAGGTGCCCTTTAAACTCAAAGCCTTCATTTCACCAGCTGTTTCTATAGAATGAAAGTAAATTACAGCAGGTGGGAAGAAAACTGAAGATACAGAAATTCTGCAATTGCAATATAACCTAAGAGTCGCACGATTTTTTCATAGGAAGACTTTAAGACAAGGTACTGAAATTGTGGCCACCTAGTGGTTAATTTGGTGGTATTAGTTTTCTCTTTTGCTTTGTTTTTTTTTAAGGAAAAAACTTTGGAGTACCATGAAAATGAGGGGGGGGAAGGATACTCAGAAATACTGAATTGTTAAAACAAATGGACAGAGAGGCTGACAACATTTGGCCTGTAGACTGAAGGTTCACTACCCTGATCAAAAGAGGATAGTTATCTCTGATATGCAGAGAAAATCAAATATTTCCTAAAGATGTAAACAACAACGGAAACTCTGCCAACAGAAAACGTATTAGAAGTGTCCAGTTGACTTTTTGGACTCAAGTTTAAGAAAAGAGCAGAATACAAGGCAATGTCTGTTAGGGTGCAGTCCTATATGCACATATTTGAAAATAATTCCCATTAAATTTAAGATAACTTAAGGTAAAGGGACCCCTGACCATTAGGTCCAGTCGTGTCCGACTCTGGGGTTGTGCGCTCATCTCGCATTACTGGCCGAGGGAGCCGGCGTACAGCTTCCGGGTCATGTGGCAAGCATGACAAAGCCGCTTCTGGCGAACCAGAGCAGCGCACGGAAACGTCGTTTACCTTCCCGCCAGAGCAGTTCCTATTTATCTACTTGCACTTTGACGTGCTTTTGAACTGCTAGGTGGGCAGGAGCTGGGACCAAGCAACGGGAGCTCACCCCGTCGCAGGGATTCGAACCGCCGACCTTCTGATCAGCAAGTCCTAGGTTCTGTGGTTTAACCCACAGTGCCACCTGGGTCCCTGTGACTTACTTCTGATAACTTACTTCTGTGTAAACTTGCCAGGGATTCTACTATCATGTGGCAAACCTACTGCTGTTTACTTGGGGGAGCAAGCACTACTGAACTCAGTGAAGCTTTCTCTTAGATAGATGCACAGGATTGCACCAATTAACCAATGTAATTTCTGCAGCAAGAAGCACATCTGCTTTGTCCTAGCATCATTCCTCCTGTGTGCAAGGAGGAGGAGAACGCTACTTTTAAGACGGTGCTTGACATCTGTAACGGCTGCCTGAATAATTGGGGGCACTTTTGTAGTTGATTTTCAAAATTGGTTCATCTGTTTAATTCATTAACTTTGCAGCCCTAATCAATATACAACACAGTTTGAGTGGTGTGAGTTGAAGAGGAAAGATTACATTCCAATGAGATGTCTTTGGGTTGTCTTGATGAACAGAAAGAATTATCATAGCTCAAAATTGCTCTATTAAGTGCTTCGGTTTAACTGATTAGTATGTTTCATGGCGGGGACAGGATCTTCCCACCAGGTATATCGTTTGATTCCCCCCACACACACCTTCCTCCATAGATATTCAGGTGTGCTTACTGAGCAGATTCCTTATTCTGCACCTATGGCTCGGTTTCTGCTTGTTGTGGAGTAAGACTGGCACACAGTGGCCAAAAATCCCACGCCTGCCCTTTTCCAACAAAAATGAAGCCACACAGGAAAATTGTGTGTGTGACTCCAATCAGGGTGAACGAGGAGTCGACTACCAAAATAAGGGGGATTAAATGGTCCCCCATCCTCGCCCAAAGATATGCGGATTTTATGCAAAAAAAGCTTCCTGGGGTCCAGCCGGACATAGGATTAGCCACGCACGACCCTATCAAGTGTTTGAACCTTTTTTCCTGCCTGACAGTAGTCTTAACGTGTTTTTTTAATTCATCTGTGCATAGTTAATAAGGATTTTAAATTTGGCGCCCCTTGGTTCGACTCTTCTTGTAAACAAGCCAGACTCCTGCTACGTACTATATATAACGGCCTCGGTCCTGTATACCTGAAGGAGAGTCTCCACCCCCACCGTTTAGCCCGGACACTGAGATCCAGCGCTGAGGGCCTTCTGGCGGTTCCCTCGCTGCGAGAAGCGAAGCTACAGGGAACCAGGCAGAGGGCCTTCTCAGTGGTGGCACCCGCCCTGTGGAACGCCCTCCCAGCAGAGGTTAAAGCAATAATCAACCACATGACCTTTAGAAAACACCTGAAGGCAGCCCTGTTCAGGGAGGTTTTTAATCTGTGATATTTTAATGTATCTTTATATTTGTTGGAAGCCGCCCAGAGTGGCTGGGGAGACCCGGCCAGATGGGCGGGGTACAAATAATAAATTATTATTATTGTTATTGTTATTGTTATTATTATTATTATTATTATTATTATTATTATTATGACTATAAACTTTCTGGTGCTTCTACCTTACCTCCAGCCTACTCCCAGGCTAAAATGGCATACAAACATGCCCAGAAAACGGCCAAACGGGAGTGGCAATCAAACCGCTGGCAGACGATAATTGCTGCCTCAAAATCTCATAATTCCTGGAAATTTTGGTCCTTAATAAATAGAAGAACGAGGAAATACCCATTGACGGTCATTCCGGCCCCTATGTGGGAACAGTTCCTGAGAAAGTATGTGTGTGATTGACTGACGTTTATAACTCATTTTGTATGATTTTGTACAAAGGAATATAAGGCAGGAATTAGGCCAACCTCTCAGACCTTGTGCTCTCCAGGTATTTTGCACCACAGCATAGGTGGGGAAAGCTGAGCTACATGCTACGGCTAACCTGTGGCTGCAAACCAGAGCCGCACATCTCTGCCTTCTCCCATTCCCCCCATACTGTTTAGTAAGGAAAAAGTAACAGCTGCTGTGTTGCAAGCAGTGGCGTAGCAAGGGTGGGGCGCCCCGGGTTCCAGCGGGGGGGTGACACTCTGTGCCACCGCCACCCTGCAAGTGCAACTCCCAAGCCGTTGCCTGGCAGCCCTTCTGCGCCGTGCAGTGTGCAGACATGCATTGCCTGCATGTGCAGACATGCGCAATCTGCACAGACTGCTGCGGACACTCCCAGTCTGCCCGGACTCCCAAGCGTAGCTGTCAACTTTCGGATTTGAAAATAAGGGATTTTTCCAAACTTTCGGATTTGAAAATAAGGGAAGCCGCGAGGGCGGTGCAATGGCACCAAGTAGCCTCGCCACCCTGAAATCCAACGGGTGAGTGAAAGAGCAAGCGCGTAGACGGCAGGCAGGCTGGCTGTCTGGTTGGGCGTGAGGGTCCGGCTGCACAAGGCATGCAAGCTCCGCCCCCAGTCGGTCTCAGACTCCTTATTGGCAGCCAAGCAACGCAGCTGAGGAGCCTCCCTGGCTGGCAGGGAGGGAGAGGAGCTGCTTCCTTTGAAATCCGGGGAATTTAAGGGATATCAACAATCTGGGCTAGCAGCGGGAAACGGCATTGGAATAAGGGAGTTTCCCACCAAAAAAAGAGGGAGGGTTTAAAGCTATGCTCCCAAGCCGCCGCCCGGCACCGCTTTCCGTGTGGCGGCTGCTCGCGCGGAACTCTTAAGGCTGCAGTGCAGCGCTGCCGTCTTACGAGTTGCCTGGCGCGAGCAGCCACCGCATAGGAGTGCCGGGCGGCGGCTTGGGAGTCCGGGCGAACTGTGCTCCGTAGCACATGCGTCATGATGTCACGACGCATACGCTACGGAGCCCCGCCCCGCCCCCGGGGGTGCCGCTTGGCTTGTCACCCCTGGCAGCCAAGCGGCTAGGTACGCCCCTGGTTGCAAGTCCCCCCCCCACTTTCTGCATTGGTTGCCCCCACTGAGGACAGGAAACACAGAGCATCATGGGAGTATGCAAAGATGGGTATCTGTGGTGTGCAGTGCCGGATTTACGTATAAGCCAAACAAGCTATAGCTTAGGGCCCCACTCTCTTGGGGGCCCCCCAAAAATTGAAAGGGAAAAAAACCTGGATGTACATTTCCAAAATATAAGATAAACAAACAAATAAAATAAAACCTACACACAGCAACAGTGTTTTGTGTTGCGTAGGCTCCTATGATGTAAGTAATGCTAGCCTGCTCCCTAAAATATCACTGGTTTGCTCATTTCTATATATAGACTTGTATTTCACTATTAATATACTACTTAATTGTATTTCAGTTCAACAATTACTTTGATAAAATACATATTTTGTTAGGTGCAAATGGCTTTAGATACCTATTAGGTCCATAAATTACCATACAGCATATTCAAAACAAAATAATTTTTTTTTCCTTCCAGTAGCACCTTAGAGACCAACTAAGTTTGTTCTTGGTATGAGCTTTCGTGTGCATGCACACTTCTTCAGATACACTGAAACAGAAGTCACCAGACCTTTATATATAGTGAGAGGGTAGGGAGGGGTATTGCTCAGAGGGGTGGTGGGAATGGGTGAAAGGCTCACATACCGGTATATTCAACTCACAAAAACAGTGACAATTTGTTGTTGACAAAGGACAGCTGGACATATAAAGGGCCCCATTACCTTCAGGATCTTAGGGCCTCATCAAACCTAAATCTGGCCCTGGTGGTGTGGCTGGGATACTTGCGCCAGGGCCCATGCCTGGTGGCAGGGAGCGTCGGTTGTGACCCTAGAACAGGCATCCCCAAACTCGGCCCTCCAGATGTTTTAGGACTACAATTCCCATCATCCCTGACCACTGGTCCTGTTAGCTAGGGATGATGGGATTTGTAGTCCCAAAACATCTGGAGGGCTGAGTTTGGGGATGCCTGCCCTAGAAGGGCTTTTGAACACAGGCAGAGGGACAAAATGACAGCAACGGTGTAAGCAAGGACATAAGGTAAGGAAGGGCGGGGGTGGCAACAGCAAGGGAGTGAGGGGGCAGTAGGCCGGTGGGGGTATGCCCCCAATTTGCCCTCCCAAAATGTTGGGGGGTATGCAGTAAAAATGTGTAGAGTGGGGTGGCAATGTTCATTTGGATGTGTATCTGAACATACATGCCGCTGGAAGTGATGAAATGAAGATGGACCGTGACTACAGATTTATTTATTTATTTGTCTGATTATGTATACTGATAAGAGAGCGGGCGAGGGGAGGGCCTACAAAGGGAGAAACAGAAGGCGCCCCCTCCAACGGGCCCAAAGCAGTGAGAGGAATACACACCCACGGACGTGCAAATTCAAGCTGGGTCCCATCCTCGGAAGGGGGGGGGGCATAGAGGCTGCTCAGGAAGAGGGTCTGTCTGGTTTGGCTCCCCAGGCAGAATATTCCTATGAAGGAACCGCAGAGGGGGCGGCCCCCACTCTGCCCCATCAAAACGCCTCCAACCAGGCCGAAAAAAGGTCATTCTGACATTTCACTCTCCATATTTCTGCTGCGAACAGGATGCAAAGCACATTGCAGAGTTCTCCAATTTCTTTTTAAAAATGCATTTTATGCTCAATTTACATTTTCATTATCGATAGTCTTTGTCAGTAATCCCTCCCGCTAGGAAGAAGATGGCCAGTGTTCTGTAGTTGCTTTACCTTTGCTTCTGGCTCAGAAAACAAAAAAGATGGATTTATTCTGCTCCAGTGAGAACATGATTTTCTAAAATACCAGCACAATACTCTGGCAACATGACTATGCCCTGCTCCATGGAAAGTGTAATTTCTTTTCTCTTTCTACTTTAATTTTGACTTCAGCTTATTTGACACAATTAGTCAAGGTATGTGCAAATAGGACTAGCAAATTTTGAGTTCATGGGAGGTTGCTGGGCTAAGGAGTGGAGGGCGGATCAGCTGGGGAAGATCCTGGCAAAGTCTTTCTCCAGATGGCTTTTCAGCTATGAGGTTACCTGCCAGAATGTGGTTTTACTGGTCAGAGCAATAAAACCATGACCATCTGTTGACTGAAACTCAGATAAAAGTAAGACTTCAGGGCTCTTACTCCTCATGAGTAACTGTAAATGAAAGGGCAACTGTTGGAGAAAGAGCTTTGGGAGAGAGATCTCTTACTCTCTTGTATCAGAGTTAGCACAATGGTGATCATTCACATTAAAACTTGGTTGGATTTATATCCGCCCTCTTCCACCTTTAAGCAAATGTTCCCCGTGAAAATACAGTGGTACCTTCGTTCCCAAATGACTTAGTTGTCGAACAAATCGGCTCCCAAACGCCACAAACCCGGAAGTAAGTGTTCCAGGTTGTGAACGTTTTTTGGAAGCCAAACATCAGATGTGGCTTCCAGGGCTTCTGTTTGAGTGAAGGAAGCTTCGGAAGCCACGCCTTGGTTTTCAAACAGTTTCAGGAATCAGACAGACTCCCGGAACGGATTAAGTTCGAGAACCAAGGTACATTGGCTAGAATAAATCACATACACTTCAGCTGTCCAAATAAATGAAGATTTTTACAAGTTTTCAGAAATTACAGCAAACAAGTCTCTGTCTGCTGGCAGTAAAACAAAGATGAAAGAAGTTTCCAAGTACGGTATCTTTTTTAAAAGGGGGGGGGGAGAACTCGAGTTCCTTACAAAAAGGATCGTGCAATCTTTGAATTAGCAAAGATGCAGGCTATAAAATCTCATTTTAGAGAGATTCAGTTCACTTGTAGGAAACCATGGTCGCATGGAAGTGGCTTAAGTTTGCTGGTGGTGTATGGGTCAAAGTTTTCATCTGTGTCACCCCCCCCCCCGGCTAGAACCCAGGGCACCCTGCCCCCATCGCCCCACCCTTCCTACGCCACTGCTCTTAAGTATCCCTATTTTCCAGGGACAGTCCTGGATTTACAGAAGCCACCCCGGTTTCTGATTTGATCCCACGGTGTCCTGCTTTTCCTTAGGACATCCCTCTTTTCATCGGAGCAATGTTGGAGGGTTTGTTGTTTAGAAAAGCATAGGAGCCAACTCCTAGGGGCCGAGGTCCCTTCACAAACACCCCAATAAAATATTTGAGGGTGGCAGCCTACCCCCCCCCCAGTTGATGGGTGTTGCCATTCAAATGGTGTGCATACACTGCACCTTGTGTTCAATTATGCGGGGCAGGGCTTACCCCATATTTTATTGAAGTTGGCACCACTGCAAGAAAGCATCATTGACGACTGTGGCTCCTCAGCCAAAAGTGCAATGCCTGACTCCCAGTCATGTCTGTGGTGATGATCACATAATAATTGGTGGTTTAAAAAAATAAGGAAATGGAAGTTAAAACAGATTTAAGGCCAAGGCCGCATGGAATAGCAATTACTAACCCTTGAAAAGACTTTTGCCAATTAATTGCAATCTTTACTGAAACCACTAGATGGTAGTCAAGCATAGTGGCTAAAAAACAAAACGGCAAATGGTTGTTGGAGGGAGAAAAAATGATGTGATATATAATCTTTTTGTTCCATCCTACCAACTCAAATCTACCTTCTGAGACATTAGAGGATGCAGTTCAAGTGTAGTATCACTTCACTGTTACAACAATAATTAAATACTGTACTTATATTCTCTTCCCAGGGATCAAAGTTCTACATTAGGGCTTAAGAAGTGGCACTTGGGCTCTGCGTTTTAAACAGGAGAGTTTGGAATCAGTATTTGGGGAAATTGTGTGGATGGCTTTGGTATATTTGAACTTGTAAATACAGCTGGTTTGCTAAGTGTTGAGATTGTGTGTGCATATGCACTTAAGCCTGTACTTGCACATTTTGGTAAAAGGTTTTCTATCCTTCTGCACTGACCTTGTTAAGAGCAGCAAAACACAGCAACAGAATTTCATCTACCGTTCCCTAGCTGCTGCTTCACAGATCCCAGAATTAACTTACATAACATGCAGGTTGTGGCGACTGCTACTGATTTACACATCCTTATGAGCTTGGCCAATATATGTAGGATATAGGATGATCTATTGGCTGCTACTGGCCATAGCACCGCAATGGAGCCTCCAGGTTCAGGGACAGTGTACCTCTAAATATCGGCTGCTTTGGGGAAACGCCAAGGGAGGGTTGTTCATGCCATCTTTCTGGACCTGTCAGAAGTATCTAGCTGACCACTGGTGGAAAACGGATGCTGGCTTCTGATTGTACCTTGGCCTGGACTCCTTTTTGTGTTCTTAGATATGAAGAATCTCTTTCACACACACATATGCTGGACTGAGAACATGCAGCCCTGGTTAGACATTCTGGACAGTCCGAATGAGCAGCATGGAGACAAGGTTTGGAGTTAGTTCCCCTTGTTCTTTCATCTGGAAACAGGTGTTTGGTGCTACTCAGAATATCTAAATCTGTGGTGAGAACCGGGTCTGCCCCACCTCTTGCAGAGCCAGTTTGACAGGTTGGCAGAGCCGGCCACCTGTCAGTTGCTTGGCATAACATTCACCCTGTTTTGCAGGAGTTTTGCAAGATAAGACTTTGCAAAGGGCTCTGCGAATGTCTTGCTTACAAAGCCCCTTTCAAAGTACTGTGCAAGATGGTGCTTTGAGAGGGGTTTTTGAAGATTCATCAATCAGCTGTTGCTATGTAGAAATGCAGTCTAAACTTGCATGCATCTTGGCTTGGTTAGGCCATCTATATCCCTTGATTACCCCCCCCCCCAAATTATTATTCAAAATAAAAATGTAAATACAGTGGTATCTTGGTTCTCAAACTTAATCCGTTTCGAAGTCCGTGATAACTACTAGACTCATACAATATTTTTCTTCTATCGTCGTGTTCAGGACATTGTTTTATTCATCTGCTGAAGTACTCCGTGGCACATTCACCATCGACCTAACATGAACGCTTGTTGGCACTGGGATTTTGTTGTTACACCTATCCATTGCTGAATGGTTCTATTATATAAACTGTATACATTCTGTTATACATACGACATATACATGGCTCCATTTATCATTTGGCTTTATTGACAGATTATCAGTTCCTCATAAGAGTTTTTGATGTAACTTTCATTCTATCTTCAGCCATTGTGTGGTGGTTTTTTGTTGTTTTTGGTTTATATTATCACCACTGTGATACTGTATGCTGTTTGAGTTTTATTCCTGCACCTTGAGGATTAGCAATTTTTCTAAATTATAAAATGCCACTTGAGAAGGAAACTGTTTGGTTAAATATTTGGGCTGGCAGAAGCATCCAAGGTTGTCAGGCGATAATGCTGATGTTTTCCGCAGTATTTGTCTACCTGAAAAGAAAGTTCAAGCTGTCTGCTAAGTGCAGTTGAATGGGTAAATGACTGCCCTGAATGGAAAACAGGACACAGGTAAATAAAGAAACCAGAGAGGAGCAAACCTGATCCACAGGGAAGTGGTTGTTCTACTGTTGAATTGGTTTTTTCCATGCCTGCAGCGGACAGGAAAACACTGGCTGACAACGCAGGCTTGTCTGCTTTTAACACTGCTTTATTCTGCTTTAATTTTTGTTGTTGTTGTTGTTGTTCAGTCGTGTCCGACTCTTTGTGACCCCATGGACCAGAGCACGCCAGGCACGCCTATCCTTCACTGCCTCTCGCAGTTTGGCCAAACTCATGTTAGTAGCCTCGAGAACACTGTCCAACCATCTCATATTCTGTCGTCCCCTTCTCCTTGT
Organism: Darevskia mixta; assembly: GCA_034641385.1. NCBI lineage: Eukaryota > Metazoa > Chordata > Lepidosauria > Squamata > Lacertidae > Darevskia > Darevskia mixta. The sequence continues at coordinate 1,534,475 of JAWWNH010000242.1, forward strand.
GCCCTCAACCTTTCCCAACATCAGGGTCTTTTCTAGGGAGTCTTCTCTTCTCATGAGGTGGCCAAAGTACTGGAGCCTCAACTTCAGGATCTGTCCTTCTAGTGAGCACTCAGGGCTGATTTCTTTAAGAATGGATAGGTTTGATCTTCTTGCAGTCCATGGGACTCTCAAGAGTCTCCTCCCTCATTTCAATATATCCTGACGTATTGTCATAAAAGATGACAAATCCAGCCTTCAGAAGACACAGGGGGCTTAACAGTGTAACTTTATTATGAGGTGTCTCAATTTATAGAAAGTATTTGTACTGCTATCGGCTTCCCCACTTGCCCCCTCAACCCAGTAGAGCTTTTGGATGGGCTCTACCTCAGCGATGGCAGCCAAAACAAAGGAGACCACCTTCAGTTGAGGACAGAGATGAGAAAATAAGTTACCGTATTTTTCGCTCCATAAGACGCACCTGAACATAAGACGCACCTAGTTTTTAGAGGAGGAAAGGGGGAAAGCCCTGGTTTTTTGAGGATCAGCTCAAAGTGGTGGTTTTTTTGCAAAGGGGAAAGCCCTGCTTTTTTGAGGATCAGCTCAAAGTGGTGCAGCTTCTTTTTCAAAGAGGAAAAGCCCCGCTTTTATGGGGTTCAACTCACAGTTTGCAGCTTCTAGTCCTACAGGAAAGGGAGCCATTTCTAGTTTCCAGACAGATAATCTAATCAGCCAGTCACATGTCGCTGGGGAAACAAACAGCCTCGCTCTGCATTCAACAATGGAGGCCTGGGCAAGGGGGCGGGGCTGGAAAGGGAGCCTTATCTCTCCCCCCCCCGATCGCTTGCTAAACAGCTGTTCAGCGGCTTCCTTTCAACACCCTCTTCTCTCTTTGTAAAAAAAAAAAGAGCACAATCTGCTTTTGGCCCCTAGGCAATTTGGCTCCAGGGACCATGCATTCGCTCCATAAGACGCACAGACATTTCCCCTTACTTTTTAGGAGGAAAAAAGTGCGTCTTATGGAGCGAAAAATACAGTAACTGTGTCATTCAAATAGTGGGATGAAAGCGAGGTCATTTTCTCAGCCAGATTTTTAAAAAACTTATTGTTGCAAACAAGCATATAGAAAAGTAATTGATATGGTGTGTACAAGTGACTTACCTGGTATGTAAGTACAAGTACAAGCCTGGTATGTTTACAAGTGACTTATATTAGTGACAATTGGGGATTCTTTCTCACACTCACCACACCGGGAACTAAACCTGAACCTGAACCTATATGGTACTCTAAAGCTGGGGTACAAAATTGTACAGACCAGCTATTACGAGTCATTAAATAAATCAGTATAGTCTCTAAAACTGTGACCTAATTTCAAGCTGTTTCAGTTTGAATGTTAACGTATCATTAGCTGCTGCAAAAATAGATTTAGTTCACATATCTAGGTAGGAAAAAGTAAGGCCTGAAGGGGGGAAAGGTTTGTGGGTGAGGCAGAAGCTTCAAATCCCTCCTTTCTTGAATGGGCAAGAGTGTATGAACAGGTGTCTTCACGGCCAAGCTGCCAGCTCAGCTCCCATCCAGCTGCACAAGGAGCAAGGAAGAACGGTCAGGCGAAGCTCAGAGGCTCTTTCTCCTGCCTGCCTTGAAAGGTGCCTTGAGCGGTCTCATCTCCTGCTATTTTTTGACGGAGGAGAGAGGGAAAGGAGCAGGAAACTTGGTGGGTAGCAGCTGAAGCTCAAATAAACCAGGAGGAGGATCTGGGAAGCACCCACTTTCTCTCTCCTTTTCTGAGTCCTATACAAGCCATTTTTAGATTGTGCTTCTTTCTGTTCTTCAGGGTTTCAGGGAAAGCAAAGAACTGCTAGTTTTAAATGCACTTTATTAAATGGATCTTGCCCTCGATGATGAGACCAAAAAGAGGCAAGATAAATATTTCAAAATAACATTGCAACCTTTCAAGTTCTCATATTTTGGGACACTTGAAGTGGTAGCTATGAGATACACTTTAATAAGTGGCATGGCCCTGGTGAACAGTTAGTTCAACATCTACCCTCTAGCAGAAATTGAGTCCTCTGGCAAAGCCCCTCAAAACAGGGGTACCAAAGATCAAAGTGGCATACGTTCCTTAAAATGGACACACTTTCTGTGAATATTTTGGCTTGTATGCAGAAACCTGTCATTTTGATTAGCACTGAACGAGTTTATGGACATTTTGGCTTTAAAATCTATTTAATGTAATTAAAACCTCCAATCACACAGCCGTGGTATTTTGATATTTTACAGCTCAGAGCCAAGTGCAATAGCAATGAAATGGAGTCTGCAGCAACCACCAAAATAGTTCGAGTACTCATTTAAAGAGAAGAGAATGAACTTTTAACCTATGGTATAATATAGGAGAAAGTTGCTTGAAGTGGTCATTGGGAAACCAATAAAAAATAGCTTAAACCATCTGCATTAATTAGGGGGGAAACCAAACAGCTGATCAAACACCACCAGTTTCACTGATGGCAGCATAAACAGCTTGCTGTGGCTGGTGTTTCTAGCCAGTATTAACTCCAGCACAAGCCATCCTTGTACTCAATTCATAATGATGTAATGTACTTACTACTTTGTATAGTTCTATTGTAAGTGCAAAATTCAATTGGGATTTTTTAGTTTAGTAGGAGGCAGACAATTCCAGAACTCCAGTTTTTGTTATATAATTCGCCTTCGTTATATCAAAATTGATACCTGTTTTCTGTCTTACTAAGGGACAGAGATTATGCAGATTGATGGCTGCTGAAAACCAAGCTGCCCCCTTTCGTCCTATAGGTTAAACAGTTCCAGATCAATAAAACAAAACGGTAGAACCTGCTCCCTCTCTTAAGAAGTTAGGATCCTAATGACTTATTTGGTTATAAAAATTGTATACCACTGTTCATTAATAATCAAAGCAGTAAAACATTAGAATTTAAAATCGGTCATCAGGCTGCGTTAGCTGGAACTGACCCCGCAACACTGGAGTCAATGTTGCATTGGACAATTCATCTGGTGCTGCTGTGGCAGCAGCATCTCATTCACTGCAGATGTTGAGAGAATGTGTTCTCTACCGTCCGTTGTGGAAGTGAATGGGTAACACTAGTGAGAAAAGCAAAATGCATTTGGGGCCATGTGTGCTGGGTCACATCAGATAAATGCCCTACTTCTGCACAAAACATAATAAGCACTGACTTGCTACTGCTTAATTGAAGGCCTTGCCATCAACTGCTTTATGGCTTGTGTTACTTGGATCACATTCTTCTCAAGGCAGCTACTCTTCTTACAGGTTCAGCCAAATCCATAACCTGCAGCCGTACCTAAACCTGAAGAATAAGTTCACAATTTATGGAGTACATGCAACTTCACAGTATTGACAGCATGGCTTACAGTAAACTTATACATGTGCCTATTGGCTGTTCGCAGGTATGTATTTCCCTTTCATACATGAATGGTGCTTAGTATGTGGTTATTGTGGAATGCCCCAAGCTGCTGGATGCAGGACTCCTTTTCCACCTCCAGCTATTACTTGCACCCATGCAGCTACAGACCAGTGTTGCTGAATTGCGGCAGTTAAAGCAGGGGTTATGCAGACAGGCCAGAGTTATTTCTGAAACATGCATCTTAGAATGAAGCAAAACTTTCCATTCTTTGTAATGGCATGTGCTCTCTTGCCTTAATTATAGAGAATGGTAGATGCCACCCCATAACAAAGGGTCATAGAAACGAAACAAAAAAATGACAGGCATTTATTCCCTGTGCGTTCTGCCCTGCCCTGAAGCAACTGAGTGCAGTTTTAACCTCACAAGAACACAACAAAGTAGTTCCAGTTAAAGGTAGATAGCCGTGTTGGTCTGTCATAGTCAAAACAAAATAAAATAAAAAAAATTCCTTCCAGTAGCACCTTAGAGACCAACTAAGTTTGTTCTTGGTATGAGCTTTTGTGTGCATGCACACTTCTTCAGATACACTGAAACAGAAGTCACCAGACCCTGATATATAGTGAGAGGGTGGGGAGGGGTATTACTCAGAGGGGTGGTGGAAATGGGTGAAAGGTTGATAGGTGTGGTAAACCTGTTGACGACTGTATACGGCTGCAATTAGTCTTACAGGAAAAAGCAAGGGGTGAGAAGGTTAAAAAAGCTTTGTCATGTATAATGAGATAAGAATCCAATGTCTTTGTTCAGACCAGGTCTCTCCATGGTTTTAAGCTTGGTAATGAGTTGCAATTCAGCAACTTCTCTTTCCAGTCTATTTCTGAAATTCCTTTGCAATAAGACAGCTACTTTGAGATCTTGTATAGAGTGTCCTGGGAGATTGAAGTGCTCTCCTACTGGTTTCTCTGTCTTGTGATTCCTGATGTCAGATTTATGTCCATTTATCCTTTGGCGTAGGGTTTGGCCTGTTTGTCCAATAGAGAGAGCTGAAGGGCACTGTTGGCATTTGATGGCATACACAATGTTAGACGATGAGCAATTAAATAGTCCTGAGATGGCATGTTTGATGTTGTTGGGGCCAGTAATGGCTGGACTGGATGTTATGGCTGCAGAGTAACTCACAACATGATGATGGTCCCAACTCATGCAGTGAGTTACTCTAATGATGTGGCAGCGGAGAGGATTAGCCCTGCGGGAGTGGCCACTTCCCCGTGGGGACATGGAGAGACCTGGTCTGAACAAAGACATTGGATACATGACAAAGCTTTTTTAACCTTCTCACCCCTTGCTTTTTCCTGTAAGACTAATTGCAGCCGTATACAGTCGTCAACAGGTTTACCACACCTATCAACCTTTCACCCATTTCCACCACCCCTCTGAGTAATACCCCTCCCCACCCTCTCACTATATATCAGGGTCTGGTGACTTCTGTTTCAGTGTATCTGAAGAAGTGTGCATGCACACGAAAGCTCATACCAAGAACAAACTTAGTTGGTCTCTAAGGTGCTACTGGAATGAATTTTTTTTATTTTATTTTGTTTTGACAACAAAGTAGGTTAGACTCCTTAAGTTGCCCAAGGGCTACGCACAGTGAACTTAACAACTTGGTGGCCCTTCAAACCTGGGGTTTTCCCAAGGAAACATCAACTCATACTGTACCATCTACCATGGAGGAAATGCCTTGCCCATTAGCCCATTCAATCTTAGGTCAGTCTGAGGAAACATGACCTTTTAAAATAATACTAATAAAGAATAAAGGTAAAGGGACCCCTGACCATTAGGTCCAGTTGCGGACGACTCATCTTGCAGCGCTCATCTTGCTCTATAGGCTGAGGGAGGCGCCGTTTGTCCGCAGACAGCTTCCGTGTCATGTGGCCAGCATGACTAAGCCACTTCTGGCAAACCAGAGCAGCGCACGGAAACGCTGTTTACCTTCCCGCCGGAGCGGTACCTATTTATCTACTTGCACTGTGACGTGCTTTTAAACTGCTAGGTGGGCAGGAGCTGGGACCGAACAACGGGAGCTCACCCTGTCGCAGGGATTTGAACCTCTGACCTTCTGATCAGCAAGCCCTAGGCTCTGTGGTTTAGACCACAGCGCCACCTGCATCCCTTACTAAAGAATAGTTAATAATAAATCATTATGAACAGTGGTGCTCATGACACTGCCCCTTGGATTCTGCCACTTTTCATGGGTACCTGCCCATATAATCTGAGATGGGACCATTGGTCCAAGTCAGTGAGCTGGTTTTTACATTGGAGGGAAATCGCTTATTGCTCTCCTGCTGATCCTGAGCCTTGGCAGGATGTTTTCAGTCAGCTTGAAAAAATATTAGACTGTGAAGCTGCAGCGTTACGGGTTTTCCATGGTTTACCCAGTAGCATAGCTAGGGGAGGCGGGGAGACTGGGCACCCCCAGCAGCACTTACCTTTGCAGGCGCACAAGCCTAGGCACACACCAGAGCCCAGTGCACCACTCCCAAAAGCAGCACAGCCCGGGGCTGGGCTCGCAGCGTGCCAATCTACTGCGTAACCCACCCCACCCCCCGAGGACAGCCGACATGGACACAACCAGCATGTGCTGGCCTCCAGGTGGAGGGCAGCTGAGGGGGATGCGGTGGGTGAACACCTGTCACCTCCCCCTCAGCCACCCTCCACCTGGAGGGTGCCTGAGAGACGCTGCGGCTTGGGTGCTGGCCCTGTGTTGCTTTTGCAGGCAGTACAGGGCCAGCGCACGCATGTCCCGTTCCCCTCAGCTGCCCTCCAGGTGGAGGGATGCTGCTCCAACGGCGCGGTGCACCCCAGCATGCACCGCCCCCATGGTGCAGCAGATAACACCAGGGCTCCACTGGGTTTACCTTATCCCTATGGGGTATGAATCTGCCAGAGCAATACCCACAGAGCATACTGCAAGTGTTGAATGCCAATAGGCTACAGGCTTAACCTCAAATAGCATGCTAACTAACTTCAGTCCTATAAACCAGGGAACTACCTTTATGTGCTCTCTGCTCAAAAACATTGCTAAGCCTGTACATTTGAATGTTCTTCCATCAGCAGTTCTGCAGGGGAGGTTCCAAAAAATCCCCCGTCAACATAAATACTCATTTTAATCTGGAGAGGTAGAATCAATAACTCATGTTCCTATGCATCACTCTTTTTATTGCATCTTTTTTACAGAATTTCTCAGTACGATCAGATGCGTTTTATGCTTCTGCACTGCTTTCAGATCAGAATGCATCCATCTCTGGTTAGATATTTGCTGCCGCGTGAAAAAAAACTCAACAGCAATTAATTTTAGCAGACTTACAACTTTGTTTTCTGTGCCTGGTGTTCTGTAGTATGGTACAGTTATTAGTAATTTTATTTCTATGGTTTTCTGTTTTGTTTTGCTTGTACAAAAATATAAAATACCACCAAAGTTTCAGAATATTGGTCATTGTCCATAATAAAGAGGTTGAATTGATCCAATCATGGTGTTTCAGACTCATCTCAAAAGGAACACATGGACTAACAATGAAGTGCCATTTTTCTAATGGCCAAGGCTTATGTCCCCATTTACTGGGCCTCACTCAATGTGAACTGTTCAGTGCCTCTGCTACACATTTCAAAATCAGGAAGTGACCAGCCTGAGGCATGCACAAACTTTAAGGAAAATGCTTATCAGAATGGTGGAAGGTATACATAGGATCCAAGATTAGTTGGCTTAGTTTGTTCATAACTCATATTCCAGTCTACAGATCTGTATGTTATATGGAGCTGGGAGAAAGCTAAAACCCATCAGGAGTAACAGAAGGGAAGCCAGGAATAAACAGACAAGGAAGAACGAATGAAAAATCCCTTCTCAAATGGCATGCCTGCCTCTTCTCTTTTGCTGTGCCTGGAACAGCCAGCAATAATACCACCTGCAGTGGAGCTGGCAGGAAGTAAAACTGAAGGGGGTTGTCTCAGCCCCCAAGCTGTATTCTCTATAAGATTTAACTTCCTGCCAGTGGAGAGATGGATGGAGACATCCCTACAGGAGAAAGGTTTTTATTTTGTCCTTAAGGATATTCATTTACTTAGTTTCGCTTTCCTCGACTAGCCACCGCCCCCAATCGCAGTTAACTGCTTTAGCAACATTAAGACTGCTATCAAGTACATGTCATAAAAATGAGTTATGAGTAAACATACATAGGATTAGGACGAGCAGTGACTGGCAGTAGCTAAAACGTTGCCGAGATGCAAGAAACCCAGCTGGCAAAACTATTTCAAACTTACTGGGTTCCTAGAAGGACAGGATGCAGAAATAAGAAAACAAGCAACATTCTAGAGCAACTGCAAATTATTCCTGGCCTAACAGCCTCCTGCTTGCTTTTTATGTGCACTTCTTAATGTAGAACACATGCAGTTCTTACTGCTAGAAGTAGACTTTAATTTAGAAGAACTTTTTCTTGTCTCTGTAGTATTACCAAACAAATTACACATCTGAAAGGCACATAGTAGATATGAACAACTCAGGCAAATATGGAAAAGCTCTGCAGCATATATCAAGGTTCCTTAGTTCCGACTACTTAGCTAACATTTAACTGAAGAGAACATTACTAGGACAGTTGATTCACATTTATATAAAACATTTAGTGCTCAAACTGCATATAACAGTGATATGATGGAGAGAACTGTGAGGGACAGCTTCCCCATTTTGTGTTGAAAAGCATTCTGGTTCTGTTTTATAGATGTCTCACATAATGGGGTCAAAATGAGAGAATGGCTTATCAAAGCAGCATATAACCAACTGGAATGGAAACAGGACTCCACATTCTATTCAAAATTATCCTAGTCATTTCCATGTTTCTTTCTTTAAAAGACAGCTCATTTTGAATGTTAGGAACCATGATATTACCCACTCCCCACTGCTCTGATTTTTTAGAGATTGCTGAAAGAAGCTATTCAAGTTCAAAATGCTGGACTAATGTAGCAGCAAATCATAGGGCCTTCAGTTACATCAATTTTTAAAAGGCCACTTCTACAGGTTTCTTTAGATTTTATTAGGGGAAAAAAGCAGATCAACATTACAATTCAAAAAATGCAATCTAAATATGAATGCAATCGAAGTATGGAGTGGAAAAATGTTTTCAAGAAACATTCAGTTGTCAACTACTTATTACCTGAATAAGCAATATTTGTAGGCTCTGACTGGAGTCAAAAAATGAAAGATTTATTGCTGTGAAAACAAAACCTGTAGTACAGTAGTAAGAGAGTTGGCCATTAAGCATTATCAGTCAAGTTAACAGATTTTACTAACAAATTCTTAAGTTGGTGATGGAAGGTCAAAAGCTGATTGACCCAAGTACAACTGAAATAGCAAGTCACATCAAAGGATGCATCTCCAGTTTTCAGATGATTTTTAAAAAAATGTATTAACAGTTCCAACAGCCTGCAAGCCAAAATGAAAAGTTTAAAAATGTTTAACTGACATTCAAAGAGCCAATTTTATTTATACTCAATTTTACTTTTGCTCCTAATAAGCTCAAGACCCATCAGGGGAGGAAGAAAGGATATTAATGGACTACCACACAATTGAACAGAAATTGTGTCTCACTTGGTTATCCCCCCCCCCCCGAAGTAAAAAATCTACATATAAATCTGATATTTAGTATTACAAATTGTACTTCTTATATAGTTCTGATTTGTTTTTTTGCCTCTGAACCCTGATTCTTGCTTCAGTGATTTTCCCCCCCTCTTGTGATATTAAATCTTCTCCATTTATATTTGCATTTATGTTTGATACCTTGGTTAACATTAAACCTTGTAAAAGAATCTTAGGAATCTTTGTAACAGCACCTTTGGCCAAGGCTGCTGATGTACAAGCGAACTAAGTTGTGCCACTCTCCAGAGTGCATATTTCCTTGATTGTTTCCACGGTCCAAATGTTCTATTAAATGATTCTTTGATGAACTATTTTCAATCTTGTAAACATCAGTGTGCGCAGGTTCACAAGTACTCATGTAGTCCCACACCCTTAACTCCAGGATGGCTGGCTCTTCAAGATTTAGAAATCTGCTCCAGTGGCCAATAAACCTTGCAGCCTTTGCTTGCTACATAAAAACGTAGCCCACGTACTTGCTGAGGTAGTCCAGTCAATCCTCCTCTTTGACTCCTTTCAGAATATTTCTGGAAGGGTGACGTTACGAAGAAGCCACTGCTGAGAGCGGCCACCACTGCAGTCTTTGATGCTGGGTACCTGGCTGTCTTCTTCAGTGGCTTTATCCAGGCACTGGTTACTGTTCACATGCAAAAGGGTTAATTTCTTTGTTGGCGGGGGAGAGGGGAAAGAGGGGAAAAAAGTATATTTTAATTAGAAGAGGAAGAGATAATCTACACCAGTCAGTAGGTTTATGTTAGGAACACTGCTAGGAAAAGGACAGTTGTGGAACTCAGTACCTCTTAGGTATCTTGGAAATGCCACTAAAGATTCTTAAGGGCTTGTGGGAGGGTGTCTAGGATTTTTTTTTTACGTGTTTCCTTTCACGAGCAGCCTCCCTTGCCGTGCACACTGCTTTTGAAAGTCTAAAGTTTTAAAAGCGACTTGCAATGTAGTGCAGGGGGGCTTTTGTTTTAAAGTAATGACTCAGCATGGGACGCGGGTGGCGCTGTGGGTTAAACCACAGAGCCTAGGGCTTGCCGATTAGAAGGTTGGTGGTTCGAATCCCCGCGACGGGGTGAGCTCCCGTTGTTCAGTCCCTGCTCCAGCCAACCTAGCAGTTCGAAAGCACGTCAAAGTGCAAGTAGATAAATAGGTACCGCTGCAGCGGGAAGGTAAACGGCGTTTCCGTGCGCTGCTCTGGTTCGCCAGAAGCGGCTTAGTCATGATGGCCACATGACCCAGCCAGTAATGCGAGATGAGCGCCGCAACCCCAGAGTCGGACACGGCTGGACCTAATGGTCAGGGGTCCCTTTACCTTTAATGACTCAGCATAGACTTAAATCATGATTTAAATCAGCAAGAAAAAGGGCCAATTTAAAACACTAGGTAATATCTAACAAAAACCATACTCAGAGCAGGTGCACTGTAATAAATGGACCATGGGCCCACAGATTTAAAAACGTACTACTAGAAATTGACTATCAAAACTTTTATACAAATTGACATTTTAATCCAACCCGTAACCATGTTCTAAGAGCAATTTCTAGCTTTGCCTTGGTGCTACTCTAACAGAAATTTAAATGCGCCACTGCAGAATGAGACATGGGTAAGAGTTGGAAAGGGTTTGCATTCAAGGGGCCAACAAAAAGGTCATTGGTACCTTTTGTTCAGGCCCTTTGGAAAACAAAACAGGATGTGACTGCAAGCTCCAAGGCCGCCAGCGCTTCCTTTAATCATGCAAGGAATTACTGTAGTTTGAGAAAAGCAGGTAAAACTAGCATTGCAGTTTGTAAAAAAAAAAAAAAACAGGGAGTGTTATTTGTTAGGGTACAGCTGTAATTTGTGTTTGTGTCCTTTGTAATCCATGGAACACAGGAATGAATTATTTCCTTAGATGAGTTCCCTCCCATTGCTTACAAAACTGCAATACTAAAAAAAGAAGCTTTAATTCCAACACAGTTTAAAAATTGCAACACATCATGTTACTTATCTTAAATTATTACTCCCATCTCCAAGTTCCAACCAGCATACTCCACAATAACTATAATTATACCAACATCTATATTCACTGAATTTTCTAATCACTTGAGCTTCAGTCATAAGACAACTTACCACTGGATCATATTCCCAAAGTTGATTGCCTTTTAAATGGTGGCACTTGAGCATTGTGACAGGACCATTAAGTTTGGAGACATCTAAGCACAAATCATCTGTTCGAATTTCTTTGTTGGCTGTATATGAGAAAACCTTGATGGAAAGCAATAGCCTGTTGTTACCATGCTATATACCACTTTATATGTTTTTCTGAACATTAAACCTGTCCTCAATGTTCACATTTGGAAAACAGCTTTTAATCTCTTTGCATAAAAGAGTTTCTTAGTCACTGGGCGCCTGGATAGAGGGCAGGGCTGCTGCAGAACTTTGGTTCCAGGGCAATAGTTTTTTGAGGGGGAATCACAACTTTCCCTGCCATATTGCCCAACAGCTCCCACCCATGTCCTAAAACAAACAGGTCTACAGCATGAAACAGGATGATCTCCCTCTAGCTGCACAAGCTTGCAATCTCACAACAGTCAAATCAATATTATTCCAAGCAAGTCCTACAGGAATCAAAGCATCCTATAAAGAAGTTGTCACAGTGTAATCCTATTTCCATTCAGAAGTGGGTCCCACTGAATTTAACAAGGCTTACTTCCCACTAAGTGTGGAAACTTTTTCTGAGGTCAAGGGGCACATTGTCTTTGGGAGATAGTGACTGGAGCCACATACCAAAGCACAAATAAGTGGGGGCACTCCTCTTTCTCCTCCATTCTCTCACTCCCCCACATATCTCACCCCCACCCCCGTCTCTGCATTACACTGTATATCTCACCCCCACCCCCGTCTCTTGCATTACACTGTTTGTACACTCAAATATACACACGCAAGCATACTGTCATGCAGACATATGCATGCACACTCAAAACATTAATTCTCCCACACTGTGGCACACAGTGCGCATGTACACAGACATATGCACTCTCACATTCACATACACAATGACTTGTCTAACTATATACAGTTCAAAAATCTTAACATTTTAGTTTTAGGAATTATATATTGTTACCTGATTGCCACCCATCCCGTGACAATTAAAAATGCCAACTTTTTCATTTTCTTTCCTTGCCATGTTATCCAGACACTGATTTGTTTCCATGTTTCTTATCTGAAGACAAGAACAAAAATTCAGCACACTCCGTTTGCTATACATATTTACATTAGAAAGACAATCTGCATGTGAGCCTTGGAAATCACAAGCAAGAAAGCCTTTGCATATGTGCCCTGTTCAGTTACCCTGTCCATCCTATAAATACAAGACCGTATTTCTCCGTATGAGACCTGTGGGTATAGGGTGGTATATAAATTGAATAAATAATAATAATATGAGCCAACCTGAGGCCATTCTTTGCGGGCCTCCTCTACAAGAGGGTGGGCAACACAAGAACAGGCCTTTTCTGCAGTGGCTCCCCATTTGTGGAATGCTCTCCCCAGGATACTTGCCTGGCACCTTCATTATACATCTTTAGGTCAGGTGAAAACATTCCTCTTCAACCAGGCCTTGGCTGATAACATTCTATGTCATGTTAAATGTGCTTCCGGAGGGTAGTGGTTTTTGGTTTGTTTTCCTTTTTCTTGTTTTTATTATGCATTTTGTGTTTTAAATTTGTATTTTTATGCTGTGAACTGGCCTGAGATCTTTGGGTGAAGGGTGGTATACGAATTCAACAAACAAGCAAATAAATAAATAGAGATCAGGAGCCGTCTTGAGGCTCTTTCCATGCACCTTCTTTATGCCCTTCACTGTATACAACAGAGAACCACAATGGAAGAGCAGAGAAATAGTGAATAAGCTGTGGCCTGGGGGCCACGTGGGGATGCAGGGCAATACCAGGCCTCAACCTTGCAGCAGTATGCTTCCAAATCAAATTATCAAGGCAGCACACACAATTTTAAAAACCACCAATAAAACGAATGGCATAAAATAGCAGCATGGTGTTCAAGAGCTATTTAGATCCTTAGACTCCCAAAAGTCAGTAAAGAGCAATTAATCAGTGATTGCCCCTTGAAACATAATAGTCTTCAGTGTCTTAATATAGCTCACTTTTTCCCACTGGTTAAACTTTGGACCACGTGCCCCTCTCTCCGTTTCTCTAGTCCACTGCTTTCTCTTATCTTTCTCTTCAGCTGCTCTACTCTACTACTTTCTCCCCAACTGTCACCTAACAGACTTTTTCCTCCCCACATTCCAATGCTCTCCTTTCAGTAAACCAATATTCTACAGTGTTGTAGGAGTAAGCACTGCACTAGTGGAAGCCGTGTTCTGAATCAGTTGAATTTTCCAGTCTCCCAAGGGAACCCCACATGGAATGCACTACAGTACTGTAAGCTTAACTTTAGTGCTAAAATGTCCGGGAAAATCTGGATGTATGACAACCCATGTTAGCATTGTCGTTATTGGCAATTTTCCTTAAAAATAGAAGCCCTACATTATATGCTATATTATAATAAACTAATTTAAAAGGCAGAACCAACAGTAAAGGCACACACTCTCTGGTCAGTCAAGCCCAACTGCCTTACGGAATAAAAGGACTGTTGCTTGCCTCTAAAATGAAGCCATTGACGAATATAGATAGGGCTTTAGAGTCATACCCAAAATGATGATTAGAATCTGATCTTGGATTAACAAAGCTAAGTGGACCACCAAGGCTATTATAATGTTTAGCTTGTTCTGATTAATCATCCTACCCCATTTCAGGTTGGACAGGTAATCTCACTTCTATCCTTCCTCTCTCTCGCCCATCTTAAGGGTAAACTAATTTGATAATTTAGAATGAATGCCATAGTTGCCACTCCGTAAGTGATTCTCATGATCACATGTTGTCGTCTAAACAACTGTACTGATTTTCACTAAACTTTAGATAAAACTTTCCACATTTTAAAAATCACATTGACTCTGAAACATCTGTTGGACTATGCAAGAATATCCTTGCTTTTAACAAGAGGTTCAATGAGTTTAGTGAAAATTAATAAAAATTTATTTACAAAAAAGGCAGTATAGAAACATGCTGAACATAATAAGAGGAAAAGAACTTGTTCTGAGAAAACAAGTGTTTCTTCTTTAGAATCGCTGCTACATCACTAGCCTGTGGTTACTTAAGTTTAGAAGCTGTTAGCTAAAAGCACAGTGCACATTAGCAGCAGCATGTAAATTCCCTGTTTCTGCAAAAGAATTTCCTTCCAAGTATTAATTTAGATTTTATATGACCCAAGGATTTGAATTCTTATATTACAGCCTTACACACGGGAGAAATAAATCTGCTTTAATCTTATTACACAAACTTTAAAGCTTTGCACATTAAAAAAAGCACAGGTGTGCCATTGACACACATTTTTTACTTCAACACCTGAGGCATATTAAAGAATTCTACAGTTAATTAAGAGTTCTCAAAACTGTAAGGGTCTTAAAATCATTACCTCTCCCAAAGAGAAATAGAGCCGTGGTATTTGGGAATCAGGATAAACATACTCCAGGTACCAGGAAAAAGGTTTGCACTGCAGCTTGTGTCTAAGTCCAAGTCGTGATGATATGTCTCCATAATCTACCTTTGTAACTCCTGCAGAGAATTGCATCTCATAGTTAGTTAGTTTTAATTGAATAAATACAGTAATAGATGACCTGCACAAAAATTAGACTGGGTGAGAAGAGTAATCTTTACACAGATCTTTGAGGACAGGTTCTGAAGCAAGATCATTATATACCTTTATTCTGGGTATCTTACTATCTTACAAAAAAGTCTTACAAGAGATATGGATGCCTTTTTTAAAAAACAGTTTTATCTGATACTGTGAGGCTGCATCAATTTCTTATCTACAGACCAACTTCCATGAAAATTGCTTACAGAGCTACAAATAAACATTTAATATAAGGTAGCAGGAGTCTGAAGATTCCAAGGAAATTGCAGCCAAACAGGGTAGTTTTGGTACAGTCTTTGAATTATGCCTAAAGATGCTACTTTATTTGAGCCCCATAACAGCACAAGTATCTTTAAGAGTACTGTACAGTACAAAAATGTTTACAGAATCTAGTCCAACCTTCTGCTTGATGTAGGAAATCTAGAGCTAAAGCATCTGCAATGCATGGCTGTCTAGCTTCTACCTGGAGTCTTCCAGTGAGAGAGCCCGCCATCCCTCTAGGTACATGGCTCAATTGTTGGACTACTCTTACTGCTGTTTCTCCTAATGTTCACCTGAAATCTCTACTTCTGCAGATCTATTCCTGCCGCTTGAGGGTAGCAGATTCCGTTCTATTGTGTGATAGCCGTTTGGTCCCCTCAGCCTTCTGTTCTCACGGCTAAACATACACAGTTCATACAACCTTTTCTCATATGATGTCTCATCAATCCCACAGACCACCTTGGTTGCCCTCTAATTTTTCTACATCCTTCTCACAGTCCTCCTCCACAACTGGATACAATACTCCAAGATGAGGTCTTGTCTAGTACAAAATGAAGTGTAACTATTATTTCTCATGAGATGGAAACTATGGTTTTTATTAGCACAGCCTAAAACTGCATTAGCATCACATTTCAGAGCTAGATGAATCAATAGTCTGAGCAGATGGCTTTATACATTCATCCTATCAGTTTAAGACACTATATTATGCTGAAGATTCCTTGCTTACCTGGGGAAATTATGTAGAAGAAATTCTTGAAGCCATCCATCCAAACTTCTGCAAGTCGTCTATTATTTTTATTAATAATCTGCCCTGTGCCTCCTGGGAAAGTGTAAGGAGTGGCTTTTCGAAAAACGTGTCCAACATGCGAACATGTCACAATTTCCAAAGTTCCTCCACACTGCCAAATCTGAAAATGTCAAGAGTTCACCATAAACATATTTCTATTGTCTTTTAGAAAAAAGGTTCTGATTACTATGCAAACTATAACTGCATCACATATAATAATGTTCAAGTGTCCCTGCGTCCACTGTGTGTCAGTGGAACTGCGCGAGTGCGCATGTCCCACAGGGACGCACGGATTGGAGAGCTCTACTTCCCCCCCCAACAGGGACGCAGGCATTGGAGCGGCCGGAGAGGGGGGCGTGTCCGGGAGGCAGCGGCAGCGCACGCGCGTTGTCAGTTGGGGCAGCGCCGCCGCCTTGCACGGAGCCGCCTCCTCCTCCTCCGGCCGCCGCCACGCTCCTTCTCTCCCCCGGCCGCGCCGATCACGCGAGCCCCCGGCTTCACCCGAGGCCTACCCGCCCGAAGCCGCCTCCGGTGCCGCCTGTCAGCTGCAGTCAGCCGCCAGCCTCTGCTGCCTCCTCCTCCTCTAGCGCCCGTTAATGTAACGGGCTACCTTCAACTAGTGAGTAATAATTCTGCATTATAATTTTACTAATTATATTTAAATTATATTTACACATCACACTTGACCAGTGTGACCACCTTCACCATTTCATGGAGAACTCATCACAAATGTTCCACTTCCAGCCCATGTGAAATCATATCCAGATAAGATAGCAAGACCATTCTGTTGCAGCAAGGACATTGGGCACTTACCAGTATTATTGAAACATCATAGATGGTAGCATGCTGGCTCTACCCAAGTTTAACTATTCTTCAGTCAACTGCACATGCAGATACTTGGATGTCCTAGAGCTTTTGTTCAGAGCTGTGAAGTATGTACTTTGCAGTACTGCACCAGAGCACTCTGGCAAAGCAGCTGTTCTCTCTCTTCCCTGAATTTGTTTTAATTTAAAAAAATAGTCTATTGTTGAAAGATAGCACATTGTTTACCTTTTTACCCTTTACGAATTGCTTATACACATTTTCCTCTTCCCTCTGGTAACATTCAAAATATGTCTGTGTACAGTAAACTAAGCTGCAGTACATGGGAATAAAAATGAAGTTTACTTACTCTGAATGAAATTTCTAGGTTTTCTCCTCCCCATATATCCATTCCTGCGTCGTATGTCCCAATTTCTTGAAAATAGTCCCTATCTATAGAAAAAAGGCCTCCTGCCATTGTAGGCGTCCTAAAGGAATATGAAAATGTTTTATATCCAACTCTGACATTTATTATTACATTTATTACTCTTAGCAGTGAACTCTATATCCCAACAAAAATATAGCTAAAATTGGGCCAGAGGGTGAAAAAGAGGGAGGCATTTGCAAGTCTGGGAGTACAGGAAGGCAGCACAGATTAATTAAGGGAACTTAGGTCCCTTAATTTCCATAGGCAGTATCCAATTAAGCAATTATGTTAGCACAAGCACTTTGGGCTGTACTACAGAACTCGCCCTTCCTCTCCTATATCCTTGTGCACCCCCATAACCATGCTCTGGAGGGTTGAGGAAAACCCCCAGAGCATGTTTAGGGAAGAAGTTCTGTTGTGCCAAAACAGCATTGTTTCACTGCCGCAGATTTAGAAAAGGTGGCATACTAATCACTAACTTGAAATGGACCTCCCTGTCCAAACTAGATGCTGACAGTTAAGGGAGAACACACTTCCTAGTGTTCAACCTGCAATCACTTAGTAAGAGTTGTATGATCTACCTGTTTCAGCAGGCTTTCTAAGATGTGTCTTAATTTACTGGTTTTTTAAAAATCAAGTTAATGGTTGCTGATTACATATCATATTTCCCTCACAGTTCCTTGCACCTTCATAGTTCTTTTTAATGTAGAAATGGACTTGGGAACTGATTAAACCTGGATTGTATTACTGTATATTCCGGCGTCTGGGCGTATAAGACGACCCCCAACTTTTCCAGTTAAAATATAGAGTTTGGGATATACTCGCCGTATAAGAAATACGACCCAGCATATAAGACGACCCCCCGACTTTTGAGAAGATTTTCCTGGGTTAAAAAGTAGTCTTATACGCAGGAATATACAGTATTTGAACAGTATATAACTGTATATTATTTGAGCAATTAGACACATGCATGAAGGGATATCCCAATAATGCTCATCAGCTCCCTTTACCTGACTGGAAGGGTTCTGTCACCTTTCCTTCGGTCCATTTCTCTCTGGGGGACAGGATACCACCGGAAATTCAACTTCCAGTTGAATCCACCATAAGTCATATCGGAACCTGCCATGTATTCAAACGTATCATCGCTGATTACATCGATAATTGGACAAACTACTGTTCTCCTAAAGAAAAAGAGAAAAGGCAAGAATGTGACAAAATACAGGAGAGTAGTTACATAACAATATCAGCCCTACACCACAAATGAGCATCTCATTTCCAGTTCATCTCTGAAAAAGTTTCAGTGTTAGTACAATGATAAGCATGATCCAGCTTATGTTAAATATCTACAAGTGTCTTTGAAATAGCTTCAGTTATTTCAATGAGGCTTAAAACAGGCATAGGCAAACTCGGCCCTCCGGATGTTTTGGGACTACAACTCCCATCATCCCTAGCTAACAGGACCAGTGGTCAGGGATGATGGGAATTGTAGTCCCAAACATCTGGAGGGCCGAGTTTGCCCTATGCCTGGCTTAAAATGTTCACTTTTGTCTGGTTCATACAAGAAACAGTGCTATGCTATTAAACAAAGTAATGATCAAGCACTTGAAATAGTCCTTTATCTGCAAGAGCTGTCACTTCTATTCTGCGTGGGGTGAAGGGTGGATAAGAAATCTTATAAATAATAGATGGAAAAAAGATGCAGTTCCAACCAAGGATGAATGGCAGGCAAAACTAATGGGCTACGCACAAATGGCTAAGCTTACTGGAACAATAAGGAACCAAGATGAGGGAACTTTTAAAAAAGAATGGGAAAATTATGTGGAGTATTTTAAAAATCATTGTAAACAGTTAACTGCATTAGCAGGATTAACTGAAGACGAGCAGTAAACTACTAACTTTTTCAAAGTTGAGAGTAACAATTATAAGGAGTTATAGGGGAGATGCATAAATCAAAAGTGAAAATAGAAGAAACCACAGAAAGCAGGGGGTGGAGGGAAGTCAAACTATGATGTATATATTTATGATGAGGTATTGATTACTGTAAAATGGGGGGGGGATAAAAAAGAAGAAATCTTAGAAATAATACAGGATAGTAGACTGAAGCTCAAGTTAACCATATTCAAAAGTGTTACCTCTCTAAACAAGGTATTTGTATTCAGAGGCAGATGGGGTCATAGCCCCTAGTAGTTAGGACAGGAAAGTCCTTAAATGAAACAAAGGTTTAACTTGGTAGAATGGTAGGTTCCTATGTACCTCAGAGAACGGGTTGCTTGATTTCCGGAGAAACATGCTGCAAGGCATGAGCATAGCACAGAAAGCAACAATAGTAACAGGCTATGGCAGGATATCTGAGATGTCACGGTTATTAATTATACATATAACTGTATCTGCAATACATCCATACTACATTTGAAGATTACCAAGGTCTGCCACTGCTCTTTAATTAATCCTTTGTGCAAATATTCTTCTACTACAAATTTCTCATATTCTTAAGGATTAATGAAGTTTACCCACTATGTCCAAGGATGAGTCACGCTTAAAGAAACAGAGTAGCTGCATTAGTCAGTATTAACCTTTAACATGTTTTATAAAATAACCACCTGTCTACTTTTATCCGTGCTAGCAGTGGCTCCAGCCATCCTACTGTACATTCACAATGAGCATCTAAAAAGGTGATGACTTGGCCTTTAGAGGCAGCGGCTCCTTTCAATCTGGCTCTGATCAGTCCAGAACGCTGCTCCATTCGAATCACATAAACTGGTACTCGTAATTTCTTCACATAGTTCTCCAAGGGTCTCTTCAAGAACTCTAAAAAGTATGGCAAACAAAAGATAAAATAAATGAAGCATTCAAGCTACATGCACACTCATAATTTTGGTAAGAACTCGTAAAATGGCTTATGTCTAAATGAACTCTCAACAAGAGTAGTCAAAAGGGGGCAGAACAATCCAGATATCAAGTAAAAAGCCTTATTAGGAAATTTTTGTAGAAGCCAATTTCCTACTTACAGAGTATTTAACCAGCATGTAAACATTTTCTGCATTTTCTGCCTGCATCCTTCAGTTTGATAAACTTCAAACCCAATTTCTTTTTAACAAAGTTCCATGTGAGTCACAGATGCACCATCAAGGAAAACATTAATATAGTACTATGTAGCTATGTACAACTTGAAGAGTCAGGTATACATGGTTTCAGAGCACTATACACAGTTTACTTAAATACTATAAAACTATTAGGGACGTGGGTGACGCTGTGGTCTAAACCACTGAGCCTAGGGCTTGCCGATCGGAAGGTCGGCAGTTCAAATCCCCGCGACAGGGTGAGCTCCCGTTGCTTGGTCCCAGCTCCTGCCAACCTAGCAGTTCGAAAGCACGTCAAAGTGCAAGTAGATAAATAAGTAGATAAATAGTAAATAGACTGGAAGGTAAACGGCGTTTCCGTGCGCTGCTCTGGTTTCGCCAGAAGCGGCTTAGTCATGCTGGCCACATGACCCGGAAAAACTGTCTGCAGACAAACGTCGGCTCCTTCGGCCAGTAAAGCGAGATGAGCACCGCAACCCCAGAATCGTTCGCAACTGGACTTAACTGTCAGGGGTCCTTTACCTTTATAAAACTCTTAAAAGCAAAGCTCACACAACAGCTCTT
Organism: Darevskia mixta; assembly: GCA_034641385.1. Lineage (NCBI taxonomy): Eukaryota > Metazoa > Chordata > Lepidosauria > Squamata > Lacertidae > Darevskia > Darevskia mixta. Next base: position 1,555,176 of record JAWWNH010000242.1, read on the forward strand.
TATTCCAACACTGCTTCAATGAAGAAATCCATAATAATGAATTCTCTTAAGAAGAAGGTTCAGCACAATTCCAAAGGAAAAACAGAATGTGGATACACTGTACTATCAAAACGGTAAAATCCAACTAAAAAGTGATTTAGAGATTAAACAGGCACTATTTAATGAATATTCATTTCATGCATGTTTGAGCATTAAGGGCACCCTAGGTTATTTGAAGAGTGTGATTTACTTTACCCTGGCACAGAGTAATCTCTATTTCAACATATGCAGTCTGTGAAGTGTTCAAAGGACTGCTTCCAGTGGGTAGCTTTAATGAATTCATTAAATTCAAAAGAGTGAATGTATGTACCTGTATGGATAATGTTTTTAGCACAGAGAAGCATGGATTATATATTATGCTATATACTTGCTATACAAGTTCATATAAGGGCTATGGTAAGTAAAAATTGGTGATTACAAACAGCGTTCAAAATTAGCAGGGCGCCAGGCACATTTTGCACCTAAAGATTCTCCATTTGTGAGCACCTCAAAAAGTCTGGGTGCCACTTTGTGCGCCTGGCTGACACTCAAGGATTACTGAAATGTATGTGCTTTGAAGCTTCAAAGTAAGGATAGACAATATGTTTAGGAGTTTAAGAATAAAGAATAGAGTGTTTTGAAAACTGAAGTACGGTACCAATATTTTTATGGTCAACACCAAATTAAACATGTATTAACAATTTCTGTTAAAAATGTGATATTAACAATGTGTCACTTATGAGAATTGTATATTCTCATGCTTATCAAAATAATAAATAGAAAATGTTGCCACCCCACCCCAAAATGACGACTAGACATTCTGCTTTGGTGCCCACATCCCAAGTTCTAGGAACCATTTGGCTCCTAGGTTTTCTGTCCCCGTTTCGAATACTGATTACAAAACAACCTAAAAGAATCAGGTTGCTTTTTAAAATTGAATTTTAAAATCAGATTTGATTTTTTTTAAAGTGTGAATACTGCATTTCTCTTAAATAATAATGAATTTAATATTAAACAACCTGTATACAAGCACATTAGTCCTATGATCAATCTAAAACAGGTGTGGGGAACCAATGATCTATGGATCTATTTAGATCTGCCAGGCCATTTTGGTCAAGCACTGTGGACCTGTCATCATATATGATGTCAAGTTTAGGGAAGGTAAAGAAAGACCTGGCCCAGCCAAAATGGGGTTTGCAGACCTGCAAAGTTATGCACAAAGTGTTTTGTGACACCGCACTTCCCCACTGCTATCTACCATATGCATCTGACTTAAAGGAGGCTTTCTCAAATATAAATATTTACACTCTACCTATCAAAACAGGCATTTCATTTTCACCTGATGAAAACTGCTCTAATCTGTCCAGTAACTACAGTCATATCAGCAACCGGCGTTTCATTTTTGTTTGCTACTCAGTTGTTTTTTTAATTCATGCAATATGCCCAAACTGCACCTTATGCAATCTTACCTCTTTCACTAGCATCATCTACCAGAATAATTTCTTCCAGCATGTGTCGCGGTGACCGGTTTATGACACTATGTACAGTTCGCAAGAGAGTACTCCAAGCTTCATTGTGAAAGACAATTACAACACTTGTTGTAGGAAGGTTATCTGGATATACTTTTGTCTTACACCTAAGACAAAACACAAATAAAGCAAAGCAGTAATAAATGAACACTTTATTATTACATTTGAATAAAAATAATAATATTCTCTTTAATATTCTCTTTATATTAAAAAAATATAAGGTAGGGACAAGGAGAACATCCCTGGGGAGGGTGTTTCATCAATGGGTTGTCATCACTGAAAAGGCCCTTTCCCCAAGCTTTTAGCAATAGGCCCTTATTTACTGATGCATTCAGAACTCACCTGTAAAAATGCCCTTTGGCCCATGCTACACTAGCCATTTCAACTGACTACTTCAACTGAAGCAAGAAGGCTGTAATAGCATTAGCTTACATAGGTCAAAAAGAAAATTATGGGCACGATTAGCTGTGTGAAACATGCTTCATGCAGAATAGAATGTCCGGATGCAGAATGAATTTCCTGACAAGTCTACTGCTCAATTAAAATAGTTCTTACACATGAAGAGGATTTCCAGGTTATGGCTAAAGATTGCAAAGAGTAATCCTTTATAATTAATTAGAGACTAGCTGAAGATGCCATTGGTGACCTCGCCACCATCAATGCTCCAAGCACTGAGTGAACCACTGTATCAGAAACTCTGGCCCAATCACAGCTAATCAGAACAGAACTACAACTTGCAAAGTACTAGATCAAGCTCTACATACACAAGAGGCAGAAACAGTCTCGAAGGAGACAGACCAGTACCTCAAATGTTATTCTAACAATGGGGCTTTCCCAACATCTGTAATGCCACCCATCCTAGGGAAGTGCTTTCAGGATACTGGTATTTCTAAAGAAGTATATTCTTCTGCCACACTAAGTACGTTCTTAGTGCCTTGATCCAAAAGGTTCTCCATTTTGTATATGAAGGTATATTAAGCTGAGTTTTAGATACCCTGCACAAGAAAGCAGCAAATGCACCTCAGGCCTCCTCCATTAGCATGGAATATAGCTGCTCCTATGAAAACAGTGTAAGACCCCAAGAATATGCAAACAGCTTCCTTCCTGTCCAGTTTCAAATGTACTACTTCCTAGAAGCCTATTCTCCCAGTCTCATGAGACAACAGTTCCCCCTGGTAGGGAGGTGCACCTCAAAAAACCCAGTATCCATCAAATGCAAAAGAGGATCACAATTTGTTTGCTAACAAGAAAGTATTTTTGCCTTTTTGCCTGGGAGCTCCTAACAAGGAAAATTAAACTGTTTGGCTTTTAACGAGTTAAACTAACTTACATGTCACAAAACATCAAGTAGCTTTGACAACTCTGAAAGGAGAGGACATTCTCACTCAAGTGGAAAAGAACTTACAATCTAATAAAGAGAAGCTATCACCGACAGTTAGAATGTAATTTTTCAGTATATTTAAGAATATGGAATATTCTGTTAAAGTAGCATACCAGTAACAAAATGGTTTAAAATTAAAGGAATTGAGTACTACACTAGTTGCCCTGGTTTAAGACATACTGACACATACCGTATATTCCGGCGTATAAGACGACTGGGCGTATAAGACAACCCCCAACTTTTCCAGTTAAAATATAGTTTGGGATATACTCACTGTATAAGAAATATGACCTGGCGTATAAGACGACCCCTGAATTTTGAGAAGATTTTCCTGAGTTAAAAAGTAGTCTTATACGCAGGAATATACTGTATTTCAAATGCCAAGTTCAGTTACTTACAGCTATTATTAAAAAGAAAGCCACAATAATTTCAGTAGGAAAGGCAAGCAGCCTTCAAATTTGGATAGAAACTCAAAGGACAGGGTATTTTCAAACTCCCCACAAGAAAAGGAAATTGGTGAACTTGTGCATCAAGCAGAGAGCTGTGTTTTTTATCTGTTTTTTATGCTAGAAGTGAAGAACTCATTGAGTCAGGCTTGAGAACTGGTAAAGCAGAATAGATTACAATATGTCAAGGCATGAAAGGCAGTCCTTGATACAGTACTTTGACTATTGTTTCTATAGACTGAGGTAAATGTGGGAATGCATCCTATTAGCCAAAATATTGAATAGATTAAAATATGCAATGCATGGTAGCTACACATACAGAAGTAGAAATCCCCCCCCCCAGCAAGATAAGACAAATGAAGCTGCTGCTTGGCTGACCAAGACAGACCTTTACAAAAACAGATTTGATAGGATGATCATGAGAACCATTTAAATTCCAAGTCACAATATAGTAATGTTGAGACGTGGAAAAAGGCTTCCATACAGCAAGGCTCTTTTGGCTGTATGAGAAAACTTCTGAAGCTCCTTTAGTGTCTGGAGCAACACTAACCTGCTTTATTATTATAGTTATATATTTAAAGCCACCTAGCTGTGAAGCAGAGGGACAGTCAAACCTTGGTTCCTGAACGGCTTAGTCACTGAACAAATCGGCTCCCAAACGCCACAAACCCGGAAGTAAGTGTTCCGGTTTGCGAATGTTTTTCGGAAGCCGAAAATCCGACGCAGCTTCCGCTTGAGTGCAGGAAGCTCCTGCAGCCAATCGGAAGCCGTGCCTTGGGTTTCAGATGGTTCCAGGAGTTGAACGGACTCCCAGAATGGATTAAGTTCGAGAACCAAGGTACCACTGTGTAAGATTCTTAATCTAGGAGGAAATGTCTATGTAGATCACCTAAAACGCAACAAAATATTCTACAGCAGTTTTCAAAGACCCAGTGTCTTGAGCTGCCTCTATGTTAACAGCAGAATAAGGTTAACAAAGGACCACTGGCATCCACTTAAGACAGTCCAATAAGACATTTCAGGTCTAAAGATACGCTTAGTGGCTAATCAATACTCGACTGATTACATCCTATGTACCCACAAACAGGTAAAGTTCACCAAATGTGAGTACCATGGATTATCGGAAGCAGAACTGGTCAAAACTGATAATAATTCTAGCAGCCCTCACATGAGGCCAAGCATGTTGCTGAATCACAATAGTTCAAAAATGCCACTAAGGGGGAAAGTACTGCAGGAAATACACACACACACACACACACACACACACACACACACACACCCATGGTATATTTTATAGATGTACAGCACAATCTTATACATCATAGGAGCCAACTCCTAGGGGCCAAGGGGGCTTCGGCCCCCCCAATAAAATATTTGAGGGGGCCAGGGCCCCCCAAGGTTGATGGGCATTGCTATTCAAATGTTGTGAGTGTGTCATGTCATCGATTATGTGGGGTGGGGCTTACCTGGGCCCTCGCAATATTTTATTAAAGTTGGCACCCTTGTTAAAACATATCTACTCAAAATAAGTCACAATGAAGTAAGTGGGACATTCTCCCATATAAATGGGCACAGGACTACATCTAAAAGACATGAAGTGTTTATTGAGATTTTGTTCCATACAGAATATATCAAACTTGAACACCTGTTTTGTAATCCCACCCAACAGGCAGTATGATAACAATGAACTTAATTGCCAATAGTTCGGAAAACAGGCACAAGACAAATGCATAGTGGAACATTTCCTGAAGAAACAGCAGGGCTAAACAGCAATACTTTTACGAAAATTGATAGGAATTTGTGTGTTAAGTCTCCAAGAGACACTACTCCATCTAGTAGCCTACGTATACTAAATCTTTTCAGCATCCACACACTGGTTTGTAGTCAAGTTCAAGTCTGACCTTAACAGTTATTTCATAATTTACCTGACATCAAGAGAATGAAATTTTCCTCTCTTCTGATATAAGAAAGTTGCAATATCTCATGATTCAAGTAGAAATCTTCTTTAGACCCTAGAAACAAAATCCAAAATGGTCCTTAAAACCATTGTGGTTAGAGATTCAAGCAGAATTCATATAAAGAAAGTTCTGAAGATTTTCTAGTGCTTATGGCATAAGCCAGCTGCCCCCCAAGAGAGCTTTCTGGTGAAAAACTTAAAATTCTGTTCTTTGCCGTATAAAATTATTTTACATGCTAACTAGATGAAGGCTGAAATACCAGACTGTATGTATTAGTAAAAGATGTTACAAATCTAGGATATGTAAAGTTAGTTACTTTTGAGAAGAAAAATACAAAAGATTTAGATTTCTGTTTTTTTCCAGGAAAATCCACTTTTAAAATGTAGGTGCCTAAAGAAAATCCTAGGTCAATTCTGTCATGGGCTCCAAACATGGAGTATTGCTGTATATTTAAGAGAAGCAACTCTTAAGAGTCTCCAACTCTCCTCTAGGACAAAAGTTCCTAGAAAGAACAAGAAGCACAGCGGACTGATGTATTAGCACCTCCTTTGCTTGCGATCAACTAAGAATGTTGGAGGCTGCTATCATCAGTTTACTTTATTGTCAGGGCTTTTTTTCAGCCAGAACTCACTGGAACTCAGTTCCGACACCTCTCAGGTAGGCGCCATTGTCATTGGAGGCGTTCATGGTGAGTTCCGGCACCTCTTTTACTAGAAAGATAGCACTCCTTATTGTGAAACCTACTGAAAATCTAGTTCAAAGCCGAACCTTGTGTGGTCTTGAGCAACCGTAACTCTAAACACTGGAGGTGATGTTCCTATCATCTTTCTTACTAACTAGTAAATTAAGCCTGTTAACAAAAACAGGCGCTAGAAAGCTCTCTCTCTCTCTCACACACACACCCCTCCCCCCCCACTTACCAGACCTCCACAAAGTTTGGCTCTGTCTCCCTCCCTCTCCCTCCCACACACACAGCGCCGGCCCACCGCCCCTTCCCGCGCGTCGCTTCATTCTGCGCGCAGCAGCAGCTGCCGCAGTTCGCGTCTCCCTCCCATCGCGGGCGGGCGGCGGCGGCGGAGCAGCCCCTGTCCCGGGCGGAGGGAGCGTCTTGGAGCAGCCACAGCAGCAGCAGCAGCAGCTGCGCCGGCCAACCGCCCCTTCCCGCGAGTGTGTGCTCGCGCCTCCCTTTCTCTCGCTGTTTTTCTCTCTCTCCCCTCCCCTCCTCCCTCCTCTTTTTGCTTTCCCTCCTCCTCCCCCCCCCCTCGCGCTGCCTTGCCTGCCCGGTGCATTCTCCGATTAAAGGGAGGAGGAGGAGAGCAGAGAAGGCGGAGGAGAGTGGTCCCTTCCCGGCTTCCGAAGGCCCCGCTATCCCGCTGTTCCCCTCCCCCCCCACCAGCTCGGGCCGCCGGAGCTGCTTCCGCTTCGCTATTTTCTCTTTTCCCGCCTCCTCCGCCGGCGCCTGAGGGAAGCGTAGGCCTCGGCTCTCGAGAGCGCCTCGGGAAGGGGCTGGAGGCCGCCAGAGGCGGCTTCTCCTCCGCCTCTTCCCTACTCACACCGGCGGCCCTGGCCCGAGCAGGGGCTCCCGCGGTGACTAAGGAAAGGGCGGGATGGCGGCGGCAGTGGCCTCCTCCTCCTCGCTCCGGGCAACCCGCGTCCATTGCGGCGTCTCCGGGTTGGGGGAGCTCGGGGGGCCCCGTCCGTCCCAGCAAAGGCCACCCCACTCGCCGGGCCGGGGAGGAGGGAAGGCGGCGAGCCCGATACCCCGCTTCGGATTCGGGGCGGAGTGTCACCGGGAGTGGAGGGCGAGGCCGGCGGCGGTCGGTTGCCCCCTCAGCGGCCCGGGAGGGCGACCGTGCGAGGCGCCGGCACTGAGGCAACTGACGACGCGCCTGCGCACGGCCGCCCTCTCGGACACGCCCCCTCTCCGCCCTCTCCAATCCGTGTGTGACTGGAACGCACGCGCAGTTGTGAATTCCTGTGACACACGGAAAGTAGTACGTCCCGACACAGGCTCTTTATTATATAGGATACATTACCTCCACAGAGGTTATCGAAGTACACACTTTAAGACATTTTGGTTGGTCTCGTAAAGCTATTGCCCTAATGAGGATTTTTGAATTTTTATTGTGGGCCAAAATGGATACTTTTGTTGTTAAAGCTGCTTTCCCTTTCCCAGAATTACCTGAAATATTATCTAAAAGCATACAGTAGTCATGGAATAGAGAGCACACAAGAGAAATAAGCATGAATTTTTGAATGAATGCACACCAAGACTGGGGAGAGGCTAACACCCTACCAATGGAATAAACCTCAAGCCACAGATGCATTCAACTTTGGGGTTGTGGACAAGACCAAATCTGGCATCCAAAGATCAAAATCATCCATCAAAACCTTTTCCACTGTTGAGACTTCAGAAAACCTTCCAAAAGATCACCCAATTCATACAACTGAAAATATATCACATAATCACTAGTGGGATAATATTCTTCATTTTTTACATGGAATTCCAAATGGTTCTGAATGCAAGAAATCAAGATCTAAAGTTAAAGACTAGATGTGCACATTATCACTTCAATAACTTTTACTATGCCAGCTCAAGATTTCACAATCTGTGGCTGTGGCAATTGGCCAGGCGATTGGCGGCTGTGGCGAGGTGGGCAGGCAATTGGCAGCTGCGGCAAGTGGGCGGGTGGGCTGTTGGTGGCAACAAGCGGGCAGACAATTGGCGGCAGTGGCTGTGACAAGCGATCGGCAGTAGCGGGCACGCGTGTGAGCAATTGGCGGAAGTGACCTCCCCCACCCCCACCCCCAAAAAAGCTAAACAACTTAATTCCTTAATTTTGGGTTAAAAAAAAAATAGGGGCCATCTTATACATGGGGCGTCTTATACATGGAAAAATACAGTACTTAACATTCCAGCATCAGCTGCCTTACATCTCCAATTACTTGTATCATAGATATGACTGAGTCATAATGGTATTAAATAAACAAAAGACAAATGTATAAAAACTTGCTTTAGGTCTTGAGCTGATTGTATGACATTTTGCCAAATCCAACTCCACTGACCCAGTAACATCTCATGTCCCACGTCTCCCTACAATTTACTTTGAGAAGTACAGGTAGCGACCGTTTAGCATGTGTTCAACTGACACACGACAGCCAACACCTAGGTCATTTTGGACCCAGAAAAGGGTGGAACGAAGTGGGCTTATGCACGCTCTACCGATGCACGGGGGGGTGCCAGGAACACAACACCCAGGCAAATTGAGGATTGCCTGTATTAAGTGTTATATCAATAATCTTAATTATTTTTTAAAATTTGCTTAGTAAATTTTATGAGTTTCCTCTCATCAAATTTACAAATTCTATCCTTTCTCTAAACTGCCCATGTCTTACCAATAAGGTATTGGCTATATTTCTCAACTGCAAGTATTGATAAAAGAGAGGATAATTTTGTTGTATATCATTAACAATCTGATTGCAAGTTTTAACAGTACCCTCTTTAAATAACTTTCTATGTTCAAAAGCCCATGAATCTTTCATAAATTAATATTATACCCCCTCACAATCTCTTCCTATATTTCTTCATTATGTTAAAGTTCTGTGAGAGGTGGTAGTTCTGGACTTGATATATACTTCAAAGATTTCATAAAGATTTGGTACATGGATTTAATTTAATACCCTTATCAAATTTTGTGTAGTGTCAGTCTTTTTCAAAAATTCTGCTGAAACAATGAATTGTTCTAATATGATAGATCTGTCTGGGTGGCCCCACTGCGATAAATTTGTAAGCACAGCTGCATCATATTATTTACTTAAAGAAGGGAAGGCTAGTCAGTCCACCATTCTTAAAATTTGATCATTTTTGCAGCAACTCTTGAGCTTTTTCTTAACCCAAACATAATGCTGCCAGCTAGTAATTATTTTATAATTTATTCCTAATGGAAGATCTAAAAGAAAGCATCTCTCTGGAAGCACCAACATTTTAAAAGCCACTATTTTGCCCATCCATGAAATTTCCATTTGGGTCCAATGGATTATTTCTTTCTTACCTCCATCTGTCATGAATATACTTTGCATGCCCAGGAAGTAAACCAATCCAGAAGCGGGCCAGGGCCTATTACTTACATCAAATAGGAATGTGTTGTCCCCATCCCCCACGGGATTGGAGTGCTATGGCACTAGCCCCCACCTGGGCATCTGGACAGAAGCAGCTTCATCCAGCTTCGTTTAACAGGACAGCCCTTTCCTTCAGAGCGGCATGCAAAGGCTACAACCTCCCCTCTGACCAAGACTTACCCAATGTCTAAACTGCCAAAGTTGTAATGATTGCTATGAGGGAGGAAGAAGAAGAGGAGTTTGGACTTGATATCCCGCCTTTCACTCCCCCCTTAAGGAGTCTCAAAGCGGCTAACAATCTCTTTTCCCTTCCTCCCCCACAAAAAACACTCTGTGAGGTGAGTGGGGCTGAGAAACTTCAGAGAAGTGTGACGCTATAGCCCAAAGTCACCCAGCAGCTGCATGTGGAGGAGCGGGGAAGCGAACCCAGTTCACCAGATTATGAGTCCACCATTCGTAACCACTACACCATGCTGGCAAAACCACAAGGACAGAGCCAATTTGCTGGGTGGGAAATTCCTGCCCTGCCTCAAATGCGACCAATGATGTCCATAGCAAGGTCAAGCACAGAGCAGAAGACAAGGAGAGGAGGGGTGGAAGATCCAGCAACAAGTGGATGAGAATGTCAGGGGCAACCCTTCTTATACACCCCAGGAACAGACCCAAGCAAAGCCTGCAGGCTCAGCTGGGCCTGTCCCTTGGGCTCGGACAGCCCCCTAGCCTGCCTGCGATAGGGCAATTTGCGGGCAGCCTTATATCCATAGCTGAGGCCATCAAGGCAGCCTGCAAGCCTCCGAAGGCCAGTGGCAGCTGCCAAAAGGCACCCTGTCACTGGATTGTGTTGGGAGGGTGGCACTGGCCCCCAACACCGCTGCAGCTGGAAAGGGCAAGCATACTTACTACATCTCCTAAATTTTGCATTTTTAATATATTCCCAGATTTTTGATTAGTAAGTTTCTCTATGGCAATTTAGGGTGCTATTCTCTTTAACCTGTATATTTATATTCAAGCCCTCACTAATTCAATGTTCAGATTTTGTTGAATTAGTCTTATATCCATATGTCATGCTAAATTCATTAATTAACGTAAGTACATTCTCAAATGATTTTTTTCTGGATCTCTTACAATCAATCATGCTACATTATTTGCATAAAGATTAATGTTGAATTCTTCTCTCCCTATTGTTACTCTCTTAATTGTTCTATCTGGTCTAAAAGCTTCCGCTAATGTGTCTACAGACAATGCAAATACTAATCGTGACAAAGTGCATCCTTATTGGGTTCCTGTATTCATTTGGAATGGGTCAAAACTTGTTCCATTCATGAAGATGCAAGCATTTGGGTCAGCATATATTAGCTCAATCCAGGCAGTAAAATCTCCATTCAATCTGATATGATTTTACAACTTGATACAGAAACTGCCACTGCAAACAGTTGAATACTGGATTTGTTGTTTATACGTAGGAATGAGGTACAAGGTAATGCCCAACCACATAGCTTTTGTTATCTTGCAAAGGTAGATCACTATAAATTAGCTATATGGTCTACCACTGTCTTCCTTTTCTTTTTCTAGTGCTTATTGTTTAGTAGATATTAAAAATGCTTTGCTTGTCTTTTTCCTGAACGGATGATGATGCTACAGTTTTACTACAGGGTTTTTTCCCATGCAAACAACTTGCAGAGACATCACTTTTATACAACTGTTTTGTTTTCCACAATACAGAAAAAAAGGAACTCCATGTTCTTGAGGACTAAACTGAAGTGATTACCTTGCGTTGTATCCAACACTACAGCTCTGCTAACACAAGGGACTTCCATGTGCCCAATGGAACTTTCTCTTCCTCTCAAGCTTCCCATACACCCTCAAAATCAGTTTCAGGATTGGAGGATGCTCTGGAGCAATTTTTGATTTCCTCTCCTTCTCTGTGCCCCCAAAGTCACATTGCATCAACACAACCCACTAGCACAGCACTGGATATAACCCCTTACCTTTTTTTGTTAAAAGCATAATGGGAAGTATAAAAATAATTTAGCTATGAAACTAATGAAAAATTGGTAGCTAAAAACAAAACCTTGAAAACTTATTTACTGAAATAAAAGGTTGAAGGACTACAGCTATTGTGGAAAATAATTAAAGATCTAGAACTCTTCTGAATATGCAATGTGATATGTTCTCTGCTACTACTAAAACACACTCAGGAACAAACACACTAGAGACCATTTCAATAACATTAACTCTCATGCAGTATCAAAGTTTTTAATAAGATTTATTATGACCAGAGCTATAGGCAAGTGCGTAATTATTATTTGTGGAGTTCTAGATCAGTGTTTCCCAAACTTCTCCCCAGAGATTTAAAAATTATTCATGGACTTAGCAGACCACTTTATTATTTTGCTGCCTGCTTGCAGCAATTGTAGTATGCTGTGCTATATATCCTGCATGATATTTCATTCTTTTTACAAACATCCCAAATGCAGTTTGTGGACCACAGGGGGTCCAAGGACCACAATCTGGGAACCCGTGTACTTGATAGCAATTTTCAAGTTACTATAAAATATGCCTATGCTATTAAGCTAACAGCAAGTAAGTCTACTCGTCTAGTTTCTAAGGTCTAAAAATTTCCATCATCAATTACACTCAACATATGTAAGCAAGTTCCATGTGTTGGATTCCTGAAAAAGGAAGCAAGGTCTGTCTACCATCTGTTCTAATGAGCAGGGAGGGCTGGACAGTTCCTGCTTGTTCTCTCCTCTTTCCTGGTTGCAAGGTATTGCTGAGGCACACTGACTCAGCGACACTGGCAACAGATCAAGATCATTCATTCCCTCCAGAGATGATGAAGTCACAAATACACATATTTTATAAACTGTATTTATGTAGGAAAACAGTTTTTGTTTAGCCCATCCTTAACCTGCATGGCTAAATAGCTGAAAATATTTGTTGTATCACCAGCATGGCAGAGATCGTGGCAGTGTGATTCAATACTTTAACTAGCAGCAGGACCAATACTTCATAGGCTATCAATATAGTTCTCTCCATGAGTAGACACAACTGATGAAGTCTCAGCACATGTGAGTTCTCTTTTCCTACTACAAATTTTCCTACTACAAATAGTCCTTCAAACACAAACTGTGGTACTTGCAACATTCATGGACAAGGCAGGAACACATCACAAGATACATTTCTTTTCTAGTCTTCTAGAATTATAAAACAATCTGGGATTCTGCTCAGGCTTGACTCCACCTAATTTCATGATACATCTACAGTAGTTAAAACACTCTTGGCATAAAAGTTCATAGAAGCTTCCAACAGGGTTGGGCTGTGTCACACAATAGAGTTGATGTGGAAATTCATTCAGTTTGCATTTTAATGCAAACCAACCAAATTTGCACTTCTCAAAACAATCCACAAAATGAAACATACTTTGGAATCTGTACTTTTCAATTTTGCAATGCAAAAAATGTAATGTAAAAATGTGTACAAAAAACACAGAGGAAAATGCACAAAAATACAGAGATTAGGGAAAGCAATGTATAAAATTGCGTTAGTGAAAACCGCTTGCAAAAATGTGTACTGAGGAAAATGCACACAAACAGGTGTACAGGTTTTCAATAGAAATGTTTGTAAAAGTTTGCAAACTGATATAGAAATAAACTGAAGTTTGGGGAAATGAGAAACAGAAACAAAAATTGCCATTTCATCATTTGTAGTTCCTTCTACCTATGATTCAACACAGGAAGACATGCTTATGGCTAAGATTTTTTTTTTAAAGTAAGTTACTGGAACCTTATTCCACTAAATATGGTTTAAATCAAAAAGTGAGTAAGTCTCAATTCTGCAGGAAAATGAGAAAGCATTATCTGAATAGCACTTGGGAGATACAGGAAATTAATATTTGAACTTATAGTGGTATGCTAGCATGCTTGTGGTTAGCTTTCAGTAACTCATTATTCCTATATAGTAAGAAATTAGTATGACACTGAAAATACTGTAATGGTTAATTTCTGGATGTCAACTCTTATTTCAGATGTCAAGATGAATTTCTATTATTTTAGATAAAGGAGATACATACATTCTAGAGAAAAGAGATACATGTGTCTTGAAAATGTGTATATAGGTAGAGAAGAACCATAACCCTAAATTATGCCAGCTCCCTGTGGAAAACTTACTGTTTAATGGGGACGGAGTTTCAACTTGTGGGGGAGGGGGTTGTTTTAAAGTGTTTTAACCTTGGAATTAACTGTTAACTTGCATTTGTTTTTTTCAGTTTACCTTTTTACGTTAGTTAGGTGTATACGTTATTTTGTTTTAAGGGGGGGAAGGACAGGGCTGCCCAGGAGTGGGCCCCAGTCAACAGAATGGCTAGGGCAGGTTCTACTAGAGGGAATGCATTCAGACACCCGATCTCAGTGATCACAGGTAGGAGGAGTTACACTAGGACCAGACCATATCACTACCAGGGTGGCAGGTTTAGTCATTGTTTGAAGACCATCCCTGCCTCCAGGTCTGGTCCTGACCAGAAGGATACTAGTATCAACAAGGGTGACCACCATGACCTTCAGCTGCTGCTGTGCAATGCCATGCCAATGATTCACAAGACCACTGCCATCCATTAATTGATCGTGGATGGAGAAATTGACCTGGCATGTGTAACAGACACTTGGCTGGACATGGCAGACAGGCCTGTTCTTGCAGCTGCTTGTCCACCAGGTTTCTCTTATGCACAGCAACCCAGGTCATGTGGGCGGGGAGGCAGAGTTGCAGTGATTTTTAGGAAGTCATTAGCTTGTGCCAGGCTTCCTATTGGAGAGACCCAGTTTTCTGAGTGCATGTTCTGGAAGTTGGGCAATAGGGGCAGTACAGGATTCCTACTGGTATACTGACTTCCCCGCTGCACCAAGGATTCCCTGCCCAGCTGCTTCAGGTCATGTCAGATTTTCTCCTGGGGACACCAGACTGGTGGTCCTAGGGGATTTGAACATCCATGCCAACACGACCTTACAAGGGGCTGCTCGGGATAGTGGAAAGCATGGCTTCCATGGGGCTGTCCCTGAATACGTTTGGCCCAACACATAGCTATGGACATGTCTTAGACCTGGTGTTTATGTCTATGGACATGGGTGATCTGACACTAAGTTCCAGTGAAACCAAAGAAGTGCCATGGTCAGATCACGTCCTGGTGCAACTAGACGTCTCTGTGACCTTTCCCCTCAAGGGAGGTGGGACTGATTTGAATGGTCCACCCCTGCCACTTAATGGATTCAAATTCAAATGGCTTCCAGAGAGTGGTAAGGGGTGTCTTATCCCATGTTGATGGCCCTTCAACCAATTCCCTTGTGGCCCGCTGGAATGCAAAGTTAACCAGGGCTACCAACTATCTGGCTCCAAAGTGCCCTCTCCAATTGCATGGAGCCCAGATGGACCCATGGTTTCCCCCAGAGCTGAGGGCAATGAAACAATTGCTGAGATGGTTAGAGCACCAGTGGTGAAAAACTCTTTCTGAATCAGAACGAACAAAGGTTAGAGCTCTAACCTACCGCCTACTAAGTGGTGATAGTGACAGCAAAGAGGACCTTCTTTGCCGCCTCTATTAAATCTACAGAAAACAGTACCAAGAGACTATTTGAGGTGATACATAGTCTAACAGAACTACTTTTGCCATTGGGGTCTGGTGTGGATCCTAAGATCTTCTGTGATGATTTTGGGGAAAAAAATGTAGATAAACTTTGTTCAGATTCAGAAAGAGGTAGACTCCACCATGGTAGCATGGCCGGGGTGGGAGAGTGCCAGTGTTCTGTCTAGTCAAGTTGTATATGATCAATTTCAACCTGCTGCCTCCTAGGATCTGGACAGGCTGCTTGCACAAGTGAAACGGACCACCTGCCTCCTTGATCCTTGCCCATCCTGGCTCATAAAATATTGCTATACTCTTCGTTTTTGTTTCATCCTCTTATCTTCTGGTCTATGACCGTAATAAAGGTTTTACTTACTTACTCCTGGCTCATAAAAGCAAGCCAGACAGGGCTGGACAATGGGCTCTGCGGCGTGGTGAATGCTTCCCTCTGTGAGAAGGTATTCCCAGACCCGCTAATGAAGTGGTTATTGAACCACTTCTTAAAAAACCATCACTGGATGCGGCCATAATGGCCAATTATCAGCCAGTCTCAAATCTTCCATTCCTGGGCAAGGTGATTGAATGGGTGGTCGGTGAACAACTCCAGGCAAGCAGACCATTTGGATCCCTTCCAATCGGAACTCAGACCCCACCATGGTCACACTGAGTGATGATCTCTTGCAGGCCAGGGACAAAGGCGAAAACTGTTTCCTGGTTCTACTAGATCTCTCAGCAGTTTTTGATACCATTGGCCATGGTATCCTTCTGGACCATATAGGGGGGTTGGGAATTGGGGGCACTGTTATGCAGTGGTACTGCTCCTTCTGGGCCATATCCAGATAGTGGTGTTGAGAGATGAGTGTTCGGACCCCTGGACACTCACCTCCCCATGCTTTTCAACATCTGTATGAAACCACACTGGGCGAAATCATCAGGGGATTTGGGCTGGGTGTTCATCGGTATGTGAATGATACCCAGCTCTACCTCTCATTTAAATCGGAACCAGTGAAGGCAGTGAACATCCTGTGTGAGTGTCTGGAAGTAGTTGTAGGATGGATGGCAGTCAGTGGATTGAGGCTGCATCTCAACAAGACAGAAGTACAGTTTCTGAGGGACGGGGGCGGACAGGTGTGGGGGACCCCCTGGTCCTGAATGGGGTAACTTTGCCCCTAAAGGACCAGGTACACAGCCTTGGGGTCATCTTGGACTCACAGTTGTCCATGCAGATGCAGGTTAATTCTTTGTCCAGGGCGGCTATCTACCAGCTCCATCTGGTATGTTGGCTGAGACCCTATCTGCCTGCACCCTGTCTCACCAGAGTGGTATATGCTCTAGTTATCTCCCACTTGGACTACTGTAATGTGCTCTACCTTTAAAGGTGACTCAAACTACAACTAATCCAGAATGCTGCTGCCAGACAGGGGACTGGGAGTGGCTGATGGGACCATGTAATGCCGGTCATAAAAGATCTACACTGGCTCCCAGTATGTTTTCGCACACTATTTAAAGTGTTGGTGCTGACCTTTAAAGCCCTAAATGGCTTTGGCCCAGATACTTAGGTACAGCTGGGAGGGCCTTCTGGTGGTTCCCTCAATGCGAGAAGTTACAGGGAACCAGACAGAGGGTCTTCTCGGCAGTGGTGCCCTCCTTGTGGAACGTGCTCCCATCAGATGTCAATGAGATAAAGAATTACACATATTTTAGAAGATATCTGAAGGCAGCCCTGTGTCAGGAATTTATTAATAGTTGACGTTTTATTATGTTTTTATATGTGCTGGAAGTTACCCACAGTGGTTGGGGTATTGTTGCTGTTATTATTATTAGTGGCATAAGCAGGAAGGTACAAAGTGCACTTCAGGCTCTTCGCTTTCTCCTATTCCATTCACATATCCAGGACTATGACTTGTGAAGTTTAGTTTCACTTACCAAAAAATATACTATGTTGTTACATGCAAATCTGAGATAGTTTAAATCTCAAACTCTCATCAGCTTCACAAACCAGCTTCATAAACTTTAATCTAACTTTTTAGAAACTAACCTGTTCGTTTCCAAACACAATCTCTGGTCTGCCTGCAAAAACAAGTCAGGTTTGTGGGAAGTTAATCTAAATTCTTCTAGTCCTCCTCCTGTCTGACTGAGAACAGGGAAAGTGTTTATTTTCCCTCAAAAAATTCATATTTGGAAAATACTCCAGTGTTAAAATACTTCGTATACTGATTTGGTGCTAGTGTCATTCACACTGAAGAATACAGAAAGTGCAATATATATCAACAAATTCTGAGACTCTTTTTCAATGTTGCTCTTTCCAACACTAATGATTATATAAGATAAATTCAAAGAGTCCATTTTAAACTAAATATACCTTTATAGCACTGTAAATGCACTTACCCTTCTAATCTGACATCAGGTAAAGATCTATTGAGTGCAATCCTTTCACTTGCCATTAAATTAAACTGGTTAATTTTAAACATTTCCTTCATTTTTTCTTGGTCCTCTTTAGGAATGACAACAGGTTTCCCCATTTCTCCAGGGCCTTCATGAGGTTTTTGTACAAGCTCTGGAACTAAAAAAAATGTTTGTATTAAAAAAAGAATTTAAAAGGAACTTAACATCTGTACTTACACAGTTACAGTAACCCCATTAAAAAAAATCCACTAAATGGAAAGACATTTTAGAAGAGAATAGAAAATAGGGTTTAAAATTGTATGAAATAGAAAATAAAAGCATCAATTCTCTAGAGCAAGCTTATATAACTCACTCTGATTTTGCATACAGGCTATCCTGTAACAATTTTTGTAAAATAACATACTGATTATGACACGTGTATGACTGGAGAAGATGAACAGATGAAAACAAAATGCCAAAGCAAATTAACAAAATGCAAACACAATAGATACTCAAGTAGTTTGCCTGCCAATATATAAATGTTAAGAAACTCTTCTTCTTTGGCGATCACTCGTAGCCAAGTAAGATTGTCTTCCATGAAAACGGTTTTAATGATGTGTGTCCATAGGTGACTGTGGAGGCCAACTCTGGATCCACAAGTCCTTCCACAGTGGGGACATAGGTTTCCAGGCGGGAGTTGATCATGGTAAAGGTTTGCCAAATATGCCTTCCTCCTAGCACATTTCTCCCTTTTGTCCTGAGTTCGAGCGTCTTCAAAGTCCACAACACCTTTGGTAAAGGCTGTTCTCCATCGAGTGCTTGTAGGCCTGTGTTTCCCAACTGTCAGTGTTTATACTACATTTTTAAATATATGTCTTGAGATAGCCGTTAAACCTCTTTTGCTGACCACCAACATTATGCTTTCCATTTTTAAGTTCGGAATAAAAAACGTTGCTTTGGAAGACGATAATCAGGCATCCAAACAACATGACCAGTCCAACGAATGAAGAATCATTGCTTCGACACTGGTGGTCTTTGCTTCTTCTGGTACACTGGCATTAGTTCACCTGTTTTCCCAAGTGATACGTAAAAATTTTCGGAGACACCGTTGATGGAATCTTTCAAGGAGTTGGAGATGGCATTTATAAGTGGTCCATATTTCACAAGCATACAGTAAGGTTGGTAGTAGAGTAACTTTGTAAACAAGCATATTGGTTTCCCTGCGAATGTCCCCGTCTGCACTTCAGTCGGGAGAAAGCTGCACTCACAGAGCTCAGGTGATGCTGGATTTCAGCATAATAACTGCCCAGGTAGGAGAAGTGATCTACACTTTCCAACGTTGCACCACTGAGTTGGATTTGTGGCGCTGCAGAGGGGTTGTTTTGTGTTTGTTAGTGCAGCACTTTGGTTTTTTGGATGCTGAGCGATAGGCCAAGCTATTCATAAGCTTCTGTGAAGATATTTAGGATGGTTTGGAGGTCATCCTCTGAGTGCACACACTACATTGTCATCAGCATACTGAAGTTGTACAGTCGTACCTTGCAAGTCGAACCAAAGCACGGAAGCCAAAGCACGGCTTCTGATTTGCTGCAGGAAGCTCAGGAAGCTGCGGAAGCCCCGTCAGACGTTCGGCTTCCAAAAATAGTTTGCAAACCTAAACAGTCACTTCCGGGTTTGCGGCGTTCAGGAGCCAAAACATTCGAGAACTAAGCTGTTCAAAAACCAAGGTACGGCTGTATGACGGAAGTTACGGTAACCTTACTCTTTGTTTTCAGCCTACTCAGATTAAAGAGCTTTCCATCTGTTCAATATATGATTTCTACTCCGGTGGGGAGTTACCCTTCGACAAAGTGTAGGATCATGGCAATGAAAATAATGAATAGAGTTGGGGTGATAACACAACCCTGATTAACAGCTGATCCCACTGTGAATGGTTCACTTTGAGAGCCACAGAACATCTGTGATTGTTGCCATCACATTATCATGGAGGAGCCGAAGGATGTTCCCAAATTTATCTGGGCAGCCGATTTTTAGGACAGTCCACAGGGCATTATGATTTACAGTGTCAAAGGCCTTAGCCAGGTCAATAAACAACATATTCAGAGGTTGGTTTGGCTCTCTGCATTTTTCTGAAGCTGTCGAGCGATGAAAATCATGTCCACTGTCCCCCTAGAAGGTCAAAAACCATTTTGGGATTCAGGAAGGGCAGCCTCAGATATAGTTTGCTAAGAGACTTGCAAGAATTTTGCTGGCTGCAGCTAATAAAGAGATGCCTTAATAGTTTCCGCAATCCATTCTATCACCTTTTTAAAAAAGGTTGAGAATTTTGGCATCCATAAAGTCTGCTGAGATCTCCTCTTTCTCCCAGATTTTTTGATGAGCTTGTGAAGTTGTTGTGCAAGTTCAATTCTGCCCACTTTGAAGACTTCAGCAGGTATCCCATCAGGTCTGCTGGTTTTGTTGTTTTTCATTTGGTTAATAGCTGTGCACAACTCTCCCAGATTTGGAGATACTGCAAGCTCATCTCTAATTTGTTTTTGCCGAATTTGTATGGGGACCTCAGCAGCTACGGGGGAGTTGCGGTTAAGGAGATGCTGGTAATGTTCTTATAATGTTCAATATCTTCTATATTTTTTAGAAGTGTGGTACCATCTGTTGAGTGTAGGAGGCATATGCCATGATTTACTGGCCCATAGATGGTCTTTGTGGGTTTAAAGAAGCTCTGCATCATGAGTGTTGGCTAAGTGCTGGATCTCTTTAGCTTTTTTAAATCCACCAGGTGTTCTTTAGTTCTCTGGTTCTTCTTTGAACCTCAGCCTTAGCGTTGGCATAGGTTTTTTTTCTTAGTGGCGCAGTTTCTATCTCTTTGCCAGATCTGAAAGGGCTTCCTTTTCTTGTCAATAATGTGTTCAATCTCACTATCATTCTCATCAAACCAGTCTTGGTGTTTCTTGGTTTGGTAACCAATAGTTTGTTTACAGGCTACAATAATGGATGTTTTTAGCTTGGTCCAGTGTTCCTCAATGTTATCAGGGAATTCTGAAAGAACGTCAGTCGTCAGCACTTGTCATAGCTCTGGTAAAGAACACATCACGGCAATCTTCAGCTCAGACAATTACATAGTCTAAAGAGGTGCCAGTGGTTCGACTGAGGGTGCCTCCATGATGTTTTAATTTTATTTTTTTGTCGAAAGAACAATATAGCACATATAGCCAAAAGTAAAATTCCGTTCTGGTTACTGTTGCCAATTCCTGCTTTCCCAATAGTCCCAGGCCACAGATCGAAATCTCGCCCAACTCTTGCATTAAAATCACCCAGGATAATTTTATCCTCCTTAGGCATCTCTGATAGGATGGTATCCAGCTGAGAATATTTTTTTTCTTTAATGTCTTCATCGGCATCCAGTGTTGGTGGATACGTGCTTAAAAGGTCATATAGCCTGTTGGGTTTTTGGCAAGTTTTATTCAAAGGGTTGAAAGTCACTCATTAATGCCAGTAGGGACTTCTGACAAGAGCTTCACTAAAATAACTTGAGAAAAGATCCACATTAGTGTCTGCAACACTTGTCTAGTTCAGACAGTAATCATACTGGTGAACTGGGCCAGTGTCTTAACCACGAAAGCTGCTTCTTTACAATAAATAAGTGAGGGTTTAAACCTGAAGTTTAGTGTCTAGGAGAGAGCAAAGCAGTTTAGATGAAATGTATGAAACACAAGGGAGGGCAGAAGATGGAGTGGGAGGGCGGTGGTGCCATAGGGGAAAGAATGAGATGATGGTGCTTACTGGGGAAGAAAGAGCCAAATGGGTCATTATATGGGGCCAAAGTAGAGCTGAACAGGCCCCAAGGTTCTACACCACCTACATAAAATTATAGAGCTGTATAGGACCATAGCTTATTCTGCCCTCCTCTCCCTCCCACTATTATTCCACAGAAGAAATCATTTTTTGAGAACCAGCAATCAAATGTTAGTTCAGTGTATCCAAGCAAATTCTGTGCATGTGTTTCTCAACCAGCATGTTAAAATGCTTTTGAAATGAAAGAAATGCAAACAGTCTCTGATAGCACATAAAAGGTCTACTGTTCAGTGGGCGGGGGGAACCACACTAATTCTGGTCCAGATAATTTAAGAAGAAAATAAACACACATTCCTCCTATCTGTTGTAGTCTTAAACTGGCCATTACTTCACTTATTTTATGTGGTATTTGACAACTTAATCTCTAGTCACTAAATACTATTAATACTTACCATCTCCAGGCGGTAGGCCTCTCTCTTTTTTCTCATCACATTTGTTGCATTCGCTGAAGTAAAGTAACAAAAACATATCCAGAAGGACCCAAACCAGTGAGGTGGCAAGGACCACCTTACAATACGCAAATTTTCTCATGGCACTTTAAGTCAAAAACAAAAATGAAGTGTATATTGAAGTCAGTGACACTGCTTTAATCCCATTTCAGAGATCATGTTCCACATCTATGGAGAGAAAAAAGAAAAGCATTACAAAGGATCTGAGGAATAAAGTATCCTTCTCAAAATATAACAGACAAGTTTAATGCACTCAAGTATGATTATTAAATAGATGCTTAGGCAATGTGAAGCGCCTCAAGCATAGGCACTATAGTGAGCCAGATCTTACCGAAAATGACAATTCCATTCAAATGGGCTGTAATTGAAATCTGGTGTCTCATTATCCAAAACTATCCAGAGTATGGTAGCTCGAAATAAAAATGTAGGGGGAAAATACTTGATCTTATGTACTCCAAGATGGGCATCCAATAGCATTGTTTTCATTGCTGCATGAGCCAGCTCTTCCATTTCCCAACACCTAAGAGAATGCTTTAAAAAATGCCTTCTCTGCATCACACTTACAAAATTGTGGGAGAACTGCCTAACTTCCCCATCAATTCTGAAGCTCAGAAGAACTATTAAAGATGTTCTGAAGCAAACTACTTCTCCAAGCAAACTATTCTAATTAAGTAATTTACCCAGCAACCCTGTGTGCAAGTTATACACACAAATCCATCCTGAAAGCAGTGATCTCTACCAAACAGAGAACTGGTGCTTGAACAAATAACCCCTGGAACTAACAAAATATATCTGTTTTCATATTTAAAGCATTTTGTAAGGTTGTTGCATCATATGATGTTCAGTTAGCATTTAAAACAAAGTGTTAGAGGCATGACTAGACATATGTAGGTTGGGGGAAATGCCTGTATGGAAGATTAAGGTCAGATCCCAGATTATATAAAGACAGGGTCTGAAACTTTTCTGGGACTCTTGGCACTTTTGGAATTTTCAGCAAGTGTTGTGGGCGCTGTCACAAAATAACTGCCAGGTGGTATGCCTGTTTATATAATGACAACTACAGTGCATATGGCAAGTCACAAAACACCCATTTCATACAAGGCAAACTGGTTACAAGGGAAGAAAAGTAGGGTTTAACCCCCAAAACAGAAAACCACTCATTTTAATCTACAGTACTCTGCTCCATCACATCACCAAATTCTACAAAGGCAACTCAACTCCACCAAACTCTTTATCCAAGGACACCTAGACACATACCCAGAGAGAAGTGGGGGGAGACACAAACTCCCTTCCTTGGTTACCTTTTCCAAGGATGACAACTGCCTTAATGTAGCTGTGTGACCCTGTGTCACCAACAAAAGATACCTTATCTGGAAATATTGAAACCATGAGGGTGGCCATCATTCTGCTTTGAGAGATTTCATACATTGAGACATGAGTAGTAAACATTAACTACTGTTTAATGTGATGTACAAACACAACTACTACAAAGAAGTTTGAATTTTTGAGTAAATTTATTGAGGCACCATATTATTCATCCAGGCATACCAGAATACTTAAAACACCTATTCATCCAGGCATGCCAGAAGTATCATCACAGTTCAAGAACATGCAAGTGCACCAGTGCACTCAAGGAGGGTGTGAAGCAGGCATGGTTAGAAAGACCTGGAGAATCGCATTTTGCCCCTGGGTTTAAGGTTCCCTATCCCTGGTCTGCACTGTTTTACTGTTTCAGACATGGGTCTATTGACCAAGGGATAGCTCAGTCAGTACAGCATGAGACTCTTAATCTCAGGGTTGTGAGTTTGAGTCCCACATTAGGCAAATGTTTCCTGCATTACAGAAGGTTGGACTAAATTACCCTCACGGTGTCCCTTCTAACTCTACAATTCTGATTCCTGTCTCTACCTGACCAAATAGCAAATAATGTACCACTTTTCATCACAAAAACTGTGACTGCGGGGGGATTGATTTGTGCTTCAAAGAGGGCAAGGAGTCAAACAAAATAGGCATCTCAGAATGGGTAGACACATCCACAAAATCACTGCAGGTGACAATACAAGGCCCCACAGATAACCTCAAAATAAGGAACACTTCAAAAACTAATGTGACTGGTAAGAAGAAAGTTGAAAGGGAAAGTGAAGAGGGTCAGAGCTCTTCAGAACCCTTGGGGGTTATTCAAAATCAAAGTAATAGAAGCTCAATTCAAATGTGTGTTTCTACAGTAAAGGATGTAAAAAACAAACTTGGGGGAAATATCTATAAGAATAAAAGAACTCCTTAAAAATTAGAATTAAAAATCAGCACAAGAAATCAGCTAGGATTTAGGGGGCTGGAGCAACTCCCATATGAGCAAATGCCACGCTTAGGTTTTATTAGTACAGTATAGGGAGAAAATACAAGGAGGGGAGGCATGACCAGTGTATAAAATATGCATGTGCAGGGGGTTAGACTATGATCCTCGGGGTCCCTTCCAACATAGAGTTGGATTCTATGTAGCAAAAGTGAAAGAAAAAGAGTTTTTTTCTTCTCCAAAACCAGAACCTGGAATCATCCAATGAAACTGATCAATGGAGTACACCAGGAAAGAGAAATTGATTTTTTTTCTTCACACAGCAATATCAAATTTGTTACAAGAAATAGTGATGCTCACCAGCTTGGATGGTACTAGACAAATTCATAGAAGATATGACCACTAGCCATAATGAAAATATTATCTCGAGTCATAGGTATTATGGCCTAGGGGTCAGCAAGGCTTACCGGGCATGGGCCGGATCACTCCCGCGGAGATCCTCAGTGGGCCAAACCAGCGCAGCGCGACGGTGGAAGTCACGTCTGCGCATGTCCACAGCACCAGAAATCGCTTCTGTGCATGCCCAGACGCCGAAAATCACGCCTGCGCAGAAACAATTTTCGGCATCTGGGCATGCGCAGAAGCGATTTCTGGCGCTGCGAACATGCAATTTCCGGAGCCGCGTAAGAGAGTCCCCGCGCTGTGCTGCGCTGGTTTAGCACAGCGTGCGGGGATTCGCTGAGCAGGCAGCTCAGTTCGGGGGTGGCTCATGGGCCGGTTAAACGGCCTCCATGGGCCGCTTCCGGCCCATGGGCCTTAGGTTGCCGACCTCTGGCTCAGAGTAACATTGTTATGGGTGGCAAACAGTTGAGTGCTAGGTTGGTCAATGGGAGAACAGAATGCAGGACTCTTCTGATCCAGCAGGGGTATTCTTATATTAATTCAGAAGGGCACTGCTAGCAGATGCAAGAAGATAGAGGTGTATGAATTTATGCATGGTGCAGAGAAAATGTATAGGAATGAATTCTCTCTTCTCTCACAGTACTCGAACTTGGATTCTTTCCAAGAAATTGAATGGGGGGGGATTCAGGACAGAAAAAAAGAAAACACAGTTAAAACTAAGGAATTCATTATCACAAGATAGGGTGATGAGCAGCAACTAACACAAGCTTAGAATGGGGGACTGAACAAATCTATGAAGGTTAAGGCTTTCAATGGCTATGAGTCATGATAACCATAGACAACCCCCAGGATCGGAGGTATCATGCCTTTTATGGTTGCTGAGGAATAAGTGAGAGAAGGCTGTTGCATTCATATCTTGATTGTTCACTTCTGGGGTGTATCCATTTAGCCACTGTAAAAACAGAGTACTCAGCTAAATATAACTTAATTGATCTAGGAGGTTTACGTTTATATTCTTACGGTACAATGACAAAAGAAGATTCTCTTCTAACTTTTAATCACAAATGACCTATGAAATGTTCTGATTTCACACAAAAAAACTTCGCATGGAGACAGGGCAACTTTGTACCATGCAAATTTACAGAAGTTAAAGCCAGAAGGCTTGAAGCTGTTATGTATTCCATTTGATACTGATGTGAGAGACACAGCTGACAGTTCTGCACTAATATGAGTTGCAATAAATACAAAGCGATTCAGACAAGAGAGGGGTAAAGGCACCAGAGAGATGCTGCCTTTTATAGTGCCACTATACTAAATACTATGCATTCAGAGATACCTTCTTCTGGTTTGCTCCCACCCTGTCAATTATCCCATTATCTATAATAGTATAAATGAACTCTAATTTATTAGGAAAAAGATCAAAGCTAGCATACTGTACTTTATTAGAAAGAAACATGACCCTTATTATATCTGTTCTATTTGTCTAGGGAAAGAGAGTATCAAGCCCCTCCATCAGCAATACTGTACTGAAAGACCAGCAACTTTTGGCCCCTCCTCTTCAAATTATTCTATTCCAGTTGATATTACAAGAACCTTATAACTAAGAATGCTGTCTGATTTCCTTCTCTCTTACAAACTCTTTGTGCTGTGTCTTTTAGACTGTATGTGTTAGAACGAGGCTGCCTTATTTTCATTTGTAAGCTGCCTGGGAGCATATTTTTGGCTAAAGAGCAGGATAAAAAATTCTTTAAATTCATATATAAAAGCTGAGAACAGTCTTTGGCCTCTGCTAAATTATTGAAAATCCAGCCTGCAACTTACAATCAGATGAGAAACAAAACTAAAGATAAACTGAGGAAAATGGGTGGAGGATGGAATTGAGAGTCATTATACTCTGGACCAAAACCAGAGTATAAAAGCTCTATTTCATTGCAAACGGTTAATTGTTTTAGCAGCCAATTAATATGACTATATGGGTTATTAACAGAGATGGACAAGCTGTGGCTCTCCACAAGTTGGGAGTTCTAGTTCAGCAACATCAGAAAGTCGACAGGCTCTCCATCTCCAAGTCAGACATTTGTAAACTCCATTTTTCATCAGTGATTGAATGCTAGAGCTCTTTAAAGTCTAATAAATTTTAAATCATGAATGTCAGTGCAGAATGTGGACATGCAAACCACATGCACTCCCATCCTGCTCCTTCAACCAACTGAAATAGGAAAAAAGTCTTGCTGTGCAGGGAAGCAGTTGCCTGGGTAACAAGGATGCATTTTTTCCTTTATAGAGTGAAGGGTTCAGTTGCCCTCTGTGACATTGACACAATTGCCTGGGATCTTGGATTGAAAAACATTTTCAACTTTAAAAAAGCACTGAAGCAGTAGCGGGGGGGGGGGGCAGACAGCTGAAAATAGATGTGAAAATGCAGAGTGGAAGATGGGAGCTTTTTTTATAGAACTTCTGTCTCCCTTCCTGTGCCCAACTGCTGCATCAAAACCCAAACCTTGAGAAGATCTAGAAAAGCAAGTTGCTGTGAGGATGAGCCCCTTCTGCATGAGAAAAGCAAGAGGCCAAACAGTGGTTCAAGCCCAATATAAATTTTGGAGTCACCTGGGGATGTTTTGAGGACTGGTGGCAGGCAAGCTGAAGTTTTTTAAAAATGGGAAACTGAATGTTAATGCAATGACAGGTAGTGTATATATATCTCAGAAAACCTTCATCTAATCAACAGCAGTTAATTTAATTTTAATCTCTAGGAAGTGGGGGTGGCATTTGATGTTAGGAATCGTGATTCTGTAATTAATGATACTAAGCAAAGTAGAACTTAAACAAAACATTAAAAATTTCCTAGAATTATTGTGGGAATAATGCAAGCCACAAAGTACAGTCTGCTCTGTCCTGTCTCCACACACCATGGAAGCATGGGGTGAGGGGACCTGACAATGCAGATGGAGTACCCTAGCAACATTGCTTGAGAGCGGCTAGGCAGAACAACTGCATGACCCCAAGTCCGTGTTCTCATAACTTGCACATACCTCTCCCATGAGCACTATGACTCCCATGTCTGCATACCTCACATGCAAGAGCCATCAAAGGTTCACTCCTCAGTTTAATATATGAACCATGATGGATGCATGTCCTAATGCATAAGCCATGATGAATGGATATGCTCCCCAAAGGTACACTCCCTGGTTTAATACACAAGCCATGCTAAATGATGTGTCAATAAGCAAACCATGCTGAACCATGATAGATGTATGACATGATAGATGTATGACGTAGGTCAGAGCACATGTGAGCACTGAAGCACCCTGCTTTACCATTGGGTACTACTAAATGAGGCTAGATGGGCGGACAATAATGATTGGCTATTACTTGTGATTGGCTATTGCCTACGATTGGCTGTTGCCCTAATGTATGCATGTTTTATTTCCTAATAAAAGATGGTGCCGGGAGTATTCATTTGCTCTCGTCCCTCTACTGATTGCCTACATCAATGGTCTTGTCTTATCCTTCATGAGAGCCCGCCATCTTGTGGCCAGCCTCGCTGCTACAAATTATTGATAAAGATATCAATTCCATGATCCCAGATTTAAAAAAACTTATTGACTTTATCTCATAAAGATCATATTATTGATTTTAATGTTTTACCACTATCAAATCTGATGTTCTTAATTCTGATGATCATGAAGGCGCTTGGTCTAGCCAAATTTAAATAAAATCCAAAATCTACTAGCTAACCTTCTAATAATAATTTAATGGCTGAGCAGCATTCCTTACAGCTCCTCATTTAGCAAAATCAATGCAACTACAGTCGTACCTTGGATCCCGAACACCTTGAAAGTTGAACATTTTGGCTCCCGAACACCACAAACCCAGAAGTGAGTGTTCCGGTTTGCAAATGTTCTTTGGAACCTGAACGTCCGAAGCGGCTTACGATAGGCTGTTGGATCTTCCTGCAACCAATTGGAATCCATGCCTTGGTTTCGAAACGTTTTGAAAATCAAACGGCCTTCTGGAACGGATTCTGCTCAACTTCCAAGGTACGACTGTACAATTCAAATTCCTGTCAAACTGGATACATTGTAACTTCAGTCTAGATCAATTAAGCAGTTTCCTCAGGAAGTTATGCCTCTTTTTCCTTTATCTACTGATGCAGATCCCCATAGAGTCAACTAAAACCCTAATAGTATTTACAATAAAAAGGTAAAAAAATGTTCGAATCCACGCAATGGGGTGAACTCCTGCTGCTTTGTCCCAGCTCCTGCCAACCTAGTAGTTCAAAAGCATACCAATGTGAGTAGATAAATAGGTACCGCTGAGACAGTAAGGTAAATGGTACTCATCACTGTTCAGTGCCCCAGAAGTGGTTTAGTCATGCTGGCCACATGACCCAGAAAAACTGTCTGCAGACAAATGCTGGCTCCCTCAGCCTGAAAGCGGAGATGAACGCTGTACCCCACAGTTGAATTCAACCAGACTTAACCATCCAGGGGTTCTTTACCTTTAGTATTTACAATCTAAGGTTTCAGTCCCAATCCATAATTTTAACAATTTTCTCCACAGCCATCCATCATTTGAAAGCCCTTTTTGGATGTCAAATTAAGTATATAAATGTATTAACAGGGACCTCAATTCCTAAAAGACTTCTTCTAACATGCAATATTTCTTCTTGGGTAATGACCCTTAAGATTATAGAGGAATGTGAGTTATCCCTAGAGAGTTCTTTGAATACTTGATAGTCAGCCTCCCACCCACTCACCCCTCCTTAAGAACCTTCTGCCTTAAACTGGGAATACACAGCATTTTAAAAATTTGTTCAGAAAACCAACTGAGTAACTGGGATGATCCATTAGCTATGACTTCCAAATTTCCAACATCAAGCACTCTTATTCAACTAACCCCTCCTTTCCCTGTCATTCATCACTTTGCTAGTCTAATTTCTGGCATTTGGAAGCCAGGAACATGTGAGAGTCTGGCATCTTTACGTTTGTACAGGTGGAGCTGTGAAACATTGCTGAGAGATGACAAAAGATACGCTGGAACATCTAAGTTCCCCTGCAGGCTAACTTCATTAAATCTGCTGAGGCAGCTTTGTCTCATCTATCAGGCCTAAATGTTCTCTGCCTTATATGCAAAATTAAGAAATCTGAATATAATGGGGTGTGTTTAACACTACTAACTCACCAGAACCTATTGTTTTTTCACTGGCTTTGTCAAAGTGACAGGCACAGCAGCAGCAAAAAAGACGCATCTTTTGCTGCCACGCTACCCTGCAGACCGTGATTCACCCGGCAGCAAAAAAAAATACAAATTGCTACCACACTGCCAGGCCAATCAGGTGTTTTGCAGGGTAGCACGGTAGCAAAAGACACATCTTTTGCTGCCACACCTCCCTGCAGACTACCTGATTGTCCAGCATTTTCCCCCAGCATTGGTCTGCCTGGCCTGGTAGAAGGGCAGCAAAAGAAAAAGAAGTAACTTTGACATTTTGTTTTGGCGCCCACAACCTAGGTCCCAGGAGCCACATGGCTCCTAGCATTCCTCTCCCAGTTTCTAACACTGATTGGCATTATGGGAACAGCATTCCAAATTGGGCGGCTACATATCAAATAGAAGACTTGTTCTCTTGTTGCCACCCTCCAAATTTATTTTGGAAGAGGCACACAAAAGGTCCTTGGATGTTGATCTCTGGGTCCAGGAGAGTTCACATGGGAACCATGCAAGGCTTCATATGTCAAAACTCTGAATTCCACTCAAAAATGAATTGGCAGTCCATGTGATTGGCTCAGAACTGGATACATGTTCAGAACTGGAGTTTCTGAACAGTCCCCCAGAGGCAGCCCAATGTAGAACATATTGCAGTAATCTGACCCAGAAGTTACCACGGTACATACCTTCTGAAGTTCTAAATGGCAAGTCTGAAGTAGGAATTGCATTGAAGAAATTGAACAAAATATTCAGCTCGGTTCTGCATGATGCTTTTCTCTGATCTGCAAGCCTTTCCAATCTCAACTGAGACTGAATCTAGGTAAAAAGGATTATCTCACCTACAAAAGGGGCAGAATCTACCAATAGATGAAAGATAGATGATTCAGGTGAAGGGAGAGATTCAAGCATCTTTTTAAAAGTTACAAAAGTTCTAACTCTCAACTGTCCTTCAACAGCCATGCCTAAGGAAAGCACTATCTCCCCCTATGTTCAATGGGTGGTGTGGGGGATTCCATGGTCTTGAATGGGGTAGCTGTGCCATTGAAGGACCCGGTGAGCAGCCTGAGAGTCATTTTGGACTCACAGCTGTCCATGGAGGCACAGGTCAATTCTGTGTCCAGAGCAGCTATCTACCAGCTCCATCTGGCATGTTGACTGGGACCCTATCTGCCGGCGCCCTATCTCATCAGAGTGGTATATGCTCTAGTTATCTCCCACTTGAACTATTGCAATGTGCTCTATCTTTGAAAGTGACTCTGAAACTACAACTAATGCAGAATGCAGCAGCTACTGTTGACCGAGAGTGGCCTCCGGGACCATATAACACCAGTCCTAAAGGATCTAGACCAGGGGTCGGCAAGGCTTACCAGGCATGGGCCGGATCACTCCTGTGGAGATCCTCCGTGGGCCGGGCCGGCGCAGCGCAACACTGGAAATAACATCTGCGCATGTCCGTGGCGCTGGAAATTGCTTCTATGCATGCCCAGACACCAAAAATCACTCCTGCGCAGGCATGATTTTTGGCGTCTGGGCATGCACAGAAGCAATTTCCGGAGCTGCAGATGAGAGCCCCCGCACGTGGGGACTCGTCAAGAGGGCGGCTCGGGGGCAGCTCATGGGCTGGTTAAGTGACCCTCATGGGCTGCTTCCGGCCCATGGGCCTTAGGTTGCCAACCTCTGATCTAGACTGGCGCCCAGTATGTTTCCAAACACAATTCAGAGTGACATTTAAAGCCCTAAATGGCCTCAGCTCAGTATACCTGAAGAAGCATCTCCACCCCCATCATTCAGCCCAGACACTGAGGTCCACTTCCGAGGTACTTCCGATGAGTCCCTCACTGCGAGAAGTGAAGTTACAGGGAACCAGGTAGAGGGCCTTCTCGGCAGTAACGCCCTCCCATCAGATGTCAAGGAGATAAAGAACTACACAATTTTTAGAAGACATCTGAAGGCAGCCCTGTATCGGGAAAGTTTTATCGTTTGATGTTTTATTATGCTTTTATATTCTGCTGGAAGCCACCCAGAGTGGCTGGGGAAACCCAGCCAGATGGGCAGGGTATAAATAATAAAATTATTATTATTATAACTTTAATTTCATTATCACAGTAATCATTAACAATGTATTCAGAGACTCTCTCAAAAGATAGATCACAATAAATAAATAGTCAAAATGTAAACTGAACAAACAATACTTTTATTGGGGAGGGGGCAGGTAATGTGTGCCTAATTTATACAATATGGAACAAGCATGCATTATACCATATGCAACATGCACCAAGCATTCACTTCCTTTATGAAAGTACAAAAAACTACTATTGAGTCACCTATTGTAGTAAAGTGCTTGAATGGAAATTCCTAGTCCACATCTTTATTATAACCTTGGTAATAAATACATACACTGTTCTACTTCTCAAATATACGTAAGCTCAGCTATGGCATTTGACAAAATTAACACATGGTATTTGAGCTTAGGAGACATTGTTAACAACAAACTAAATTTATAAAGGTTAACCTGCAGTATGTTATCATTCACAGGTTTGTTGCCAGGTGCAGCAGACACATGTCTACCAATGTCACACAATTTAATAATAATCTTTCCAGGATTCTTGGGGATATGCTGCCACCATTTTGCAAAATGGGAATGATTTATTAAAATACTGCAAAAGTTGCTTCCACGCAAGGCTTTTTCCAGTTATTTATTCATTTAATTTCACATGGCACAAAGGAAACCAAGGACTAAACAAACCTTTCAATATACAGCTACTGTACTGCTACTAGTACACACAGACGCACACACCGAGCAAAGTAAAGGGATGCTGAATGCATATTCTTGCCCAGAAAACTGAACAAAGGTATCCCAAGGCTGTACTTTTGAGATCACTATTAAGGAGAAACTACTCCTTCAGGAAATTACTGAAGTACAGTACTCAACACTTAATGTATTAATATCCTTAAAATACCAAACATAACAGCATAACTATGAAAAGCACCCATTTTTTAGAAAGTCAACACTCATGGGTACCCAATGGGCAGAGATGGGAGTTGTAGTCCAACAACATATGGAGGCACAATGCTACCTGAAGCAAAACACAGTCCAGTTCTCCATCTTTCTCTTCTCCCCCACTAAACAATCATGGGCACACAAGCATCAAACTTTTGCAAGGAACCTAAGTCCATGAGCACCTGGCATCTCCCCTGAGCTAGCCATCTAGCCCCCACCCCTCCACTTGACCAAAGAAAACAAGCTCTGTCACATTCACTATCGAGTACCTGCATGAAGAGACACCCAGGTCCTAGAAAGGAAAATGGGAAGCACGTCACTTACCAAACCCAAGACCAGAAATCCAGAAATTCCCTCTCTATCTCCTCTGTATCTATGATGTACCAATTAAAAACATGTGACTTCAATCCTCAAAACACACTTAAAGCAGCACTGAAAGACTGAATAAACCAGCACTGGTGAATGAAGGTTTTCTCTCCCCCAAATAAGGCACATTTTATAAAAAAATAACACTATTAGAATAATATTAGAAGAACAAACCATTTCCTAAGGCTACATGTATATATAGACAGAAAAATTATTAAAGTCTGTCAAGTCTGTTACCAGGATTGCAAAATTGTACAAAAATTCTCAAAAACTAGTTGCAAACATAATGCCAGCAGCATGCTGGTATTGTTTCCCCAAACGTGTCCATTTCCCCATCCCTCCTAAAAAAAAGAAAATCCTCCTACCTGCTATAAACAAAGGGCATTATACTCTTTGGTCATGAAAAATTTCTAATTACCTGAAGTTCATTAGATACATAGTAAAATACAACCTTACTATCCCCAGCACAGCCTAGAGAAGCTTTTCTGGGTCACCTTTTTCCTACCTCAAAAGAGTTTTGAAGAGAGCTTGCTGTTTAAGCAGCTGCCTTTATGTGCTTCACTCATACTTTAATATGTTTGAAATGGAGAGGTAATCAGGCCAGCAAGAAGAAATTGGGCATATTTAGTAGTCAATCTTAAAGTGAAAGAGGAACTTTTTTCTTTATAAAGAAGAGAACAGGAACACACCATTTTAAAATAGCCAGCGGCACAGCCTGCTTCAGGATCATTAATTTCCTCCACAGCTATGTAAAACAAACAAACTTTGAGACAGCAGTGCCAAGTGGTACAATTATAGGATGAATAGTGCCAATTATTATGCCTTTTTTGTATCAAACTGTCCACACGAAGGTAGTTAAATTCACTTGCTTCAAACACTTACACAGAGGACTGCACAGCTAAAACGTATAACGTTTAGTAAAGGGGAAAAGAAAAGGGCATCTGGGTGGCCCACACTCTCACACAGGGCCAGTCCTGCAGCAGTGGGACCATTATGGGGTGATGGATAGTAGATAAAGGCAGGAACTGGTGCATGAATGCTGAAGCAAGAATTTTTAAACAGTGTTTGTGGGGTTACAATTTTGACTCAGTTTCAGGCAACAAAATAACCCTTACATACCGGGAAAGGGCAGAAGGAAAACTATGCAAATAATAATAATTTGGGGGGCTGGCTGGGTGTTGGAGTCCAGCAACAGCCAGAAAGCCAAACACCCCTGTTTTGTGGGCAGGGGAGAGAGACCCTATTGCTGGAGGAGAGTAAGGCCGTGACCCTACACTTGCTTTCTTCTAAGTAAGCACCGCTGCATACTGCAATACTTGTTTCAGGTGCACGGGATTGGGCCAACTTGGGCAAATCCACCCATTCGCAGTCAATGCTGTAAAGGGCGCTGCCCCAGCACTGACTTGGCGGGGCGGGGGCTGGGTTCAGATCTCACCCTAGCCAATGTCGACTGTCCAGCCACCTCTCGACCTGCCCCGTTAAACTCGCTCCGCTGCTTCGCTGTTATACATGAGAGGGTTAATCCATTAAAAATGAAATGAAACAAACGCGTTAGGAGCCGCAACTACTCGACCAGCGCCGGTTAAAAATGCGCGAGCCATTCGGGCGAGGCGAAAAGTTTCCGCCAGGCCGTGTTAAGACGACGCGTGCAGAAGACGCGTTTGGAACTCATGCGAAGCCCGCAAGCGACGCGGGCACGTCGTACGTGTGAACCTGCCCTTTCCTAGGCTGGGTTTGGGTTGTGTCTCCCTTTTTTGTAAGGAGGGAAGGAGAGAGCGAGAGAGAGCAGCCCTACGGAAGAGACCCACCTCCATCGAGCTCGCCTCGGAGGGGGAGGGGGAAGCAGCGACCGCCCCCCGTCTTCGAGTAGCCCTTGGCGGCCAGCCGTTGCCGCCAGCGTCTTCGGGAACCGGGCTGAGGAGACGCCGCCGCCGCCGCCGCTGCTCTCCCGCCAACGGAGCCCCCCTGGCGGCGGAGGGGAAGGCGCCGCCGCCAGCTCGGCACGGGCCGAGTCCGTCCCCTCAGGAAACGCAAGCAGCCCGCTTCGCCGCGGAGACGAGGACGAGGACGGCGCCGCCGCGACGGCGGGAGGCGGCCGCTGGGACTCCGCGCCTCGCCGGAGATGGAGGTCGCTCGCTCAGCCGGCCACCGCCTGCCAGCCACCGCCGACGCCCTCAGCACCGCAGCCCATTCGGCATCTCCCCTCAGCCGCGCGTCTTCACGGCCGGCGGCGGCAGCGGCGACTTCCTCCTCCTCGTCGTCGTCGTCCTCCTCCTCCTCCCCTCGAGCGGGCTGAGGCGTTAAACGGTCCCACCTCAAAGCGCAATCGCGCGCGCGCGCGCACCCCGACTTCTCAGAACGCAGTCGCGGTCGGCGCGCGCGCGCACGTCAGGCTCGCTCGCCGGTCAGCCGCCCGGCCCCACCCAAGTAACACCTGGCTCCTCCCACTCCCGTCAAGGAAAAGAGAAGGAAGCGGCGGTTGGCTATGGGTGGTCTTATTTCCGCCTGCAGGTGACCCGGATGTCGGCGTCACGTGCCGCCGCCCTCCCTTGCTTTGGAGTGAAGGGAGGCGAGGAGAGGGGATTGGGCGGCAGGGAGCCAGGGGGCGGGGCGTGCCACGCCAGTCAATTCATCCATCCATCAAAGAGACTGCACAGAAACCTGAATGTAGCGCGCGGGAAATGTCTCTTTTTTTCCCCTCTTCGCGGGTTTTGCAAATTGTCCATGGGGTCAGGAAGAGTTGGACACGTCTAAACGACTAAACAACAACAACAAAGTTCATTCTGCGCTGTGGAGACGGATGCTGTTGTTGTAAAATGAGGAGTGCGCGCAGGACACGGGACTTGCCTGTCTCCTTCCCCCGCGCTTCTCGTGATTTGTGTTTTTTCCCGTTGTTCGCTGCACTTCGAAAACCTGCCTAATGTGGGTATGGGGTGTGATCCGCCAGGGCTGAAGTCGTCTTTCCATCTGGAAGAAGAGGAGGCTGAGGAGCCCCTTGCTCGCATTTGGCGAGCTCTCAGCAAATAGCCGCCGCTATGTCCGCAGCATCCATTACTTTAAAAAGGAGGGGAAATGACAAAGCACACGCACACACCGGCGCAGCTCAAAGTTACACACCGCAAGCATCAGTCGGGTGGAGCCCACAACTATGTCTGTGTGCCACGTGGAGATAGGAAGCTGCCGATGAAGTTACGGCGATCCAGGCAGGCACTCTGCCAGCATTGGACGGCACGCAGCCACGCCATAAGGCATGGCTCTGGGAAGCTGCAAAGAGGAGTTCCGGTCCTTCGCACCACACGCACACCTGCTGGAGCGGGGTGGGGGAATAAGTAAACGCAGACTGGGGCAATAAGGGAAAGGGTTGTGCCAAAACTGGAAGCCACGCTGCAAACTCCACCGGGCAACTCCCTACCGGCTAAGCAAAAGCAGCAGGCATCAAGCAGCACAATCAATAGTGAGTCATTTGTGACATAAGAAGAGCCTGCTGGATCAGGCCAGTGGATCTGTTCTCAGGGTGGCCAACTAGGTGTTTGTTGCAAGCCCGCAAGGAGAATTCGTGCAAAAGAGCACTCCCTGCTCCTGTGGTTTACAGCAACTGGTATTCCAAACAAATTGCTGCTTCCAACTGTGAAAACAGAAAATAGCCATCATGACTAGTAGCCAAAGATAGCCCTCACCTCAACGAATTGATCTAATCTTTTAAGGCCATCTAGCTTGGGGGCCATTTGGCTCCCAGCCCCAACACCCAATCATTGACGTGAGAGGAGCTATGGTCTGGTCGAACAGTGTGATTTCTACACCAGAGGCCTCTCTCATCCCTACAGTGGACAAATGGTCCTATTTTTTATTTTTGTTGGAAGCCGCCCAGAGTGGCTGGGGAGACCCAGTCAGCTGGGCGGGTACAAATAATAAATTATTATTATTATTATTATTATTATTATCTTCCAATAAACAGCCCGTGTCAAATCTTCTATTGAACAGTATCTGGGATAGAGATGTTTCCGAAGGAAACATATGAGGGCTTGCCACCTAGTCATGACTACTATAAACCTCCCACTGAGATAAATCTGGACCCATTGTGTAACTGCCTTTAACAGATATTGCCAAGTGTAGAGAAACGTGCATGGAGTAAGCAGGTTAATAATGGAAGAACAGCCAGGAGCATCCTGATCACTGCTACAGCCCTGGAGTGAGCCTTCTTCCTGATCTGCACTGAAAAGGGTGTGAGAAAATATAAAGTCCAGCCTTTGCTGTGGGCATTTCATGGGAATAAAGGGACTTTGGATGTGGCGTAACTATGGCACACCCACAAGCCGCCCAATTTTTACCCATACAGCCAATGTGCATGCTGCTGGCATTCTGGGAGAGGGATCCTGGAGTTTTGCCAATGTATCTGACATCCCAAATCAGATCATTTAGTATGGTCAGAGCCATTACAACTTCCACTGTACATAACTAATACATTAGCACCATGCAGGCATTTGTTAATTGTGTCCACAGAGGGACACAATGTGTGCCAGACCTGCCTGTCTGCTCCCTAAACTTCCCACATTGACATCTGAAGGGATTTTAAACACAATTGTCTGAAAGTGGTTACATTTCTCCCCCAAAACAGGAAGCCTGTGTAATCAGTTCCTGGTCACAAGAAGGTGGAAGGTTTAGGAGGCAGCTCACCCTCCAGGGATGCAATTACTGAATGACTGAATAGGGCTATAATTGGCATTGATATTGCTTCTCCAGAAATGTATTGGAAATATTAATGTAACTGGAGGAGAGGGGAACCATTATATTTAAGAGCGGCACAAAACTGGAGGCAGCAGCACAGAAAGCAGTCATGACTCAGCATTTCTTCTTCGTCGTGACATTCTGAAAGCTTCAAAGACACCTCCACAATTAAGTCTAAGTGTCAACCATGTAATATAGACACAAAAGGTTCTGAACTTTTGTCTGAGTTCTTCACACATTTAATACAGTGGTACCTTGGGT
The DNA here is from genome assembly GCA_034641385.1 of Darevskia mixta. Classification (NCBI taxonomy): domain Eukaryota; kingdom Metazoa; phylum Chordata; class Lepidosauria; order Squamata; family Lacertidae; genus Darevskia; species Darevskia mixta. The sequence goes on from JAWWNH010000242.1 coordinate 1,593,186, forward strand.
TAAGTACGCTTCAGGTTAAGAACTCCGCTAAGAACAGAAATCGTGCTCTGGCGGCGCAGCAGCAGCAGGAGGTCCCATTAGCTAAAGTGGTGCTTCAGGTTAAGTATGCTTCAGGTTAAGAACGGACCTCCGGAACGAATTAAGTACTTTTTTTTTCTTTCCCAAAATAATTTTTATTAGGTTTTTCCACACAAACAAAGGCAAAAACTTAATAATAATAATAATAATAATAATAATAAATTTTATTTATACCCGCCCTCCCCAGCCGAAACCAGGCTCAGGGCGGCTAACACCAATAAAAATCACAACAAAGTATAAAAGAAAACCATTAATTAAAATACAGGTTAAAAAGTCAATTTAAAATTTAAAATACCGCTTCATTTATCGCCCATAAACAAAACCAAGGGAAGGAAACCATCAGACTGAGTCTGACCCGAAGGCCAGGTGGAACAGCTCTGTCTTGCAGGCCCTGCAGAAAGATGTCAAATCCCGCAGGGCCCTGGTCTCTTGTGACAGAGTGTTCCACCAAGTTGGGGCCAGTACAGAAAAGGCCCTGGCCCTAGTTGACACCAGTCTAACAGCCTTGTGGCTCGGGGCCTCCAAAAAGTTGTTATTTGTGGACCTTAAGGTCCTTTGCGGGGCATACCGGGAGAGGCGGTCCTGTAGGTACGAGGGTCCTAGGCCGCATAAGGCTTTAAAAGTCAAAACCAGCACCTTAAACCTGATCCTGTACTCCACCGGGAGCCAGTGCAGCTGGTAAAGCACTGGATGAATGTGGTCCCGCGGCAAGGACCCCGTAAGGAGCCTCGCCGCGGCATTCTGCACCCGCTGGAGTTTCTGGGTCAGCTTCAAGGGCAGCCCTGCGTAGAGCGAGTTACAATAATCAAGCCTGGAGGTGACCGTCACATGGATCACTGTGGCCAGATCAGGGCGAGAAAGGTAAGGGACCAACTGCTTGATACGTCGAAGATGGAAAAATGCCACCTTTGCTGTGGCTGCAACCTGCGCCTCCATGGAAAGGGAGGCGTCGAAGGTTACACCCCAACTCTTGACAGAAGGCACTGGCACTAATTGGGCCCCCGCAAGAGATGGGAGTTGGCCCCCCAACCCCATGTCGTCCCGACCCAGCCAGAGGACCTCTGTCTTCGAAACATAACATAAAACACATACAAAATACAAATGCAAAATACAACACAAACAAACATCATATTTTTCCCTTCCTCTTTCCTAATCATCTTGGGGTGACTTCCTCCAGTCTCCCCTGCTGCGTTTCAATGTCAATCATCTTTAGTAATTTCCTCTCATCTTTCCTTATTTTTGTTACCTTAATAATGCTCTTATCTTATGCTATCTTAACCATACATCATACATTTACTTACTAATCCTAATTCTAATCTGTAGGCTGCCATTTCTTCCAGTTTTTCCCTAATTTTCAATCTTACAATAGTTCTTTATATACACTTTAAATTTCTTCCAGTCTTTTTCCACCGTCTCCTCCCTCTGGTCACAGAGTTTCCCTGTCAGTTCGGCGAGTTCCATATAGTCCATAATTTTCATCTGCCATTCTTCTATCGTTGGTAGATCCTGTGTCTTCCAGTATTTTGCAATCAGAATTCTCGCTGCTGTTGTGGCATACATGAAAAAGGTGTGATCTTCCTTAAGAATTTATTGGTTTACCATTCCAAGTAGAAAGGCCTCTGGTTTCTTAATAAACGTGTTTTTCAACACTCTTTTAATTTCATTATATATCTGTTGTGTCGTGGCCGAAGTAATCCAGATACACATCTTCATGAAACAGCTCTTTATTTTAGGAAGACAGGACTGAGGGAACTTAGGGTAGGCGGTTACATTTATAGGAGAGAGAGGCTGGCAAGGAAAAGATACATTTTGGAGGGAACAATCTCAAGCAATCACACAGCAGGATCCAAATGCAGCAGCTTAAATGAACCAATAGTAGCTGTTCCTTCTGGAACAGGAATGCAGTTACTTTACAGACAGATAACCTTTGAATCAATACACAACACTCCCCCACACCATGTTGACACTATACACAAAATCTTTCAGGTGCTGTGGTGGTCTGCGAATTCTGCTGGATCGCCTAACCCCTGGTGTAGCACCACTAGGACTATTTGTGGTTAGGCTTCCCTCTCCAGTAGTTTCTGGTACCTCGGCAGGCCCTGATGCGCTAGACAGTTCCCCAGGCTCATTTGTTGTTACCGGGTTCGGATCGCCCGTGGCAGCCTCAGTTTCCTGACTCTCTGGGCCCTCCACCTCCTGTAGCCCCGAACCTGCCTGCCCTGATGGCGGGGAATCACTGACCTCTGGCGTCACAGATTGTGACTCCTCCCCACTGTGGCTTGCCCTGCCCGGAGCCCTGCGCCTCAACTGGTCGATGTGGCGGCGCATCACCCTGCCATCCTCTACAGTCACAAAATATGACACTGGCCCGCTGGGCCGCGTAACCACCCCTGGTACCCATGTGGGCCCCCTGGCATAATTCCGGACCCAAACCAACTCCTCCGCAGCCAGGTACCGTGTTCTGTCGCCCTCAGCGGCTGGTGGCTCTCTAGCAGGGTGGACGGGCACCTTGTCAGGGTGAACGAAGTCCAGAATTGTTGCTAGTCTCCTCCCCATTAATAGTTCTGCTGGTGACTTGCCCGTGGCTACACATGGTGTTGTGTGCTGCAGGAACAGCATCCTTGCAATGCGGGCAGACCAATCCCCTTCCAGCAGACGTACAATCGCTTCCTTGGCTGTACGCACCATCCGTTCGGCTTGCCCATTAGAAGATGGGTGGAACGGCGCAGATGTTGCCCTTCTAATGAAATTGTCGGCCAAAAACCCCCTGAATTCTTGGGACACAAATGCCGCCCCATTGTCTGACACAACGGTTTCAGGTAGTCCGTGGGTCGCGAATAGTTTGCGGAGGACCCTGATCACGGCTGCAGACGTCATGTTAGACACAAGTGAAACCTCTAACCATTTAGAATAAGCATCCACTACAATCAAGAACACCTTTCCTTGAAATGGGCCCGCAAAGTCTATGTGCAGCCGACTCCACGGTTTCCTGGCCCGCTCCCACCAATGCACGGGTGCCCTGGGCATTTCTGGGCGCGCTTCTTGGCATGTCTGACAGGTGCGCACCCATTGTTCGATATCCTTATCCAAACCTGGCCACCACACATAGCACCTGGCTAACGATTTCATCCGCACCATGCCCGGATGCCCCATGTGAAGAGTGTCCAGTATCTTGTTACGCAGGGACCCTGGAATGACCACTCTGTCTCCCCACAGAATGCAGCCCTTGTGGAGTGACAGCTCGTGTTGTCTTGCCGTAAAGGGTCTAAATTCCTCCTCCTGTGTCCCCCTGGGCCATCCCCTCCCCACCCAGGCAAGAACACGGGCGAGGACGGGGTCCTTCCTTGTGCGTTCAGCAATGTCAGTAGCTGTCACATGAGGTCCAGGCAGCGCCTCCAACATCATAACGTGCTCGGCCGGGGCTGGATTGACATCACCCGTTCCAGGCAGGGGAAGACGGCTTAGCGCGTCTGCATGGCACAACAGCTTACCCTTCACATGACACAGTTCGTATTGAAATCCATTCAAAAAAATGGACCAGCGGAGCATGCGAGGGGACAAAATTTGAGGTGTTTGCTTATGAGGGCTAAATAGACCCAGTAGGGGCTTGTGGTCTGTTTGAATCGTGAAGGATCGGCCGTACACATAGTCATGGAACTTCTTAACCCCCGTAACTATGGCCAGCGCCTCCTTATCAATCTGAGCGTAGTTGCGCTCTGTGGAGCTCAATGACCTGGAATAAAACGCGATCGGCCGCTCCAAGCCGTCTGACTCCCTGTGACTCAGGACTGCCCCCAACCCATATTGGGATGCATCACACGCCAGTACCAACGGTTTAGCTACGTCGTAGTGTGCCAGCGTGCTACTCTTTGACAGCATTCCCCGTAGTGCGTCAAAAGCTTCTTGCTGAGGTCGTCCCCAACGCCACACACAGTTCTTTTGAAGCAGTTTATGCAAAGGTTCGGCTATTGATGCCTTGTGCGGAACAAATGCGTGATAGAAATTTATGAGTCCCAAAAAACTCTGCAGTTCAGTCTTATTACACGGTGTCGGTGCTTCGGAGATAGCCTTTATCTTAGTATCCATGGGGTGAATGCCTGCAGCATCAATTCGGTACCCTAAAAAATCCACAGCAGCCACCCCAAAACTACATTTCTCCTTTTTAAGCTTCAGGCCCACATCCCTCAATTTGCACAGAACTTCCCGGACGCGTTCCAGCAGCTCTAGAGAGTCCTTTCCCGCTATCAGCACATCATCAAAATAAGGGAGCACCCCCGGCAGACCCCTCAGCAAGCGTTCCATTAGGCCTTGGAATATGCCAGGGGCTACGCAAACCCCAAACTGTAGTCTATTCACCTTGAAGGCGCCCTTGTGTGTGACAATTGTTTGGATTTCTGCAGATGCTGGAGTTACCGGCAGCTGCTGATAAGCCTGCGCCAAATCGATCTTCGCAAAAATCTTTCCTCCAGCCAGCTTTGCCAATAGCTGAGACACAACCGGAATGGGGTAAGAGTTTCCCCTGATGGCCTTATTTATTGTACATTTGTAATCTGCACAAATTCGAATCTCCCCATTCGCCTTCAGGGGTGTGACAATGGGAGTTTCCCATCTGGCTGAGTCCACTGGTGAAAGTACCCCTTGTTGTACTAGTTTATCTAGTTCTGTCTCTATTTTTGATTGCAGCGCGAATGGTACTCGCCTGGGCTTGAACCGAATCGGTGCAACCCCTGGATCCAGCTCTAGGTCAATTGGAGCCCCCTTGTAGCATCCCAACTGCCCATTGAACAATGCTCCAAACTCCTTATACAGGGTGCCAAATGTCTCTGGAGCTACCTGGACTGCGTGGAGCCCTGAGATTCCCAGACCCAAAGCCGGAAACCAGTCTGTGCCCAGCAGGCTAGTGCGCTTCCCTTTGGCAATCACTAGCTTCAATGCCGCTCTCCTATCACGGAACTGTACATTGACAGTGCACATTCCCAGAATATGTATGCGGCCAGCAGAATAAGACTGTAGCGTAGCTGGGAATGGCTCTAACATGGGTAACTTACCCCTAGAGAATAATGTTCTGGCTGTGTCGTCAGACACTATGGAGAACCCGGATCCAGAATCCACCTCCATGTAGCACTGCCTCTCGTTGATCAAAACCCGCACCGAAGGCTTTCTCTGGGTGGGGAACTGAACAGTCTTGCCCTCGATTTGTGTAAGGTAATTGCAGTCGTCGTAAAGGTAAGTTGATGTAGCCGTCCTCCGACCCCCTGGTTTCGATGGTCCAGGTGTGCTTGTGGCCCCCGACCTGCATACCCTTGCTATATGCCCCGTTTTCCCACACGCTCGGCACACAGCCTCGCGGAACCGACAATTCTTCCTATTGTGCGTTCCGCCACAGCCCGGGCATGCAGCTTGACGGTCTTTGTGTGCCGTTCCCTCCTGTCTCACCATCTCTATTCCCTGCTCCGGACTCTGGTTGGGGCTGGCATCCTGGTCGTCCATGGAGTGAGCAGCCTCTCCTGCCACTTTTGTAGCTCTCTGGCCCGGGTTTTGTTCCTCTTTTTCCTCATTTTCTGTTGCGATCGCCTCTTGGAGTGCCGTTGCCAGATCCATTTCTTGTTTTGCCGCAATCCGCCTGCGGCCCTTGCTGCTGCGGAGGCCGCACACGAACCGGTCCAGCAGTGTTTCTTCCAGGTTGGCAAACTTACAGTGCCTTGCCAGTTTCCGTAGTTCGGTAAGGAAAATGGACACTGTCTCTCCAGCTTGTTGATGCCTTTTATGAAATTCAATGCGCCAGGTCATCTTAGACGCCGTAGGATTGAGATGCCTCGATAAATGGTCTGTGACATCCTTGAACGTGGCCTCCTGCAGTGTTGTGGGGGCCAGTAGTGCTCGAGCCAACTCAAAGGTCTCTGCCCCACAGCAACTCAGTAACAAGGCTTTTTTTTTGTTCTCATCAGTGACCCCCTTTGCAGCCACTCCGAATTCAAAACGCTCGAGGTAAGCATCCCACGCCTCGGATGCTCCGGGATGAAATGGTTCCATGAACCGTGACGCCGCCATTCCTCCGGAACTGAGTTGTCCTGTCAGTTTCAGGGAGTCCTGTCTTCTGGTATCAGGACGCTAAGGTCGGGAAGCTGGTGTTCCGCCCTTCAAACGGCCTGAATCCCACCTTCGTCGCCAGTATGTTGTGTCGTGGCCGAAGTAATCCAGATACACATCTTCATGAAACAGCTCTTTATTTTAGGAAGACAGGACTGAGGGAACTTAGGGTAGGCGGTTACATTTATAGGAGAGAGAGGCTGGCAAGGAAAAGATACATTTTGGAGGGAACAATCTCAAGCAATCACACAGCAGGATCCAAATGCAGCAGCTTAAATGAACCAATAGTAGCTGTTCCTTCTGGAACAGGAATGCAGTTACTTTACAGACAGATAACCTTTGAATCAATACACAACACTATCTTTTCCCAGAAGGCAGGTCCACCACATATGGTAGAACGTCCCTTCTACATTCTCACACTTCCAACATTTATTGTCCTGCAAATGATAGATTTTAGCAAGTTTGACTGGGGTCAAATACCACCTGTAAATCATTTTCATAATATTCTCTCTTAACATAGGAACGAATTAAGTACTTAACCTGAGGTACCACTGTACCGGTATATGGCTCACATCCGAAAGAAATGTTAGGAGCTGTGATATTTTTTCCATGGTGTTGTGTGTGCTGTAACGGGCACATGAAGTCATCAAAACTTTTCCAACTTGGTGTTGCCATGAAAATTATCATTGGCAATAGAAAGGTACTTAATATTCATAATCCTGTCAGGCACTGTGTCAGTTACAACTGTGTTGAAGAAGTGGAGAAGGAATGAGAATACGTTCTCATTGGGCAATCCCAGAAGTAATGAAATCACCACCAGTTAGTAATGGGAGTTGCCATAAATAATTATGATGCATGTGCTAGAAAGGGATTCTCCATACAGTTGCTATCTGCTTTCAGAATGTTGCATGGGAAGCCTTGCAGGAGGAAATACTTGAGACTTTGCCAAGGCCTTCAATAGCAAAAAAAAGAAAACAGAACCATATGGGAAGACCATATGGAACATCAAGGAGTACATTTTCACCACATGATGACAGTAGAAGATCTGTGATTCTGGACAATTAAGAAGATTTAATTGTGCATAACACTGTGTGGATGATGTCACTGGTATTTATGAAAAAGGGAACTACAATGTGGGCAGAGTGGAATTTCAAAGGGATGTTAGATGAACTTCCCCAAAAGAAAGACAAATCAACCAGTCCCAAAATCACTACAAGTTGTGGCAGAATCTATTAAAAGATCCCTCAGAAAAGCTGAAGAACATGGCGAAACATCAATGTGACATATGGTTTGGCCAGGGGCATAGTGCCAGTTGCTAGCACCCAGCGTGGGTGCCCGCCCATGCATGCCAGGCAGGCGCAGAGTGAACTCTCCAGCCTTTGCTGCCACCGGATGGGCACTCATGCTCTCGCACCGGGAAGGAGCAGGACACTGAGGGTGAAGAGTATCCTCCACACTCTCCAGCCCTTGCTACCGCTGGGCGGGTTATTGCACACCAGGCAGGGGCAGGGCACAGAGGGGCTGGAGGTTATTGGTTTATTTTGTTTTTGTTTTGATTGTGTATTTTTTTAACTTGTATTTTTATACAGTGAACCGCCCTGAGATCTACAAATGAAGGGCAGTATACCAATTTTATAATTTAAATAAATAAAGGCTACACTCTCTTCTAGCTGCAGCCATGGAAAACATATATCTCAATAAACTCTATAGCAATTGTGGCATCCCTTCTGAAATAGTTAAGGAGCTTCACTGCTTATCTAACATGCATCCAACCTCCAAAAATGAAGATTTGACTGAGGAAATGAGGAACATAGGAACATGGCAAACTATGCAGAATCAGACCATTGATTCATCTAGCTCATTATAGTCTACTATTCTGACTGGCAGCAGCCTTCCAAGATTTCTTTCCCTGCCTGGGAAATCCCAGCAATCGAATCTGGGACATTTTGCATGCAAAGCAGTTGATAGTATCAATGCATTTCTGGAATTTTTAAAGAAAACTGAATCAGGTGAGCTTGGGGAAATACCGGTAGTGTTTGTTTACCTACATCAAGCTAATTGACCTGCTTAAGTTTTCTCACTGTATACATCTTGGCAACCACAACTTGCAGACAGGCAGGCAGACAGATGATAGTCAGATGTCAAGCTTGTGTTTTGTCAGCTGAATTATGACTGGTGGCTTTTCTGACTACAACACAGTTTCGAAAACGGAGGAGACTCACCCTGGTATTACAATATATTTCATACAAGGGGCTCCGTCCAAATGTCAAACAGAAAGGAATTTCTCAAGATCTGCTGTTGACCTGGCAGTCAACACTAATATTGCAAGTTGTCTAACAGGATTTTAACATTTACCAACTCAGTATCTGCCAGACAGAGCTGGGCATGAAGCCATTCCACGAGAAGAAGCATTTTGAGCCATGTGTAAAAAGTTTCCACAAACAGGAAGGTGTTACTGCTGAACTTTGATTTGCCAATGTAAGAAAATATCATGCGGAGTTGAACACCATCTTTGTAAAGACTGAAGAACGCTGTTAGCCATTCTAATAGCATCTAAATGACCCTTGTTTCACTATTGTGCTCGAGTTTACAATCTTCTATAAGGATGCTGTTGATATACAGTAATAGGAAAAAAATACTCTCAGGCTGCAAACCTGTCCCCATTTACCTGGGAGCAAGTCCTACTGAACGCAGTGGGACTTACTTCTGAGTAGATAAGCATGCAATTGTGGTAGGGGTTGTTTCTAAAGTGGTCTCAAGGCTTTGGGGGGATCCATTGCATCTACCATAGAGGTCCTGATACAGGGGAAAACTACCAATAATAATAATTTATTGTTTTACATATGTCCAGAGGTGGTTATTATAAATTTACATATTCTAGGACTCAGCCCTGGTGCTAAAAACAGATTCTGAGGCCGAGTATCCCTCCCCACTTGCTTACTTGAAATATTGCAACCAGAGAAATGTCCACCAAATGGTGAGTTTATTAAAAGGAAACAAGGCCATAAAAATGGTCTGCAATTCCACTCTTTCCTTCAGTCTGTTGCCACCTTTTGATCTGGTCCTATTAGAAGCTAGGGCCCTTATTAGCAGACATTGGTAGGTGGCAACGTGTATGTGTATCTCCATGTATGGAAATGTTTGTCTGCTTATTTCTGCATAGCAAGCTGTTGTTAAAGGCATGTCAGGTCAAGATTTCCCCCCCTGATCAGTTAGCAACCCTAGCTAGGACCCTCATTTAGACATGACCTGTAATATTGTTTTTAAATTTACCCCTCATGCACCGAAACTTTCTGTTTATCTCATTCTGTTCACCATGATATAGTTGGAAGTCAGGTTATTATGCAATTGTTTTTCTGTCCACTTGCTGGGTTGTTAACATGCAGTCTGGCCCTATGCATGTTTTCTCTGATTTCAATGGAATTTGCTCATAAGTAATTGTGCAGAGAACTTGCAACCTCAGTTGGAATTTCAGTCATGAAACTTCTTTCTTCAGTTCATAGGTCTGTTGTGAAAAATAATTCCCTTCCCCCAAATCAATCTTCTGGAACAATTTTTCATGATTTCAATAAATGAAGAAAAGAAATTACTCTACAATTCATCAAAGATGATGAAACAAATCTAAATAATATATTTTTAAAAAAGAAATCACCCACTTGACCGTATTTCCAAAGAAAGCTGCAACCATTTATTTCCTTTTTTAAGCTGTGCATAGTATTTGCTATTGAGTCTGCCTGGCAAAAATCCTTACATAGCTCCTTTATCACGGAGTCTCTCAACAGTAATGCTTAAAAATGCTACTGTGGGATATCCACATTGGTAAAATCTGTTACAATTCACTATGATTTTATCATACCATAAATTGGCAATTGTTTATCTACAGCATGAATTCAATTGCTAGTTCCCTAGATTGGACGAGTACTTCAGCAGCGAAAGCAATTAAGCAGTAAATAGATTTTGAGCTTTGTGGGGGCAGGGGACATTATCTATTTTGTCTCTGTCAGCTCTGGAGGATTGCTTGGAAACTGCAGCTAATGCAGAGCAGGCTGCCTTGGACACTTTAATCAGCAATCCAGTCTGTGCCCTAGCTTCCTACAACCGTAGTCTTTTACACACATCCCACTTGAGAACTGTAGCCGTCTTGAGCATTCTCTGAAAGCAATTCCAAGAACTGTCTGCATCAGTATTTAGTGACTTGAATTCATGCCAGTAGGAAATAGAATTTTCACAATTCCCTGCATTTCCAACGTTCAGGCTATGTGTGCAATTTATAGCATTGTCCACAACACAAGAGGGAGGTATCAATAGGAACGGGAGATTGCAGAATTTTTTTTGAGGGAAATCTACATCCGAGCTATCTAGAATCACATGTATTATCCATTACGGGCACTGAGCTCCTGATGAATCATAAGTCCACATTCACTTCAGAGAAAGGGGTATTCCAGCTGAGGATTTAGGACAAACGGTACTGATGTTGCACTCAAAGTCAAGCAGGAAGAAAGGCTTGAAACCTGTCTTTTTTTCTTCTTTTTAAAGCTCTTCCGTGCCTGTGCCTCAAGAGGCACCTTCCATTACTCTGCCCTTGAATTACTATAATGAATTTCAAAATTGCATAAAATCACAAATCACCCACCCTAACTCAGCGTGTAGCATGGGTTGCCAGTGTCTGGGGAGAGCAAACCACGGACGCTGTCAAAGCACCCTGCCCCCCCCCGAGCCAAGTGGGGTCGCACTGCGCTGCCTGCCAACGCAGGGGGGGAGCTCAGCCAGCGACATCCGCGAACATGCTGGGCCAGGATGTGCTGGGGTCACCCCTTGCCCACCTCCCTCCGTCTGTGCCCACTCACTGTGGACCTGGGCTGCTCTGCCGTCTTCACCAGGTCAGTACAGGGATCCCTGCAGAAGCCAGCACTTGGTTGCGCCCCCTCAGAATTTTGCACCCAGGGCCACCACCACCCGTTCCCCAGTGCTACACCACTGCCCTAACAGCAGCATCAGAAAAACCTTGGAAAGGGATCTACACTACATTCACTACAAATGTCTATTGAAGTGTCTTATGGAATATACATTGATGACTCTGTAATGTGAGCACTGCAAGATTTAATACCTTCCTCAAATGTCCTTTTGGAATCATAATTGTTCCTTAAATTACTGGTGGGAATGTTAAACTACTTTCCAACAATCTGACATGATTGCTGAGGCTGAATCCTTCTTGTTGCTAGTGGTCCTCAGTACCTTCTGGAATCAGGCGAGGTCACAAGAAAGACCTTCCAGGATCTTGCACCAGTCAGGAACCGTTTTGAACCCCATTAATTGGGAGAGACAGGATGTCACCGCAGATTAACAGCGTTTCTTTTGCATAGAGCACCTAAATTAAACTACATGGAGCTGACTAAAATTCAGTCTGACAGTTGTGAAATTATTATATATTTTAATATGAACATGCTAGTTCCATTGTGCATAGAGCATCTTCAAAAGCTTGCAAACGACTTCAGAACATCTGCAGTTGCTGATAGCAAACAAAAATACCATTATCACTCAGAACTTGCTTTTACATAGGCAGTTGAACCCACTACAACACTGGTGACAGTCACCAAAATAATACATTCACTGTAACTTGATACCTAATAAGGTGTAGTCAAATGGTATGTAGTCCTGTTAAGAATTTGTCCTTGTTTCAAATTGTTGTTTGAGGGACATTATTGTTCTTTTAATGGATTTTTTTTATTGATTATACAGTAACTGTCCATGGAGTTGTACCAAGTTTTTTGGATTCTCAGCTCAAATCCCTACATGGTGAGTCTGTTGAGGGGAATGGGTTTAATCTCCCTAGTTGAAAGATTGGGAGAGGGTGTTTGTATTGCCCCAGGTGAGAGATGGAAAGGAAAGGAAATGAAACAGTTGTGGGTTTTTTGGCTATCAACCTGTGGGATTTGTACATAATTGGATGTTGAATGCAGTGGTAGTTGTACTGAATGTGAAATTTGTATTTGTATATAATATATATTGATTTTTGTTGAGACAAACAGCGTTGAAATTTCCTGAAAAATAAAGCATACCGGTAATAAAAGTTAAATTCATCCTATTTTCTCTTTCACAAATATCAACAATTTTAATATGAGAAAATAAACATTAGAAAATCACATTTTGGGAAAATTTCTATCATAATCCTTTACTTCCACATGAAGGCGACCACAGGACAACTTATTCAAAGCAGAATTCTAGTAAGCAGTGTCTAAGAGCAGAGGTTGCTAATTACAGATGTATAAATAACTTTTATCATAGTTGGCTCAAAATTATTGCTAGGTTTATTCCTTGCATACATGAGAAGTACAAATATAAAGACTGCAAACGGAAAAGTGCTATAAAAAGACAAATGATGTATTTTATTTATACGAGAAGCACTTCAGGCTCCATACGGGTTTTATTTGTACTCCAGTCTGACATTTACTGGGGCTTATTGTTCTTGGAACTTTTAAAATCAGATGGTCACTTTTCAGATACTTCTAACAGCAAAAAAGCCATCCAAATGTTATTGGATAGTAAAAAAATAAAATCATTGTCCAATATTTATACAGCCTAAAAAACCAACGGTGCAATCCTAACCCCATCACTTTTATGTCATATTGTATTTTATTATACTGTCTTACTGTAAAATACAATAAATAAGGAAAGCAATAAAAACACAATTAAAAAACATACAGCATATTACAATTGCTACAGTAGGCAGAAAAATCATTAAATGGTCCAATAAGACCCTCAGCAATTTTTGCGTAGTCCTGGGGGTGGGGTGGGATTTGGGAACCACGGGGTTGTGCCAATGAAAGTTAAGCCAGTGTAAACGACAAAAAGAAGCATACCAAGAGCCGGGAATGGGCATATTGAGGTGGGGAATGAGGTGAACCAATCCTAACTCCTTTCATTCACTTATCCCACCTACAGAGATTAGTTACACAATCATAAATGCAAATATTACTAAATTAATTCCACAGAAGTCAATGGAAGGCAAGAAAATGAAAGCTTACACTGCCTCACACCTCCTGCAGGAACAGTTAGGATGCTACTTAAAGTACACAGGAGATAGGCCATGGGCCTGGTGTAAAAAGGTAAAGGACCCCTGACAGTTAAGTCCAGTCGTGAACGACTCTGGGGTTGCAGCGCTCATCTCACTTTACTGGCCGAGGGAGCCGACGTTTGTCCACAGTTTTTCCGGGTCATGTGGCCAGCATGACTAATCCACTTCTGGCGCAACAGAACACCAAAACCAGAGCAGCGCACAGAAACAGCGTTTACCTTCCCACCGGAGCGGTACCTATTTATCTACTTGCACTTTGTCATGCTTTCGAACTGCTAGGTTGGCAGGAGCTGGGACCGAACAATGGGAGCTTACCCCGTCGCAGGGATTCGAAACGCCAACCTTCCGATCAGCAAGCCCAAGGCTCAGTGGTTTAGACCACAGCGCCACCCGCGTATAGGTCTGATGTATCTGCCTGTTTAGGGGTTTCTGTCCATTCTCTTTATTTTCCCATTTTTCTAGTGTTGGCAATGTTAAAAATAGTCAAAATACAGCAGTTTCTACTAGGTAATCCTTTTTTATTTTTTGATACCAACAGCCCAGAGGGTGGTACTTTGAAAGTTAACAGCTGAAAGACTGCATTTAATGAGAGATCGGATGTCAATTTTCTAGTAAGACTAAAAAGCATTTTTATTAGTCTTCTGTAACTTACTCTGTAAAACAACTTCAAATACTTGTTTTTAAAGATACTGTCATATTTGAACCAAAGTACTTCAGTGCTTGCAGCAATATAGAGAATAAATGCAAATCACGGGAGTCTCTCTATGCGCTTTGCTAACCAATTGAAGTGTCTATGACTGCAATCCTACATGCACTTACCTGGTAGTAAGACCATCTGAACTCTATAGGGCTTGCTCCTGAGTAGACATAGGATTGCACTGCTACAATGCGTGTGGAGGGGGGATTAAGCCACAAAATGGCAGGACTCTAGGGAGTTGGCTTGATGACCCGTAAAGCTGAGAACTTAGTGTTTCTATTTTTGAAGTCCGCATGTAAAATACAGTAAGCGTTTTATTTTATTCAGCAATTGACTATTTCACTGAAATCCCGCTGGACTTTGAAAGAAAACTTTGATTAAAAAACCAAATTGCCTTCGATAGTATGGAAATGGCACAAGCCATATTCCTAAATTAAATAGGTTAATCATGAGATTCTGTAATACAAAAATGTTTGGCAATCTTTTTGTTGATCAGCTGGAGAGGCACTGTTTAGTTGCCTCTTTCAGAAGCAAGTTTGGTTTAAGATGAAGGTTTTCAACCTTTTTTGAGTCCGTGGCTCCCCTGACCAACTACATTCTTTCTGTGGCACCCTTGTGGGGCTCAAGAGCCCAGTTATGCCACCCCTTTGCCTTCAGATCTGGCAGCCTCTCACCCTTTTTTGAACACCCTTCCTTGTGGAGTGTTCCCTCAGCTTCCTCTCCTCTTTCCTCTCCTTGGGAGTCTTCTGGGCAGCCTCTGCTTTTAAATAAATATTACTAAATTACAATTATTAAGTGGGCCAGACATGCTGCTCTTGGGAGATGAATCTAGATTTTGGGTACCACAGCTTAAAAGTGCCTGCTTGTTTTATCTTCCCAGAGAAATGCCTCAGAAATAGAACAAAGTGCTTTGAGGTATTTCAATTGTTAAGGTTTTTTTAATGTTGCTATCAGTTTGTGAGCCTCTTTGAATATGTACAGAAGGAAGTAAACAATATCAAAAACAGCAAATAAAGTAATACAGTGGTACCTTGGTACCGGTATTTGCACGGCTTGGCTCCTGAACAAATTGGCTCCCGAACGCCGCAAACCTGGAAGTGAGTGTTCAGGTTTGCTAATGTTTTTCAGAAGCCGAATATCCGACGCGGCTTCCGATTGACTGCAGGAAGCTCCTGCAGCCGATCAAAAGCCGCACCTTGGTTTTCGAACCATTTCGCGAGTCAAACAGTATCCCAAAACGGATTAAGTTTGAGAACCAAGGTACCACTGTACTGGAGGGCATTTGTCATAATGTGGTTTACAAACAGAGAAAGAGGTGTGTGTTTTTCTTTCTCAGTCAATTGAGAAAAAAAGCCTTTCCAAATTTTCTGGGTTAGGCCTATCCTACTTGAGGCTTGAAGAGTACCCTGTGCTGCTAGAACAGTGAGGAATAAAATATAGAAACAAGAAAAAGCAATCAGCTTCAAGTAAGACTGATGCTTCATTAATTTCTACTCACTGCAGCAGTGATTAAAGAAACTGCACCTTCCAAGGAGGACATCAGTATTTCAGGTACCGTATATACAGTCGTACCTTGGAAGTCAAACGGAATCTGTTCCGGAAGTCCATTCGGCTTCCAAAATGTTCGGAAACCAAAGCACGGTTTCTAATTGGCTGCAGGAAGCTACTGCAGCCATCGGAAGCTGCGGAAGCCTTGTCACATGTTTGAGTTCCAAAGAACGTTCGCAAATCGGAACACTCACTTCCGGGTTTGCAGCATGCGGAAGCCAAAACGCCCGAGTACCAAGGCGTTCAGGATGCAAGGTAGAACTGTATAGTAATCTGATTTGTTTGAATATGCTTCTGTATTATTTGCTCATTGCTACCCCTGCAAGAATCAGTTCTGCAGCCCAGGTTCCCCAAGGTATGACTACATGCATAATTGATGGACAGGTCATAGTGGAGAGTTTTGACTAAACGTGATCCACCTGGAGCAGGAACTGGCAAGCCACTCCAGTATCCCTGCCAAGAAAATGCCATGGACAAAGACAATGGTTGGACAGTGTTCTCGAAGCTACCAACATGAGTCTGACCAAACTGCGGGAGGCAGTGGAAGACAGGAGTGCCTGGCATGCTCTGGTCCATGGGGTCACGAAGAGTCAACGACTAAACAACAACAAAGAAAAAATAAAAATAAAACCTATATACAGCAACAGTATTTTGTGTTGTGTAGGTTTCTATGATGTAAGTAATGGACCCCACCTGTTAGCCTGCTCCCTAAAATATCACTGGTTTGCTCATTTCTATGTATAGGGTGCCTGCATTCTGCTATTTTTAATTATTAGTAGTTTGCATCATATATTTACAGCTATTATTATTTCATGTTACAGCAAGTTTTTGAGACTAGATTATGAGTCTTTGTAAACTGTGTTTCTAAAGGAACTTTTGTTATTGCCAAATGCCCATGTGTTTGCATTAAGTTTGTTATGAATAAAAAAAATCACTTTAAGTTAGAGCTTAATGATTATTTCACTATTAATATACTTCTTAATTGTATTTCAGTTCAACAATTACTTTGATAAAATACATATTTTGTTATGTGCAAATGGCTTTAGATACCTATTAGGCCTATAAATTGCCCTATAGCATATATTCAAAACAAAAAACGGCGACAATTGGACAAAGGACAGCTGGGCATATAAAGGGCCCCATTGCCTTCAGTAGCTTAGGGCCTCATCACAACTAAAATCCGGCCCTGTGTGTGTGTGTATATGTGTATATACGTGTTTATGCTGCAAACCACCCTGCGATCCTCGGATGAAGAAATGTAGTAAATAAATAAATAAAACAACAATACTGCTTTCGGAGGCAGAGCAACCTCTCCGAATGCCGGTTCCTGTGGGGAAGGGAGCTTTTCTCGGTCGATCCCGCCGCGCTTTCACGGCGGACCAACCAGCGGCGCCCTCGGCCGCGGTGCGCATGCGCCAACGGCGAACCGCGAGGGGGGGAGGGGAGGGAGCGGAAGATCATCCTGAGGAGGCGTTCGCCGCAATGGCGGCTCCGGCGCCCGCTGCCGCTTCCTCCCCGCCGGCCGCCCCGACGCCCCCTGCGCCCTCTCCGGCCGCCCCTCCTGGGCCAGGGGCAGGAGCCGCCGCACCGCGCGGCAAGAAGCGTCCCTCCAGCCCTGGGAACGGCAGCTCCGGTAAGAAGAAGCGACTGGCGGCCGTTGGTGGCGGCGGAGGAGGGAGCTGCCCTCAGGTACTGACGGGCGCAGAAGTGCGCCTGCGCGGGTTTGCGCCCGAAAGGGAGGGGTAGGAGAAGAAGACACGCCTCTTTCCCCGCCCCCTCTTGGAACGTACGATAGCATTAGAGTCGTCTCTCTCTCTCTCTCTCTCTCTCTCTGTGTGTGTGTGTGTGTGTGTCTGTCTGTCTGTCTGTCTGTCTGTGTCTGTGTGTGTGACTATATATATGTGTTTACGTATATTTCACAAATGATACAGTGCGCTTCCTCTCCGTTTATTTCCAAGCTTTCCATGTGTTCTGCAGTCCTCTTTGGTGGTAAAACACCGTTTAATTCAGTCTTGCTTCCGGGCAAATGTGCATAAAATTTGGGAGTGGAAGGTTTTTTTTAGTATTATTTCGTAAAATTTATACACTGCTTGATTTTTTTTTTTAATCAAAGCAGTTTAAAAAAGGCAAAACAAAAAAATCAAGAAAAAATAGTAGCAAGTTTTCCATGTGTGAGGAAGTGGAGATAAAGGCACCTGAAAGTTTCAGCAAGAGTTTGATGGAAAGTACACGAAATCCTCCTTGTCTTGTATTCAACACATTGCTGCCATAGCTGGGCTGAAACAAATTGTTTTATTTCTTGTAAGTGGCATTATCATTCACTATTATTACAACACAGTTCTGAGTATATTTATGAAGATACGTATCTGACTGTTTTAATCCTTGTTAAGTGGCATAATCCCTATTATTATAGTACAGTTATGTGTATATTTATGCAGCTATATTTCTAACTTGTGGCATTGAACAGCAAATGGGAATGTTTGTAGTTCAAAAATTAGGGCAACAGCAGCAAGTGGGGGTTTTTTTGGCGAGATTTGGGTTGTATCGTGTGTGTAAATATGGGTGAGATTTACTCAGTTTTGTTGGCATTGGGTGTAAGCATTGAATATGCATCTACCAACCCCTGAGGAAATGCAAGCATATCTATGTTGCATGTAAGTACAGGCAACAACCAATTAGCACATGTCTGAATGATGCACGGTTGTGCACATGCATATGGCACTGAACCCGGAAGTGACCCGAAAACGTGGGGCTCGTGCGAGGGTCAGGAACGGAACCCCCACGCAAAATGGTTTTTGACTGTACCTTGGGATTGAACAAATAAACCAGACACCCAATTAGGGAATACAGTAGAACCTCTACTTACATCCTGCTCTACTTAGGCCCGTTCCAAGTTGCGACCGTGGCAAACCCGGAAGTAAACACTGGGTTTGCCGCGATTCGCACATGCGCAGAAGCGGGCTACCGTCAAATGCACCTGCACACAACGGCGCTTCTACCAGTGACCCGTTTCGCCATAAGGACGGGCCTCCAGAATGGATTGTGGTCGTGAGTAGAGGTTCCACTGTACTGAAGAGATCTGGTACAATTCTACTACTCTCATAGTGAGCTAGAAGTTTGCGGTCAAATAATTGCCTGGTTCCTATACTGACTGGAAAGAAACTGTCTTAGTGGTTTGCTCTGCACTCTTCCCCAAATCTCCATTTTTCAACTACCTTTCTGTCATGTTTGTAAATCTTCCATTCTATTGCACCAGCTCAGTCAATCCATGAAAGTGGCTAAAGCGCATTGCTCAAAACATTTAAGACCACCAACAAGAAGTTCTTTAAATACATTAGTGACAGGAGATAATCTAATGAGGCAATGGGACTGTTAGATGACAACAGGGTAAAATGTGTGCTAAAGAAGGATAAGGAGATTGCAGAGATGCTAACAAATTATTTGCATCTGTCTTCACAATGGAATATGTAGGGCAGATCCCAGTGCCTGAAGCTAACTTTTGCAGGAAGGGCACATAGTGGTGATGATGGGACAAAATTCTAGGCCTAATATTAAACAAAAGAAAATCTGACAAATTGCTGAGTCCAGATAGCATCCACCTGAGAGTTCTCAAAGAACTCAAATGCGAAATTGCTGCTCTTTGAACAAAAATATGTAAATTTCCTTCAGATCAGCCTCCATACCTGAGGACTGGAATAGCCATTGTAAATCCAATTTTTAAGAAAGGATCCAGAACTCTTCAGTCCAGAAAAATTAGTCTACCCATGACAAAACAACTGCTGTATTGTTCTTCATTGGCTTTTGTTTTTAGTAGCCTGTCAAGAAACAAATATTTCTTCGTGAAATTGTGTGTTTGTGTGTGTGTTCAAGTGTCACAAAATAGGCTTCCCTATCCATGTGCCTCTGATCTTCTATACAGGGTATATTTTGTTCCTAATATTACCAGGTGGAAAGGTTTCAGTACATTTAATAATTCGTCAAAAGAATGAACTTGCATGATATATTATTTTATTTAAAAGATTTAAGACACCGTCCTCACAAGGTAGTTTACAAAACGTTACAAACAATAAAATAACCCATCAACCCAACTAATTGAAAACAGGAGCAATAATTTTTTAAAACGACAACAGTGTATTACAGTTAGCTAAAGACAGACTGAAATAGAAGTGTCCATGGACCACTTGAAGGCTGGCAATGATGGGACCATATGTATTTGCCTAAGAAGGAAGTTAGAATAATTTAGTCTGGGTTTAATCAAACATAACTCACAATTTTCCTCAGATAGACTGACTTGCCAGCTACAGCTGAATGGGTAAAAAGTGCTCCTGGCCACCTATATGGTCTGCACATCTGTGGACAACACTGAGTACAGGAAGCTTCCCAGATTGTGTACCCATCTCAGCCAGATGGGCGGGGTACAAATTATTATTATTATTATTATTATTATTATTATTATTATTATTATTATTACCTCCTCAGGGAGAATGCAATCCCACCAAGAACCAGAGACAAATATCCATTCATACCAGCAGTTTTCCCAACCCAGAACACATCCAGTTTATCTGGATTAAGCTTCAGCGTGTTTGCCCACATCTAGTCCCAAACTGCCTCCAGACACCTGTTTCAAGATTTCATCGGATAAACTCCACCTGCTTCAATTCTTGTTTGTAGAAACTGTTAAAGATGTGTGTAGTCTCCCTATCAGCTCCTGGATTAAGTTGTTGCATGTTACAGATTTCTGAATAAAGAAGCCAGCAACAACTTTATAAATAGGAATGTAATCTAAAAATGAACAGTCTTCTACCCCAAAGAGGATTTGTTGCATATTCAGTTTGAAAAAGGCTGTCCTGGCAAATTGCAAAGAACTGCTTCCTATTTACTTTGCATTTGGATTACCCTGCCTTGGAACCAATCAAGAACAGATTATAGAACTTCCTCATTATGTTGCTTTAGGGATTTAAAAAGGGGGAGGGGGGCTTTATTTTTATTTCCCGAAGTGTAAAAATCCTCAGATTCTCAAGATTCTTTCTAGATTTGCTTCTTTCGGACAAACTAGAATAGGCTTCCTCACACTTGGCCCTCCAGATGTTTTTGGCCTACAACTCCCATGATCCCTAGCTAGCAGGACCAGTGGTCAGGGATGATGGGAATTGTAGTCTCAAAACATCTGGAGGGCCGAGTTTGAGGAAGCCTGAACTAGAACAATGCCCCCTCTAAGGAAACATTGTTGCTGTTGTTTTTACAGCAGCAGCACCTGGTCCTCTCTAGATGTTTTGGGCTACAACTCCTATAAGCTCCAGCCAGCATGGCCAATGGTCCGGGATGATGGGGATTGTCCAAAATATCTGGAGAGCACCAGGTTGTGGAATAAAGATCTGCAGAAAAGCAGGCCAGCATATTCTCCCAGAATGTCTATACTAGCCAAGGTTGACATTGTTTGGAATAGGGCAAACAGAATCAAGTATCTGACCACATTCTTGGGTTTCAATTGCAATGCCTCCAATACCAAAATGGCTAGAAGAGCCTGGCCGCTTTCACTGTTGACTCCTGAACAATGGTAGCGTCAGGGTTGAGTGCATAGCTAAAACTCCATAATTATGCAACCACTGTTTCTGTGCTGGAGTTTGGGAATTTCCAGGTTGTGGATGTTAAAAAATGTGCTGTAATAAACATATTCTTCAGTATGCCTTCAACATGACCTAAGATAACCCTTCTAAAACCCTGAACATCACTTGTATGTATAAATAAATAAATAAAGTTCAGCCAAGTGTTGTGCTATGAAACAAAAGTTTTCCAAAGTTCAGCTATATACTTAAGAGGAGGCCAAGAGTGCCCTGCCAGTGCAGTGAAGCTTCCTGTGTCACAAATTGACCACATCTGTTTCCTCCAGGAGCTTAATGGAAATGTTACCATCTTTGTTAGTACACTTGAGCCTTTCAAAATGTTGCGTGTGTGTGTGTGTGTGCGCGCACACACACACACACACACACACACACACACACACACACCGTTTATAGAGCTTGCTTGAGACAACTTTATTCCACCACTGATGTGGCTAAATCTACTAGTATTTCATATATTTCAGTATTTTGGCTCTCAAGGCACAAACTTAAAAAAAGATAACCATTTGAAGGTAATTTAGTGATGCACCCTAAGAGGCAGTGATGTTAAATTCTCGAGAATAATCTTTTGGAGAATATTCTCAATAAGATTCTCGATTAATGAGGTGTCTGCATTTAAAGCAGCTGTGTAGATGATACAGAATTTACAGTTTGTGGGGAATATTCTCTGGAGAATTTTCTAGCAGAGAATATTCTCACCTCACATCACTACTAAGAGGGCATTGCTTTTTAATCAAGACTCCATGAAGTTATTATTTGCTGTCAGAATGCATTACATAGAAAAGCTACCCATCACTTTGTCAGAAGTGGTTCAGTTGGATGCATAAAATAGTAAACAGTCCTTCTTGGACCAGATAGTTTCAAACTATTTTGAGCTACTATTGCTTCTTGGGGAAAAAGCAATAACAAACCTAGACAGCATCTTAAAAAGCAGAGACATCACCTTTCCAACAAAGGCCCGTATAGTTAAAGCTATGGTTCTCCCAGTAGTGATGTATGGAAGTGAGAGCTGGACCATAAAGAAGGCTGATCGCCGAAAAATTGATGCTTTTGAATTCTGGTGCTGGAGGAGACTCTTGAGAGTCCCATGGACTGCAAGAAGATCAAACCTATCCATTCTGAAGGAAATCAGCCCTGAGTGCTCACTGGAAGGACAGATCCTGAAGCTGAGGCTCCAATACTTTGGCCACCTCATGAGATGAGAAGACTCCCTGGAAAAGACCCTGATGTTGGGAAAGATGGAGGGCACAAGGAGAAGGGGACAACAGAGGACGAGATAGTTGGACAGTGTTCTTGAAGCTACTGACATGAGTTTGGCCAAACTGCAGGAGGCAGTGGAAGACAGGAGTGCCTGACGTGCTCTGGTCCATGGGATCACGAAGAGTCGGACACGACTAAACAACTAAGCAACAACAATTATTTTAAAGCATTATTTTGAACGTGCAAATCAACATCTACATACCAGAGATGGTCATTGTCTGGGTTCTTGCGAGGGGTGCTCTTCTCCAGACAGCAGTCAAGGGATTGGAAGTATATTTTGTCCCACAGCCCCCTTGCAAGGGGTCAGGTTTAGATGAGGTTTTTCTGATTATGGAGCACATGTGCTCAGGCACGACTTTGCAGCACCGAGAGGGGGCTCTAAAACAGCCCAGATTCTGGAAGAAAAGCCCGTCGCTCTAACAAGTGAAGACTGTCGCTCTAACAAGAGAACTACAGTCATACCTCGGGTTACGGCCGCTTCAGGTTGCACGATTTTGGGTTGCTTCCGGGTTTCAGTGCATGCGCAGATGCGCTAAATCGCGCTATGCGCAGAAGCGCCGAATTGCATCACGCGCGTGCGCAGATGCAGTGGCGCGGGTTGTGAACGCTGTGGGATGCAAATGTGCCTCCCGCACGGATCGCGTTCACAACCCGAGTGTCCGCTGTATATGAAAATGATCCATAGATGGTATTTAACTCCGAGTAGATTGGCTATAATGCAGAATCGGATTTATGTATGCAACAACAGTGGCTCAGATTTTGCTAGCTCAAAAATGGAAAGTAAGGGAGGTCCCAAGCAAGGAAAACTGACAACTCAAGATGATAGAATATGTAGTTAGCAGGTCTAACAAGTAGAATAAGAGAGCAGGTATTTAAAGAGGAGTGGAATTTTTTTTGTCAAGTATATTGAAACCAATTGTACACAGTTGAAAACGCTGATAGTATTAAAGTTAAATTCAACAGTATAATTAACATTGAAGTAATGTAAGATAGGAAAATAGAATTAGATGGATATATCAAAATACGCAGGAATGGTGGATACCGGTAATTAAATGAACCTTGGAAGGGGAGGGAGGGAAGTCAATGAATGTATAGTATAATAAAAGATGTTTAATTTGAAATGTAAAATTTATATATATGTTAAAAAATGTAGAATACTGACCCCCAAAAGTCCTGGTTCATGTCCTAATCTTGGATGTTGCTATCAACAGCATTTTTTAACATGTTTACTTCTCTTTCTGATTGTGTGTGTGATACTGAATGGAGTTTTTACAACTTGATTTTTTTTCTTTTTTATGAGTGAAAGTGGACAATCTTCTAATACTTTGATTAAAATTTAGTAGGGCTGCCGGGGGCCAAACGAAATAATCACAATGGCTGGATATGGCCCACAGGCCTCTTATGTATAAAACCTTTCAGTACATTAAATGGCTTGTAAGCATTTTGAGTGAAACCATACAACACTCATGCTTTGCGATTTGCTAGATTGCCTGCCATTTAAAAAGGGAAATGGTGATTGCTGGGCAAGGATACTTCTCCATACAAGCCTGCTCCAAGTAAGTAATACGACAGAAGAAAAAAACAAAAACTTTTACAGATTTTAGCTTTGATCCTAAACATGCTTACTTCAAAATACTATTGAGATCAATGGATTTATTTCCAAGTAAATTAATTCAGGATAAGGGTACTTGCTAGAACATGTTTTGTAGCTGAAGTTCTCAAATGAAGCTTGTGGGTGCTGATTCAGAAAATGTGATCTAAGTGGTATAATTTGATGACTTAGGCTGTGTTCCTTGTGAACAGTTTTATATGCACATTTAATAAGTTGAGAGTAGGTCCCTTTGGACTCTGGCATTATTTCTGAGTATATGCCAAGGTTTTGGTTATTGAGGCCTGAAACATAATAAAGAATGAGCAGGATTCTGCTTCATAATGTAACATGGCTGTAGAGATCATAGTGTCTGTTAGGGTAACCAGATGCTATAATACAGTGGTCCCTTGACTTACGAATTTAATCCGTTCCGAATGGACATTTGTAGGTCGGAAAAATCGTAAGTCGAGTACCCATAGGAATGCATTGGGAGAAAAAATTCGTAAGTCGAAAAAAAACCCATCTAAAATTCGTAAGTCGAGGAAACCGCATCTAAAACGGCAACGATTTCCATTCGGAGGTTGAAAAAATTCGTAAGCGCGCGGCCACTTTTTTCACTCGTAACTCGAAAAATACGGAAGTCGGGTCATTCGTAAGTCGAGGGACCACTGTAATTCAAATAGGTTTGTGTGACAAGAAGCCATACCGGCTCTGCTTCACCAAGGCTTGTTCTTCTGCAGGCTTGGTTATTTATCTTTATACTTGCCACCAGTTTTCCTAGAACAGATGTTCAGCAAACCGGCCTGTAATTTTCAGGATCCTCCTTTGGATCCCTGTTAAAAAAATAGTGTTACATTGGCTATTTCCAGTCCTCAGACATGAAGGCTGATCTGAGGGACATATCTTTGTTAGAAGACCAGCAATTTCACATTTGCTGTGGCAGACTCAGAGGGGGGGGGGGATTTAGGTTCCCAGTGTGTACTCTGGAGCCTAGAGCTGATAAATGGGCACTTCTTCATTTCCATGTTATATAATACAGCCCCAATTAAAACCAAGACTCAAAGAAGCTTTGTGAAGTCCAGAATTCTTAATTTTGGTTCCACTAACACAAGAATATACACAATGTGCCTTGTCACTTTCCAGAATTCCAAATTCAAAGTGAAGCTAGACTGTTCTTGGCTCAGTTGTGGATTGTATAAATGGGACCTGGGATGGCAGGGCCCTTTCAGCAACAGAGACTTAGATTGTTGTTCTCTGGAAAGCTTCTTCAAAAAACAATACTAAACTGATTTTAATAAAACGTCTTCCTCAGTAACTGTACTTGCACTTCACTAGGGTTGTCACCCGAAGACAGCAGGGTGGGGACCCAGCCCCCATAGAAATATTTCAAGCCCTTCTTTCCCTTTTCAGGTTTCATTATGAAAAAGATGAGTAACCATTTTACTTCCAGAGAAGTAAATTTTAAGGAAGCAACCTGCAGGTAGTATTCTGTCCAGCTGATTAATAAGGCATAAGCCTGTTCTACTTTCCAGTATTCTGGCAAAGGATAGCTGGCAAGCACTTGGCACATCATTTAAAATGATTTACAAATGTAATATATTTTGAACAAATTATAGAACTTTCATCTAGGTTTTAGTTGTCTTGCACCGACTCATATTAAAAGCAGATGAAGATTTTCTCCATCACTTTTATCTCTTTGCCAGGAAAAGCGTTGCCTGCTTAATTCTATATATTGGGTGCATTAAAGACACAGGAATGGGGCTGGAAGAGCGGGGCAGAGATAGAGACCATAGCAAGCGAATGCCATTGGTCATGTAAGGCTCAGAAAGGCTGCCAATTTTTTTTTAAAATTATGTACAATTATTAAAGGTCTGTGAGAAGCCCCATCTTCCTGTGCATCCTAGCCCTCCTCAGGCATTCTTCTATGTCAGGCATGTCCAAAGTCTGTTTTGGGGGGCTAATTCGGCCCGCTGGTCGGTTTAATCCGGCCCCTGTGGCAGTTTATTTCCTGGGGTAAAATCCTAAAAATACCTCAAGAACATCAATCCTAAAAAAAATTCAACAACTCCAACCCTAAAAAAGGCTCAACGAGCTCAACAACTTTGGGGTAAAATCATACAAAAGCTCAAAAACTTCAATCCTAAAAAAAAAGTTAACAACTTTGGTTGGCCCTCATGGCCCTTCACTTCATCAAATCTGGCCCTCTTTGAAAAAAGTTTGGACACCACTGTTCTGTGTAAAGCAGCGTCCGAAACTAACCTGGTGCCAAGTGCATTCCGCGCCTCAAAACCATCCAGTTGCGATCCAGCAAAGATTTATTGTTGCCTTGTTTGCGGCTGACTTCTCCAGCCAATCTGTGAGAAGCACATAGAAGATGGGGCAAGCTTGTTTTCTCCTGCTCTGTAGGGTACGACTCGAACCAGTGGCTTCAAGTTACAAGAAAGGAGATTCCGACTAAACTTTCTGACATTAAGAACTGTTCAGCATTGGAACAGTCTCCCTTGGGAGGTTCTGGACTCTCCTTCCTTGGAGGTTTTTAAGCAGAGGTTGGATGGTCATCTGTCATGGATGCTTTAGCTGAGATTCCTGTATAGCAGGGGGTTGGACTAGATGATCCTATGGGTCCCTTCCAACTCTACCATTCTGTGGTTGTCCTTTAATCTTCCTGCCACACTTGCCATTGTCTCCTGTCACACCAGTGTGGCGCATCACACCCTTTGAGAACCACGGCAGAAGCAACAGGTAGTTTGCCCTTCCCGCCTGCTTTGTTTCTAGTAGAACCTCCTGAATTTCTTAAGGCTTTTAATTTTTAAAAAATTAACCCTGATTGTTTCTGCCTTAGCCTCAAGAACTCTGAAACACAATTGGTAGAATTCAGTGCTGCCAATCTATCTGTGGAATGGTTTTTGCTCCAGCAGAGGCATCCGCCAGGAGAAATGGAAATGGATATGTCAATTCCCCTTTCCTCCCCAAATCTGTCCCAGAGGGTTGGGGGACCTTCGGGAATAGTGTGGGCTGCAGAGACAAGAGGGAATAAGAGAAAATTGCCTCTCGTCCTCTTGCATTGGTAGACCTCTCCCTTGCTCTAGAACGATAGCACTGGGTTTTTCACTCAATATTTTGAAACGCTCTAGTCGTGCTCACTCCCCTCCACCCCCACTTGACTTGTACTATCTCTGTAAATTTGATGGTCCACAAATTCTGTATTTCTGCACATAAATGGGGTTAAGATTAGTCACAACAAGCAGACCAGTGTAAGTGACTTGTGAGCAGAACCTACCTACATCAGGTGAATGGGGGGTGGGGAGCTGTGAAGTTGCATTTTTGCTCACTTGTGTTTTTCCTCCTCAAACCTGACAAATCTTTTCCCCCCCCCAGAATACCAGTGCAGAGACAGTGACTGAAAATAAAACCGTGACCACAGATCCCAGTACAGGGCCAGTAGAAACATCTATAAAGCCTTTGCCTTTTAAGTCTCCAAGCTTCGTTGTAAGTATATACGTATACACGCTTAATATTTTATCCACCATTACGCTATTCTTGAAACTTTTCAGATATGAGGCGTACTGTATATTTTGCCCAAACCTGCAACATAGGGCCCACTTAAATGTATATGCCCAGCGCTCCCCCCCACCCTCCTCTTTGGCCCACTGCTTTTCCTTGGTCTCCTTTTTTTGTTGCTGTATTTCTTCTTTCTTCCATTTATTTGTTTTTTTATTTTTAAAACTCAAGAGCTGGTCATAGCAAATCCATGCTGAAACAAGTTGCTTTTACTTGATACCGGAATGCCACCAGGGAGGGGCTAGCTGGATCTCCAAGGCAGGGAGTTGAATAGGCTGGGTGCCACAACAAAGAAGGCCTTTTCTACCATACCCACCAACCCAGGGGTCGGCAAACTACGGCCCGTGGGCCGGATCTGGCCCAGTTGCCCTCAGGATCTGGCCCGCGGACGGTCCGTAGATCGTGTGGATTGTGTTTGTTAATTTTTTTGTTAATTTTCCCCCCTGCACCGCCATTTTTTGGGGGACGCCATTTCCCCCCTCCCTCTCATACACAGTGGTGCTTCCTCCCTCCCTCTTCCTGGCTTCTCCCTGCCCTGCATAGGGGAGGAAGGGGGCTGGGCTGAGCTGGTTGAGCACCATTTTGGGCAGCGCCTCTCCGGAGCCAGCCAGCCCTTTCGGGCCGCTCGTCCAGCCGCCGCTGCCAGCCTCTGCCGCTCGCAAGGGCAGGCACAGGAGCTGCGGTTAGCAGAGCACAGCGCAGTGCCTCTCCGGAGCCAGCCAGCCCTTGCACCAGCAGCACCACAGGTAGGCAGGGGGAGGGAGAGAAGCCCCCTCCGCCATGTGCGCACACATGCGCACAGTCCGGCCCGCCACAAGGTCTGGGGGACGGTGAACCAGCCCCCTCCAAAAAAAGTTTGCTGACCCCTGCACCAACCTAACCTGAATGAGCAGGCAGAGTCATGTGGGAGTAGATTATATCCAAGTTCCATCCATTTTGGGCTTCAAAAGTAATAACTAGCAGTTTGAATTGACCTCTCAAAAAGCAGAAGCCAGCAAAACCTGTCCAATTATGGACTCGTGGACTGTTGAAAAACAGGCTTTTGCATCAGAAGAGAAAATTCCAAACACTTTTCAAAGGTGAGTTCACAAAGAGTTTGTTACAGTCATCCGATTTGATATAACTAAGGCATTTGTGAGCTCTGCTTGAACCACTTTCACCAGGAATACGCAAAGTTGGTTACACCAGCCCAAGTTATGGAAATATTCTCCTGGCCACTCAGGATCATGCCCAGATCCAGGAGCACACCAAACTGTGAACCCGATTCTTCAAGGAGAATGCAGCACTGCCCAAAAGAGCCTATATAAACCACTTGTTTCTTGTTTTTAATTCACATATGGTGTTTTATTCAACTAACCTTTACTCAGAGTAGACCCACTGAAATTAATGGTCATGGCCAATTTAATTCCATTGATTTCCTTGGGACTGCTCTGAAAGAAAGTTAGCTTGCTAGCCCATGTCCATTCCTGACCTTGAGTCACTAGGCCTCCCTGGCGTGTGGTGGAAATAGGGTTGGCCAAAACCAGGCAGCCCAATGTCTACACTCTGCAATTTTTGCTAGTTACATTAATTAATTATAGATGGGCATGTATGGTAAAAAAAATAAAAAATAAAAGGGGGGCAGTGTTGTAGGTTGTGGCTAGGAATAGGTCCCAGGCATGCACATGAAAGTTCATACCAATAACAAACTTAGTTCGCCTCTAAGGTGCTACTGGAAGGATTTTTTTATTATTATTTTGTTTCAACTACGGCAGACCAACACGGCTACCTACCTGTAACTAACACTGGATAGTATTCAACTAAGTTCTACTCAGATCCATTGAAATTAGTCATCATGTCTATTAACTTCAATGGATCTAGTAGGACTAGCATTGAATACCACCCATGGGATTTCACTCAGGCTTCCTTTAGTTGAAGAAAAATAACGTTTCCATAAAACTTTTCTCATTTAAAGTCTATTTCTCCATTTTTCATTTTAATTTAAAATGCATTTATTCTGCGGTACCAAAAAATACCTTGTAAAAGTCTCACCCGCACAAGAACAAGTAAAAAAAAATTGGCCCAGCCAAAGAAGGGGTGTGCTTTGTTTTCCCTCCAGCTTCAAAGGGAATTCAGCAAATCAGTTCCGTTGACCAATATCGTAAGTGAACTTAAGGGTGATGCTGGTTTTAGTTATGCGCACACCTTTATGGCTACGTCCGTTGACATTTTGGCCTTGGTGTTCAAAGAAGATGTAGCGGACACCAGGAGGGCAGCCAAAGATGGCGTAATAAACCTCTCACCACCTTCCATAGTTAGATCCATTGATGAACAAGTCTTCAGAACTCTTAGGACCTTGAAGTCTGCTGATAACAGCTGCAGCCGCAGTTGGTATTGGGTGCCTTTGGTGCAGTAAAAACAATCCGTCACCACAACGCAGGGTTTGACCCTATCTATCAGCTCATCCCAGTAGCCTTCGTCCTTCAAGGTGATGAGCTGAGACTTGACGCAGAGCCCATCACAAGCAGCAAAGCATTTTTTAACCTGAAGACAGGGCCCATGTACCACAGGGCGGTTCCTCAGACCAAGTCGCAGTGAGGCCTTTTCAGACACTTCCTGAATTTTCCATTGGGCCTTTCCAAGGGTCTTGGTTGTCCAATAGTCCAAGCCATCTGACTTGGGAAGGGTGCAGGAAACAAAACTGTGTAGGCTCCAAATTGAAGACGAGTCTCTGCCCCGCTGAGCAACCAGCAGGAAGGGAAGGAGCAAGATGGAATTTGGGCGTGTCCCCCCTCTCTATTTCTCCATTTTATTCATTTTATCCAAGCAGACTAGTTTTGGTACGGGTCAAAATGTCCTCCTGTTGTTTGCTGCTAAACAAATGTTGTTCATTTTCTGCCTAACTTCAGATATATGGATGGAACAATTTTAGTAGCAATTCAGTCCAGCGACAAAATGCTACTTTGAATGTATTAATAGTGCATTTGTTTGTAAACCCATTTTTAACCATTCCAGCACTCTGGCATTGGTGGAGCAGCAGCTGGCAAGAAGAACAGAACCTGGAAGAACCTGAAACAAATCCTTGCATCAGAAAGGGCATTGCCATGGCAACTCAATGATCCAAGCTGTAAGCTGCTTAGATGCTTTCCATGTATTTATAAATAACAGCTTTCTTGAAAATACACCTAAATTGTTTTCTCTGCATGAGATAGATTGTGACCAAGTTTACCTATGCAATTAAAGACCAGGTGGGCATTTTTCACCATAAAAAGGAAAGGCACATGAATGAAATGACATGGGACTGGGGTATAAATTCCCAGCAAAGGATGAGAAATATGAATGCAAATAGCACTGGTTCACTTGGGACTATCCACTGCTTTCTCTGTGTGTGTTACAGTGCCGTCCTGTGAATGTCTGCTCAGAAGTAAGTCCTACTGAGTTCCTGTGTGAATTCAGTCTGCACATAACACAGGTTGGCCCCTGTGTTTTTTTAAAAAAAACAAACAACAGTCTTTCATAGCTGTCAATATATCCATTCTCTACTAGCTGTAATAGCAAAATACTAAGGACAGATAACATCATTGTCTATATATCTATATATATATATATATAAAATTTGTTTAATTAGTTTTCCAGATAATATCATTGTCATGGCTATCTAGTTAACTTCCACAGGCAACTGGCTGGCTGCTGTAGGAAACAGAATATGGGAATTGTGTCATCTTGATCTAATTTAAGAATGCACATTCTCAAGAAATTAAAACAAAATAAAAAAATACCTTCCAGTAGCACCTTAGAGACCAACTAAGTTTGTTCTTGGTATGAGCTTTCGTGTGCATGCACACTTCTTCAGATACACTGAAACAGAAGTCACCAGACCCTTATATATAGTGAGAGGGAGGGGAGGGGTATTACTCAGAGGGGTGGTGGGAATGGGTGAAAGGCTGATAGCTGTGGTAAACCTGTTGACGACTGTTAACGACTGCAATTAGTCTTACAGGAAAAAGCAAGGGGTGAGAAGGTTAAAAAAGCTTTGTCATGTATCCAATGTCTTTGTTCAGACCAGGTCTCTCCATGGTTTTAAGCTTGGTAATGAGTTGCAATTCAGCAACTTCTCTTTCCAGTCTATTTCTGAAATTCCTTTGCAATAAGACAGCTACTTTGAGATCTTGTATAGAGTGTCCTGGGAGATTGAAGTGCTCTCCTACTGGTTTCTCTGTCTTGTGATTCCTGATGTCAGATTTATGTCCATTTATCCTTTGGCGTAGGGTTTGGCCTGTTTGTCCAATAGAGAGAGCTGAAGGGCACTGTTGGCATTTGATGGCATACACAATGTTAGACGATGAGCAATTAAATAGTCCTGAGATGGCATGTTTGATGTTGTTGGGGCCAGTAATGGCTGGACTGGATGTTATGGCTGCAGAGTAACTCACAACATGATGATGGTCCCAACTCATGCAGTGAGTTACTCTAATGATGTGGCAGCGGAGAGGATTAGCCCTGCGGGAGTGGCCACTTCCCCGTGGGGACAGTAACATCTCCACTAACTCCCAGTGTAAAACGTAGCCCCTTTAATATTTATTGCAGCCACTTAATTAGGATTAAAGGAAAGTGGCAGTAGAAGGCTGACACTTTATTAGACTTTAGTTCTTTGTACAGAAATAAATGTGCCACTGTTTTTCAGCATGCTGGCCTTAGCCTGGTGTGCTCCTAGTGCCTTGTAGCTGGCAACTTGCTGATGATGCTATTTCTACTGCATTCTCTGGTTTCAGAAATAAATTTGCATATATTAGAAAGGTGGTTAGAAAGCAAACAGTTGAAGGATGTAAAAACAGCTGCTCGAGAATATTTTTCAGAAGATATTCATGCCATACATAATGATTAAAAGAAGCTGATCTGCTCACTTGGAAATGCTTCAGCCATAAAATCTGTACTAAAATCATCTGAGAGGAAGCGAGATACAAAGACACGAAATAGCTTTGTGGTGAATATATGCTGAAATTGAGGATATTTTAAAGCACCTTGCCTGTAGAAATGTTTGCATGTGGCAGTGTTTGCTATTAGTCCCCAAACAGCTCCAGTGACTAGGAATTTCCAACTCCTCATTTAAGCATTCACACAATTTTCTAGGTCATTGACCAGGCTTAAAGTGGTACATGCTTAAAGATTTATCTGATTTAAAAGATTAGTGTATGCTCTCTCCACGCATCCTGGATTATATTAGTCTTGAGCAATGTTTGTGGTCTTATAATATGAGAGGCATATGCCAAAGGCTGTGTTTTTCATATATAATGCTGATGAACCTGCAAGCTACAGGGTAACTATGCACCTATGGACAATGTAATATACGGTAGTAGGTGTATAGTTACTTTTCAAACACTGTGTATTTGAAATATATAACAGCAATTTCTTCCAGCCAGTTGCCTACATTTAGGTTCCACTTTCAAATCTGGAGGCTAAACTCTTCCTCTGATCTAGCAACAGAGATCTGCACCAATAGTTGGTACAAAGGAAATGTATGTATTTCCCTTCTATGTCGAATGTCCTATTGACCCTGTTGGATGCATCTTTCAATGTGACTAGAGATGCATATCAACATCCGAGGTCACAGGTCATTGTGCATAACTAATTGCCCACATGGGTGGCGCTGTGGTCTAAACCACTGAGCCTCTTGGGCTTGCCGATCAGAAGGTTGGCTGTTCAAATCCCCACGACGGGGTGAGCTCCCGTTGCTTGGTCCCAGCTCTTGCCAACTAGCAGTTCTAAAGCATGGCAGTGCAAGTAGATAAATAGGGACCACTCCGGCGGGAAGGTAAACGGCGTTTCTGTGCGCTGCTCTGGTTTTGCCAGAAGCAGCTTAGTCATGCTGGCCACATGACCCGGTAAAACTGTCTGTGGACAAACGCCGGCTCTTTCGGCCAGTAAAGCAAGATGAGCACCGCAGCCCCAGAGTCGTCCGCGATTGGACCTAACGGTCAGGGGTCCTTTACCTTTACCTTTTTACTGCTGAATTGGGATCTTTGTTTTTTATCTTTCTCCCTTGCTATTTATAATTAGCATTTTGTATTAGTCATTTAGCACCATAAATGTGCGTACTAATCTTTTTTTTTTAAAAGTAACAACAAAAAGACAGATTCCTGCTTCACATGAGCTTACATTCTAAAATTTCATGCAGGGAATGCAATGGTAATAAGAAGGGTAAACAGTGAAAGAATATGTTCAGTTCAGTGACACACACTTAGGTAGATGAGAAGTAGTGTAAGGGGATAAGCCAAAGTCTTAATGGAAAAGGTGGAGTTTATGGAGCTTTGAAGGAAGAAAAACAGGTGACTTAATGCAATTGGGAGTTCCAGGCGCAAGGGGCAGCAAGGGAGAAAAGGTGGTCATTTGAGAGACTGAGTGATCAATCCTATATGTTTCTACTCAGAAGTCTCATAGAATTGAGAGAGGCTTATTTCCAGGTTAACAGGTTGCATCCTAAGAACTTTGGATGACTGGGGATAGAGCTGGCGAGCGAAGGTCCTGGGCAGCGATAAATCAGGTTGTGTGGGTGGCGAGATAAGGCCGAGAGGCAACACCATGAAGTATTTGAAGCTACAAATAAGTATGTGCTAGATCTGGGAGAGGACGAGAAAGTTTGTGTGGGGATTTTAGAAGAGGCACCATGTAGTCTGTGATGCCACATCTTGAGCAAAATTGGTGAAACCGCCAATTAAGACAATAATTTGAGTAATGTCAGCATTTAATTTGGTTTAGTACTTGCTAGTGGTGTGCTCCACATTGTTTTGCTAGGCAATGCAACCTGACTCTTCCATGCTTGTAAAGGTAAAGGACCCCGACAGTTAAGTCCAGTCGCAGACAACACTGGGGTTGCAGTGCTCATCTCGCTTCGCTGGCCAAGGGAGCCGGCGTTTGTCCACAGAGTTTTTCCAGGTCATGTGGCCAGCATGACTAAGCCGCTTCTGGTGAAACCAGAGCAGCTCACGGAAACGCCGTTTACCTTCCCGCCGGAGCGGTACCTATTTATCTACTTGCACTTTGACGTGCTTTCGAACTGCTAGGTTGGCAGGAGCAGGGACAGAGCAACGGGAGCTCACCCCGTCGCGGGGATTCGAACCGCCGACCTTCCGATTGGCAAGCCCAAGTCGTAGTAAGGATTAATGCTTTCTGCAAATGCATTCACGCTGACAAAGCTAGTGTGCTCTGCATGTGAACAATGTCCTGCCATCACTGCCACTAGCCTCTCTCTCGATTAAGGGTGTGGGTTCTCAGGGACTGGAAACAGGACTCCAGTCAAATTGATAGAATGGTTCTAGTCAGGCCTCAGGCCCAACAGTTTGTAAATTAAGAACTGCTTTCCAAAAAGTGGTTAAACAATGCTTCTTTCTCTCTCTCTCTCTTTCTGGCACCCCTCCAGATTTCAGCATAGATGCTCCTCCTTCCTTTAAACCAGCCAAGAAATACTCTGATATTTCAGGACTTCCTGTAAGTATTTTTCTTTTCATATTTCTCAGATTGGCTTTGGTCCTACTCTGTACTTATTCAAACTCCTGCACAGAGGGATGGTCCTAAATAGCAGTAACAAGTTCTCCACGTTCTGGGGAACCCTGTAGTTCTTTTGGATGCTTATCCTCCATTGGGAGAATGGTAAAGGCAGACAAACCTCTTGGAAAAACCAACCTGTCACTGCAAATCTTCTTCAAAGTATAAGCAAAGCACAGCATTGGCTGGGCTGTGTGGCACCCACTGTCAGTTCACCCAGAACAATGGTGAGGTCCAGCCAGTCTGGCTAGTATTTTTTTGAACTGATTATTTACCCTAAAACATGCCCCAGTGCTCTCTGCAACACACTTGCATTCTCTGCAGGTGGAAAGTTTAAAGAAAACTGTACTCTGGCTGTACAGTAAAACACATTTTTAACAATTTGCCTCAAGACAGTAGGGCCCATGATCTTTTATTTAACTCCTATTTAGTTCATTTCAGAATAAAACCCCTCCCAAGGCGGCTTACAGAAGATAGTTTCATATAAATGCGGGATAATTTAGTTTCGTATTTATTTATTTTCAGCATTTAAATCCTGCCCTTTATGCTTTCATGATGGCTTACAAAAATCAGTTCTAAGACAGTCCCTGCTCACAATCTAAAAGGATATGATGAAGAGAAATGACTGCATAGGAGGAGAAAAAAGGAAGTGCAAGCAAAATTTCTTAGAGTTGCAGCCAATGTCAGTGGCGATTCTGGCAGTCTTGTCTTTGATAAAGATCAATCCCTCCCTTAAACACCCCGCCCCAATTCATATCTAGGGGGAGAACTGGTGACCACAGGCGCCAGGTTCTGCCCACCTTTGACGTCACGCAGCAGGAAGGGGTCTTTGGTAGCCTTTTGAGACCTACCTTTGTACGTTCAGGCTAAAATTACTACCTAGGAGAACAGCTCAGCCCCTCCCCTGAACTGGATGAGTACTGTTTCACTAAGGAAACTGTCGCAGGTGTTAACACTCCTTATGCCTTTTTTTCTGGCTGTTTGGAAATTGGGAAATTCAAAAGGACAGTTGCCAGAAACGAACCAATTTGAGTTACTTTCATGGAGTGCTTTCTAAGGGTTAAAAAAGGTAAAGGACCCCTGGCCGTTAAGTCCAGTCGCAGACGACTCTGGGGTTGCGGCGCTCATCTCGCTTTACAGGCCGAGGGAGCCAGCATACAGCTTCCGGGTCATGTGGCCAGCATGACTAAGCCGCTTCTGGCGAACCAGAGCAGCGCACAGAAACGCCGTTTACCATCCCGCCGGAGCGGTACCTATTTATCTACTTGCACTTTGACGTGCTTTCGAACTGCTAGGTTGGCAGCAGCTGAGACCAAGCAACGGGAGCTCATCCCGTCATGGGGATACGAACCACCGACCTTCTGATCGGCAAGCCCTAGTGCAGTTGTAAAGTTCAGTGTAAAGTGCCCTAGTGCAGTGTAAAGTGCAGTTTCCTAGGACTCTTTAATTGTACATTTTTAGACATAGTGTGCAAGTCATTCTCTAGGTTTAGTTTTCCAGTTCTTTTTTGGGGGGAAGCTTAGGAAACGAGTGTTTAGACCCATACATAATTGTTTCGTAGCTATATGCTGTTGTGTACTTTATGGAAAATTGAGAGGACACACCTCCAAGAGCTTAAGAGCTATAAGCAGACACAAAAACAACAGAAGAAAGGTAGGAAAACAGAGTAAGGGGTAAATGAGGAAAAAAAATATGTGACTATTTCCATAGGTAAGCCATCTTGAAGCTGTTTGGGGTATAAGGCAGGATAGACATTTTTTAGTAAATGCAATAAAATAAAGATATCAAGAAATACCTTTATTTTATTGCATTTACTAAAAAATGTCTACCTGCAATTCAAGCCTGTGGGGTATGCAGACTTCTGGTTTACCTTCAGAAAGCTCACACTGTCTTTCATTTTGCCTCTAAGTCTAGGAGTTCTGAATGTGTGTCACATGAAGTAACACAGAGATTATCAAAAGCACCCTACAGCAAAAAGAATGTTTGCTTTTTGTTCCATTTTGGCTCTCTTTAATTTTCTAGGGAGTTTTTCCTTTTACCTTCTAAGTCTACCTTGTAGCACTGCCTATAGTGTTGTGGGTGGAAGAATCCTCTTGCCTCCAATAAGAGCTCTCAGCATCACCCGTTTCATTTAGATAACTGGATTAGTGGGTGTTGTTGTTGTTGTTTAAAAAAAAACAGCTAGAGATCTTCAAAGGAAGCCCTAAATTCGACTTTGCAATTGCTTCCTAATATAAGGTGCAAAAGGGATATTGTAGAAATCTAATCTAAGTTGCTCCTTGTCCTCACAGAGGTATCCTCACTTGTCCTGGTTGAAGCTGGGGTTGCATGATTCTGTAAAGAGTCTTGATCATTAAAATGGAGAAAGCAATGGGCACTTTCATCCAGACGCTGTTTGTCATTTTAAAACCGGCACTTGGAAACGGTTGGGGCATGCAGAGGAGGGGATCCTGCACCACCACATGATTTGCATGTGGGGGTCTCTGGTTTGGTCCTTCCAGGAGCAGAACTGGGGAAGACTCTAGCCTGAGAAATTGGAGAGCTGGCAGAGAAGACAGGGCTGGGCTAGAGGGACCAGTAGCCCATCTGACACAGTTCAAGGCAGCCTCATTTGCAGCATGTCCAACTGTTACTTTTGCTCCTCACATAAAGGTGTCCATCAGCTCTGCTACTTTCCAGATCTTCACTGCACAGGCAGTTCTCAACAAGGATGTTGAGTAGCCCTTCTGCCAGAGGCATGTAGAGGAGCTGATGGGAGCCCCCATGTACAGTGGTACCTCTGGTTATGTACCTGATCCGTTCTGGGGTGCCGTTCTCACCCCGAAAAGTACGTAACCAGAGCGGCGATATCGTGCATGCGCCAAAGCACGATATCGCGCTTCTGCGCATGCGCGACCTGCGCAGAACACTTCTGCGCAGACCGCGTGGAGCGCTTCTGCACCTGTGGCGAAACCCGGATGTAAACACTTCCGGGTTTGCTGCATTTGTAACCCGTGCCGTTCACAACCCGCAGCGAACGCAACACGAGGTACGACTGTATAATGTTCAAGGGCTGCAGTAGAAAAGCAACGTCCATTGCAATGGGCCCACCCCTGAGGTTGGGGCGGGCTCAGTGGGCTTCCTAAATCGAAAGGGGTGGATCATGCAAAGTATTAGCTTTTGCCTCAGCATGTAATCATTTTTTAATATTGTCATTCTGCAGCCATCGTATTAAAACAAAGAGTTTCATTTGCACTTTTTAGATTTCTCTTGAAATTTAAAAGATGAGCCCCTGGTCATATTAATGCAACAGAAATTTCATTCAACGCTGGAGGTGGGGAGAATTAAGTGCTCAAACATCTGCCTCCTTTTGAAGACAAACCAGCCCTGTTGCTGTAGCAACAAAGATAATTATATATAGCTCAGCTCTGTCTGTGGTCTTCACCCTAAGCTTACAGAAGTGTAAGACTTTTTCCCATCAAAAGTACAGTGCTACTTTATCTAACGTATTGTATAATTTTGGAGTGAAATTTATATATTCCAATGTAATTTATATAACCCCATTGCAGTTATTGCTGGTATGCAGCAATGCCTCAGTGCCTTATCTCCTAAGATGAAGAATATGAATTGAAGATGGAAGTTAAGGCCACACAGTTTTTGCATTGCTGTAGTAAATATATCTAGAAAGATAGTTTTAAATAGAAAATATTGCTGCTGGAATATCTCTCTAGGCATCCATCGGTGTCTAAATGTTTCTCCAGGAAGAATTAGGAACTCCACCGGGTATAACACTCAAATCACAAAGTTATAATTGTGGGTCGATTTGCCTCCTCTCACACCACTGACTGAAAACTCGACACAAGGCTATAATAGCCATTGAGAGACCCCATGAATTTGTCCAGTCCCCTTTCAAAACTGCCTAAATTCCACGGTTAATTATATACTGTCTGAAGAAGTACTTATTTTGTCTTATCTGGAGCCTACAGCCAATCAATTTCATTGAATTTTATAGACCACAACTAAGCTTAAAGTCTTGTGTCAGGTTTTCAGGCTGCTAAATGGAACCTCCATACTCGGAAGAAATAGACCTTCTGAATACCAGTTCTTGTTGGGCAAACGATCTTTATTTTATTTTCTTACATTTATAATCCTACCTTTCTTCCATCATGGAACCCACCTCGGCAGGTTAGCTGTGAGAAAGGAATGCTGATGAGCATTCATAAAATAAGCTTGTAGGTGTACATTGTCAGACGTAGTACTTCTAACTACCCATCCATTTGTTGGTGTAAGCTGCCTGTAGCAATAACTACGTATACTTACATAATACAATTAAATATCTTGCCTGTTTGTATGTTATTTATTGACATGGTTCTCTAAAGTTAGGGGACGTGGGTGGCGCTGCGGTCTAAACCACTGAGCCTAGGGCTTGCCGATTGGAAGGTTGGCGGTTCTAATCCCTGCGACGGGGTGAGCTCCCGTTGCTCGGTCCCAGCTCCTGCCCACCTAGCAGTTCGAAAGCACGTCAAAGTGTAAGTAGATAAATAGGTACCGCTCCGGTGGGAAGGTAAACGGCGTTTCCGTGCGCTGCTCTGGTTCGCCAGAAGCAGCTTAGTCATGCTGGCACATGACCTGGAAGCTGTACTCCAGCTCCCTCGGCCAGTAAAGCGAGATGAGTGCCACAACCCCAGAGTCGTCCGCGACTGGACCTAACGGTCAGGGGTCCCTTTACCTTTACCTTTTCTCTAAAGTTCTCTTTCAGAGGAGATCACAGAAATGCAGTTATTTGGGTTCACGGTTAAGAGTGTTTGTTTCTTTAGCTTTTGGTTTAAATTAGCATTTCACCACTAAACCACATAAAGAACTTTTTAACTGCTAGGAATCTGTATGAGCAACACCATCCTTTTGCTCTTTACATCGTGTTTTGTGATCTTAAAATAATTCTGATTTCAAAAGCTGTGCTTGAAATATATTCAAGAATATCATCATCTTTTTTTTTAAGGAGACAATAGGCCTTTTTAGGGCAAACAACGGGGGAGAACCATTTCCATAGTGCCCCGATTGTATCTTTCAGAGGGAGAAGTGGCTGGGGCTAGAATGCTAGATTAGTTGGACCTTTGCTTTAATTCATTATGATGTGCCTATCATATTTTCACCTATTCTAAAAGTGTGTGTGTTTTCACAATTTTCAGCTCAGATGTTTGTGTGTGTTCTTCTTTTAGGCAAACTACACTGACCCACAGAGCAAACTGAGATTTAGTACCATTGAGGAGTTTGCCTACATTCGGATGCTTCCTTCTGATGTTGTTATGGGTTACCTCACCTTAAGGAAAGCATCAACTGTGGTTCCCTGAGAAGAGAAAACAAAGCCAAAGCCTTGGGAATCACTGTGCATTTGTGTGTATATAATAGGTCAAAGTTCTTAGAAATAAAATATGAATTATGATTATTGATTTAACCTTGATGTTTTTATTTCCTTTGTAAACAATTTGAGCAATGTATTGGAGCCACACTTACAGTGTAATCCTCCACATTTTATATATTCAGTACTTTTCTTCCACGTTTTTTTTATTTATTTCTGGGTGTTAGTTTTGGCTTCTTGCATTTTTCTCTTGAAGCGTCTTGACGTGACCTATATTTTTCATGAGATATGCTGCTGTCTTACATCTCTGAAGGCAGTGGCCAATAGGAAAACTACCTAAAGAAGTACTACGTACATACAATTGGTTGGGGGATGTTGAGGCAGCAATCTTACATGCAGTTACTTAGGAGTAAGCTGCATTGAACTTAATGGGCTTACTTCTCAGTAGATGTGTATAGAATTGCAAAGTCTTTCTGCTAGTAAGCTGGTAAATGAAAGCAGATGTATAATTATGTTCTGCCAGCCTGGCTTGTGGTTGGAAAATTATACTGTTCCATACGAAGAGGGTACGTTAGCAATTTCTTTCACTTTCCCCCCTGCATTAGAAAGAGTACTGCAGTACTCAAACGAAAAGTTACTTCCTTTCTTTGCCTTTGGGCCAACCCTTTTTAACAATTCAGATCTCTTGGAGTGTTACCAACAACCCTGCACAAATCTGATTTAAAGGAGCAGACCCTTATTAGGGAGTTAACTTCCACTTTCTTTTACTTTTATTTGCTTTTATAAAAGCACAAAATCAACCACAGAACAGAATCATCACAGAAAGGAGGTATGAAATATCAAAGCAGAGACAAAGAGGGGGGAAGAGACATCCGTATTCCATTCCAGGCTTTTGATATAATGCAAATTATGACATGTCTATGAAAATAAAAACTTCACTTTCAAGTGAGAGGCTTTACAAGAGTTATGAGAGGGTAAAGGTAAAGGGACCCCTGACCATTAGGTCCAGTCGTGTCCGACTCTGGGGTTGCGGCGCTCATCTCGCTTTATTGGCCGAGAGCCGGCGTACAGCTTCCAGGTCATGTGGCCAGCATGACTGAGCCGCTTCTGGCGAACCAGAGCAGCGCACGGAAACACCGTTTACCTTCCCACCGGAGCGGTACCTATTTATCTACTTGCACTTTGACGTGCTTTCGAACTGCTAGGTGGCAGGAGCAGGGACAGAGCAACGGGAGCTCACCCCATGGCAGGGATTCGAACCGTCGACCTTCTGATCAGCATGCCCTAGGCTCTGTGGTTTAACCCACAGCACCACCTGGGTCCCTTATGAGAGGATAGTGACATTTAAAAATCACACAGACAAAAACACACCCAGAGAAAATCTGGTTAAATAAAATTGCCATAAACTTACATTTTTCCTGGACACTGAATACCAGCAAACGATAGAAGTTCAACAGCTCTTCCAGAAAATATGCAAGCTTGGGCTGTGTGACAGATTTTTAGAGGAAGAGAATTCCATAACTGTGGGTAGTTAACCACAAATTCATCTCTTTGGGCCCTTGCTGTTTGAAATTGGTGCATCAGCAGTACATTCAGGAATGTCTTTCCAGTTCTTAATGATTGTGAAGTACATAGCTGTCAGCCTTCCCTTTTTTGGTGGGAAATTCCCTTATTCCAGCGCCGTTTTTCGCTGTTTCCCTTTTTTGGTGGGAAATTCCCTTATTCCAACGCCATTTCCCGCTGCTATCCTGGATTGTTAGATATCCCGTAAATTTCCCAGATTTCAAAGGAAGCAGCTCCTCTCCCTCCCTGCGGCCAGGGAGGCTCCTCCGCTGCGTTGCTCACCAATAGTTACAGAAAATAGGATGTCATTAGACAACAGCACTGTTTGTGCTTTGCTTGCATGTAAAATCAACCACTCTGGCCCAGCCCACAAATACACTCCTTCCAAAAGAGTGTTAAAGGATGCAAAGTCTGCAACACGTTTGTATAATAAGTCATTAATGGATGCCAGAGAGCCAAAAGAGTGAACCTGATCAATCCCCCCATGAAGAATTGACGCTTTTGAATTGTGGTGCTGGAGTCCCATGGACTGCAAGAAGATCAAACCGATCCATTCTGAAGGACATCAGCCCTGGCTGCTCACCGGAAGGACAGATCCTGAAGCATCTCATGAGAAGAGAAGACTCCCTGGAAAAGAGACCCTGAGGTGGGGAAAGATGATGGTGTGTAGCCTGGTGTAAATTAATTTGTAGCCTGGGGGGATTACCGCGGCGTGCACTGTCCCTGAGAACCATAGACTGTCCCCGGGAAAGGTGAGGCTGCAGATCCCTTATTTTCAAATCTGAAAGTTGACAGCTATGGTGTAGTACAAAGGAAAGAAAACAGACTCTTGAGTTATGCTGGGCTTAAGCTGGTGTGGGCTTTATTGGTTAAAAAACAACACCTTGAATTGCACCTGTAAAACACTAGATGCTGAGACCTACCTGAGCAAAGAGGTGGTAGAATAGCAGAAGCAGAATCCAGTATTTTCCAAGAGCAGCTAATGCGATGCATGAGGGAATGTGGATTCAGAATGAGCAGTCAGATCAAGCAAATCTGACATTCACAATGTGCACCTGTTTAGTAATGATTCATCTTTTATTTACACACACTTTAATATAGCTAATAATAATAATAAGCACTTTTAATTATTCTGTCAACATTTTCCTTTAAATGTGCCAGCTTTGGGCAGGGGCACACTCTATGGGAGGATGGGCAGGGGCGCATTCTCAACTGTCTCTCAGATGTTTGGCTATATGTGGACAGATAG
Source organism: Darevskia mixta (assembly GCA_034641385.1). Taxonomy (NCBI): domain Eukaryota; kingdom Metazoa; phylum Chordata; class Lepidosauria; order Squamata; family Lacertidae; genus Darevskia; species Darevskia mixta. The sequence goes on from JAWWNH010000242.1 coordinate 1,636,378, forward strand.
CTAAGGGGAAAACTCATGCAGCGCCTGTGACAGGAAAGAGCCACTCAGAAAACCAGCACAGGGCTAGTCACGCAGGCAGGCTTGCCATGCCCCTTCCTTCTTACCATCTGGTTTCCCCTCCAAGTTCTGAGTCACATTCTTCCTCTTTTCCCAAACGGAGGGCTCCAGGAAGTAGGTTGTTTGGCTTGGAATTAGTCAGAAACAGGTGGCTCCACCTATTGGGAGTTAGGCTAGAGTCTACAACAAGCAGCCCTTTGTTTTGAACAGCTCTCCTGGACACAGAGGAAAGAGTAGCGGCAAAGACACTACTGGCGTTCAGCAGCCTTCGAGACGTTTTGATTAGCCAGAACAAATGGTGCTTTTCTGAAAACCCACACCTTGGTAAACCTTCACAATCTGAAGCAGGTGTTATCCATGGGGCCTGATGGTGGTGTAGCCTACTGGGAGCAGACCAGTTCAGCACTCACAATTATCTAGACCAGGCATTGGCAAACTCGGCCCTCCAGATGTTTTGGGACTACAACTCCCATCATCCCTGACCACTGGTCCTGTTAGCTAGAGATGATGGGAGTTGTAGTCCCAAAACAGCTGGAGGGCCGAGTTTGCCTATGCCTGCATTGCAATCTCCCAAGTAATTCTGATAGAGTGGAGGTAGGGGAGCCAGTGTGGTGTAGTGGTTAAGAGCAGTAGACTCGTAATCTGGTGAACCGGGTTCGCTTCCCTGCTCCTCCACATGCAGCTGCTGGGTGACCTTGGGCTAGTCACACTTCTCTTAATTCTCTCAGCCCCACTCACCTCACAGAGTGTTTGTTGTGGGGAGGAAGGGAAAGGAGAATGTGAGCCGCTTTGAGACTCCTTCGGGTAGTGATAAAGCGAGATATCAAATCCAAACTCTTCTTTTCTCTCCAGGTGCCTGCAGGCCAGGTACCATGACTACTAGGAAATGTAGTTTTCCAGGTGCTGCAGAAATGCTTGCTGCTGGGAAGTTACATCTCCCAGGGCTCCTGGCATCCAGCCATAGCAGTGTATCAGGCATCAGACAGGAGTTGGGGGAGACTTTCCTGCTTCCCTCCGGTACATCACTACTGAAACAGGAAAAAAAAGGGTGAATGAAGGAGCACAGATATGGGCATGTGGGTGGAGGGGGGCCAGACAAGAAGAAGGACTTGTTCTCCAGCTTGGATTAATATCTAGGATGCAGAAGAACATATGGGGTCCTGGAGCTCACCTCATATTAAAAATGAACACTGTAAAGCTGACAAATTTTGTATCTTCAAACCGGGGGTGGAGTGGAATGTGCATTTTGGTGACATGATGCCACTTTATCCTATAAGATGTTAGGTTTAGAGATGACTCAACTGAAGAAGAAGAGTTTGGATTTGATATCCCGCTTTATCACTCCCCGAAGGAGTCTCAAAGCGGCTAACATTCTCCTTTCCCTTCCTCCCCCACAACAAACACTCTGTGAGGTGAGTGGGGCTGAGAGACTTCAGAGAAGTGTGACTAGCCCAAGGTCACCCAGCAGCTGCATGTGGAGGAGCGGAGACGCGAACCCGGTTCCCCAGATTACGAGTCTACCGCTCTTAACCACTACACCACACTGAAAAGGAGTATGCCTCTTTTGGGAGACTGCTGCACAACACAGGGGCCACCACTGAGATAGTCTAGCATGGCTGCGTGTCACCGAATCATCTCCAAATGGAGCAGAGTATGAACCCTGGATTTAAGAGCCTGGGGAGGAAATGTATGGAGGGATGTGTTGATATTCTGGGCCTAATTTGAATACAGCTTAAAAGTAATGATCAGCACTCTGAATTGGGCTAAGAAGCCGAGATTTTGGCTTGACATTATGCTCATTCCGTTAAAGTATTGCATGGAAAGTAGTGCTCTTTAGAGAGATGCAGCAAAGGATGGAGAGAACTGGATTTGTTGGCAGCCTTTTGCCATCCACTATTTATTATCACCATCTTTCAATCAGCAGAGACAGGCTATCTAACGTTAACTGAGAGAAGCAAAGCTACAGGGAACCAGGCAGAAGGCCTTCTCGGTAGTGGCGCCCGCCCTGTGGAACGCCCTCCCAGCAGAGGTTAAAGTGATAAACAACTATCCTACATTCAGAAAATACCTGAAGGCAGCCCTGTTTAGGGAAGTTTTTAACCTGTGATTCTGATGTATTTTAATATCTGTTGGAGGCCGCCCAGAGTGGCTGGGGAGACCCAGCCAGATGGGCGGGGTACAAATAAAAAATTAATTATTATTATTATTATTATTATTATTATTATTATTATTATTATTATAGTTAACCAGTTTTCAGAGTGGGAGGAGGAGGACTATTTAGCTGCTAAGGAGAGGCAAAGTAAAGAGAGTGCAGAAAGAAATGTAGGCAGTGGAGCCAAGATCGCATTCAGCTTTCTCTGCCTGTTTCCAGGGGAGATTCAGAATTCTCAGTATTCAGAGCTTGGCTTACAAGTGGCTATTTTTCACATAATGTACAGCTAGGTGTTAATTGGCAGGCAGGGCAGCTAAACCCACACTAAGGCGAAGTGATCTCTGCAGCTCTGTTTAATAGCCACAGCACAGAGTTTGTCTCCAGGCGTCCTATCCAGAGAGCATTGCAGTCATCCAGGGTCACGGGTGCATCTATCACTACGGAAAAGCTCCTGTCCTTGATCAAGGCATGCCACTCATCTATCCACCAAAGCTGATAGATAAAAAGCACCCCAGAGCTTCAAGGACCAGTCTCTGGGAGGGGCGTTGTTGAAATGTCTCCGAGATTTAACTCCTGCCCTCAGCCCTGCTCAGTCAGAAACTGAGTCCCAACAGCTGCTATTGTCACTCAAGCAAAATGGTTAGTCATAAAATGCACTGTAATCTGAATCAATACCAGCTTTGTCAATTTGTAATAAAATGCCAGTTAGCATAGAATGGCTTAATGGTGTTCAAGGAGCAAGAAGACCTATACCTTTCCTTCATGGTTTTAGTTTGTATACTGTACTGGGGTCAATGAGCAATGATTCGTTGTACACAGAGTTATACTCACAACCACCTTTTCCTTATTCAAGTTTAATTTAAAGACATCCTCATTAGTAGATCTTATACTTGCTTACGCATAACTGTTGCCTGTGTGTGGGACTTGGCATCTGTGAATCCTTCAGGGTCCCTTTAGAAAACAGTTTGCTGGTTTCCTTTTCTTTGCCTCTTTAAGTGGAGCAATATTTATCCTGGTAGCATTCACCATTGCCAGAAATAGGTAAAGGTAAAGGGACCCCTGACCATTAGGTCCAGTCACGGACGACTCTGGGGTTGAGGCGTTCATCTTGCTTTATTGGCCGAGGGAGCCGGCGTACAGCTTCCGGATCATGCGGCCAGCATGACTAAGCCGCTTCTGGCGAACCAAAGCAGCGCACGGAAACGCCGTTTACCTTCCTGTTGGAGCGGTACCTATTTATCTAATTGCACTTTGACATGCTGGGACCGAGCAACGGGAGCTCACCCCGTCGCGGGGATTCGAACTGCCGACCTTCCGATCGGCAAGCCCAGTGGCTGCAATTGTCTTCTTGATCTTCCTTTCACACCAATTGCAACCTTGTCTCCTTGGAGCCCATTTGGGATTGTATTGGCCAAATCTCTGTTCTTTCATTTCAATGTCTTTAAGGCATGTGCATCAAAATGAGATGGTGGCGTTCTAAGGCAGTAAAATGAGCTGCATATTTCAGAAAAGCAGACACTTCCGGTAAATAACAACCTATTGAGAAATAGCCCTTCAAATAACCCTGAATACAGAATTTAACATTCAGAAGGGTGTTTGTAGGACATTCTTATACAATGGAAAGGAAATACTGGCAATAAGATCGCAGAAAATATCGAATAATACTCTACAAACATATGGCTGAAGAAAAGGTAGTAAAGCGAGTTCTCCCATAGGGAGAGCATGTGTTGCGGTGGGGTCAGGAAAGTCACCCCCTCCTCCTCCCTCCGGTAGCTCGGGGGGAGGAGTGGGCAAATGGCCACAGTGGGGATTGGACCAGGTGAGTTGCTGGGGTAAATTATATGTAGCAATTTTGATGACAGCCCAGCGCCCTATATATTGCTCAGCACGCCATGTGGCATTGTGGCAGTCCTCTTTGCTGCGTGCTTCGGAACTCCCCCCCTCCCCCTCCCTGGTATAGGCCTTTGCATTGACCTTGCTATTGCCTGTCATGGGGTTGCCTGTTGTTGAGGCGGGGGGCCTAGTAGGAATTTTTCCATCTGGCTGATTGGCTGGGCCATTTGGTTTTCGCCTACTACCCTGTTTCCCCTTTTTTAATACGTAGTCATAAAGTAAGCCATGGCAGGTTTTTTTTACCTTTGTGAGAAGTAATACGTACCCCAAAAGTAAGCCGTGGTGCCGCCATTGTTCCCGTCGCCTCCTCAGTCCCTCCCTGCGTGCGCAGGGAGCCAGCGAACCAGCGAGAGGCGCGGGGGGGGGGGGAACGCGCCTCTTGCAGAGTTCTGCCCCGCCTGCTCAGTGCGCAGGGGGGAGGCTGTACCGTACCATACTGACATAATAAAAATAAGACATCCCCCTGAAAATAAGCCACCCTGTGTTTTTTTGAGGAAACAAATTTATAAGACGGTGTCTTAAAAAGGGGGAAAGACAGTACATAGCAATTAGTCACAACTTGTAAGGTTGGCGGTTAGGCATTGGTTCATTGGTGGATGGGCGGTCGACCTCCGAATGATGATGGTGTGATGGGAATTCTGGTAAAGGAATCCAGGGGCTCGATATGCTTTTGTCCGAGCCCGGTCGGGTTGCAGGGCCACGCATGAGCCCCTTGGGACCCCTGGGGAGAGGGAGATCTATGCCCCCAGTCTCCTTAACTCTCCCCGGTTTGGTTTCCCTGCGCTGACACGTGGTCAGCTCTGTCCCGTCGGACAGCTAGTCGAACCAATGCCTACGCAACCACTCACATGATTTGTATTTCAATAAAGTTGTGGCCAAAAATATGCCAAAAACCCAAACAAAAATTTATGTCTGAAGTGTGAGTTATTTGGGGGGTGGCTTGGTGACCTCAACACACAAAAGCATTAACAGATTCAAACATTACTCAAACTGGCATTTATTTATTTATATTTATTAGTCGCCCCATAAAATGATTTCTCTGGGCACAGTAAATGCATCAGACTAATTGTAAAATGAATCCGTAAGGCAGCAAGTCAGAAAATGTCATCTGCTGGCACCGTCTTAAACAAATAACTATGAAAGAAGAAGAAGAAGAAGAAGAAGAAGAAGAAGAAGAAGAAGGAGAAGGAGAAGGAGAAGAAGAAGAAGAAAAGAAGAAGAAGAAGAAGAAGAAGAAGAAGAAGAAGAAGAAGAAGAAGAAGAAGAAGAAATGCCTTAAAGTACAGTCATTTCACTCCCTTTGAGTATTTGAAGTGGGCCACGCTTCTGCCATAAAAATGACATTTTGTAAACTATTAATAGAATCTCCTAATGCCAGCCTGGTCTCGTTTCAATTAAATTTTGACTTTGAAATGAGATGGAAGGGTAGAAAGGGGAGCAGATTCGTAATGGACTAGCAGCAAATTATATTGCACTAGGAATGGAAGGCAAAACTGGGCCACAGACAGTGATTAGCACCGGCTCTGTCCGAAACTAATGAAGCAGAGATGGACTGACAGAGCCAGTACTGAGGTCATATTTACAAGTGATGACTCAATCTGTTACACATTTAACTGTAAATTGGTTAAATCTGAGTTACGTCCCAGAACAGCCAAGTGGCTCCATCTCCCTCCCTCTTTTTCAAAAGCTGCTTCTTGTGGAGCCTTTGGCTTAACCCCTTGGTCCTCATCTTTAGTTGAAACGAAGCTTAAGTGCTTGTAACTTTTGATAACGTTCATCCCTTTCGGCTCTCCCCTTTTCATAGTGACCTCAGGGTCGCCTAATGTAAGTGCTTGAGTAATCACTTTGGACTCAAATGGCGGCTGTGATTACTCAGTCACTTCTAATGCTTTGCCTGTTGGACTTAACGTCAGCGTTGGTTTTGTTAGATTCTGGGTTGGCATGCCTACTGCAGCAACATCATTTTGTGAAGTTTGTGTTTCGGCAGCAAAAGTTGTTCCTGGGTTTTGAAAGGTGCGTCTTCTCCGAAAGACCAGGGAAGGAAATCAGAGGGAAGAAGCAGCAGGAAAGAGGGCAGTACTCAGTTTTTGTCTGGTCCAAATTGTCTCAGTGGCTTCCCCCCCCTAGAGAGGGCTTCAAATCAGGGCCGTCTTAAGCATATCTGGCGCCGTGGTGCAAAGCTCCCTCCGGTTTCCCAGAGCTGTCCACCTTTTTTTTTTAGGGACGATGGCGCTACTGGCAGGGCTGGAGGAGGCGGGCAGCGGCTGGAGGGCGGCTCCTCCAGCAGGGAAGAGGCGGAGGCTGGACGCGGCGCCTCCTGGCTCAGCTGGCCATTTCGTGCCGCGGTAGCCATGGCAGACGGAGGCTCCGGGCGCGGCGCAGCGCTGCTTCGGCGTGGCATGGTAGAGGCGGGTGAGGGCAGTGAGCTAATGCCAGGAACTTGGCACCCTGGCGCCCCACGCCACTAGCCTCTATGGGTAAGGCGCCCCTGCTTCAAATGTATATAAGAAAAGGTTACTCATCCTTTTCCTCCTCCTCCTCTAGTTTGCCACTTTAAAATTCCCTGCTTCTGTTTTGCTTTTGCTGACCATTTTAGGAAGTACAATGTAGACATCCATTTGAGCCTGTGCATCTGATTTAGACTTCTGTGTGGATTTAGTCTGAAAGCCATGCTCTGAATTGATACTGCCAGCTTGCCCTCCTCTTTCTTATTCTTTAACATTTTAAAAAATTTAATAATATTGAAACTACTGTAAGCCACTGCCAGCCCTCCAACTTAACCATTAGCTTAACTCTACTCTAAGTATTTGTTGCAAAGTCTGCATCCTCCAAGTTTTTCTCACTTGAACAGTCATTGCTTGTTGACAGCATGTCAGTTGCTTTATAGCAGTGCTACCAAATCTTTCTTCCTGCCAGGGGCCTTAACGGCTTATGAAATGAACGATATAAATCAAGTGCAGAGCTCAAATGTCCAGCTGAGCAGGCGACTGCATCGAAAGGGAGGTGGAATGTAGAAAAACAATGAATCTTGTGAACTGATGTCTGTGGAAATGGGAATGGTATATAGATTTCAGACTGATTTAAGGGGACGCCTGGACTGAGAACTGGGTGAGTAAGTAAGGAACTGTGTGGTGTTTCGGCTTTAAAAAAAGAAGATGTACAGCAGAGTCTTATATATGTTTGCTTGAAAGGAATTCCTACTAAATTCCTAAAGGTTTCCTCACACGCAAGGCTGCGTAGAATTGCGGCCTAATCCTATGTACAGCTAGGCATCGCTAAGCCTGTGGATTTAAATGGGCCGAGGCATAAATAAATGTGAATAATTTTGCTGTCAAGGTTGCAGTTCTGTGCACAATTGCCTGGGATTAAACCCCATTGAACAAAGTTTACTGACAAGTAAAGTTGCAGAAGATCAGACCGTTCAGCAGCAATCCTATGTCTCATATGTACAATATACTAAGGAGCACGCCCTATTTAAATTAGCTGGAATTATTTCTTAATGTTGTCAAGGCTGAACAGATTAAGATTAATAACTTTGATCTACCTGCAGTCCATGGGACTCTCAAGAGTCTCCTCCAGCACCATAATTCAAAAGCATCCATTCTTCGGCGATCAGCCTTCTTTATGGCCCAGCTCTCACTTCCGTACATAACTACTGGGAAAACCATAGCTTTAACTATACGGACCTTTGTCGGCAAGGTGATGTCTTTGCTTTTTAAGATGCTGTCTAAGTTTGTCACAAAATTAAAAGATGCCTGCTACTTGGGAGGAAAGCAATGACAAACCTAGACAGCATCTTAAAAAGCAAAGACATCACCTTGCCGACAAAGGTCCGTATCCATCCTGAAGGAAATCAGCCCGGAGTGCTCACTGGAAGGACAGATCCTGAAGCTGAGGCTCCAGTACTTTGGCCACCTCATGATAAGAGAAGACTCCCAAGAAAAGACCCTGATGTTGGGAAAGATTGAGGGCACAAGGAGAAGGGGACGACAGAAGATGAGATGGTTGGACAGTGTTCTCGAAGCTACTAACATGAGTTTGGCCAAACTGCGAGAGGCAGTGAAGGATAGGCGTGCCTGGCGTGCATGGGGTCACGAAGAGTCAGACACGACTGAACGACTGAACAACAAGTTTGTCATTGCTTTTCTCCCAAGAAGCAATTAAGAATTATATATTCTTAATATATAGTATATAGTATCACTTATCTAGTGTCATAATATTGTCAATAAGAGTGTTCTCTTTCTCTCACTCCATATCATTGGCTGATGCTGGCCTGGGTACGTGGTATCAGTGGCCACAGAGTGGGAGAACTTAGAATCATAGAATTGTAGAGTTGGAAGGGACCCCCCAAAGTCATCTAGTCCAACCCCGTGCAATGCAGGAATCTCAACTAAAGCATCAATGAACTGGCCATCCAACCTCTCCTTAAAAACCCCCGAGGAAGGAGATTCCACCACCTCCCAAGAGAGTCTGGTCCACCGTCGGACAGCTCTTAATGTCAGAATGTTCTTTCTGATGTCGAGTCAGAATCTCCTTTCTTGTAACATGAAGCCGCTGGTACAGGTCCTACCCTCCAGAGCAGGAGAAAACAAGTTTGCTCCATCTTCCATGTGACATCCCTTAAGGAAGTAGTAGTAGTAGTAGTAGTAGTAAGGTAAAGGACCCCTGACCATTAGGTCCAGTCGTGTCCGACTCTGGGGTTGTAGCGCTCATCTCGCTTGACAAAGCCACTTCTGGCGAACCAGAGCAGTGCATGGAAACGCCGTTTACCTTCCCGCCAGAGCGGTTCCTATTTATCTACTTGCACTTTGACGTGCTTTCGAACTCCTAGGTGGGCAGGAGCTGGGACCGAGCAACGGGAGCTCACCCCGTCGCGGGGATTCGAACCGCTGACCTTCTGATCAGCAAGCCCTAGGTTCTGTGGTTTAACCCACAGCACCACCTGGGTCCCTTGTAGTAGTAGTAGTAGTAAATTTAAATGCCGCCCTTCTGACTGGGTTGCCCCAGCCACTCTGGGTGGCTTTCAGCAAATTAAAACACCAAACACAGTAAAACAGCAAACATTAAAACCTTCCCTATACAGGGCTGCCTTCAGATGTCTTCCAAAAGTCAGATAGTTGTTTATTTCCTTGATATCTGATAGGAGGGAGTTCCACAGGCTGGCCGCGACTACCGAGAAGGCCCTCTGCCTGGTTCCCTGTAACCTTCTTGCAATGAAGGAACAGCCAGAAGGTCCTCGGAGCTGGACCCCAGTGTCCGCGCTGAATGATGGGGATAGAGATAGTTATTGTGCCTCCTCTCACTCTCCTCTTTTCCATGCTAAACATACCAAGAGCCTGGGAGTAGCCAGGATTTGTGTTGTTTTTTTGTGGCGGGGGGCGGGGGCAGGGAATTTCTGTTGCTTTGGAGTGGGGAGATGCAGAACCCCTAGGAAATTTTCATGGGTGGGGGTTTGGGGCTGGCTTTACTAACATTTACAAGGCAGCCAAGTGCTTTTTTCCTTCTTTATTTTTTTTACAGCTTCGCATCCCCTGGAAGTGGAAGGGAGGCCATGCCTGGCATCTACAGGATGAGACCTGCACCATTACAAGCAGGCTGAAGCCTTTCAATGAAATGTTTTAATAAAGAAATAACCTTCAGCCACCTTGTAAACATTAAATGCCAACTGCCGACCATGGCTCAGACGTCTCCCCAAAGCTGTCACTGCCTCCACAATCTTGGGCGGCAGTTTGTTCCGCTTTTCATTCCGTGCTTCTCAAAAATCGTATTTTATTTCCTTGTTATAGTAATTGAAATCTTTTAACCTGTTTGATTTTACGCCATAAGCCACCTTGAGAATCTTTGGTTATAAATGCCTTAAACAGCCAAAGAAATAAAGGGATGCTGCGGTGACTCATTGCCTGTGCTTTTCCATGTCAGAGGTGTCTCATCAAACAGGAAGAAGACAGCGTCTTTCCACCATACTGTCTCCAATGCCATAAGGAAATGGGAACAAGATCTAGGGCATGAAATAGAATATAAAAAATGGGGAAAAGTGTGGTCAAAAACTATTAATTTTACGGCATGCTATTTACCGTATTTTTCGCTCCAAAACGCGCACCGGACCATAAAGCGCACCTCGTTTTTAGAGGAGAAAAACAAGAATCATAGAATCATAGAGTTGGAAGAGACCACAAGGGCCATCCAGTCCAACCCCCTGCCAAGCAGGAACACCATCAAAGCATTCTTGACAGGTGGCTGTCAAGCCTCTGCTTAAAGACCTCCAAAGAAGGAGACTCCACCACACTCCTTGGCAGCAAATTCCACTGTCGAACAGCTCTTACTGTCAGGAAGTTCTTCCTAATGTTTAGGTGGAATCTTCTTTCTTGTAGTTTGAATCCATTGCTCCGTGTCCGCTTCTCTGGAGCAGCAGAAAACAACCTTTCTCCCTCCTCTATATGACATCCTTTTATATATTTGAACATGGCTATCATATCACCCCTTAACCTTCTCTTCTCCAGGCTAAACATACCCAGCTCCCTAAGCCGTTCCTCATAAGGCATCGTTTCCAGGCCTTTGGCCATTTTGGTTGCCCTCCTCTGGACACGTTCCAGCTTGTCAGTATCCTTCTTGAACTGTGGTGCCCAGAACTGGACACAGTATTCCAGGTGAGGTCTGACCAGAGCGGAATACAGTGGTACTATTACTTCCCTTGATCTAAATTTTAATATCTGAACCCTTGCATTGTAAGACTGTTTATATGTACATATATGCATCATTTCCCCCCTTTTTCTCTGTTCTTATTCTTTCTTTCTTTCTTTTTCTTCTTTTCTTTTTTTCCTTTTCCTTTTCTTTTTTTTTATTGTTGTTATATTGTGCTTGTGAATTTGAATTTTGTTTCGAATTGGGATTTCTTGTTGTTGCTGTGTAATGGTTAAAGATGAATAAAGTTTATTTAAAAAAAATTTTTTTAAAACAAAAACAAAAACAACGAAAGAAATAAAGGGATGCTGCGGTGACTCATTGCCTGTGCTTTTCCATGTCTCATCAAACAGGAAAAGGACAGCGTCTTTCCACCAATCTGTCTCCACTTCTCATCTCTCTCCCCTCTCACCCAGGTCCCCCCCCCTCTCACCCAGGTCCCCCCCCCCCCCGCTACACTAGACCAACTGGGGTTTTATTACCATTACGATTAAAGCTCTGAGTTTTCTCTGTAGTTTTTAACTGCTGGCAGATATAATATCCTGAATCGCAATTTCCTTCTTGGGTTTGCGCTGCAGCTGGCCTCTCATTGGGTCAGGACTTTTATTTTCCAACACCTGGATAGTGGTATCAGATACAGTCTCTCCCCTTAGCTCCGTGGCCTTTGTCTCTTGGAAGCAGCTTGCTTGGAAAGACCCCTGTTTCCAAATGACAGCTATTGTGTTGAGTCCTGGGCCTGGCCTTCTTCCTTCCTGAGCTTTAAATGTGCTAACAGGCTGCGATTGAATCTCTGCTGGCTAAGCCATCTTTTACCCACAAAGCCAGGCCATCCTTTTCTGTATCCTATATGGGTCAAAGTAGAACATTTCAACAGCCTAGGAGTGTATTGGAAGCTCTCCGAGACAGAGGATCACATGCAGGATGTGAACTGGCAGTGGATAACAATTTCTCCTACTGAAACAAACCCATTGTTACCTTCTGAATATATTGTGTTGACAGAAGCCAAGCGAAATTCAGCTTTCATTTTCTCTCCTCCCCCAGTCAGAGAGCAGAGAGCATTGTTGGCTGCTCGCTCTCCACCTTAGAGCAGATTTATGCCATGAGGTGCCACAGAAAGGCACTGGACATAGTGAAAGATCCATCGCATCCTGGTCACCATCTCTTTGAACTTTTGCCATCGGGACGGAGATACAGGACGATGACAACAAGAACAAGCCGTCTTAGAAACAGCTTCTTTTCCAGAGCGATCGTGGCCTTGAATGGGAAGCCTGGACTTTGAAGTCATCTAATCTTACCTGTTATGTTTTATCATTGTTTTAATCAGTGTGTATGGTTTTAATCAGTGTGTATGGTTTTAATCAGTGTTTTTGTAGTTGTTTTGTCTTTGCGTGGAGTGCCCTATCTGGGTGGATGGAGCAGCCAAGTAATTTCGTTGTTCCCGAAGGGGACAATGACAATAAATATATTCTATTCTATTCATTACTGAGGTCTCCTGCAGCTCCCATTCATTTTAATGGGGAATTGTGCAGGACAACCCCCAACGGACTGAACATATGGCATTGCCTTATACTGGATTGAAATAAACAGAAATCTGCTCTTATTCCCTTATGGGGTACACAAGAGCCTTCCCAGGTTCTCCATCGGTAGGAGTAAATTTACAGAGGCCAACCAGAGAAAAATTGAGAAGCAAAATTTTATTATATCTGTTGCAACAGAGGCCCTCACTCCCAAAATGGAGGAGGGAGGAGGAACCCCGAACAATGGTGTGCCAGCTCCTATATAGACTTTTGAAATTCCCCCCTCCCGCTCAAGACCACCCCCCTATACATCATACATACATCACAAAAAGGGGTGTAACCCAGGACCACCCCTCAGATACATCACAGCTACATCATGAAAGGGGAGGTCTGGTAGCAGTAATCTGAGCATCCTTGACCCTCCCCATGCCTCCTCTTGCCCTCCACCCAAAAACCCATCAAGTAAAACAAAAGAGATATTTACATTTCCCTGTTTCCCAGCCAAGTTAATCACACCCTTTTGTCTGGCACTCAGGTATCAGGAAGCCAGAATTATCACTTTATTTTCCTGAGACAATCCCCCCTCCTTCCTTGCAGAGAAACAGTTTGTCAGTTTGGGAGTCAAAATGGAGACAGGCCTGTCTTCCTGTGCTGCTTCAGACATGTGGCCTTGTACAACTTCAGTCATTGCTCGCCATTAGCCAGGCTGGCACGGGCTGATGGGAGATTTAGTCCAAAACATATGGGGGACATCTTTTCGCTTACACATGGTCTCCTGTGCTTGACATCAACTATCCAAGGTGTCACCCTGAGGTAACTCACATCCCTACCACATGAGATCCATGATCTGGAGAGTCCACAGATTCTTAAGCCTTTGGGATGGAAAAACAAACATAAAAGCATGGAGGGTGCCTCAAATGTAATCTAGCAGGAAATCTGTTGCTATACTATCCCAGAAAGAAAGGAAGGAAGGGGAAGAGGGGGAGGTTAAAAAGAAAGAGAAGGCCCTGTCTGCTACCTTAAAAAACAAAACCAACACTTTGAATGGAGACAGAAGCCCATGGAGATGGCAAAGCACTACTATAAAATGTTTTTCTTGCCTTAGTCCCATTTAGCAGACAGTGGGTGCTTCCAAAAAGGGTGGCTTAATATTGCAAATGATATTGAGATATTGCTAATGGGTCATTGGCAACAGGTTTTTCCTGTAAAGTGAAAATTCAAGTAAAATGGAGGAAAAATATGGGCTGTCATCTTGATGCCAAAGATGCTGCGAAAAATGTGCGTGCAGAAAGAGAATTGATTCTACAATAAGCACCCTCTCAGATGTATTCTGGACATCTCAAAGGCAGCTCCATGAATGCTTTTCTAGCCAAGGCAGCGCTCCTGATATGAATCCCCGCCTACTCCTTGAAAAACACCAAGGGGTATGAAGAGGCTTAGTACATTTAAAAGCATAGGCACCATCTCTGAATCTGGCAACTATGCAATTTATTTCCACAAAGGAAAGGAAATCTTAAAAGAAAAGCCAGCTCTGTTACCTTGAGCCACAAAGTGAGATTTCTATATTTGCTTTAAATCAACAAATGACTTATCAGAACCTTATCTTATTTCCCTCACTCTCTGTGGCCTAAAGAAGAAAGAGCGTGAGACAGGTGCTCAATCTACCTTTTTCCACAGGACTGGCAAGCAGTTACTGACTTCCTTCTCAGGGCCTCAAGGGCAAAGGATTAATATGTAAAGGTGCATCAAAACATGGCACAGAAAAATTAAAATTTCAGCATGGAGATGACAAGGAAGAAAGCAACACAATGCATTATACTTCTGAAAAACATTTCACTGTTTTTGATTTTTTGCAAAAGCACATATTCTTACCTGCCTACAGAAATACTTAAAAAAAAGAAAAGAAAAGAAAAGCGTATTTGGAACTGAAATCAGGACTATATTTGCCAGAAAGCATGGGTTACTTCAGCCCATAATACATTTCCTGTGTATGCTGGGAGAAAAATGTGAACACTGTAAGAATTGTGAATGGGAATTAGGAGAAACTCCATTTAAAAAAAAACTATTATGGGGGAACCAAGGGGTGGCAGGTCTTAATATACTGTGACAGAAAGCTGTGGAAGGAAATGGGGTAGTGAGCAATGTTTGGGGGAGCACCCACAGAGGCAGGGGCACAACAAATTTTGACCTTGCATAAGGCACCATTGAAATTTGAAAGACCAAAGTAGGGCCCCTGCTATTAGCCCCTTGGAGTCATCTGTGATGGGAACCACTTCAAATTCTATTATTGGGAGTATTTTGTAAGATGTTAGTATGTAGATTATGGCTACATTCCTCCACCTAATTATTCCAAAAGCACTCTTATTTGATTCCAGTAGTATTCCTCTATGAGGCGTGGGTGGCTCTGTGGTCTAAACCAGTGTTTCTCAACCAGTGTGCCTCCAGATGTTTTGGGACTACAACTCCCATCATCCCTCGCTAGCAATACCAGTGGTCAGGGATGATGGGAATCATAGAATCATAGAATCATAGAATCATAGAGTTGGAAGAGACCACAAGGGCCATCCAGTCCAACCCCCTGCCAAGCAGGAAACACCAAGGAATTTGGGAATTGTAGTCCCAAAACATCTGGAGGCACACTGGTTGGGAAACACTGGTCTAAACCACTGAGCCTCTTGGGCTTGCCGATCAGAAGGTCGGCAGTTCGAATCCCCATGTGGGGGTGAGCTCCCGTTGCTCGGTCCTAGCTCCTGCCAACCTAGCAGTTCGAAAGCACGTCAAAGTGCAAGTAGATAAATAAGTACAGCTCCGGCGGGAAGGTAAACAGCGTTTCCATGGTCTGCTCTGATTTCGCCAGAAGCAGCTTAGTCATGCTGGCCACATGACCTGGAAAAACTGTCTGCGGAGCGGACAAACGCCGGCTCCCTCGGCCTGTAAAGCGAGATAAGCGCCGCAACCCCAGAGTTGTTCACGGCTGGACTTAATTGTCAGAGGTCCCTGTACCTTTACTAGTATTCCTCTGAAGTGTGGCTATGCAGTCACATGCTATCTCACTAGAATATGCATTGTTAGATTTGTCTGGAAATTGCCACAATGCCCATATGGTGGGACAGAGAAAGGGAGGATGTGACAGAGGCAATATTTGAATCTGGGGCTTCCTGGGTCATAGCTTGGGCACTATGCTGCACTAACTTTCAGAATAACACACCCCAATAAACTGCACTGTATACATTCCAGGACGGGCTCAGTGTTTTGCGTGTTCAGACGTTTAACCTCCCCCTTAAATAAATTCAGACAAGACTCAAATTTTGGTTTGGTTTTTGGCAGAATTTAGGCCACAACTTTATTGATTACAGCACGTGATTGGTTGCATAGGCTCTGGTTCGACTAGCTCCCTGCTCTGCAGGTATCGCTGACCCAGGGTTCCAGCATAGGTCAGCCTAGGGTGAACACCTGGATAAGCGGAAAGCCGGGGGCAAGCTCTCTCCGCCACGCAAATGTCCCCCCAGACTCAGGCACGGGCACAACCCCCTCTCAGGGGTTGACCAAACCAAGTTGAGTCCCTGGATTCCTTTAACGGAATACCCTTCACATGGGGATGGCGAGAGCGTTCTGCCATCCCTATCACCTGAACCAGAGCCTATCCGCAATCTTACAAGTTGTGACGATTTGCTACGCGGCAGGCGAAACCCAAATGGCACCAGCCAATCAGCCCAGTGGGGAAAATTCCTCCTGTGCCCCTGTCCCAACGACAGACTACAGATGGCGCCATAGCAAGGTCAATCACAAAAGCCCTAAAAGTAGGGAGAGGGTGTTCCGAATGCACACTCCGAAAGAGGAAGCTCAGGGTCACGTGCATGGGTCAAACTGAACCCAGCTTCAAGGGACCTCACGATTGGGTGTTGTGGCTGTCAATCACTCCACCCACTACACGGGGATTTCGGTTCCCAGGTCTCACCGCAATACGTGCCCTCTTTAAGGGAGGACCAGATTTAACAAAAAATGTCAGTGTTCATTTTTAGATACCGACGAGGCCATGCTGTCATCCACATATAACATACCCTGACCTTTTAATTGGAGATGTTCTAGTTCCAGGGAGGAGATGATGCTTTGCTAACAGGCATCAGAACTATTCTGAGAGATTTGGATGCTGCAACTGACCAAGGAAACAAGACTAGACGATATTTCATGCTGAAGACTGAAAGGAAAATAAACCTTGATCGTGTTTGTCACAACAGTCCCAGTCAGCTCTGTAAGTGGGCAGCAAAAACAGCCCCCCCTTTTTTTTCCTTCAGCAGATTTTGGAAGATATCCAGAACAGTATTTTCCTAGCCTGGCTATATATTTTTTCCCTTACTCGTGTTAGAGTTGCCTCAGTGACTAAGGGGAATTCTCTGAAGTCAGTAGGCTGCGAATGCTGCGGGGATGGACTTACTTAAGAGATATTTCACAGCCCACTTATAAACTCATTTGCTCAGAAGCAAGTCTTGTTTATTTGTCTGGGGTTTTGTACCATGTTTCTACCTAACAGCCCAATCCTAGGTAAGTTGTTTACAGACTAATAAAGCCCAACATCTTTCCACGTTGTAATGGAAAACTGAACATCATAGCCAGCAGACTCAAACTGTGTGTCTGTTCCCTTGAAAATAGTAAAACTGTCCCCACTTTAGGAAGTCTGAAAATGAGGGGATGGAAGCATCACTCAACCTTGCCTGGAAGTTAGTTTCACTGCAGCTATCTTAGTAATGAAGGGATGTGGGTGGTGCTGTGGGTTAAACCACAGAGCCTAGGGCTTGCCGATCAGAAGGTCAGCGGTTCGAATCCCTGCGACGGGGTGAGCTCCCGTTGCTTGGTCCCAGCTCCTGCCAACCTAGCAGTTCAAAAGCACGTCAAAGTGCAAGTAGATAAATAGGTACCGCTCCAGCGGGAAGGTAAATGGCGTTTCCGTGCACTGCTCTGGTTCACCAGAAGCGGCTTAGTCATGCTGGCCACATGACCTGGAAGCTGTACACCGGCTCCCTCGGCCAATAATGCAAGATGAGCGCCGCAACCTCAGAGTCGGTCACGACTGGACCTAATGGTCAGGGGTCCCTTTACCTTTATCTTAGTAATGGTTAAACAACGCGTAAGATTTATTAGTAGTATTTTTCAGCATAGCAATGAATTGGCAAATGGAAAACAAAACTTTACTTTAGCTCATTTTTTGTGAGCATATTGTATCATAGCAAGTATGCTATGGGCAGATAATTGATACTGGAAAACGAAACAGACATCAATACTCACAGATTGTTACTAGCAATTACGTCACTGCTGAAACGTTTAGACAAGATGTAGAGAAGATAAAAAGGAAATTTGAAGTCTAGAGTTTAATCATCAGCTGTGGATGGTTTTCAGGATTACACTCCAATTCATTTCATGGATTAGGAACACAACATGTGATCGGTGCAGCAAAATGGGTGGAATTAACACTTGCCCTGTTGGTCATTTTTTCTGTTGCTTCTGATCCAGCTACCAGATTCTCTCACTGGACTTTCTGTTTAGTCCTCTGAATTGGAAGAAATACTATTTTCCCAGTTATTGAAATAGTGCTCTAGTTTTCTCCCAAGGGAAATCTCAGTCAAATACTCACCCTAATAGAACAGCAATGCATCCTGATACAGTAAGGCACACACTCCATTCCAGCGCCTGCTCCACCCCTCTCTCTCCTGAGAGAGCAGTGAATTAATTGAGGCAATTTCGAAAGCTGACTGCATTGAGTGAAACACAAGCATAAAATGTGTCTCCTGTAGTTGTGTATATATTTTCGAAATGGTAAACAGAAGGCGGGGGGGGGGCAAGGGCAAATAGCTTTGACAGTTTGTTAGATTACCATTTTGCTCATTTATTTGCTTGACTGCTTTATGGGTAACAGCCTTCGTGGCCTCGCTGCACAGTCTCGCTGCTTCACAAAAACGATCCATCTATTCAGATATCCTCTGGAAACTCTTGCTGAAACGTAAAACACACTACCGGTACTTCCTATAATTTTATTTTTGGAGATCTGATTTGTGGATGGCATCAAATAGCAGATGTCTAGCCCCCCCCCCTTTTTGCACTCAATTATATGATGTCGATCGTTGCCACATCCTTTGCTAGAAAGCACTTACAACTGGGGGGACCCAGCCAGATGGGCGGGGTACAAATAATAAATCATTATTATTATTATAACAACAACTGTGTTCTCTGTGGTGCAAAGAGGACCCTCACACACCCCCAAAAAACTTGTTAGATGTTAATTTTAGAGCTTCTCTTGCCAAATGTGCAAATGCTGAAAGATCTTTGACATCCAGATGTTGGCAATTCAATAAATTTTGATGAATGCGGACACCACTGTGAATATGATTTCATGTTCTGCTAACATTTGGCTTTACAGAGCAAAAGAGTTTTCTACATCTCCACTTGGCTGCATCTGTGTTATGCTCACAGCTGGTAAAACTACACCCCTTGTTAGATGTGTAGGCATATTGGGAGTGGTGGTGGCGGGGATCAAGTCCTTTAGCTTTTAAGAATGAAGGAAGCTGCCTCCTCCGCTTGACCTCTTGAGATTCTTCCCTGGAGATAAAAGTTGTATGAAAAAGGTGGGGAAACACACAATAAGGCTGCTTTCATATTTCTAGATGGGTGGCTCTTAGCGCTACTCAACCACTGATCTTCTGTTGCAAGCCAGAAGCAAAATTGCAACTGACTTTCCACACTATTGGGCTTTTTAATGTGCATGTCCCCCTTTGTTCTTTCCATGCTAGTGGGCGTGTCATAGCTGCTGTGGGCCGGCCATTTGCATCTCAGCACCCATTCAGTATAACACTTATGGTGAGAGTGCCATCATTCTGACCCTGCTCTGATTTTGTTAAATTCTTTTAATTACCACTAAATTACTTTTCCAGGTTCTGCCTCCCCAGCCCCGCATAAAAGAGAGGTACAACACCCAGGGGCGTAGGAAGTGGGAGGCGGGGGGCGGTCCACCCCAGGTTCCATCATGGAGGGGGTGACAAATTATCAAGGAACAATTACTGCCCTACTAGGGTGGTTCATAAAAAAAAAATTCTTTTTGAAAATGCCTGCTCCAAAGGTCTTATCTTACTACACTAGGGATTATATAGCTATATCATGCATATCGGTTAATATCTTGACCCTCCTCCATGAAAATAGCTGTTTACTTGGCTGTTTTCCTATGTTGTGAAGGCTGAAATTTCAATTCAGTGGAGCACTTACTGTTCCCAACCCTAACCCTGCGGAAAGCCATCTAATTAGACTTTAATTTGATTTTGACATGTTTTTAGGAGGTAATTTAATTATTGTTTGATTTTATATCAATGTTATGTATCTGATGTTAGCCACCCTGAGCCCGACTTCGGCCGGGGAGGGAGGGATATAAATAAAAGTTTATTTTTACTTATTATTATTCCTTTGTAAGAAAATATGAAATAACGTAAAACCATTTTTGCGGGGGGGGGGAATCAATGGGGGGGTGACAAGAAATTTCCCGCACCGGGTACCACCTGACCTTCCTACGCCTCTGACAACACCATAACACCATAGTGATCTAATGCTTTAGTGCCATAACACTATCCAACCCTACTATAGTATTATGATGTCAATACCTCTGTTTTATGAGGGAAAGGAGCTGGGAAAGTGTTTTAGTAATAATTAAAAGATCAATTAAAGGCACAAGATTGGCACCCACTGCAAATGTTATCATGGATGCGTGGTGAACTGTGATAGGTCTACTTTCCTGGTACATCACTGCTCATGTAAAAAGCCCACCCTTTTAAGAAGACAAAATAGTAGTGACCCGCATCATTAGTTCTTCAGAAAAAGCCAGACTTCTTGAAGTCTGAGAAAAGATGGAAGAACCAGATGGAATTCACCCACCTAGAAATATACTTTGCGTGTGTAGGGCACCCAGTCATTCCCACCAATAACTCACACATGAAACATAAATTTTGGTTTGGGTTTTTGGGCATATTTTGGCCACAACTTTATTGAATACAAATCACGTGAGTGGTTGCGTAGGCATTGGTTCACACTGTCCTCCTGGACAGAGCTGACTCCTAGTCAGCAAGACTAGCTGTCCGGCTGGACAGAGCTGACCACTTGTCAGCACAGGGAAACCATTAGCTGGGGAGAGTTAACGGAGGCTGGTGAAATCGGAGCCTCCCCCTCCCCAGGGGTTCACAGGGGCTCCTGCATGGCCCAGCAACCCACCGGGTTCGGACAAGCAATGTAGAGCCCCTGGCTTCCTTTAACGGAATTCCCAACACCGACATCACCACTTGGTGGGCACCGCCCACCTATACCACCGAACCAATGCCTAACCGTCAACCTTACAAGTTGTGACTATTTGCTGCATAGTAGGCAAAAACCAATAGGCAGGTGCCAATTCGCCAATTGGACAAAATTCCTACCAGGCCTCTCCTAAGTGGAGACGACCCCATAACAGTCACAGCAAGGTCAACGCACCAGCCTATACCAAGGAGGGGGGGTTGGGAGATCCGAAGCTCTAGCCAGAGTGGTCACAGATCCACGTGCAGGATCTTAAATAAGGACGCTGGGCTGTCCATCAAAATTGCAACATGCAAATTCGCCCAGCAACAGTCCGGGTCAGTAATGCTGTGGCCAGCAAGCCCTTCCCCCAAAACCAGGAAGTGACTTCTTTGCCCACACCGCAACGGTAGCTCTCTGCGAGAACTTGCTTTGTCCCTTCTGTGCACCCCTGAAAAACATTTCTAGTGCCATCGCTGCTAGTGAACAAGGCTTGGAGTGGAAACAGCCAATAAGTGATTCCCCCACCCCTGACACCCTGTTAATGCAAAATGTGACATATCACAAAATCAGACATTCCCTGGAATATGGTGGGGGTGGGAAACATCACATTTCTAATATTGCAATATTATCCTTTTGCCACCAATGCAGTTCTGTGAATCCAAAGTACCTGGTGTTCAGAGAGTGCTCAAAGAACAGGGATATATGGAAAAGGCAAAAGCACGCTTAACCCTAGCGCCCACATTTTGACAAAAGTGTACTACTTTAGAGCACACTCAAAAGGTGCTTTTGCTCTGGAAAGGACTTCTGTGTTTGCTTCCAGGCAAAATAGCCATTCCAAGAAGACAAACAGAAGGGCATATTTCTGAAAAGGCAATGATTTGCACGCAATGCCTAGTGACATTGCTGGAAGTTTGTACCCCTATCAAAAGATGCATCCACCCAGAGTTGCCAGGTCTATGGGTTTAACCTGATGTTCCAGGGTATTAGCCGCTTCCTCGTGATCTCTAGAGGGAAGACTTATTATTTCACAGGGTTGCCATATGTCAAAAAATTTGCCGGACATACCTGGAGTACTGGAAATGGCAGAATGTCCATTTTTGCCAATTTCCCATAAAATAGCTCAAAAATGGCAAAAAAGCTCAGCAACTTTGGGCAAAACTAAAAAAAGGTCAACAACCTTTTTGTCCAGATTGTCACTGTTTGAAGTATGGCAATCCTACCAATACATAGCTGTCAACTTTCGGATTTGAAAATAAGGGATTTTTTTCAAACTTTCGGATTTGAAAATAAGGGATGCCGCGAGGGCGGTGCAATGGCACCAAGTAGCCTCGCCACCCTGCGCTCCAGAGGCTGCGCGCAAACGGGTGAGCGAAAGAGCGAGCGTGTGGACGGCAGGCAGGCTGGCTGTCTGGTTGGGCGTGAGGGTCTGGCTGCACAAGGCATGCAAGCTCTGCCCCCAGTCGGTCTCAGACTCCTTATTGGCAGCCGAGCAACGCAGCTGAGGAGCCTCCCTGGCCGGCTGGCAGGGAGGGAGAGGAGCTGCTTCCTTTGAAATCCGGGAAATTTAAGGGATATCAACAATCCGGGATAGCAGCGGGAAACGGCATTGGAATAAGGGAGTTTCCCGCAAAAAAAGGGAGGGTTGACAGCTATGTACCAATATCAAAGGGGTTTTGGTTTGGCATGAGAGCTTTTGCAATTTCCTCCCCACCATGTCAACCAGGCACTTTCCCTGACTGACCAGATGCCATCCTGTGGCCACACCACAGACCATAGCCTCTGCCCTTATTCCACCAGACTCTACCCCTTGGTCTACCAAGTAGCCTCCTTCTGTAGCTCAACGACTCCCCCTCCACATTTTAGGATCTGAGCTTCAAGAGAACTGGCCAGCCTAATCTAACCAGCTCCAGGGAGTCAGATGAAAAATGTGATAGGAATATACTTCTTTAGGCAGATTTCCTTCATTTTATCGCGGGCTCTGGGGTCTCCTGCTAATTATTCACCCTTTCAGTGCTTGGCCAGTTTTCAAGATGAGAGCTGAAATCCTTTGCACTCTTACTTAGGATAAATCCCAGTGAACTTAGGGAGACTTACTTACACGTAAACATGCGTAAGATTAGGGTGCATATTTTGCATATTGGGTTTCAGATTATAGATGATATTTCCCAGATTTCATCCCACTCCTTTCTCCTATTTTAAATCTCCCCCCCCCCCACTCCCAAGTAACTACAAAGAGATAGTGAGAAATGAAAGCAGAGTCCATGTTTCTGGTTTGCCTATGTAACTATATACCAACATGTGATGGTTCTTCTGCCTTGGATTACTCTGAAATGGTTTCTTGGATGTTAATTATGAGCTTTCAAACCCGCAGATTCATCTGTGAATCTTGCTTTTTTTTAGACTGGCACCGTGGTTACGATTTAATAGGCGCCAAGAAGAGTTTCTGGTTTGGATTATCAATTACAGATGTCTGTCAGTAGCACTGCTACCTTAGAGTTTAGAGCCTTCTGAACCTTCTGATGAACACCATCTGCTCCTGAAGATTAACTAGATTTATACTAGTTCATGATTCTCAACCACATCTCTCTTGAAGAGTTTTCTCCCTTTGTTAACATCATATCCTTTTATGTGCTCGTAACGAATCCCACAAAGAAGGAAGTTGCATTCTTGCCTATCACAGCGAAGGCTGAATCATGCAATTAATTTGCTTTAATTTTCTGCAAATGAAGTTGTCAATGTCTTCCTTATAACAAAAAAAAAGGGTGATGTTCTTTTTTTTTTTGCCAGTCCTCATAGAGTTGAATAGGAGTTTGGGGCTCAGCTAAACTGATTTCCCTGCTCAATACAAGATTCAACTACAGCATCATTGATAGGTGGGCATCCAGTCTTTGCTTAAACAACTTCAGTGAGTGAGAGTCCACCACTCCAGTGGTATAAGAGTGCTTTAAATGTATGTTGGGGATGTGACCTAAGACTGTGTTAGTCAGTATGGGCAGTTTATGATCAAGTAAGGTTGTAATGGGGACCCAGGTGGCGCTGTGGGTTAAACCACAGAGCCTAGGGCTTGCTGATAAGAAGGTTAGCGGTTCGAATCCCTGTGATGGGGTGAGCTCCCGTTGCTCGGTCTCAGCTCCTGCCAACCTAGCAGTTCGAAAGCACGTCAAAGTGCAAGTAGATCAATAGGACCCGCTCTGGCGGGAAGGTAAATGGTGTTTCCGTGCGCTGCTCTGGTTTGCCAGAAGCGGCTTTGTCATGCTGGCCACATGACCCGGAAGCTGTATGCCGGCTCTCGGCCAATAAAGCGAGATGAGCGCCGCAACCCCAGAGTCGGACACGACTGGACCTAATGGTCAGGGGTCCCTTTACCTTTACCAAGGTTGTAATCCTAAGCCTGGGGTGGTGAAGGTGACAGAGGCGCCAGGTTGCCCCCAAGGCTGAGGGGTCCTGACAACAGGTCACACATATGTGAGGTCACGCATGATGCCTGTGTGACGTTGCGATGTCTGGAGGAGGCCAAGTGCTCTGGAGGAACTGGCCACCCAAACTGTGCCATGTGTTGTGATTGCGCATCGCACATGACATCAAGCACATGAACCGCACACTGGTCCCCCTCAACATTGAGGGGGCCCAGCCCCCTTCCAACAAATATCGAGGGGGCTGAAGACACCTCAGTCCCCTAGAGTTCGCTTGCCTGGAAGAAGAAGAAGAAGAGGAAGAAGAAGAAGAAGAAGAGGAGGAAGAGGAGGAGGAGGAGGAGGAGGAGGAGTTTGGATTTGATATCCCACTTTATCACTACCCGAAGGAGTCTCAAAGCGGCTCACATTCTCCTTTCCCTTCCTCCCCCACAACAAACACTCTGTGAGGTGAGTGGGGCTGAGAGACTTCAGAGAAGTGTGACTAGCCCAAGGTCACCCAGCAGCTGCATGTGGAGGAGACGTGAACCCGGTTCACCAGATTACGAGTCTACCGCTCTCAACCACTACACCACACTGGCTCTCACAGCAGCAGGATGGAAGTTACACTGAAGGCGAGCTCTTGCACTCTTCCAAGAGGATCTCTTGGAGCAAAATAGGCAGCAAAATAGCTAACTGAGGCCAAAAGCCAAACTTCCCATAAAAGCTGATGGGATCTAAACTGCGGGTGATTAACAATGAAAAAGTTCTTGGGGTTGTGGTGGTGAACAGCTCACTAAAACATTAACTGTATGGCACAGTTTGAATGTAACATTTTTGACTTTCTAATTCATAGAAACTGGGAATAAACATTGAACCCACGCCCTCCCTCCTTTGCATGCCAGCCTTGTCACACCAGCCTTGGTTAACTTGAACTCCCCACTGCATCTGAAATGGGGAACTGTAGCTTAATGTCAGTTTACTAGCCAAAATTTAAAACCATATTCAAGCAATGCATACTTATGTAACATCTGAGGACATCCTCTTTACTCAAGCAAGCCTCATTTGTGTGAATCGATTTAGAAATCTGATCCATCCACTCTTGTGAGCAAAAAGTACATTATTCCACAAGTACCAAAGTGTTTTTGCCCTCCTGCTATAATTGTTCTCTTCACCTTCACGACTCTGTTTTTAAAATATATGCCATCAGCTTCTCCCTCTGGAATTTATTTTCATTTTCCTTTGCATCTAATTTTTATTATACCAAGGTGATTCATACAAAGATAAAAATAGTTCCAAAAATGGCCTGAATTGAACACACTGGTCTATAGCCCTCCACCTACTGACAACTAAAATAACAGATTAGCTGAAAATAATCAAAGACAGATGGCAAAGGTGTAACAAAAATGTCTAGGGCCTTTTGAAAATATATTTGAAAGAAAATGAGGTACTTGGGAAGCATTTTCTAATATCAGATGTTTTTTGTCCCTCAGTCCTTTCACCCTGGCTCCTCTTCTTCCAAAAATACAAATGAAAAATTCAACTACACACACTCTTGTCTCTTCCACTTCTGCGAAAAGATTCCAGAGACTGACATTTTCTTACAGGTGCCAACCAGAGCACACAAACTAGAACCAACCAATCCAACACAATCAAGCATTTTGCAAAAGGCATTTGCTTTTTCACTGACACTCTTCTTTATACAAAAACAAAACGCCTGATTAAGGGCTGCAAGTTTTGAATACAGAAGTTAACAGAATTTGGCTTTCAAAACTTTGCAAGTGTTTGGTGGGAGAGCTTCACTTTCTTTGCCCCCTTATGTATGAAAAGAAGGGAGACCAGGCCTCCCACCAGCCCCATAAACCTGTCCACGGAGAACCTATAGGGACTGCTAATGCTTTAAGATTATGTAAGATTATGTTTTAAGATTATGTGGTGTAGTGGTTAAGAGCGGTAGACTCGTAATCTGGTGAACCCAAATGGCACCAGCCAATCAGCCAAGTGGGAAAAATTCCTGCCGTGCCCCTGTCCCAACGACAGACGACACACGATGGCATAGAAAGGTCAAGTGCACAAGCCCTAAAAGTAGACAGAGGTGGGCGGGTGTTCCGAATGCACACACCAAAAGAGGAAGCTCTGGGTCACATACATGGGTATAAATAGGTCCCTCGATCCGTTTGGACTGCGTCCCATTGGTCCGATTAAACCCAGCATCGAGGGACCTTCCAATCGGGTGTTGTGGCTGACCAATCGTACCCACCCACAACACAGGGTGTCGGTTCCCAGGTCTCACCTCTTTGAGGGAGGACCCAATTTAATAGAGAACCCCAGGCAAGGGATATTCCCAACCCTGGCAGGAGATAAGGAGGATTTGAATCAGGGACCTTCTGTGTTCAAAGCAGGTGTTCTATCACTGAGCTATGGCCCTTCCAGGGGAGCCAACTATAGGAGGCTCTTGGTGCCCAAGTGCCCACAACAAAATTGTGGGTACTCAGCACCCACACGGCAGGGCCCCCAGCGCAACTTCCGGTGCCTCCTGAAGCGCCGGGAACCCTTGTTCCTGGTGTAGATCTTTATTCCTGGATTTCCAGTTGCATGTACAGCCTTTAAAAAAAAAGCATCCAACCGCCTGGCTGTGTTCCTTGCAATTTTGCAGCCTGCTCAGTTTTGCATAATAAGCAACTACACTGCAGGGAAAGAGGCTTCCACGTCAATCTGTGGTTTTCACAAAGTGCAGCCCCAGATAATTTATTAGGAGGATTTGCAGCACATTATCTAAGTACTGCTAATTACAAACTAAGCTCCAGAGACGCAAGTCCAAACTTACCAGCTACAGTTTCCATTAATAGCTTGGATGAACTGTACGGGTTTTGAGCAACTTTTATCACTGCAGGCTGCAGCTGTGTGTAATGAGGTAAGACCTTTGCTGGCAAAGTGAGAGCGAGAGCAACGGCTTAGCTGCAGATGAGGAGCAGCGGGTGTCCTTGAGTGTTTGTCAATCACACAGGAGCATTTCCCGGCTTCTTTAATACTTCTCCACTATTTTAATCTAAACTGTGAATGTTCACTTTCAGCCATGGTAAAGGAGAGGTCTAAAATGGCCTAAATAGGGAAACTCCATCCCTGCCATGAAGTCCAATAATTTTTAAATCTGCTACTAAAACTGAAGCACCTTCTTTCACAGTGTCTTCTTACTTAAAATAATTTTGGGAATGATGAAAAATCAGCACTATTCAGGCATTATGTTTTGTCAGAGCAGTATTTTGACAGGTACTCGGACCTCTGGAATATTTCCGTATGCAATTTTCACTAATCATCATCATCATTCTTTTATTCGACCGTCAGTCAGAAGAATACATTTGTACAGAATTAAAAGCATCTGAGAGAACTTTGAAAAAAGGAAACATAATCCACAATAGAATGGAACTAAACAAATAGCCGCATATCGATACAATCAATTAAAATCTTGTGACGCTTAGAATCTAAAAAAAGAAATTTAGCCACCAGGGAGGCTGTATTTCTAGTACCGGTAATATTATTCAGTAAATATAAAACCTGTCTTTCTCTGGGTAGAAAGCTAGATTCACTAATATACACATTTTACAAGCAATTATATATATTTTTGCAAAAAACTGGGCCTAAAAACTTGACACTTGAGGTCAAACCATGAAATCTGACAACTGTAACCACTGCAGGGTGAAGGAAAAGCATTAACCCTCAAAAACAGCTGGACTGCACAAGTCAACTTTGCCTACAGACATGCTAGATGCCCCCTCCAGATTATTTTCCACTGTGTTTGCCAATAAAGAAGCTAGTTGCTACTTCACGTTTTATGTTTCCCTTGGCATATCAACAGGAAGAAGAGGAAACACAGTGAAGGTTAGCATCTGTTTAGATGGGGAAGACACAGAGGCAAGAAGGAATAACAGGAACTTAGCGGAGAACCTAAGCAAATGCAGTGATTCGCTTGGGAAACGTGGTCTATTTATTTAATAAGATACTTGATACTCTGCTCTCTCAGGTTAGAAGGGATTAACTTTTTAAAAGTTAAAAACCGGTGCTGGTGTGTGAATGCTGCTTCCTGTATTATGTGGCATTTTGAATAGATCATGGGAGGAATTCACTGTTATGCTATGAAGATAATGCCATATCTGGGACACGGATGGCACTGTGGTCTAAACCACTGAGCCTAGGGCTTTGCTGATCAGAAGGTTGGTGGTTTGAATCCCCGCGATATTTTAGGGATATCAACAATCCAGGATAGCAGCGGGAAACGGCATTGGAATAAGGGAGTTTCCCGCCAAAAAAGGGAGGGTTGACAGCTATGGTTTAACCATGAGTCCCAACTTTGGATGTCACACTGGTCCAAATCTTGACTTTGCTTAGTGAGGTTCAGCAGTAAAAAGCACCACAGAAAAACAAAGTGGGCCGTACACTTCTCTTTGGGAACCCACACATTTGCACAGTCTCATGGGGAATCCTGCTCCATGAATTCCAATCTAGACAGGGGTGCCAACTTGAATAAAATACTGGTGGGGGGGGGAGGGAAGTCCTGCCCTGCATAATCGATCACAAGAAGTGGCACATGCACACCTATTGAATGGCAATGCCCATCAACTTTGGGGGTCCCTGCCCCCCCAAATATTTTATTGGGAGGGCCGAAGGGGCCTCAGCCCCTAGAAGTGGCTCCTATGAATCCGGACAAGACAGATCTGTTTTTGGTCAACAGGAGAGCTGATCTAGGAGCAGGTACACAACCTTGAAGTATCAGGTTCACACTTTTTGCTATGGCAAGGAGCCCTTTTACTCAACTTAGACTGGTGCACTGCTTCTGTTCCTGTAGAGTCCAGATGAAGTGCTCATTTACCTCCGATAATTGCCCTCCTCCTTCCCCCAACACAAATCCTGCCCAGTTCCTCTGTTCTACCCCCCAACAGATTTCACTTGACTTGACGTACTGAAGAACATCCCTTAACATTAACTGTGCAAATAATTCTGGTATCAGAAACAGAAGCAACGGCAGGGAAAACACAAATGAATAATAAATGGGATTAAAAGGGAGCATTTGTCTTGACCAGTCCAGTTTTTTCTTAGAGTATGTACCTCTTGATTAATTAGGCTTTCTACAGTAGTTGCAAACTGTGGGAATGTTCAGGGATGCAGGAGAGGATATATTGTTTGATTATATCCTTTCCAACTTGTGTTAACAAGTTCTACGATTTAGCAGAGTAACATTCCCCTTTTTAAACTTGCACAGCGGATGCGTTTGCTCAGGCTCGCTAAAGCCTCTAAAATACGTTTTCCTTTTGGTAATTCCCCATTTAGTCTCTCGTAAAAATATAGACACGACACAGTCTTCTATAAAAGTATAGAAAGAGTTTACTCACACATTCTGTTCACAATTGGATCCCAGAAGGCAGACTTAAGTTACAAGAGTAATATACCTGGAATCTATCCCATAAAGAGATAGTCCCTTTGTCCTCTCTTGATTGGAAGCCAAGAGAGCATCTTAGGCTAAGCAGATGTTGCTTCTTCAACGAATGTGGTCAGAGAGAGAGAGATGGATGACCAGTCCTGCTCTTTTGTTACCCGGGCAGGTGAGGTCACACTCACCTCTAGTCACATGCAGAGGAAGTCTATCCCAACCTAGGAGAAACAGGAAGTTCTGACTGGCTGGTCCAGACATCCCCTTTTATGTCCACTCTAGGGATGTTGTACTTGACTGCTCTTGTGTTTCACATCCCACACAAACAATATATTTTCTTCTTCTTTCCCCTCCTCTTTTTGCTGGTGAATAAAGCCTGTCTGCATCATCATCTGCAGAGAATGATTCATGACAGAAGCACTTCAGGTCAAACTGCAACAAAAGTAGAAACATGGACCTGTGTTTTGATGGCCGACTGGAAAAACACACCCAGCGTGACTTGTGCTGCTGCACATTCCTTCGCTCATGCTTACCTTTGCACCTGGTCACACCAAGGGGAGCAATCTGGGTAGGCCTGCCTCTGCTGATCAACTACTATACTCGACAGTATTTTCACCCTGCAATGAAATAGACTTGGTGAGGAGGGCACCTCAGCCAGGAGATTCTAAGGGCCATTAAAAACAAAAGGATGTTGCTTATTGAATGCCTTTTTTCATGCGGACGGGGACTGCTGAAATCTTAGAAAGAAGGGGGGGGATTAGACTTTCAGTGACCAAGGCACAGAAATGTTGCCTCTTGCACTGCACCACATACTTCAGCACATTCCAGGACCAATACCGAGACACCGACTAATTTTGGAGTTGAGAAAGTTAATTCTTTGGGCAATTGGAAGTTGGAGTACTGGGGTAACACTTCAGTTTAGGATTACCAACACATGGTCACCTCCAGTCCTGTTCTGTCCTTCTGCCCCATCCAGAACATAGATAACTCTTGGTTCTTCTCCAGAAAAAGCTTCAGGTCAAAATTATGCCCTTTGTTGTGAGTAAAGCTGTGTTCTCAGCCCTGCAAGCCTCTTCCTCTCCAACAATACCCATCCACCCCTCTGCCTCTCTCTTTCCCCCCCTCTGGTGCGGGATTTGTCTTGTTATCACTCCCCCCACCCACCCACCCTCTGCATTTTGCTGTCTGAATGTATATGGAAAACAGAATGCTTATATTTGGCTGGCAAGGTTAAGCTGGGAGAGGGTTGAAGTGAATAGTCTCTAATATGATTTCAGGCGCTTAATTGGCCTTTAATAGGCTACTTTATATTCCGTGTGTTAATCTGCCATTACCTGCTGCTAGCCTTCTGAATGGGTTGGGCGATCATTTCAATTACTTCTGCTTGTCGAGCGGGTTGCAGCTTGTGACGTGCCAAACACAGCACACATGCCAATAAATCTCCCGGGAGTTGCCAAGCATCTGAGAGGCCGTAATACGAAATTGCTGGACTCTGCGCTGTGTTTGGCTTAGAGTATCATAAATTGTGCAGGCCTGTGGTAGAATTTAGCATGTTAGCATCAACGCTAAGGACCACTTCCTTGCTGCAGGGTTGCTTGAGCATAACACAGCAGAGGGGATAATTGATATAACAGAAGCTGAATCTCCCCGCACCTCACCTTCTGTGACCGACATCCCCTTTTCTCTCAATCTGTGTGCTGGTCCCGTGGGTTACCCGAAAGGCAAGGTCCAAGTCCGGTCCGTGGTCAGAGGTACAACATAAAGGCAGTCCGCAGTCACTGAAGCTGGGTGCAGGGCAGGGAGTCAGGCAAAGTCGGGAACAGGTAGGCAAGCAGGGAACCAGGGCGTGTCAGGAGCTCAGGCAGGAAAGCAGGACAGGTATCAAGCAGGAACTGGTCACCAACAATGTTGCTCCTGCAACTTAGGCTGGGGCTGGCTGGCTTTTATCTGCCCCGAGGCCGAGGGCGGCCCCGATCTTCTGGTGACTCGCCTCTCCTGGCTTGGAGGCGAGCACTCCTCCTGCGGGAACTCAGTTCCCTTCGCCTCTCTGCCCTGAGCCTCTGGAGCTCAGGGGAGGCTGGAGGGTTACCGGACCCAGAGGCAACCTCAGCTTCCCCTGACAGGGCTGGGAGTGGAGCACCTGCAGGCAATGGGTCCTCCATCCCATCAGGAGCCAGAGCAGACTCAGCAGATGCCTGCACCTGAGGATCCAGCACAGGTGAGGCCCCTTCAGACTCAAGCCCTAGCCCCGGCTCTGCTGGTTCTGGAGGCGGGGAATCCTGTGCAGGCTGCGATCCCTCAGGTTCAGCATCAGAGTCTGAATCCCAGGCCATCACAATCTGGCTCTGGTTTTGGAAGTGTGGTTGGGCTGGTGAGACAACTTCTCCAAGCACAGAGCATTGGGGCAGCAAGTCAGGGAAGGGCTCAGCTCAGCTCTCCATGTACCCTTTAGAAATCCAGCTCAGGCCTGGCATTAGCAACTTGGCACCCTTGGAAAACTGTGAGGGCCCCAGGGCCCTTTGAAATCTGCCCTTAGCCCCATACCAGATGACTGGGTAGGCAAGCCACCATTTTATATTTCCCACAGTGCCCCAAAGAGACACAATCTCAGGGGTATTGTGGGAAATGTATAATGGCATCATGTAGCTTCCCACCAATACTGGTAGGTGGGCCTGCAGCTAAGGGCCATCTAATATAGGAAGACACTTTGGCAAGGGCCCCCTCAAGCCTGGAGATGGCTTTTTATGTGAAAGGGGCAGACAAAAGCAGCAAACAAATGGTTCAGGCCTACCTGAAGTCTCTCCCCACTCAGAGATTGGGGTGCACGCAACACTATTAGGGCCAAGCCAGATGTAACTGGGGTACCCATTTGTTTCCTGGTTTTTGTCTGCTCCGTTTATATCTTGTTTGGCCCTAATAATGTTGTGTGCACCCCAATCTCTGAGAGGAGAGAGACTTCAGGGAGCCCTGGGTTTGGTTTCCTTGGAATGAAGGTCGATAGAAACTATGGTGTCCTTTTCTATACATATATATGCAACCTGAGCATAGGATGAAGGGGTTCGCAGTATTAACACGCCAACAGATACAGAATCACAGGCCTGGATGGGACCAATGGATATCATCCAGGCTGACCCCCACCCTACAACAATATAAAATACTAGCTGACCCGGCCATGCCTTGCTGTGGCTGATTTGGTGAAATGCAAAAGTAAGATACAGTATGAAAGAGAAAGCGTATGTTTACTTACAGCTTATCTCGTTGAAGTTCAGTCTGTGTGTTCTCCGTTTGCCCCTCCCGTTTTTGTCTTCGTTTCTACAACTGTTTATTACTACTATTTTAGTCTATGAGGTTCTTTGTCCCAGTAGTGTTTGTGGGTGGTCTGTCTGTCGATTGGATGGTGGTAGTGACATCGGGAAAGGAGGAGGGGGGGTCATTTAGAGGTGTGTTGTGTTGTGCTGTTTAATGTCCACTGGAGGGCGCTATTGTTTTGCAGAAAATCACATTTTTACCTGGGAAAGGTGTGGTATTTGTGCAATGTAAGTACATATGATCACTCCCATATGGGCATGGAACATTGTGTCCAAATTTGAATGGAATCGATCAAGGGGTTACGGAGAAAGGCGATTGTTAACAAACATCCAACTTGAATGATTTTATATATAGATATCGCGCTTCTTCTTGATAAAGCTCTGTCTCCTGCTGCAACCTGTTGATCTCAAAGATTATTTAAATCGCCTTCTGCTTTATAAAATATACGTCCCTCTTGAAAAATATGGTTTTGCCTCATAAGTATATTGGGTTTTTAAAAAATGAAATGAAATGAAACTATTTCTGTTTTCGGAACTATACTCCATAAGTTCCTGTCTGTCATTTTCTGTAAATAACAGCTGTTTCCCAGGCATTTGTTAGATGCTAATTAGTCTGGATCGTTTTGCAAAAGCATCACCGGCATGCTTGCTTTAAAATACACAAATCAGATACTAACAGATAGTATCTAAACTCCTCCATTGTTATCAACGGCCATCTTGCCATATGGCTTGCAAGCACAAGATATAGGAATATATATTGCCTCTCCTGCACCCAATCATACTCCTTTCCACGTTCCACAAAAATCTGCTCTTCCTGTTGTATCTCCAGAACAAAGGTTGCACTCATAGTAGTCACTTCCTTTACATCCTGTGTGTTATTTTGACCCTAATCCTGTGCTTTTTGTTCACAGAAATACAGGTCCTACTTGACAGGCCTGGCATTTTGTCACCCCCCTCAGTGGTGACACCCGGGGCTGACCGCCCCCACCGCCTCCCCTTCCTCCGCCCCTGATCCTGGCCTCCTTTCAAATCCCCCGTCTCTGTTCACACAGCAGGGCAAGGGAGAAGGAGTTCTCTGGCATTCCCAGTTAGGCTCCCCAAGGCCTTGAATTGTCTCCTAAAGGCCCTTGCTTGGCCAGGTGCTTTTGCATAGGCTAGCCCAGGAATTCCTCTGTAGCTTGTATTTCTCCCTTCCGAATAATCCCAAATCCTACCATTTATTAATCTCTAGGGTTTAGTGGGATCCCCTCTAAATCTGCAACAATATTGTGTGTAATTAAGGTGATTCTATTAGAATTCCCAAGGGAATGTCAAGCAGGGAGGGAGGGGGGAAGAGAGAGAGAGGAATTCTGGTGGAGAAGGAAGATTGGGGGAGGCTTGGAAAGGGAGTCTGAATGTTGGGTGGGGAGGCAGTTGAGAGCAGTGGGTTCTCAACTCAACTCATTTTATTTTGGCTTTAAGCCCATAGACATAACAACCAAAAACAGAAACAGCACAGTCTGGTTTACAATTAAAATAGATTAAAAGGGATACTCAATTGAATAAAATATGATAAAAATTAAATTAAAATTTCAAGCTGTATATAACAATCCATTGCGTTTCTTAAGTGTCAGAACTGATGTCAGAAATTTTGCCATATGTAGGGTTATAACCGAGTCTGAATCTTGCAACAGAAGAGCAAGGTTAAGACTCTTCCAAATACCCCGGTAATTTTTGAGTTAATGGAAGTAATAGAGTCTTTCGGGCGGCAGAATACAAGGGGCAGACAAACACTATGTGATGAAGAGATTCAATCGAACGGCTATCACAGGCACATAAGACCGAAACTTGGCCCCTAGAAAATCTATGAAAAAGGACGTTGGAGGGGAAGACATTAAACCGTGCTTTAATAAAAGCGAAACGATGACTAGCAATAGAAAGAGTTGATAGATAGGCTGGTACTTGAAGTGGAGGTACAATGCCCAGGGATCTCGGTGAACATGTCCCCCCGCCCAGCATAACATTGCTTTGCAACGAGAGAAGTGGGTTCTAGAAGGGGGCACTTGGTGAGGGACCTGAAGATGGGCTGGGCAGCTATTCAGCTTAGGATGAGTATGACAGTCGCCATCGACCTCGTTTGACGGTGGCCAAAAAGGGACAGAGACGCAGAGAGGAATTTTGAGTCTCCCATGGAGGCAGGGGAATGTGGCAGTCCCATGCCCAGTGAAGAAGGGCTCTGCCAGCTGATCAATTTCTAGTGTTTAGTGGGGGGGGGAGTCCTCCTGCAAATCTATAACAGTATTTTTCCTGTACAGTTTTCCTTCCAAGGAAAACGTGCCTGGATTGGGGACCTCAATGGCTAAAGCAATTTGTGTGTGTGGAAATACTGGTGGCCTCATCCCAGCACACTTTGACACCCCCCCCCCTTTTATTATTCTTAATTCAGCTGCCTGACAACCCAGCAGCCTGGGTTGCCAGCTGATGTCACAAAGTGATGCTTTGCAAGCAAGCCTTATAGTGGCCTGCAAGAGGGATGCCTGTCAGATGATGATGAGAGACTTGCCAAGACAAGTGTGCCCATCAGCTATCATGAGAAGGAACTGTGAAGGTAGGAGGCCCAGAGGAGATGAGTGGCATATACATAAAGTAGTAGTAGTGGTAGTAGTAGTAGTAGTAGTAGTAGTAGTAGTAATAGATTCATAGCAACAGTAGCAGTAAAATCTACGCAGGCAAAAGAGTGTTATGCATTTGCAGGTGAAACCCCTAAACCCTAGAGATTAACAAATGGTAGGATTTTGATGGTTTGGAGTATTGGAAGTCAGTGGAATAATGTACAGGCTCAGATTTCTTTCCAAGCCAGGGCCTCACTTGGGAGAGAGACAGGAACATGCCCAAAGGGGTTGATGACATCGGAGAGTCTGGCAGAGATGCCTGGGACTCCAGGGCTGCCCTGCTGTGGGGGACAAGCCCCTCTGCACAGGACCAGGCTGTCAGATGCGGACTCCCTCCACGCAGACGGAAAGGGCCAATGGTTGAACAAACCGTATTTCTTAGAGCTGTGACAGTCTCCGTTCTCCCAAGGAACACGGACCCTGGGTGAGTGCCAGGACCCCCCCTGGCATCTTGCTGAGTGTGGGGGTGGCACCCAGCTTTTGTAACAAGACTCATATTTACATGATAACCAACGCCAGGGACATGCGGAAGAGGCATGTCTGCATCCAACACAGGTCCAAGGAAGAGAGAGGGGAACAATATGCTCTTTTTTCTCCAGGAGAACAGGGAAAGGGACCTCACACAAAGCCCTCTCTGCCAATTGTATTTCTAAGGTCCGAGTCCCTGCCTGTCAGCTCTGCAGCTCTGCAGACTTAGCTCCTTTTCATGCTGCAGGAGCCCCCAATAGATCGTGTGTACACAGCCTATAAGGATGTGGTGGCACTGTGGTCTAAACCACTGAGCCTAGGGCTTGCCAATCAGAAGGTCGGCAGTTCGAATCCCCACGATGGGGTGAGCTCCCGTTGTTCAGTCCCTGCTCCTGCCAACCTAGCAGTTCGAAAGCACATCAAAGTGCAAGTAGATAAATAGGTACTGCTCCGGCGGGAAGGAAAACGGCGTTTCCGTGCGCTGCTCTGGTTTGCCAGAAGCGGCTTATTCATGCTGGCCACATGACCTGGAAGCTGTCTGTGGACAAACGCCGGCTCCCTCGGCCAGTAAAGCGAGTTGAACGCCACAACCCCAGAGTCCCTTTACCCTTTACCTTTACACAGCCTATGGTTTTAAGGGAAAGGCGTCTAGCGGGTTTCAGCTTGCACAGGGCAGGAGCCTAGTGAGATTTATTTTGTATTATTTCTCTGCACCATCACTGCGTGTGACCCTTGAGAAAGAGGTTCCTGCCCCGAGGGGCTTACAATCTTTAATTTGACACAGGGAGGGAACAGGGAAGGGTTGAGGTCCAAGGTGGATCCTGAGTCCTCCTGCGAGACATAAACCAGGGTCTTTAACCTCTGGATTCCATCTGTCCCCTCTTCCTCTTTTTCTGCAATATGGTAACTGAGGTGATGCTACTAGAATTCCCAAGGGAATGTCAAGCAGGGAGGGAGGGGGGAAGAGAGAGAGAGAGAGGAATTCTGGTGGAGACGGAAGGTTGGAGGAGGCTTGGAAAGGGAGTTTGAATGTTGGGGGGAGTCTGTTGAGAGCGGTGGGTTCTAGAAGGGGGCACTTGGTGGGGGACCTGAAGCTGGGCTGGGCTTAGGATCAGTAGTCCAGTCGACATCGCCAGGGGCATGTGGCGAAGAGGGGCTCTGCCAGCTGCCTGGGAACAGAATTCCCCGAATTTAGGTGAGCCACGGAGCCAGGGCTTGGCTTGTACTGCTAATGCCCAGATGCCCCACACCACCCCCTCCAAACACCTGGAAAACAGCTTTACAGACCCGAGTTATGCCTGATTATCGTCTTCCAAAGCAGCTACTCTGTTCCAAACTTGTATACTTTATCATGCATTGGCAAAATACTGTTATGGATTTGTAGGGGGCACCTCTAAACCCTAGAAATAAATGGTAGGACTGTGATGATTTGGAAATTTAAGGAAAAGGCATCTAGCGGGCTTCAGCCTGCATGGGACAGGAGCCTAGTGAGATTTATTTTATATTATATCTTTGCACCATTCCTGCGTGTGACCCTTGATAAAAAGGTTCCTGCCCCGAGGGGCTTACAATCTTTAATTTGACACAGGGAGGGAACAGGGAAAGGTTGAGGTCCAGGGTGGATCCTGAATCCTCCTGTGAGACATAAGCCAGGGGCTCTGAGTTTAGAGTTTGGGATTCCCTGACATTTCCCATCTGTAACCTCTTCCTCTGTTTTTGCAATATGGTAATTGAGGTGACGCTATTAGAATTCCAAAGGGAATGTTAAGCAGGGAGGGAGGGGGGAAGAGAGAGAGAGGAATTCTGGTGGAGACGGAAGGTTGGAGGAGTGACAAGAAGTGACATGTGCCAAGAGCTGGGCGTGGCCTCACCTGTGCAGGTAACAAAAGCATAGGACTGGCCGCCATCTCTCTCTCTCTCTCTGACTACATTCGTCGAAGAAGCAACATCTGCTTAGCCTAAGATGCTCCAGCCAAGAGAGGACAAAGGGACTATCTCTTTATGGGATAGATTCCAGGTATATTACTCTTGTAACTTAAGTCTGCTTTCTGGGATCCATCTGTGAACAGAATGAGTGAGTAAACTCTTTTTATACTTTTATAGAAGACTATGTCATGTCTATTTCTTTTATGAGAGACTAAAGGGGAAATTACCATTATTTTAGAGGCTATGGCGAGCCTGAGCAAACGCATCCGCTGTGCAAGTTTAAAAAGAGGAATGTTACTCTGCTAAATTGTAGAACTTGTCAACACAAGTTGGAAAGGATATAATCAAACAATATATCCTCTCCTGCATCCCTGAACATTCCCACAGATTGTCATTTGCTCCAATTCAGGGGGAAACAAAACAACAACAACAATGCTCAGACATAGAGCTTTAAAGCATGGGTAGGCAAACTAAGGCCCGGGGGCTGGATCCGGCCCAATCGCCTTCTAAATCTGGCCCGTGGAATCAGCATGTTTTTATATGAGTAGAATGTGTCCTTTTATTTAAAATGCATCTCTGGGTTATTTGTGGGGCATAGGAATTCATTAATTCCCCCCTCCAAAATATAGTCCAGCCCTCCACAAGGTCTGAGGGACAGTGGACCAGCCCCCTGCTGAAAAGCTTGTGACCCCTGCTTTAAAGTATGGTCCTGTACCGAGAAATGCGGTCCAAAAGGAAGTCTGGATGAGCCCTTAAGACACGGATTTCCAAGTATATGGAGTGGAATTCATCCGTATTTGGGGAAGCAGAGGAGCTGCTGAATTTGCACAGGAATGGCCATCTGCATCACTGTTGCTATTCCCCCTTCCTCAATCTAATATACCGCTGGGGATTGTGTGCCAGAAATTACATACTTGGTTTCTAAGGGCTAGTTCATATATATGCACATCACTTGATGCATCCACAGACCATACTTATG
The DNA here is from genome assembly GCA_034641385.1 of Darevskia mixta. Lineage (NCBI taxonomy): Eukaryota > Metazoa > Chordata > Lepidosauria > Squamata > Lacertidae > Darevskia > Darevskia mixta. The sequence continues at coordinate 1,675,131 of JAWWNH010000242.1, forward strand.
TGTGGAGCTCCTATATGTACACACGCACACACATGCACACACGTGTTATCATAGGTGGTCATCAAGTGATGAACATGCACTTGTGGACCAGCCTAAGGTCTGTTGAATAAAAAGCAAATATTGCCGTAATTTAGCTTTGAGTCATGCAGGCATACAACATTATCCCAGCTGCATTAGGGCAGGTTGATCTGCTGGCAGAATAAATCTTGAAAACATTCACATGCTCACCAAGGAATGTTCATCTCATAAGAAGCGTCACCTTGCATACTTTTGTGTCTCATAAACTTGAAGGTCAAATGAAACATTCATTGACAAATACAGAATATGAAACAGTCACAAATCCATGTGCTAACAACCTGCAAAAGGGAAACAGATGGGCCAGTGAGTCATGCGCCCTCCGTTTATGGGTCTTGGGGGACTTTTAAGGCAAAGCCCTGTGCTGGTCACTGAAAGGGGAATATTCATTTTCATTTAATTCAGATTTCCATTCATAGAGGGATAGCTGGGGAAGTAATTTGATTGCCAGCATATAATGGTAGAGTGAAGAGCTGCAATTTAAAAATGAAAATGCAGTCTCTAAGTCCTTAGAAACATTGAGGATGCTTTCTGGATTAAGCTAAAGCAATGGTGAACTTTTTCCATTTTGCCAGTATCCTTTTTATTGATTTTCTTCAATGGTAAAAATTATACATTCCAAATAAAATACAGAAGACACAAAATATTACCAAATAAATATATATAAATCCTTAAATTCCTTAAGAAGACTTGTATTATTTAAATATTTTTCTTAATTCACAATTACTTAATTTCTCCATATGACTTCCAACCTCCTCATTGAGGGTTCATCCTATTATTATTATTATTATTATTATTATTATTATTATCACTGCTTCCATATTCCTTATCTCGATTTCTTTCTTTATTCTATCTCATGTATTATTTATCTAACTTGCAAATTGAGGAGTTTAGTCAAAGCATGTCCAGGTTTTCACTTGTGGACAATGTTTAATTAAATATTTTTTATAAATTCCCCATTCTTTTTTCTTTTTTTTTACCTTCGAGTTGGCTGCCTCCTAATTGTCTCTGTCAATTTTGCTAATTCGAGATATTCAAACAATTTCTCCTGCCATTCCTCTTTTGATGGTATCATTTCACCTTTCCATTTTTTGGCGACCAGTATTCTCGCTGCTGTTGAAGCGTATAAGAATATTTTTATTTTTTCCTTAGGAATCTCTGGTCCCAATATTCCCAAGAGGAAGAAGGTTTCTGGTTCTTTTGTGAAAGTTTGTTTGAACATTTTTTATAATTTCCCCGTATATCATATCCTTTTTTTTTTTAAATGCAGCCCCACCACATATGAACTTTTTCCATTTTGATTTCTCTTCTGAGAAACCGCTGTACATGGATCACAGAGACTTTAATGCCAAAAAGGATCCCACTGGTTCCAGGTTTGGGTGTGCCCTGAGCAGGCTGCTTACCCTTCCAAGTGTCCTGATTTTCCAGGGACAGTCCCAGAATTACAAAAGCAATCCTTCCCCCCCCCCATATGATTTTTATTTATTTCCTATTACATTAACACTCAAAATTTCATCATATTATATTACATACAATAAGCTTAACGCTCCGCAGATCTATGACTTCCCTCCCTCCTTTCAACGGTTTTTAGTTATTTCTAGCCTCTAACGCTTTTGTTTTTTATTTATCTCTGACCTTTTTTTATCTTCCTCCTCTGATTTCAGTCAGAGATTATTCACATCTCACAACATAGGAATTACAACAGTCCTGTTAGTGTCTTTAAACTTGTACAATTTTCTTTTAAATAATCTATAAATTTACTCCAGTCATTCATGAACTTCCGGTCGTCTTGGTTCCTGACCTTGCCCGTCATCTTCGCCAGTTCGGCATAATCCATCATTTTTAGCTGCCAATCCTCTAATGTTGGTACCTCTTGTAGTTTCCACCTTTGAGCAACCAAAATCATTGTTACAGTGGTCACGTACATAAATAGTCTCTGATCTTTTTTAGCGATTTCATCTCCCATCAACCCGAGCAAAAACACCTCCGGTTTCTTGGGAAATGTATATTTTAATATCTTTTTTTAGTTCATTGTATATCATTTCCCAAAATACTTTAATCCTATCGCAAGTCCACCACATATGGTAAAATTCACCATCTTTTGCCCTGCATCTCCAACATAACTTGTTCTTCATTCTGTACATTTTTGCAAGCTTAACTGGCGTTATGTACCAACGGTACATCATTTTCAATACGTTCTCTTTCAAAATTGTGCATGCTGTAAATTTTAAATTCTGATTCCACAATTTTAACCATGCATCCAATTCAGTATTGTAACCGAAATCCATAGCCCACTTTATCATCACCTCCTTTACTTCTTCATCTTTTGTGTACCATACCAATAAGTAATTATACATTTACAAAAGCAATCCTGGCTTCTGGTTGGATCCCAGAATGTCCCTATTTTCCATGCCAGCACCACTGCCACCAAGCTCAAGGAGGAAGATGAGTCAACACTTGTCCCGAGCGACAGCAGTGAGGGCAGTGGTGCCTGTGCAAGAGCATCCCGTTGCTTCTCCATAGTCTCTCCATGGCTGCCGCTGGTCCCTGAAGCAGCTCCTAGTTGCCCTCCTCTGCACATGTTCCAGCTTGTCAACATCCTTCTTAAATTGTGGTGTCCAGAACTGGACACAGTATTCCAGGTGTGGTCTGACCAAGGCAGAATAGAGTGGGACTATTACTTTCCTTGATCTGGACACTATACTGCTGCGAATGCAGCCTAGGATAGTGTTAGCTTTCTTCTTGCTGCTGCAACACACTGTTGACTCATGCTAAGCTTGCAGTCAAGGGAGATGGCCCTAAATTCATAATACAATCAGGATTTGTGACCTGGTGAAAAATTGTATACTAAACCAGGTAACTGATGAATTTCAGAATCACTTGCACACTGCTTCAATGGGCACAAAACACTTGTTCCACTTTAGGGAGGGATAGGCTTTCATACAGGCAACTCTCAACTTTCTGGGCATCCATACTCCACTGTGAGCATGTGCTTCCTGTACTCATTACATTTATTTTTGAAAGCATCCTTGCATGGTCAGGCTACTCAAGTGTGTGTGTGTGTGTGTGTGTGTGTGTGTGTGTGTACACATCTACGGTGGGAGATCTAGCATATGTGCCTTTCCCTCCATATCCACATGTATACAAGATTGGGATCTTGGCTTTTTCACCTTTGAATTTTCCTAGCTGACAGTATAATTTATCAATGTCATCCTGAGTGGGTAGCTTGACAACCAATAGAGTAGTGGTAAGCAAAATAGACATCAGATAGTTTTGCATCCATTTCTATGTGTAAATAAAACCTCCAGACTAGCTTTGGCTCTTACTTGTGCAGTTGTTGACTCACAGAAGTGGCTCTTCCATGAGGTAGGAGCAGTCCCAGATTTACAGACGCCATCCCATTTTCTGATTTGATCCTGGAATGTCCTTAGGACACTTTTCCTTAGGACACCCCTATTTCCTAACACCTTGGTTTAGATTACCTAACTACTATATACCCCAATGCCTTTGGTGCGATGAGTTTAGCAGCCCTTGGGCCAATAAGATTCATGCTAAACTTTTATCTATTGGAATCTCGCCCATAGAACTCTTGAACCAAGATCTTACCTTAGCAAGGAAAATTATTAATCAAAGACTGGACGACATAGAGTGGCAGCGTAATCTTATGCTTGGTGGGGGGCTATGTTCCCCGCGTCAGTTGGGAGTTATTTCTCCAACTCATGTGCCATCTTACCTATCATCCCTTTCTATTGCCAGTCATCGTTTTGCCTTTATCAAAGCACTTTTTAATGTTTTCCCTTCGAATTCCCTTTTTCATAGATTTTCTAGGGGCCAAGTCTCGGTTTTATGTTCCTGTGATACCGGTAATAGATCGATCGAAACACTTCACCATATATATGTCCTTTATATTGTGTTGTCCGGAAGAACTTACTGTTACCATTAATCCACAAGTTGCCTGGGCACCCAGCAGATTTCCGCCTGGCCTTTTTATTGCAAGATACAGATCAGCATGTAACTTTACAAATGGCGAAATTTTTAACTTCCGTTTTGACATATAAACGTCGTAATGGACTGCTGTTTGGAAGCTGAAAATTCCTTATAGTATCTATTTCTAATTTGTACTCTTTTAAGTTTTACTGGTTCTAATTTTTTTAATCAAATTGTACTGTGTATTTGTTCTAGTTCTGTTGTTCTTATGAGCTTAAATCTGAAATAAAGTGATTGATCATCCCTATTTCCATGGAAGAAATGTTGGAGGGTATGGGGTTATGTGACCCCCAAGCCAAGGAGATAAGTAACTATACAACCTTTAGAATACATCTGAAGGCAGCCCTGCATAGGGAAGCTTTTTAATGTGTAATGGTTAAGTATGTTTTTATATATGCTGGAAGCCACCCAGAGTAGCTGGGGCAACCCAGTCAGATGGGCAGGGTATAAATAATACAACTATTTTTATCAGAGAAGTGTTGGAATGTATGATGTAACCGTTGCCCTAGCATCTTGTAGAGATGGGATCATGAGCAGAGTTTCTCCAGCTGACTTCAGGGCAGTAGAGGGAGAGGCATTATTTTAGGAACCTGGGGCTCAGGCAGGGGCACTGACTTGCCTCCCACATTGAGGGGACCTAGAGTCATGTGATGTCACATGCACAATGTCAGGTGCCCCCCCACGCATCCCACCACCCCCTCCGGCGCACGAGTGTTCACCCAGCGGTGGGGTCTGAAGCACGAGGAGGGTGGTATTCACCCTCCACATGCCCACCCCCTGCCCAGCTCCCGAGCACTCGCCCTGTGGTGGTGGGGGATAGCGGCCCCTCAGCCTCCTGCCCAATAATATTGAGGGGGCCAAAGCCCCTTCAGCCCCTTTAGTTGGCACCCCTGGGCTCAGGTCATTTAGGGCTTTAGCCGCTAATAGCAGAATTTTGAACTGTCTTCAGTTTTGAACAAAATTTATTTCTCCCCAAACAGCAATTAGTGCTAGCAGGGGAGAGATAGAACATCCTAATATATTTGCTCTCCCAAGAATGCAGTTGTAGCGAAGACTGCATTGCAGGCATACAGTGAAAATACGGGTAGCCGACAGAGCCAACGACAGCTAAATGGTCTTTTGAATTCCCACTCCCCATGACCTAGATCATAAATTGCTAAACACTCAAGAATATATAACAGAGGGGAAATATGGGCATCGCAAACCATTACTTGCTTTGTGTCTTGGTGTAGAAACTGGCTAAAAACAAACTTTGCTGAATGAAAGTTGAGTAGTCGGGATCAGTCCGCCACCCGCCTTAGGAGGAAGAATGAGTAACTCTGTCTGATTTCGGTGTGAGCTGTTCATCTCCAGGGTGAAGGAAATATGGATCACAAATTTCTGAATGCTTTAAAATAAACAAATGACGGTGAGGACTTAGCCTCAGCCAAATCACCTCACCCCTCACATTTCTCTCCAGGCCAAGCTGGCCCAAGACCATTTGCCGCCTGAAGGAGAAAATGAAATGGCGGCTCATGTCAAGGTTCCTGGTAAGCAAGAATGGTCAAGTTATACTGGCACGTGATGTAGAAAATTTCACGATTGCCTCTCCTTGGGAGTAAAACTACTACTACCACCACCATTTATAATAATAATAATAATAATAATAATAATAATAATAATAATTAATAATAATAATAATAATAATAATATTATGACTAATTGCTGCCTTTTCATGACACCCAAAACCAGCTGTTTGAGGCAGCTGCTTCACTCTGACCAGTGGCAGGACTGATCCTGTCTATCATCTAAGTGCTATCACATTTGTCATCAGTGGTGCTATTTTTCTAGAAAAAGAGGTGCCGAAACTCACCCTGAACACCTCCCTTGTTCTCTTAGACAGTGGCGGAGAGCAGGCAGGGGCGGGGCTGGGGTGCGTCCTGGGGGCGTGGCGCGCTGCCTGCGGGGGTGGGGTGCCCAGCGCGGGCGGGGGCAGCAGCGATGGCACCCTGCCGGGGTTGCGCTGCCGGGGACGGTGCGCTCCCCCTACACTCCTCTTCCTCCACCAGTGCTCTTAGAATGGCAATGATGCCCACCTGATAGGTGCTGGAACTGAGTCCTGGCGAGTTCTGGCTGAAAAAAAAGCCCTGGTCATCAGTATTTTAGACTATGCAATCTGAGTTACAAAAATAATAAATTGCTGAATTTACCGATGAGTTGAAATCTGCCCCTCATGACGCTCAAACAGTTTTCTTCCTGCCTTCCTAGCTTACGTCACTTCCAATATTGGAATTCCAAGCATGAATTCCAGGCAACAGAGCCCAGGAAGGGCTCCCTCAGTACCTCAGAGGGATACAGTAAACACAATGTTAAGCCAGTGCATTTTAGACATGCATCCTTGATCTAATTCCTCCCTCTGAATTCACTTCTTCATATTCCAAAAGTTGTCTGAAAAACTGCTCTATCTTCAAGAATAGCTGGAATGACATAGAGGCTTGAAAAAAGAATCTGATAGTCCAGAGCATTAGCATCTTTGAACCCTTGGCGCTTCAGAAATCCAAAGGAGGCGAATCCCATTAAAGCCTGCATTTTGGGTAGTGACAAAACCAAGCAGGAGCAAATTCCAACCAATCTCATTTTCAAGCAAAGCAGTTTCAGATAGTGATGAGGCAGAATACTGAATAGCTGTTGATGTGGTGTTCATTCCAGCAGGGAAAGCCCCTGGGCACTGAATTCTTTACTTCAAAATACACTGTTTTGTTTGAGCAAATTGCTTAATGGAACTCTTTCTAAATAGAATTCTGTTACCCAAGCACAAAGGCAAAACATTTGTATCAGGTTTGGGCAAATATTCTGTGCATAAAGAAAAATGTCTTGAAAGTTGAAAACTTGTTGCATTCTAAAAAGATAATTTAATCATATGATCACCTACCTACTAGCGATGAAAGAGGATTACAGTACTAGAACCCTACAATGCCTAGCTGATACTCTAGGCCAGTTTCCCCCCAAGTGTTACCTGTGGGGCATGGTGCCACCTGCAGAGACCTCCCACTGCACCTACAAGTCGCTGCCAATCCTTCACTCTTATTGGGGTACACTAACAGCAACCCTCACTGGGCTGAAAGGGATTTTTTCTTCTTTCTAACATCAATTTTAGGGTTTGCATATTCCGCCTTCAGAGCAGCAGTTTTGCCTGTAGAATAGCTGTTTCGTTGCCCAAAGAAGAAGAAACACATGCATAGATAGAATTACATTAAAAAATACAAGCAAGGGTGAATAAGGGTCATTGCCACATCACTGTTATGCTAGGTTTGCCATATCATGTGGTGGGTTTGTGGGAAGGCTAAGATCTTTTGGGAATCAATATATAACGAACTAAAGAAAATGTTAAAGTATACATTCCCAAAAACCCCAGAAGCGTTTCTGCTGGGATTGGTAGCTGAGGAGATTGCAAAAAGTGATATGCTACCACCGCTGCCAGAATCTTATGGGCTCAAAAATGGAAATCAACAGATATGCCAACTATGGATGAATGGAGATTAAAATTGACAGAGTATCTTGAGTTAGCAAAATTAACTGGAAGAATTAGAAATCAAAGAGACCAAAAGTTTCAATCAGATTGGAGTAAATTTATTGAATATTAAAAAAATTGTTGTAAAGATATGAATACATTCACAGGCTTAAATACAATACTTGCAATGTAATGATTAGAGTCTATATAGCTAATATGTAAAGTACATAAAACAATTCTGTATAAAAGGAAGTGAAAGAATGATGAGAAAGATGAAAACCAGAGGGGGAAAGTAGGGAAGTCACAATACTCGGCGGAGTATATGTATATGTAGTGACCTTATTAGAACGGTATGTGAAGTGTTTTGTTGTAATATATTGAAAACAGAATAAAAAGATATTGCAAAAAAAAAAAAAAAAGTTTGCCATATCTTGAAGCGCAAAAGAGGACATGTCTAGGATTTCCCGGACATATGGCAACCCTGTGTTATTCAGCAGGCTAGATTTGATTAGCTGAACAAAGGACGGTCAGCTGGAAATGAGGTGTTTTGTTTACACTGTGCAACATGACTGGCTGAAGGGCTGTAGAAGTGATTTCTTAAGGTCGTATCTTCAAATGACCCTTTCCCACATCAGTTCATTGGCAGAGGAGCCCTGCACAATTTTTGTGGAACCTCAGAGCGTTGCAGAGTATTCTGGAACCTGTTCCATGGAAGGGTGCATTCTCAGGATGACAATGACCTCACGGTTGTCCTCTGCAGACTGTCCCTTAAAAAGAGGCCCTCACTTCCTTTCTGCTGCGCTGGATGTGGGAAGATGGCGGACCAGCTGTTTTGGAGAAGTTTGCCTGCCATTGCTGAACTCTTAATAAGCTTCCTACGTGGAGAGCCAGCATGGTGTAGTGGTTAAGAGTGGTGGACTTGTAATCTGGTGAACCGGGTTCGCGTCTCCGCTCCTCCACATGCAGCTGCTGGGTGACCTTGGGCTAGTCACACTTCTCTGAAGTCTCTCAGCCTCACTCACCTCACAGAATGTTTGTTGTGAGGGAGGGAGGGAAAGGAGATTGTTAGCCGCTTTGAGACTCCTTAAGGGGAGTGAAACGCGGGATATCAAGTCCAAACTCTTCCAAAGACCTCCCAGGATTCCTAGGAGCACAGTTTGAAAATGACTTTGAATTATGAATTCAGACCCTCCAAGTGTCCCTATTTTCCAGGGACAGTCCCAGATTTACAGAAGCTGTCCCGTCCCAGCTTCTGGTTTAATTCCAGAACGTCCCACTTTTCCTTAGGACGTCCCTGTTTTCATTGCAGAAATGTTGGAGGGTATGGAATAAGATGTCCCCAGGGCTTTGTTATTTTCAGAACTCAGTTATTGCATCTCAGGTGGGCGCTATTGCCATTATAAGAGACCAAGGGAGGCGTTGATGGTGAATTCCGGCACCTCTTTTTCTAGAAAAATAGGGTATGAACAACAAGCAACTGAGACCAAGATTAACTGCAGAGAGGTTCTGTAACTGTAGAGGTGTTTGCTTGCTGTGATAAATGCTTTGCCTAAAATTTGCAGTATTCTCTGAGGCTCAGGAAGGATTATTATTATTATTTTAAGAGCACTCAATCAGACTAGGAATCAGTGTGCACAGAACTGAGGAAAAGCTTCCAATGAAAAGAAGGAAGGAAAGCTGAAGCAAATTGTGTAGGGCCAATTTCACGACTAACATTAGAAATTCTCCATATTTCAGAAGAAGGCTAGAATGGAATGCAGATTAAAACCCATACATGGAACAAAAATGAAACGGAGTATCAAGAAACCTGCTGGCCCTCAGCTACAGCCCTCAATTACTTAAGCAAGTTGCTTATGGATAAGATGAAGCTTTCCACTTCTGCGTTTCTCTTGGGCAAAATGTGCAGTTCACACGAGGAAAAAAAGATGCTCTCTTCAGACCAACTAGAGAAGTAAAACATTTATCACACCACAGCATTTCACACATTTCACAACGTGGGTTTCCCACAAAGTACTTTGCTTCCTTAGTGCTTCTCTGAGTTTTTGTTGACAAAATTAGTCCCAAGAGGTAACCCAAGAATGCTCAAATAACTCTCCAAAGAACTGAAAGGTGCTTCTAGCTATTAGAATTTCATGCCACTTCAAAAGAAGTTTTAAAAATAACTAAATGGGAATTCTTAACAAAATGCACAGCTGTTTTAAATAATGAAATCGGAAGGATACAATTGCTTAAGGGTATTTTCATGCAGTGCTATGTAGGCACTCCTGGGAGATGCTAGGCCAGTGATGGCTAACCTTGACACCCCAGATGTTTTGGAACTACAACTCCCATCATCCCTAGCTAACAGGACCAGTGGTCAGGGATGATGGGAGTTGTAGTCCCAAAACATCTGGAGTGTCAAGGTTAGCCATCACTGTGCTAGGCGATGGGTACATTTCTAGTCCACCAATGACAAGTATGCAACTAGTCCAAAGTGTGACCTAGGCTCCACCTGTCACTCAGCTTGCGAGTGTCCCTTTTGCAACCTATAGAAGGATATTCCTTTAAACTTCCAGAGAAGGCAACAGACTTCAGCTGAGGTTGTTTTTTTAAGTAAGTTTCAGAGATCACGGAATCAAGTTCTGTTGCTATTCAGGTCTGTATAGGGCCCTGCCTTATATTTATCAGCAGATGATAGAAAGGGGGAACACAGTGTCCCCCTAGAGCATGCTTCCTCAACCTCGGCCCTCCATATGTTTTTGGCCTACAACTCCCATGATCCCTAGCTAGCAGGACCAATGGTCAGGGATGATGGGAATTGTAGTCTCAAAACATCTGGAGGGCCAAGGTTGAGGAAGCCTGCCCTAGAGCCTTGCAAAATCAGGTACAAAACCAACAAAATAATAATCATGAGATGGGAGTGAAGACGGGGGAAGCGCAGGAGCCGCTGAAAGCCGAAGCCATAAAGAGAGGCTAGACGTCAGTTCTTAAAGGCTCTAGGAGCCCCACTCCACACCCAGCAAGACAAAGGTATTGAGAAGGTTAGCATGGTTTTCTTTTCTCTCTGAGTGGAAAGAAATGAGAGTGGGGGCCTGAAGGGGTTTCCCAAACACACTCTTGGGTGTTGTGTCCTAACCTTAATGAGCATTGATGTATTTGATGTGCTGCCCTGCCAGTGGGTTGTAGCATAGCTGTCAACCCTCCTTTTTTTGCGGGAAACTCCTTTATTCCAATGCCGTTTCCCGCTGCTATCCCGGATTGTTGATATCCCTTAAATTTCCCGGATTTCAAAGGAAGCAGCTCCTCTCCCTCCCTGCCGGCCAGGGAGGCTCCTCAGCTGCGTTGCTCGGCTGCCAATAAGGAGTCTGAGACCGACTGGGGGCGGAGCTTGCATGCCTTGTGCAGCCAGACCCTCATGCCCAACCAGACAGACAGCCTGCCTGCCGTCTACGCGCTCGCTCTTTCGCTCACCCGTTCGTGCGCAGCCTCTGGAGCGCAGGGTGGCAAGGCTACTTGGTGCCATTGCAGCGCCCTCGTGGCATCCCTTATTTTCAAATCCGAAAGTATGAAAAAATCCCTTATTTTCAAATCCGAAAGTTGACAGCTATGGTAGGGGGCTTCATGTATGGGGCTTCCTAGTGCCTTCTAGAAATCCGGTACTTTCTGGATTACCGTATCTGCTGGACGTAGGGTGGAAATAACTCCTGTATGTCATGTTTTGCCCTTTGGTAGATCACTATTCTAGACAAAAAGGGTGGCTTTTAGAATCAAGATTCTGGAGGGAACCATTCAAAATGGCAGGGGAAGGCAACGTACCCTTCAGGCTGAATAGTTCAGCCCAATTTAAGGGCTGTCAGCCCTGTATGGTTTGGCTTGATGAAGCTGGTTGGGCTCTTTAAAGGTCACGGCAAAGAGAAGCAATCAGTCACAGATGGGCAAAGGTGTCGTTAGCTTGTCAGCTGGAGCAACAGAGCCGGGTCTGTGTTCAGCATTTATTCAACAGGCTGAGGTGGCATCCAGCAGCCATATATATCCCTGCATATTTTCTAATGAAAAGGACAACAGCCCAAGACTCCATAGCTCAGGCTCACACTATTGGCTATCGATCTGTGTTTTGTGTTTTGTTTTTAATGTCATTAGCATCTGCTTTTACAAGGATGCAAGAGCCTTAAGTGGGTGGTGTTAATGATCACCTCGCCGAGATTTATAGCATTTCAGCCTATTCCTTAAAAGAAAGCCATACTAATTTCCCAAAGCACTGGCTACGGAGAATTATCACTGAAATATCACACAAGGGGAAAGAGTCTACATTGCAAGCGCAGTACAGCTGGGCTCTGTCTGTCTTGCAGGGAAATTCTGGCTTGCAGGGGGGTTGTTCGAGAAACTGCCAAGAAAATGGCATCCACTCGGTAATGCTTCCAAGCAGGAAAAGTTCATACTGGAAGGCAGGAAATTATTGTCAACTACAGGCAAGGGCGCGGGTGGCGCTGTGGGTTAAACCACAGAGCCTAGGGCTTGCCGATCAGAAGGTCGGTGGTTCGAATCCCCGTGACTGGGTGAGCTCCCGTTGCTCGGTCCCAGCTCCTGCCCACCTAGCAGTTCGAAAGCACGTCAAGTACAAGTAGATAAATAGGTACCACTCCGGTGGGAAGGCAAACGGCGTTTCCATGCACTGCTCTGGTTCGCCAGAAGCGGCTTAGTCATGCTGGCCACATGACCTGGAAGCTGTACGCCGGCTCCCTTGGCCAGTAAAGCGAGATGAGCGCCGCAACCCCAGAGTCGGTCACGACTGGACCTAATGATCTGGGGTCCCTTTACCTTTACAGGCAAGGGCTGCTGCCACAGAGGCAGGGTTTGCCCCAACCTGGGTTCCTTGCCCTCCCAACTTTCTTTCAGAAACAGAATCTAACACAGGAGATATGTTATGCATGAAGAGAGGATGTTCCTGTTTGCTGTCATTGCCAAGAAATATTCAAAAGGTCACATTAAATAGATGGAGGAAATGAAGTGTGAAGCAATCTAATCTTGATACTGGTGGAGGTCATGATGCTCCGCTGTCTTGCAAATTAAGACAGAGTTTAGTTGTGTTATTGTGGCCTCGGATATTTTTGCACTCTTAAGTAAAGAAGCTTTCTTTTTTAAAGTGAAAAGCAAAAATATGCACTTCTAATTAGGAAATGGGAGTGCCTGATCTCCTCATCTGTCTCCTGAGAAATCTCTATGTGGGACAAGAAGCTACAGTTAGAACTGGATATGGAATAACTGATTGGTTCAAAATTGGGAAAGGAGTACGACAAGGCTGTATATTGTCTCCCTGCTTATTTAACTTATATGCAGAATTCATCATTCGAAAGGCTGGACTGGATGAATCCCAAAACGGAATTAAGATTGCCGGAAGAAATACCAACAACCTCAGATATGCTGATGACACAACCTTGATGGCAGAAAGTGAGGAGGATTTAAAGAACCTTTTAATGAGGGTGAAAGAGGAGAGCGCAAAATATGGTCTGAAGCTCAACATCAAAAAAACTAAGATCATGGCCACTGGTCCCATCACCTCCTGGCAAATAGAAGGGGAAGAAATGGAGGCAGTGAGAGATTTCACTTTCTTGGGTTCCATGATCACTGCAGATGGTGACAGCAGTCACAAAATTAAAAGACACCTGCTTCTTGGGAGGAAAGCAATGACAAACCTAGACAGCATCTTAAAAAGCAGAGACATCACCTTGCTGACAAAGGTCCGTATAGTTAAAACTATGGTTTTCCCAGTAGTGATGTATGGAAGTGAGAGCTGGACCATAAAGAAGGCTGATCGCCAAAGAATGATGCTTTTGAATTATGGTGCTGGAGGAGACTCTTGAGAGTCCCATGGACTGCAAGAAGATCAAACCTATCCATTCAGAAGGAAATCAGCCCTGAGTGCTCACTGGAAGGACAGATCCTGAAGTTGAGGCTCCAGTACTTTGGCCACCTCATGAGAAGAGACGACTCCCTGGAAAAGACCCTGATGTTGGGAAAGATGGAGGGCACAAGGAGAAGGGGACGACAGAGGACGAGATGGTTGGACACTGTTCTCAAAGCCACCAACATGAGTCTGACCAAACTGCGGGAGGCAGTGGAAGACAGGAGTGCCTGGCGTGCTCTGGTCCATGGAGTCACGAAGAGTCGGACACGACTAAACGACTAAACAACAACAATTAGGAGATATATGATCATAAAGTAAAGTTTCCTTTAGAAATTTTGTTTTACTTTACAAAAATTGTTTAAATTCAGTCCCACTGAACTAAATTTTAAGATATTGGCAGGTGCCTTGCATTTACGCATTTGCAGTTTCCTGTTGCTCATAAGAGGAGCACAACAAAGACGCAAAGGGTCTGGGGCTCACAAATTTGCTGTCTGAGCACAGGGGAGGCAGGCCTGCTTTCTTATAGCATAGTTAACAGTTGCTCATTCTACGTGTGCCTATTTTACTGCTTTTAATTTTTGTTTGTTATAATCGTTCTGTTTTATATACAGCACATTATAAAATGAAATAAAAATAAAAATAAACTTTACAAATAATAATAATAATGGTGTGATGTGACTTCATGGCAATATGTATTTCCTGTAGTCCAGATGGATGATTTATATATGGATGATTCTCAGAAATGCAAACAAGAAGGAAGCACCTATAAGATTTTGTTCTAAGCTGTTTTAAAGGTCTGTTGTCAGGCAGGAAGTTGGGACATCCTATATAATAAAGAGCCTGTGTCCGTCCGTACCACTTTCCGTCAGTCAGAGGAAATCGCCAGTGCGCGTGCGTTCCAGTGACACAGGGGTTGGAGGACGCAGACCAATAGGAGCGGGGGCAGAGGCGCGAAGCGCCGCTGCCCGCAGCCTCCTCCTGTTGGCCATCTTCAGCGGACCTTTCCGCTGCCTCCGCCGATGGCTCCGGCTTCGGACGCAGACCAATAGGAGCGCCGCTGCCCCCAGCCTCCTCCTGCCGCCCTTCCGTTGTTGGAGCGCTGCGTTGGAGCGCTGCCTTTCTTCTACCGCTCGCCGTTCGCCTTTGCCGTTTGCCCTTACCTCCCCACCCGCACACCTCACCTCCCCGCGCCGTTCGCCCCTGTGAGCCTTAACATCGGGCGCCCTGGGGCTTTTCCTGCCGTCGTTCTCCCGCCGCCGTCGCCTTCCTCGCTGGCCGCCCTGTGAGGCTTTAACGGCAATTTGCCTCACATCGGGCGCCCTGTGCGCCCTCTCATCACACTTGCACACTTACACACACACACACACACACACACACACACACAAACCACAACCAAGTCCCCCCCCACGCGCTTCCCCCCTCTCCCTACCTTCGCAGCCGGGCCGAGGGAAACTGCTTGCGAGGAGGAGGACGAGAGCTGGGCTTGGAGGCTGGGGAGGGGAAGGGTTAATGGGGGGAGAGAGAGAGAGAGAGCGCACGGGCTGCCGCGTCTCCGTCACTTGCACACTTACACACACACACACACACACAAAAACCACAACCAAGACCCCCACCCCACCCCCGCGCGTGCTTCCGAGGAGGCCCGGCAATAAACGGGGGAGGAGGGCGGGGGGCTCCACCTCCTCCCGCCGCCACCGCAGGGCTCGGAGTCGCCGCCTCGAGAGGGTCCAGGAGGGTGGGGAGGTAAAGGGGTTAATGGGAAGGAGAGAAGGCTGGGGAGGGGAAAGGGTTAATGGGAAGGAGAGGAGGGTGGGGAGGGGAAAGGGTTAATGGGGAGGCGAGGAGGGTGGGCAGGGGAAAGGGTTAATGGGGAGGACAGGAGGGTGGGGAGGGGAAAGGCTTAATGTGTTTGGGGAGGGAGATGCAGCGTTTTTGGCACGGGATGATGCGAGGTGTGTGGAGGGGGGAAGAGAAGTAGTCTGGCATATATACAGTATATATCCGCCTCTGGCTAGCGCCTGTTTTTTGCAACAGGCTTAATATACTAGTAAGTAAATAAAAACCACAGTGCTTTTTTGAATATTCAGATATATCTGATCTTAAACTGTCAAATAGTCCAGATGTTTTATTTTTTTTATTTTTGAGGTGGGGAGAGTCCACATACATAAATGGAGTATTTAAGGACAGGTCTCTAGACAGTGAAGTGTTTTTTAATATCTTGGGATTATTTTCTCAGCCAATAACAGCTGGGATAAGCATCGCAGTCCGGCAAAGCTTTCTCACTCAAGTGTTCTGCAGTATTTTGCTTCTGAAAATCTGAAAATAATATATAATGTTGCCAAAGTGCTGGTTTCAAATTGCGAGCGGCACTTCATCAATCCCACAGAGAATGAGTAAGAGGTCTGGTTGGAAAACATGGGTGTGGGCAGATAGAAATGCACTCATAATATGAATCAATTGCTCCGATCATAAAGGTGTGGTTAATATTGCACTGCAGTAATAAAATTGCCATTGGTGCTGTACAGTAGAGCAGAGATGAGATGAGGCCACAGCAGCTGGGCTAAGGATAGACGTGATGCTGCAACAACATGTGGGCCATATTGTCTCATGGAAAACCACCTTTGATTTTCCATTCAGTTCAGGCAAAACATGTTCTTCTGTCAATAACCTGGACCCAGTTATTCTAAATATCAGCCGATTATGCTGCATGGAAATCACCGACAATACCAAGACATGTAGTTAGACAGACTGTGACTGGGTTCAAATATTTTTTTTTAGCATTTTGAAAACATGCCCACCAACGCATATTCAGCAGCGTGGAGAACCCTGAACGGCCACTCTACTGCCGGAGCATCACAACAACAGACCTATGGTAATATGTTTAGCCTGGTTTGCTTCTGATAAATATTGATCACTGTGTATTACACTTAAATAAAAAACCTTAAGAGTTACACTGATGCATTTTCAAAACATAGTCGAGCCATTTCAACTTGCTAAAGCCTACATTATATACAGCTGCCTGACAGAATATGTAAAAAGGTAAAAGGTAAAGGGACCCCTGACAGTTAAGTCCAGTCGCGAACGACTCTGGGGTTGCGGCGCTCATCTCACTTTACAGGCCGAGGGAGCCAGCGTTTGTCTGCAGACAGTTTTTCCGGGTCATGTGGCCAGCATGACTAAGCCATTTCTGGCGAATCAGAGCAGCACATGGAAACACCATTTACCTTCCCGCCGGAGCGGTACCTATTTATCTACTCGCACTGGTATGCTTTCGAACTGCTAGGTTGGCAGGAGCAGGGACCGAGCCACGGGA
This sequence comes from Darevskia mixta, assembly GCA_034641385.1. NCBI lineage: Eukaryota > Metazoa > Chordata > Lepidosauria > Squamata > Lacertidae > Darevskia > Darevskia mixta. The sequence continues at coordinate 1,691,880 of JAWWNH010000242.1, forward strand.
GCTCACCCCATCGCGGGGATTCGAACCACCGACCTTCCGATCGGCAAGCCCAAGAGGCTCAGTGGTTTAGACCACAGTGCCACCCGCGTCCCTGTCAGAATATGTAATATCACTCATTTCTTTGAAGGCCCATCAGCCGCAAAGGCCCAAGTGCAACCTGGCTAACGTAAGGAAATCCCTGCATACAAAGACAAAAGGCTGCCCAGCCCAGCATTTTGTTTTCAAAGTGGCCAACCAAATCACTTTATCCCATCCTCCAAAGCAGCTTACAAGTTCCTTCAGGGCCAACTGATTCCCCTGTGCTCTACGTCAGCCACTGAGATCCTCTGATGGGGCACTTGTGGTGATGCCCCACATACCTGAAGTTTGCTTGTATGTACTCAGTTGGCCTACAGGTGTGGCAGGTCCTGCCCTGTGGAACTCCCTGCCATTAGAGGTTTGGCAGGGGCCGCCCCTCCCTTCTTTCATACAGCTTCTGAAAACTAGAATGTTCCTATTAAACCAACCCCAATGACGCGGATGGCGCTGTGGGTTAAACCACAGAGCCTAGGGGTTGCCGATCAGAAGGTCGGCGGTTCGAATCCCTGCGACGGGGTGAGCTCAAGTTGCTCAGTCCCAGCTCCTGCCCACCTAGCAGTTTGAAAGCACGTCAAAGTGCAAGTAGATAAATAGGTACCGCTCCGGCGGGAAGGTAAATGGCGTTTTCATGTGCTGCTCTGGTTCGCCAGAAGCGGCTTTGTCATGCTGGCCACATAACCCGGAAGCTGTACGCCGGCTCCCTCGGCCAGTAATGCGAGCTGAGCACCACAACCCCAGAGTTGTCCGTGACTGGACCTAACGGTCAGGGGTCCCTTTACCTTTACCTTACTCCAACCAATGTTTACAAAAATGTATACAAGTAGATATTTGTAAATACCTTGTTGTGTGAAGCTTGTAGTGGGTTTCCTAATAGCTCAATATCCTTGATAGCTCAAAAAGTGATTTAATTGTGTCTCGTTCTAAATGTCTGCAAAAGGCTGATGCTCCTGCTACTTTTCACAATAGTTTAGAGAAGGGAAAGCCAATAAACCAGTCAAGCTAATCTCCTGACTTGGGCAGAATTGTTCTCTTTGGTGCTTTTACTGGTGTTGTGTCTAGACTAGTTTTTAAATGAGGCAGGAGATGAAGGCTTCCAAAAGCTTCTGTGGTTGGAGAAATTAGTCACAGCTCAATGGAACTTGGTAGAAATTCTAGGTTTTGCCCTGGTTCCAACCACTGTCATCCCTTTCCCATACAAAATGGTACAGACAGGATAGCAGCTGCTTATATTAAGACTTTGAAGTGCTTCCAACACTCTGGTTCTTGTGGCCTAGTGGCATCCAAAAGCTTGTAACAAACTGTTCCGGCGTTGGAAGTGAATAGCTCAGGAGGAAAAGCTTCCCCCATGGATCCAGTTCAGATTATAAATCATGGATGGAACTATACTGTGATGGCATCCAAAGATGATCCAACAGGGCATTCCACTTCTTAAGGCACTCCCTTATTGGAAAATTATCCTTCACATTAACTAGGCAATTATGAACAGTCAGCACAATAAGAGTCATAGAATCGTAGAGTTGGAAGGAACCTAAGTGTCATCTAGTCCAATCTCAGCTCAAGCATCCATGACAGATGGCCATCCAACCTCTGCTTAAAAACCTCCCAGGAAGGAGAGTCCGCAGCTTCCCAAGGGAGACTCTTCCACTGTTGAACAGCTCTTACTATCAGAAAGTTTTGCCGTATGTTTAGTCGGAATCTCCTTTCTTGTCACGTGAAACCATTGATTCGAGTCCTACCCTCCAGAGCAGGAGAAAACAAGCTTGCTCCCTCTTCCACGTGACAGCCCTTAAGATATATGAAGGTAGCTATCATATCTGCTCTCCGTCTCCTCTTTTCTAGGCTAAAAATACCCAGCTCCTTCAAGCACTCTTCGTAAGGCTTGGTTTCCAGACCCTTGATCATCTTGGTTGCCCTCCTGTGCACATGTTCCAGCTTGTCAACATTTTTCTTAAATTGTGGTGCCCAGAATTGGATGCAGTATTCCAGGTGTGGTCTGACCAAGGCAGTATAGAGTGGTACTATTACTTCCCTTGATCTGGACACTATACTTCTGTTGATGCAGCCTAGAATGTACTGCTAGTAAGCCAGGTGCCCCCATCTTATATTTGTGCATCTGATTCTTCCTGCCTAAGTGCAGAACCTTACATTTACCTACTGACATTCATTTTGTTAGCTTGCACCCAGTTCTTCAATATGTTAAGGTCATTTTGAATTCTGATTCTGTCTTCTACGGCGTTAGCTACATCATGGGGGACTTTGTCAAAAGCTTTACTGAAATCAAGATACACTATGTCCACAGCATTCCCCTGATCCACCAAGCTTGTTACTCCATTAAAAAAAAAAAAGAGTTTCATCTGACATGACTTGTTTTTGAGAAACCCATGTTGGGTCTTACTAATCACAGCATCCTTTCCTAAGTGCCCACAGACTATCTGTTCTAGGACCTTTTCTGGTATCGTTGTCAAGCTTTCCCCCATTTTGAACATGGGGCCAACACTTACCTGCCTCCAGTCTGCAGGGACATCACCTGTTCTCCAAGAATTCTCAAAGATAATAGACAAAGGCTCTGAGATTACACCCACAAGCTCCTTTAGTACCCTTGGATGCAGCTCATCAAGCCCTGGAGATTTGAATTCATTTAAAGTAGCTAGGTGTTCCCTTACTACCTCTTTTCCTATATTGGGCCGCAGCTCCCTCCTTACATCATTTATTTTGTTATCATCAGGTTGGGAATTGCTTTCCTTCTGGTGAGATCTCATGAGATCTTGGAACTCTCGTGAGATCTGCTGGAAGCTGCTACTGCACAAGTCCGCTTAGTGAGGCTTCGGTGGGGGATGCTGGCAAGCAGGGGTTGCCACAGGGGGGACCTTAGGTGGCAAAACAGGATGGGCTGCTCTTGCCACCAGTGAGTTGTTGCTGTCACTGTGGATCCTTCCTTCAAGTATTTCTTGTTCCTCTCACTCCCTTCCTTTTATGCCTTCATTGGCATAGTTGGATTGCTCACCACAGCCCTCCAGTTGTCCTTTCTCTCACCTCTTATGGGGTGGGTAAGTCCTGCCCTACATAATTGATCACAAGATGTGGCACACACACACCATTTGAATAGCAATGCCCATCAACTTTCACAGGGCCCAGCCCTCTCAAATATTCTATTGGGACCTCAGCCCCCAGGAATTCGCTCCTGTATGGAGTGTTTTCAAGTGATTACCTTCTCTCTCTTTTTTAAAAAAATTTTTTTTATTGATTTTAACACTTTTAAGCACTTTACATTACCGTTAAATTTTCATCCTTCCCCCCCTCTCACTGGGGGAAGCAAATTTCCATTCCCCTCTCTCACTGGGAAAAACAATAAACATTTCACATTTAACGTAATTAACATACTTCATATCATTGCTTGAGTCTGACCTAATTCTCTAGGCCAGATATTCTTCCTTCCACAATTTCCTTTTTCGGTTGACTTCCTCGAGTCCCCCCTGTTGAATTCATGATCTATCCTCTTTATCAGTTTCCCAAATTTTTTCATAAAATCATAAAATACCAAAAATATTTTACTTACTTTAACAATCCTAATTCTACACCTCAGCTCCTCAAGCGATTACCTTCTCTATTGCTTTAGCCCGGCCATTGCTTTTTTTAGCCAATACTAATTCTTCTTCCGCTGCCTATATTTTTTTTATTGCTGCCTCTTTGCTCATTCCCCCGTCTTGAGGGGCCTCGTTTCTCTGTGGAGCGCTGTGACTCTAATGTTAAAGGTCCTAAAAGGTCTTGTTTCAGTGTGTGTGTGTGTGTGTGTGTGTGTGTGTGTGTGTGTGTAGAAGTATATATGGGTAGAGGAAGTGCATGTGATAAGAAAACCAGGGGATGGAGCCACAAACAGATATATTGCTGGGTATGCATTTTAAGAGCCAACCGTGTCATGATGACGGGTCACTGAAGGTTTTGCTTTGGAGGAAGACAGTTTGATAGACAGGGGACCGCCATTATTGGCCACCATCTGTACATAATCCGAGGGAGGGTGGTTTGGTGTGGGCCTGAGGCCACGCAAAGGAAACACTCAGATCCCAACCACCTCTAAATTTAAGCTCGACAACTTGACAACTGATGAGCTCCAGAAGCTGGGTGACAAAGCCACACTTCTGCTGTGGTTCCCCCCTTCCTCTTCATTTAAAAGCTCTTTGATGGTACCAATTGCGACTCCAAATCCAACAACTGAAGAATCACACCAGCATTTCTGTGGCAAGGGGCTACTTTGATAATTTGAGACAGGCAGCATTCTTAACTTCATTTTTTAAAAACAGAATCAACATTTGCTTTGGCAATATGGCAATGTAGCAAAAGGCTAGCAGTTATTATTATTAATCTCGTAAAAACATGTTTATGTGTAAGATGGGGTTTTTGGCAAATGGGTTGTGGGGATGTTAAAAGAGAGAAGAGAATGTGCTTGGAAAACACATTCAAACCTCCAGAATGCAGTGAAGTGTTCAGGGTTGGCTTTAAGGGGAAAATCCAGCTCCCAAACGTCTCATTACTTGCTTCTGTTAGGCCTAATAAACACAAACCACAAGTGTTGTGGGGCCGGGTGGTGTGGAGGGTGAGGTGTGGTCCCTTCTGCTCTCATGCACAGCTTTGTGTGACTTCACAACACACCTAGCCTTGTGTGGTCAAATTTTCACCCTTCCCTACGCGTTTCTGTTATTCAAATCATGTGTTATGATTCAGAAACCAGACGGCACTTGCTCACCACATACAACTTAAACATACAACTTGTGACCCACCAGATCAAATACAGTACACCAGTTATCTGTTGCGGCCTGTCAGGAGCTTGACCGATACCCATTGTTTTTGCAGTGCTGGGTAATGGTGGGGTAATCCAGGAGGTTTATTGACTCCTATAAGATCACCATGGCAACCTTAACCTTAAGGAGGTTTATTGACTCCTATAAGATCACTATGGCAACCTTAACCTTAACCCTGGTGTGTGGGAATCCCTTGCAGATGAACACAATGCCTGGAGACAGACAGTATCCAGAGAAGAAACGACTGCTGGGAGGAGTGCAGAGAGAAGAAATGCAACGATGCACCTGCAAAAAGAGATGCCTTTGTCTGCCCCAGCTGCAATAAAACATGTCTCTCCCCTATTGGTCTCTACAGCCACAGCAGTCGCTGTAACTCTCCAATGGTTTGATTACCCTCCTGAAGGCACACTCCTCCATTGTCTCTCAAGACAGGTGGATGCTAACAGAAGGTGGGGGGGGGGACTATGTATGATGCAAAATGTGCCTTTGCAGTCAACAGTCAGCTGTTTTATTTTAATGCAGATTGCATCAGCTTCGGAGATTGTTACTTATCAGGATCGCATCAGGTAAGAATGAATTTAACCATTTGCCCCCGTTATGAAGAGGATGAGCTCCTCATGAGCTCATACTTGTGAGAGGAGGAGGATATTCAATGGGGATGTTGCTTGCTTTGCAGAATTTATGATGCCTTGCAGATTAGCAGTGTCTGTTGGGTACTTACTCCCCCACCTGAACTGTGCTAATAAACGGATGTCACAAATAATTCCCCAGTGTCCTCTCCTCTCAGGGAAACAGACTTTCTTGCATCTGCCCCTGGAACACCCTAACACTTGAAGGAAGCGCAGAGCTGGGCTCAAAAGAATAAAAACTATTCTTTGTCACCATGCTTCCCAAAGATCTCAGCTGCTCTTTTTAGGGGCTCCTAGTTTTTCTCCAGCAAGCCTAGCATGGGGGGGCACCTTTTAGCACTTTTGGGAGAGGCAAGAGGGCGTCAAAGTCTTCTGCAACCTTTGTCGTGGGTGTGAAGTACTTAAGTGAAGATCAGAAACTGGAAACCCAGAGGCAAAGCACATGTCACTAGCTAAAGTCTCCTTTATAAAGTAGCTCCCCTGTAGCACAGACTGCTGGCTTCCATATTGTCTACTGGGTAATAAAAAATGTTTTCTCATGATGTACCCTATGATTTCTCTTCTGTGACTACCTCCCTTAGCTCACTGAACACTACTTTCCTGTGAGGTCATTCCCTCACAACACTAATCACTACAGTCAGACTTAATGTATTAAAGCATTTTCTTATTTTAGCCACTGGTTTCATGCAGGAACAGTGAGACCTGCAGCTCTTCATACAAGTCTGATGTACTAAACCCCTTGTGTGAAATTCAATAATTAAGTCCCAGGCACCAGTGGTGTAGCGTGGAGGTGGTGGGGGCACAGGGGTGGTTGCCCTGGGTGCAAAATGGTTAGGTCTATGCTAAAGTATAGCATCTAGATCAAGGGAAGTAATAGTACCACTGTATCTGGTCAGACCTCGCCTGGAATACTGTGTCCAGTTCTGGGCACCACAGTTCAAGAAGGATACTGACAAGCTGGAACGTGTCCAGAGGAGGGCAACCAAAATGGTCAAAGGCCTGGAAACGATGCCTTATGAGGAACGGCTTAGGGAGCTGGGTATGTTTAGCCTGGAGAAGAGACGGTTAAGGGGTGATATGATACCCTGTTTCCCCTTTTTTAATACGTAGTCATAAAGTAAGCCATGGCAGGGTTTTTGTACCTTTGTGAGAAGTAAGACGTACCCCAAAAGTAAGCCATGGTGCTGCCATTGTTCCCGTCGCCTCCTCAGCCCCTCCTGCGTGCGCAGGGAGCCAGTGAACCAGCAAGAGGCGCCGGGGGGGGGGAACGCGCCTATTGCGGAGTTCTGCCCCGCCTGCTCAGCGCGCAGGGGGAGGCTGTACCGTACCATACTGACGTAATAAAAATAAGACATCCCCCGAAAATAAGCCACCCTGTGTTTTTTTGAGGAGAAAAAATTATAAGACGGTGTCTTAAAAAGGGGGAAAGACGGTAGCCATGTTCAAATATATAAAAGGATGTCATATAGAGGAGGGAGAAAGGTTGTTTTCTGCTGCTCCTGAGAAGTGGACACGGAGCAATGGATTCAAACTACAAGAAAGCAGATTCCACCTAAACATTAGGAAGAACTTCCTGACAGTAAGAGCTGTTTGACAGTGGAATTTGCTGCCAAGGAGTGTGGTGGAGTCTCCTTCTTTGGAGGTCTTTAAGCAGAGGCTTGACAGCCACCTGTCAGGAATGCTTTGATGGTGTTTCCTGCTTGGCAGGGCGTTGGACTGGATGGCCCTTGTGGTCTCTTGCAACTCTATGATTCTATGATTCTAGGGGAGCAAAATTTCAACACTTGGTGCTGCCTCAATATAGTTGCATGCTTCTTTTGCGGGGCTCCACTGAAAATGGCTTCCCCATGCAAACCAGGAAGTGACACCCCCCCCCAATCCATTTCTCTTCATCCCACCCACTGCTCTGTGTGGCCCCGGGTGCCAGCAATCCACACTACGCCACAGAGGTTTCATAAACACCTCTTTAATTTTGCAATAAGGTTTTCAGGCATGCAGAAGTAAGTAACCTCTCATGCAGATAGGGTTGTTCACACAGGGTACCTTTAAAGCACATCCAAAGCACTTGCTTTCCCTCAAAGAATTCTGGGCATTGTAGTTTGTTAAGGGTTGCTGGGAGCTGTAACTCTTTGTGGGGTGAACTATAGTGCCCAGAATTCTTTGAGGGGGAGATGTGCTTCTAATGTGCTTTAAAGGCAGTGTTGTTGTTTTCTGGGGGTACTCAAGGATACCTTCCCCCTCCAAAAAACAACAACACCCCGTTAAAAGTGTGGCACTTACTGTAACAACTTCATAGTTAGTACCGGCACCTTTTTTTCTAGAAAAAGGAAAAGCACTGTTTAAAGGTATAGTGTGTATCCAGCCTCAGTCATATGCAGAGTAGCTTTATGGAACTAAATGAACTTAAATTACTTAACTAGCTTAAGTCCATCACTTTCTGTGGGTCTACACCAGGCATAGGCAAACTCGGCCCTCCAGATGTTTTGGAACTACAACTCTCATCATCCCTAGCTAACAGGACCAGTGGTCAGGGATGATGGGAATTGTAGTCTCAAAACATCTATGCCTGGTCTACACTGAGAATGGATTGGTTAGATGCAACCCATAAACATCTCTTGGTAAAACACTGTGAGAAAGGAGAGACCTTTTACTTCCTTTGAGGTTGAGAGAAGAATGTCTCCCGAACGGCAAGTCTCCTTAAGGCTCTTTATATTTCCCCCCTTAAATTGCATTTAACTAGTAAAGTTTTCCATTACTTGATGTTCTAATTCAAACAATGAGCTGAGGATATTTCTGCCTTGTAGGCAATTCTACTAAATGCTACTCCCCAACAAAACATGTTAGACGTACCCATATGAATCGTGTGAACAGAAAGAGCTAAAGCTAAATCCCAATGAAGTAGTATTGGCTAAAAAAAGCAATGGCTGGGCTAAAGGATTTAACAACAGTTTATTCTATGGGATCCCCTTTTGCAGTATGTTGATTCATTGCTCACTTTCTAGTCCTCCAGTATGGAGGCTGATCTTAGGGATAAGCTGCATATATTTGTTAGAAGATGAGCAAATTTCACATTTGTGTTTTTCCCCCTTAGCTTATTGCCATCTGGAAGTGGTGATTTCTCAGTTTTTAATTTGTCAGCCAGGCCTATAATTTCACCTCTTTTCGTCACTGTTCCCCTCAGACTCCCTTCCTGCGAAAGTTAGTTCAGGCACAGGGATCTGCCCTACCTGCTGAGAAGACAGATGCAAACAACATATTGTGCTTCTCTGCAACCCCTTTTTCTTCCATTAGCACAACTTCAACTCCCTTGTTCTCCAATGGCCTTATCTGTCTTCCTAACTAGTTTCCTGTTTCTAATGCATTTTTAAAAAATTGTTGTTGGTCTTCCTGTTTTGAGCGATGTGTTCTTTGAATCCTTTTTTTTTTTTTTACATCCTAGTCTGCTTGCATTTCTTTTGCCAAAGTTTACATTGCTTGTTGTTTTTCTCGTTTGGACAAGACTTCCATTTTCTGAAGGAAGCCTTCTTGCCTCCGAAAGTTCCTTTGACTTGGCTCGCCAACTCCTCTAACATCCTCTTGGCCCTGATCTGTGGTGTACATTTCAGTTGTGTTTCTGGTGCTTTGGTTTTAAACAACTCCCAGGCATTCACGAGAGACTTGACCCTCTTAACGTTGTCTTTCACCTTCCTTCTTTGGGAAAGCATGAGACTCTTAATCTCAGGGTTGTAGGTTTAAGACCCATGTTGATTCCTCCATGGCAGGAGTTGGACTTAGATGACCCAATACAGGATGGGTGACACTTGGCTTGAGAGCAGTACATGTGAAAAGGATCTAGGAGTCTTGGTAGACCACAAACTTGACATGAGTCAACAGTGTGATGCAGCAGCTAAAAAAGCCAATGCAATTGTGGGCTGCATCAATAGGAGTATAGCATCTAGATCAAGGGAAGTAATAGTACCACTGTATTCCGCTCTGGTCAGACCTCACCTGGAATACTGTGTCCAGTTCTGGGCACCACAGTTCAAGAAAGATACTGACAAGCTGGAACGTGTCCAGAGGAGGGCAACCAAAATGGTCAAAGGCCTGGAAATGATGCATTATGAGGAACGGCTTAGGGAGCTGGGTATGTTTAGCCTGGAGAAGAGAAGGTTAAGGGGTGATATGATAGCCAGTTCAAATATATAAAAGAATGTCATATAGAGCAGGGAGAAAAGTTGTTTTCTGCTGCTCCAGAGAAGCGGACACGGAGCAATGGATTCAAACTACAAGAAAGAAGATTCCACCTAAACACTAGGAAGAACTTCCTGACAGTAAGAGCTGTTCGACAGTGGAATTTGCTGCCAAGGAGTGTGGTGGAGTCTCCTTCTTTGGAGGTCTTTAAACAGAGGCTTGACAGCCACCTGTCAGGAATGCTTTGATGGTGTTTCCTGCTTGGCAGGGCGTTGGACTGGATGGCCCTTGGGGTCCCTTCCAACTCTGCAATTCTATGATTCTATGAATCTTTAATTTTCAGGAAGTTTCCTTGTACGAAGTCAAATGTGACTGTGTTGAACTTTCTTGGCAATTGTCCAGTTACATATAAGCCCCCCATTGGGCAAAATATTCCTGCATCGCAGGGGGTTGGACTAGAATGATCCTCATGGTCTCTTCCAACTCTATGATTCTATGATCCCTTCTATGTCGAATTTGGTAGCACTATAGTCACTGTTTCAACCAGTTCACTTGCATATCAGACCAAGTCCTGGGCACCACTTGAGATTAAATTAAGAGTCACCATCCCTCTGTTTGGTCCCATGACCAAATGTTCTCATCATTTAGCGTATTTGCAAATGCTATGTCTTTGCTGTGACTAGATAGTGCATGCACCCATTCTAAATGAATCGGCTATTATTGCAAAGCTTCCTCCTTTGGATGCCGCCTTGATTCCATTCTCCAACTCAAAATCACCAGGGCATTTGGGCCAGGGGAACTACTGTTGGAGTCAGGTATTGCTACCCACAGCAACTTATGTCGAGGAGTTTGTCCCTTTCGGCATTCCTAGCACGCTGGTCTCTATGTCCCCTTCGATGGGAGTTACATCGCCTCCAGCAGAGCCAGTGTGATGTAGTGGTTAAGAGCGGTAGACTCGTAATCTGGTGAACCGGGTTCGCTTCTCCGCTCCTCCACATGCAGCTGCTGGGTGACCTTGGGCTAGAATCATAGAATCATAGAGTTGGAAGAGACCACAACGGCCATCCAGTCCAACCCCCTGCCAAGCAGGAAACACCATCAAAGCATTCCTGACAGGTGGCTAGTCACACTTCTTTGAAGCCTCTCAGCCCCACTCACCTCACAGAGTGATTGTTGGGGGGGGAGGAAGGGAAAGGAGAATGTTAGCCGCTCTGAGACTCCTTCGGGTAGTGATAAAGCGGGATATCAAATCCAAACTCCTCTTCTTCTTCTTCTTCTTTCCCATAGAGTTTTAAGCAGAAATTACAATGTGCCACCATCTCTAGCCTCTCCTTTAAAATCAAGCACTCCAGTTTGCCCATTTGGGCTCACAGGCGTTTAACATTAGCATATTAACACCTATACAGTGGTACCTCAGCTTAAGAACTTAATTCGTTCTGGAGGTCCATTCTTAACCTGAAACTGTTCTTAACCTGAGGTAACACTTTAGCTAATGCGGCCTCCCGCTGCCGCCGCACGATTTCTGTTCTCATCCTGAGGTAAAGTTCTTAACCCAAGGTACTATTTCTGGGTTAGCGGAGTCTGTAACCTGAGGTACCACTGTATCATTCTCCCATTGTATTTGGCATCATGTTTCCTGGCACTTTCAATGCCTAGTTCCATCCCTCTCCCATTTGGATCTTTAATGCTGGTTTTGGAGGTGGGAAGAACTAAAACGCTTTAGCTTCCCCTCCTGCCCTTTGCAGGCAGTGACTTTACTATGAAAATGGCAGACGTCAAAAGCTGCCCCTAGGAAGGTAAGCTGCAAAATTTCAGAAGGATGGGTTCAGGGACCAAAGAGTGAACGGAAACAACAGCTTCAGGTTTATATTCTGCTCAGTTTGCACCACATGTCACAGACTGAGTGCCAATATGACTTGACGAGAATGGAGGCGGCACAGAAGAATGTCCACCATTTCCAAGCAAGCGCCACTAGCATAACTATCAAACCACAGAACAAACAAGAACAAGGTGATACGTTATTTCAGTGTCCCCTCCCCAAAGCACTGCGATTGGAGAACCTTGGTAAGTTCATTCATATGATTAGAAGCTAGACCTGTCAGTCACAAAAGAGATTTTGCTCCCACCCCCCTAATGCTTTTATATACAGCAAGCTTAGGGAGAAATGTTTCAGTTTTGGAAAACACTTTTTGTTTTTTTGAACATCTGATTCGCTGAAATGCTCTGAAATGTTGTGGACAAGCCATGAAAGTCTGGAGCAACCCCACTTCATGATTCACAATTTGTTCTAATCTTTTGCCCACCACTAGTATAAATATATATTTGTTGTGTTGGACAACCGCTGCTTGTTTTTCAGCTGAAATTTTGCAATTCTCAGGCATATCAATAAAAAAAGTTTACCACTCCGGAAATGATATACCAAATTGTGTGGTCATTAAACACCCTGCTTTTTTAAACAAAAAAAACAAAAAACATACCATGCCAATACTATTATTTTACCAGAGAAAGCAGGGCGCAGAGTCAGAGCAATATATATGTGCTTCCAGCACCAGTCTTTCTAACTGTGTGTAAAAACTAGCATTTCTGCTTCTTTGTATGCTGCAAGCCTTGCATGGATTTGGCAGTGATGAGCTAACAGATGGTAGTTTAACAGTGCTCTTTTGCAGAGGTCATTAATAACATCAAGTATCTGTAATATCTAACTCACATTTGTGTCTGTGAAAGAGCTATCCATGCATCAACCAGCCCCAAAAGCTACAGGAGATTTGAGACAATGCTATTCTCATTACCCTTTTCACAAAACTATTCTTCACAACTCACCTAACTATTAGATATTTACAATCTCTTTGCGCAAAACCACTGAAGCAGGTAGACTGCATAAGGAAAAGCGGGAAAGTGACCTACATCTGCAGATACAAAAAAAAAGGTAAAGGACCCCTGGATATTTAAGTCCAGTCAAAGGCAACTATGGGGTGCGGCTCTCATCTCGCTTTTAGGCCGAGGGAGCCGGCGTTTGTCCACAGACAGCTTTCCGGGTCATGTGGCCAGCTTCTGGCACAACAGGACACCATGACGGAAACCAGAGCGCACGGAAACGCCGTTTACCTTCCTGCCGCAGCGGTACCTATTTATCTACTTGCACTGGTGTGCTTTCGAACTGCTAGGTTGGCAGGAGCTGGGACAGAGCAACAACCAGCCCACTCAACCTTCTGATCGGCAAGCCCAAGAGGCTCAGTGGTTCAGACCACAGCGCCACCCGCTCCCTGTGCAGATACAAAACGCCACAGTTAAGGGTGCATTACCAGGTGCAGATATGGACTGAGCTTGGCAAGGGACTGAATAAGTGCCAATAAACTGAGACTCAATCCAGGCAAGAGAGAGGTACTCTGGGTGGGTGGTTCATCTGCCCTGTTAGATAGTGATTAGCCTGTTTTGGATGTCGCTGCACTCCCTTCTAAAGGAGAAGGCTTGTAGCTTGGAGTTGCTCCAAGATCGGGGCGGCGCATCCTGGTTCACCATGGACCATGCCACACTGCCGTGCTGCTGCCACTATGCCATCCTGCTCCCCCCTTCTGGGGAGAGCTTGTATCGGGAAACTATTAATGTGTGATATTTTGTTGTGTTCTTTTATATTCTGGTGGATCACAGAATCACAGAATCACAGAATCATAGAGTTGGAAGAGACCACAAGGGCCATCCAGTCCAACCCCCTGCCAAGCAGGAAACACCATCAAAGCATTCCTGACAGGTGGCTGTCAAGCCTCTGCTTAAAGACCTCCAAAGAAGGAGACTCCACCACACTCCTTGGCAGCAAATTCCATTGTCGAACAGCTCTTACTGTCAAGAAATTCTTCCTAATGTTTAGGTGGAATCTTCTTTCTTGTAGTTTGAATCCATTGCTCCGTGTCCGCTTCTCTGGAGCAGCAGAAAACAACCTTTCTCCCTCCTCTATATGACATCCTTTTATATATTTGAACATGGCTATCATATCACCCCTTAACCGTCTCTTCTCCAGGCTAAACATACCCAGCTCCCTAAGCCATTCCTCATAAGGCATCGTTTCCAGGCCTTTGACCATTTTGGTTGCCCTCCTCTGGACACGTTCCAGCTTGTCAATATCCTTCTTGAACTGTGGTGCCCAGAACTGGACACAGTATTCCAGGTGGGGTCTGACCAGAGCGGAATACAGTGGTACTATTACTTCCCTTGATCTAGATGCTATACTCCTATTGATGCAGCCCAGAATTGCATTGGCTTTTTTAGCTGCTGCATCACACTGTTGACTCATGTCAAGTTTGTGGTCTACCAAGACTCCTAGATCCTTTTCACTTGTACTGCTCTCAAGCCAGGTATCACCCATCCTGTATTTGTGCCTTTCATTTTTTTTGCCCAAGTGTAGTACTTTACATTTCTCCCTGTTAAAATTCATCCTGTTTGCCTTGGCCCAGTTCTCTAATCTGTTAAGGTCATTTTGAAGTGTGATCCTGTCCTCTGGGGTATTAGCCACCCCTCCCAATTTGGTGTCATCTGCAAACTTGATCAGGATGCCCTCAAGCCCATCATCCAAGTCATTGATAAAGATGTTGAATAAGACTGGGCCCAAGACAGAACCCTGTGGCACCCCACTAGTCACTTCTCTCCAGGATGAAGAGGAGCCATTGATGAGCACCCTTTGGGTTCGGTCAGTCAGCCAGTTACAAATCCACTGAATGGTAGCATTGTCTAGCCCGCATTTTACCAGCTTCTTTACAATAATATCATGGGGCACCTTGTCAAAGGCCTTGCTGAAATCAAGATAGGCTACATCCACAGTGTTCCTTTCGTCTACCAGGCTTGTAATTCTGTCAAAAAATGAGATCAGATTAGTCTGACGTGACTTATTTTTCAGAAACCCATGCTGACTTTTAGTGATCACAGCGTTCCTTTCTAGGTGCTCACAGACCGTTTGCTTAATGATCTGCTCTAGAATCTTTCCTGGTATTGATGTCAGGCTGACTGGGCGGTAATTGTTTGGGTCCTCTCTTTTCCCCTTTTTGAAAATAGGGACAACATTTGCCCTCCTCCAGTCTGCTGGGACTTCACCTGTTTTCCAGGAATTCTCAAAGATTACTGCCAGTGGCTCTGAAATTACCTCTGCCAGTTCTTTTAATACTCTGGGATGTAGTTCATCTGGCCCTGGAGACTTGAATACATCTAAACTAGCCAAGTGTTCTTGTACTACCTCCTTACTTATTCTGGGCTGTGTTTCCCCTGCTGAATCATCTGCTCCATATTCTTCAGGTCGGGCATTGTTTTCTTTTTTGGAGAAGACTGAGGCAAAGAAGGTATTGAGGAGTTCTGCCCTTTCTGCGTCCCCTGTTCGCATTTCACCATCTTCTCCTCTAAGTGACCCCACTGTTTCCTTGTTCTTCCTTTTGCTACGGACATACCCATAAAAACTCTTTTTATTGCTTTTAACCTCTCTAGCAAGCCTGAGTTCATTCTGTGCTTTAGCTTTTCTGACTTTGTCTCTACATGTGCTGGCTATTTGTTTGAATTCCTCTCTGGTGGTTTCCCCCTTTTTCCATTTCTTGTACATATCCCTTTTAAATCTTAACTCAATTAAAAGTTCTTTAGATAGCCACCCTGGCTTCTTTAGGCACCTTCCATGTTTTCGTCACATTGGTACTGCTTGAAGTTGTGCTTTTAATATCTCCCTTTTAACAAACTCCCATCCATCATGAACTCCCATCCCTTTTAGTATTACTGACCATGGGATCACATCCAGCATTTCCCTAAGTTTTCTGAAGTCGGCTTTCTTAAAGTCTAGAATTTGAGTCTTAGTATGCTTGGTTGCTCCTTTCTGATGTATAATAAACTCCAGAAGAGCATGATCACTCCCACCTAATGATCCTGCCACTTCTACCCCACTAACCAGGTCATCACTATTGGTTAGGACCAGATCTAAAATGGCTGATCCTCTTGTTGCTTCTCCCACTTTCTGGACAATGAAATTGTCTGCAAGGCCAGTGAGGAATCTGTTCGACCTTATGCTCTTGGCTGAGTTTGACATCCAACAAATATCAGGATAGTTGAAATCCCCCATTACTACTATCTCATTTCCTTTTGAATGCTTGGTCATCTGTTCCAGGAAGGCATCATCTATGTCCTCAGTTTGGCTTGGGGATCTATAGTAAACTCCCACAATGAGATCACTGTTATTTTTCTCTCCCTTAATTTTGACCCAGATACTCTCAATTTGGCTTTGAAGTTTTAAATCATGGATCTCTTCACAGGTATACACATCCCTGACATATAATGCCACTCCTCCTCCTTTCCTGTTTGGTCTATTTCTCTGAAATAGATTGTATCCCTCTATTACTACATTCCAATCATGAGACTCATCCCACCAGGTTTCAGTGATGCCTATTATGTCGTATTTAGTTTGCTGTATCAAGAGCTCAAGTTCATCTTGTTTATTTCCCATGCTCTGTGCATTTGTATACAGACATTGAAAACCATTGATCATTCCCCCTAGTCTCCTACTTAAGGATTTTTTCCTCCCACCACTAGGTCTGTGTGCTGTTTGCTCCATTTGGTCCTTGACTTTTGGATGATCATCTTCAGCATTTGATAGACTCCTACCTTCAGGATCACTGTCTCCCTCCCCCACATAAGTCAGTTTAAAGCCCTCCTGATGAGGTTTTTGAGATTGTTGGCAAAAACATTCCTCCCAACCCTTGTGAGGTGCAGCCCATCACTTGCCAGAAGTCCATCTTCAAGAAACTGCAGGCCGTGATCTAAGAATCCAAACCGTTCCTGCCGGCACCATTTGCGAAGCCAGTTGTTCACTTCTCCTATTTTCACCTCTCTTCCTGGGCCACGGCGTTCAACTGGGAGGACAGATGAGATGACAATTTGTGCATTTAATTGCTTCAGCTTCCTGCCCAGAGCCTCATAATCACTTTTGATCTTCTGGAGGCTATGGCTTGCAGTGTCATTGGTTCCCACATGGACTAAAAGGAAGGGGTTTTTATCCGTAGGTTTTATTATTCCTTGCAGCCGTTCTGTAACATCATGGATCTTGGCCCCGGGGAGACAGCATACCTCTCGAGACATCTTGTCAGGCCCACAGATCACTGCTTCGGTACCCCTCAGTAGGGAATCCCCTATCACCACTACACGTCTCCTCTTAGGCTTGGTCGGGAAGCTGCCCAGAGTTGCTAGGGCAGTCCAGTCAGAAGTGAGGTACAAGTAGAAGAAGAAGAGGAGGAGGAGGAGGAGGAGGAGTTTGGATTTGATATCCCGCTTTATCACTACCCGAAGGAGTCTGAAAGTGGCTAACATTCTCCTTTCCCTTCCTCCCCCACAACAAACACTCTGTGAGGTGAGTGGGGCTGAGAGACTTCAAAGAAGTGTGACTAGCCCAAGGTCACCCAGCAGCTGCATGCGGAGGAGCGGGGAAGCGAACCCGGTTCACCAGATTACGAGTCTACCGCTCTTAACCACTACACCACACTGGTAGTAATAATAATAATAATAATAATAATAATAATAATAATAATAATTGCCAAGATATTGTGATATCTTGTGAGATCTTGTGCACTCCTTGAGATCTCACAAGATCTTGTGAAATCTCACTGGAAACCAGTGCCTCTGCCACTTCTCCAGAGGTGGCGTGGGGCATGGGATGCCCGTGGCGGCACTGCCTCATGCGATTCTGCTTGAGGTGGTCACCTCACCTCATCTCATGGGCCCTGTCCTAGATCCAGTATTGTCACAGGTGGCCTCAGTTTATTTGAAGCATGTTTTATCAGCTTTGGCTAATTCACCAACTCCAGAACACTGGTTTTCAAGCTTAGAGGGTAAAAGCTGCCTGCAAGGACTGAGTGGCTGCAGAGGAACCTTGTGATGGGGGAGCCAACCCACAACTACACAATCACACGCCTAATTCTGTTTTAAACCATTAAATGCTGTGATGCCTTGCTGCTGAGCATGTGGAATCTCTCTCTCTTTTTTTTTGCAAGCAATAAGGAAAACTAGTGTTTTTAAGGTATTTTTAGAGCTGACCTTCTACTGAACTCCGCAGTTGCATGACATTCCCATTGGTGCAGTGGTTAGTGTTCTATGGCAGAGAAATGCCCCCAGAACAACACAAGCCCATTGATTTAAATGAGCTTGCATAATTGTAACTGAGGAAGGACTGTAGGCGCTGACCATTAAAATAAACAACCCCGTCTATTTTTACTTGTGGCTGATTTGTGGGTAGCCATATCATGAATATTAGGCTTTCCAATTTATTACTTTGCATCGGGTCATCAAATCACTCACACTATGGAAGCCAATGCCCACGAGGTCCAGGCTTTTCTGTCCTAGGTTCCCCCCACAGGCTGCTACAGGATTGTCAGCTATTTTGTGAAATACCGTTCTTAACTGCAATAAAATCCCTCATAAAAACCATAGGACAAAATACCTTAGCCTTAAGGGGCAAATTACATTTTCAGCAGGTTTTGAGAAAGGAAGACAGAACACTGCTCATAATGAAGTTTCCTTCACACAAAAAGTAAGGATTCAAAAAGCCATGAATTAGACCCTGCTTGCATGCTGCTTGTATCAAGGGGCTACACTTATAGAAAGAGGCTGTGTCCCTGTCCCAGATGTGTGGCTCCCTCCCACCTCTGTAACATGGGGGTCTGAGGCAGGGAAGCCTTTGCGCATAAACCTCTGTGTGTGTCGACTTCCCCAGATGCTTGAATCCTGGTCACTCAGAGTTCCCGGTCTCACAAAAGACTGCATGTGTAGAGGTCTGTGAGTGAAGGCTTCCTTGCCTCCGAGGACCGTGCGACTTCAGGGGTGCTTGTGGATGGTACTGAGACAGCCCAAGACATTTGCCACCTGAGGTGAATCACAAAATGGCGCCTCACTTCCCACCAGGGAAGAAGGCGTGAGTGAGGATCTACATCAGGAACAAGGGGGGAATAAAGATCTACATTGGGGTCTGCTGCCCCTGTGGATCCTGCTGCCTGAGGCGATTGCCTCAAGGGTGGGCCAGAGCTGGAATAGGAAAACAGGAGATTTCATACTACAAATAAAACATGAGAAATGAACTCTCCTTTCCATTTCTGCCATTGTATGGCATTCTGTGAATCTTTCTCTAAACCCCCTATTTTGGTGGCGCATGAAATGTTAATTCCTGCTAATGCACTCTGACTAGTTTGTGTGGCATAATTCCACAAGGAGTTCAAGAGGATTATCATGTCCCCATGTAATTATCTCAGCACTGTGACACAACAGTTAACAAAGACTATGATAAATAAATGCTAATGGGAGTCATGAGATTAAATTTAAATGGCCCACCTTCAAATAGCTGGAATATCATGAGCAATAAACTTGAGTCAATAAATAGCCCAATTCCTTTACAATGGTTGTTGTTATTTGTGGTTTTTTGTTTGTTTTGTTTGAAAAGGAGACAACTCTTTTAGAGGATGTTTAATTCAACTAGAACACATTAGGGACTCAGCTACACAGGTCAATTTAGAATGTTAAAATGTGTTATAAAAATGTGACACCAGATGGCGCTGTAGAGCAGAATCCAAGGTCAACGGCAGATTGCCTTGGGAGATTCCCCCCACCCCATAGTGGGTTTTTTTTCATAGCGTTTTATATATATATCTGTATAGAGCAAGCCTTGGAATCATTCAGACATTTGGGAAGTTATGATCTGGTTATTTTGAATAAATAGATTTAGCAGAACACAGAAGCTTGTAAAATTTAGCAGAACGCAGAAGCTTATAAAATGACTGGGGAAATAAAGTGGATTACAGCATGTTGTAGAAGTGGAAAGTTGTAGAAGGGAAGTTAAATTGATATATGTACCCAAGTCGTTACTTGCTCCAAATGTGCTCTGGTTGGAAGAAAAGCGCCACAATGACAAAACACAAATTCATTTAATAAGATTATTGATATTAAGTAAATGATGTGGGATTTGCTAGGAACAAGGATTCTAAAGATTTGTGGCTAGAAAGGTTCAAAGCAGAATCAAGAGTGGGACCGAGCAACGGGAGCTCACTCCGTTGCGGGGATTCGAACCGCCGATCTTCCAATTGGCAAGCCCTGGGTCCCTGGCATGTATTAGGCTATTATAAAAGAAATTGCTGCCATTTGCAGAGAATTGTTTTTCCTTACCACATTCGGTACATAGCAATAGCAAATGACAGTGGGGCTTTTCTGAACAAGATTCTCAGCCACTGCTTTACATCACTAAGAAATTATGGAAATGCATTAAGCGCGTGCACGCACACACACACACACAGAGAGAGAGAGAGAGAGAGAGAGAGAGAGAGAGAGAGGGATGTCTTAAGCTTCGGTAAGAACATTCTGCCCAGTTCTTGTTCCCTCTCTATAATTTTATTTTCCTAAGGCCACATTATTTATGCATATCTTGACACATCCCTCCTCAGCAAGGGCTGTGCTTTTTGAACCGTCCCTTATCATCTTATTTCCCCAATTCATAAAATTCTGCCTTGCGAAAATGCTCAGAAGAAGGCCAAATGCCGCCCCGCAACCCCTATGTACTGTACCTGGCAACACTTTTCAAATTGCTGACAAGGAAAACGTGAAAAAATGCTTGTTTAAAGCTTGGATTTATCAAATTTAGATTTTTATTCAAATTATTGCCACGGCTCTAGGCTAGCTGACAACCTCGCCTTCAGTGCCAGTCTGTTTCTGGCTATCAGAGTGTCAGCCTCATATGTATTGTATGCATTCTTGATTTCAGGGTATGTACCAGTAAGTTAAGGTCCATTTTCCTCAAGGAAGGGAGAACAGGCAGGCTGTTTCACTTATGCTGCTGTCTTTCTTCCTACACGGGACCCTCTCTAAGGCTGAGAGAGACCTGTGGAGTCATATGACGAATACTACCAGGTTCTTTGAGACAAGATCTTGATCTATGGAAGAATTATGGACCCTGATGCATGTCAATTAAACACTGGGGTGGAGAATCTGATAACTTATGTTTGATCTGTACTTCGTTATTATCTGTACTATAAACAGGCAAACAAATGCAAATTAATGAAATCCGTAACACTGACTACAAAGTACTACTTGGCTGCTGTAATAATTAAGGAAAATAATGACTCAGTAAATCACAGAATGTGTGAGAGAGACTTAAAGTGCTTTGATTTATACTTATGGAAAAACAATAATGTGACACTGGATTTGTTCTAGTTTCTGAATCGTTTTGGAAATAAGAAGTTTGAGGTCTGAGTTCATTATTCGTCCTGCAGCTGATCAGTGCAGCGCTGAAACAATCTGGGGTTGCCGTTCAGGCAGAATATATGCTGTAAAGAGTTGTAACGACAGAGAATAATTCACAAAGAGCTAATCTTCCATTGGGTAGGGCTGCCAAGTGAAGAAGAGAATTTGACCACTTCTCAGCATTCCCGTATGATAAGGCATGGGAGGTAGCAAAATTATCTTTGTCACTTGGCAGACCAGTGCAAATGACTTGCTTCCTGAGTAATTATGAGCACAAAAGCTGAAATAAGTTAACTTCCCTGAAAAATGGCTGTCTTTATTCATGCTCTGGTGTCAGGGAGGGAAGCAGGCTCTGTGAGAAACCACCAGCAACATGCCTTGCACGACAGATCGTTCCATTTAAGACTCTGAAAAGTTCTAAAGTATGTTGAATTAAGTACCGGTAACCTTTCCTTCTGATGCAGGGACAGTGTTAACTACTAACCTTTCATATTTTAGTATATGAGTGCCCTCTATTGGTGCTATTTACATTTTACACTGAACTGGGCAAGTGGACAGATACCATAGATTGATTTGCTGTGAATATATTAGCCATCTGATAAGTAAAGTTATCTGAACAGCATACAACATACAGTAAAAACAATTTTTAAACTATAATGTACAAAAATACATTTCTAAGAATAATGTGAAAACAACCAATGCAAGATAGAAAGGGGAGAAATTAGCACTGGCAGTGCTAATTAGAGAAATTAGCAGTGTTAGCCTTCACTGGAATTGCATTGCAGCTGCAGAGCCCACAGAAAACGTCCTGAGCACAATGATTATTGATGAGATTAGACTAGTAAGTGGTTTTAAGGTGGTGGTCTTAATAAATGATGAAAAGAGGTGATATACACTTTTGTTGTTGTTCAGTCGTTCAGTCGTGTCCGACTCTTCGTGACCCCATGGACCAGAGCACGCCAGGCACGCCTATCCTTCACTGCCTCTCGCAGTTTGGCCAAACTCATGTTACCGTAGTAGCTTCGAGAACACTGTCCAACCATCTCGTCCTCTGTCGTCCCCTTCTCCTTGTGCCCTCCATCTTTCCCAACATCAGGGTCTTTTCTAGGGAGTCTTCTCTTCTCATGAGGTGGCCAAAGTATTGGAGCCTCAGCTTCAGGATCTGTCCTTCCAGTGAGCACTCAGGGCTGATTTCCTTCAGAATGGATAGGTTTGATCTTCTTGCACTCCATGGGACTCTCAAGAGTCTCCTCCAGCACCATAATTCAAAAGCATCAATTCTTTGGCGATCAGCCTTCTTTATGGTCCAGCTCTCACACTCTTTCCTAATTCAGATCACGGGAAACTCAAGTGACTCCTTATTCCCAGGTTTCTTTCCATTCTCTTATATCTCAACAAGCCTCATTCATCTTGCTCTGCTCCTAAAGAGAACTTGAATGGGGTGCTGAATTGTTAACTAGTTGCAGTGAAACAGAGCTCATGTCAAGATAACCATCAGCTGTACAAACCGTGACAAGGAGGAATTACCTTGTTACATACAAAAGCTTTCAAAATTATTGAAACCTCTCTCCTTCACATTACTGTACTGAACCATGCAGGACAAATTAGTACAAAAAAGGGCAACTGTTGGATGCATGTTTTTTTAAAGCTTTGTGTATAGAATCATACATTAGTATAACTTTAAAAAGTCACTTGTAATAAGATGAATAAGATTTTAAAATTGGATTGTTAAGTATATAAGGTTTTATGGATGTGCATGAACATGTATAAGGGACCCAGGTGGCGCTGTGGGCTAAACCACAGAGCCTAGGGCTTGCTGATCAGAAGGTCGGCGGTTCGAATCCCCACGACGGGGTGAGCTCCCGTTGTTTGGTCCCAGCTCCTGCCAACCTAGCAGTTCGAAAGCACGTCAAAGTGCAAGTAGATAAATAGGTACCGCTCTGGCGAGAAGGTAAACGGCATTTCCGTGCGCATTTCCGTGCACTGCTCTGGTTCGCCAGAAACGGCTTTGTCATGCTGGCCACATGACCCGGAAGCTGTTCGCCGGCTCTCGGCCAATAAAGCGAGATGAGCACCGCAACCCCAGAGTCGGACACGACTGGACCTTTACCTTTACAATAAAATAGGCCCCCTAAATTAGACAGCTTAAACAAAAACAAAATAAAAAATTCCTTCCAGTAGCATCTTAGAGACCAACTAAGTTTGTTCTTGGTATGAGCTTTCGTGTGCATGCACACTTCTTCAGATACTATGACAGACTATGACAGACCAACACGGCTATCTACCTGTAACTGGAACTAAACAAAGTAAGTTTGCATTAGCTAATAGTGGACATCTGTATGAAAGCTCAGAGCGATTTTGGCACTGAACACAGTTCCCCCAAAAGCAAGTGGCATGCCTCCTATGCTCTTTCCCAAGTGCATGCAAAAATGGTTCTCTTAGTGAAATTAGCATACAAAAATGCATTTTATAGGGTGGTTTGCCTGGGAAACGGTGTGTAACTGGATAAATTCACACTAAAATGCTGGTGAATTTTCAAGAGAACTTAATTGGGGGGGGGGAATCAGAATTGTAATGTGGAATTGTGGAGAACTGAGTTTAAGATTGGAAAAATGAGAAACTGAAATGGGCAGATCATTCCATTCCTCCATACGCACAGAGGTCACAGGGGACAAGATTACAATGTCAGGAGGAGGGCTGTTTGAGCTGCTCCCATGTTTTATGTAAATAGGCGTTAACTGCTCAAATAGGACTTCCTAGTCAACCATTTTCAACTGCTTTAATCAAAGGCTGTAGCAGCATACACAGAAACAGCCCATCAAACCAAACATAATAAATCCGAAATAAAATAAACAAAACAATTAAATGCCAAATCTTATTTAACAACACTTAGATACTGCTACATGTGTCACCCCAGTTGAAGAACCATTTGTGATTAAAATAGACGCTGATTAATACAGATGCTCTCTAATTCAATAGCTGCAAATGATCCTACAGGGTCCTTTCAAAAATACTAAAATTTAACTGATTAGCCATTCTGTACCCTCTGCCCTGAAAAACAGCTAATTGGCAGCTCTTTTGACAGGTCTCCCTGTACCAGTCCAGGCTGCTCTGTGTGTGCTTACTTTGACGAGAAGAGGCAATGTAACCTTGACCGTACACTTCGTTGCATCAGTTCTAAATACCAATTTCGTTTTCCTTGTGTAACATCTTTCAGTAAATAATGTGCAGGAAGTGCAACAGGAAGTCTGTAAAGTGTAGAAGTAAACTGCATGCATATAAATGATATAGAAACGTTTCCCAGATGCAAATAATA
Source organism: Darevskia mixta (assembly GCA_034641385.1). Classification (NCBI taxonomy): domain Eukaryota; kingdom Metazoa; phylum Chordata; class Lepidosauria; order Squamata; family Lacertidae; genus Darevskia; species Darevskia mixta. Next base: position 1,716,104 of record JAWWNH010000242.1, read on the forward strand.
ATAATAATAATAATAATAATAATAATAATAATAATAATAATAATTTATTATTTATATACCTCGCCCATCTGGCTGGGTTTCCCCAGCCACTCTGGGTGGCTTCCAACAAAATATTAAAATATAATAGTCTACTAAACATTAAAAACAGGGCTGCCTTCAGATGTCTTCTAAAAGTCTGGTAGTTGTTTTTCTCCTTGACATCTGATGGGAGGGCGGGTGCCACTACCGAGAAGGCCCTCTGCCTGGTTCCCTGTAACTTGGCTTCTTGCAGTGAGGGAACCGCCAGAAGTCCCTTGGCACTGGATCTCAGTGTCCGGGTAGAACAATGGGAGTGTAGACGCTCCTTCAGGGATACTAGACCAAGGCAATTTAGGGCTTTAAAGGTCAGCACCAACACTTTGAATTGTGCTTGGAAATGTACTGGGAGCCAATGTAGGTCTTTCAAGACCAGTGTTATGTGGTCTCAGCAGCTGCTCCCAGTCACCAGTCTAGGTGCATGAAATGCTGCATTGCACAAAGGGATGGCATGATAGAGGATTTCAAAATAATCACATTGCAGAAACTCAGGATCATGCAAGGGATGTTGGCTAACAGCAGGTTTAAGTCCTGGTGCCTTGAACTTGATTATCCTATGTGGATTGCAGATGGGCATGGCTGACAGATGACGGCAACTCTCATGGCCATAGGAGCGAACTCCTAGGGGCTGAGGTCCCTTCGCACCCCTCCTCCCAATAAAATATGTGAAGGGGCCACCTCTCCCAAGTTGATGGGCATTGCCATTCAAATGGTGTGCATGTGCCACGACTTGTGATCGTTTACGCGAGGCAGGGCTTACGTGGACCTCCCCAGTATTTTATTCAAGTTGGCACCTCTACTCATGGCACATAAGCAGGTGAAAGGATTCTTGATGTTGTGGCTGCCACTGCTGTACTTCACCTTGGCACTGGTGCTGATGAAGGGCAGGCTATGATCAGAGTCAGCATTAAGGGTCCGCATGGCTGGAACAGGGTCGCCTAACACCTTAAACTACAGCTCCCGTAAGTCTTTGTGGGAAGACATGGCTGTTTAGTGATACTGTAGTGTTTTACGTGTTTGGTGGCCTAAGTTCAGTTCTAAAATACAATAGGACTCCTGACCATTAGGTCCAGTCATGACCGACTCTGGGGTTGCGGCGCTCATCTTGCATTATTGGCCGAGGGAGCCGGCGTACAGCTTCCGGGTCATGTGGCCAGCATGACTAAGCCGCTTCTGAGCAATCCAGTTTTTATTTTCCCAGTTAGTTAGCATTTACTAGCAGCAAAAGCTCATCAGAAAGTTATTGGTTCCAAGATTGTAGCACTTACTAGTAGCAAATGCCCATATCAGAATCATCACTTACTACAAATCGCTTGCAGAAACTCCAAACTCTCTATTAGTGAAACAAGCCTTCACAGCCTTTATTGGCAGCCGCACCTGGTCAAAGGGCATGGAGACCACCTGCGATCGCTACTCCCTTCCAGACTTCGCTGCCCTGTCCTCATGGGACAAAGATAAAATATGCGAATGGATTTTAGCTAGGGATGAAGCCCTCAATCTAGCACTATCCAACGCGGCCAGATTATCCACGTGGTTTCCTCGCGTGAAGGCAGTCAGATCTCCGGCCCATTATCTGAGTGACCTGATAAATCCCACGTTAAGAAGAGCCTTCACACTAGCACGATTCCACGCCATCCCTACAGCATTCCTACAGGGTGTATTTTCCAATACTCCGCTGGATCTTCGACTCTGCCCATGCAACAAGGGAAAGATAGAGGACTTTATCCATTTTTTCTTTTACTGCCCTCTATATGTTACAGTTAGACCCAGGCTTTTCCTCTTAATCCCGCCGACCATCGCCCGGGATGACGACCGCATGAAATACTTATTGGTAGACGCCAACCCTCTGGTCACACGTGGTGTGGCTATCTACATTTTACAGGCACTGAAACTCAGGGTCACCTCTTCGGCTAACTTGCCCTAGACCTATGTAACTTCCTGACATAGTCACTGTCGACATGCCCTGTTATTGCTTCTTATTTTATCTGTTTCATTCAGCATGATTTTATACTTATAAAGTTTTTAAATGTATTTGTACAAAATGTATAAAATGTATCTGTTGTATTTTATGTACATTCGCGACAGGTTTCCGCCTGGTTTCTCATTATGTGCTATGGCCATATGGCTAATGCAATAAATAATATTTGATTTGATTTGGTTCCAAGATAGCACAGAGTTTGAGATAAGAGCTAAGGTAGGGCACATAGAGGCTGCTGAGGGGATAAAGAATGAAGTCTACAGTTACTTCTCTCTGTTGAGAAATACTTTTTAACTCACAGCTATCAGTAACCTAGATTCACTCGGTTTTTATGAGATGTTTAAGATTCTGCTGCTAAAACTGTAGTTGCTACTGGTTACTGTGCCCTTCAGTGAAATATTACTTTGCTTGTGTAGCTCTGCAGAAATCCCCAGTGACCCCTGGAGGGAGAAAGGTCACTGGAGAGAATGATCTTTCCTCACATCTTCATTTCAGTTCAGAATCCATTTTCTGATGAAAGCAACAAGATAGAATATGAGATGTATCTCAGGGAGATAATGGCACTCCTGGCATATGTGAGAAGGTTAAAAGTGGCAGACTTCAACTTCTCAGAGTTTAGTCTGTGTGTATATGTGTGTGTTTATATATAGTTACCACAATACAAATATATATAGGGGCAGGAGTGAGCTATAGGGCAGAGAATTTACTTCTGGATTGAAACAGCAAATTTATGCCAACATAGGCTGGAGACAGACAATTTATTGTAACAACACAGCAATTTGTCCAGGCTGGTTCTGCAGGGTTATGGAGAGCAAGGTGCAGTTTGTTTAGTTCTAAGCCAGTTTGTGAAAGTAATTAATGAAAAACCTTTATATCAGTAAAAATGTGACCCCGGTCTATGTGCTCAGATCGCTGTATAAAGATTTCAGCTGGGCTGCTGACTAGCGAGTGGTGCTTGTACAGTGGTACCTCGGGTTACATACGCTTCAGGTTACAGACTCTGCTAACCCAGAAATATTACCTCGGGTTAAGAACTTTGCTTCAGGATGAGAACAGAAATCAGGCAGCAGCAGCAGCGGGAGGCCCCATTAGCTAAAGGTGCTTCAGGTTAAGAACGTTTTCAGGTTAAGAACGGATCTCCGGAATTAAGTACGTAACCAGAGGTACCACTGTACCTCCTTTTCACCTCCCCAAGGGGATGAGCTCTTGCCAGTCATTTCACCTGGCCAGGGCAAGAGCTCCTGGCATGAGCTGAAGGGCAAGAGTGAACAGGTTCTCACCTTGTGTCTCTCAGCCAAGGGTGAGCAGCCCAAGCATGATGTGCTGGCGAATGAGACATTAATGGAGCGTTAGATGGAGCTGGCCAAGTCACTGGTGGAGAAGGAGAGCCCAGCACCTGGTTGGCTGCAACAACTTGAATCTGTGGCATCTTGAGTGCAAGGTTGATGTTCAAATTTGCCACCAGCGCAGACTGTTGATCAGACGTCAAGGTTGTGTAGTGCCATGCATGTTATGATTATGTAGCTGGGAGTGAGAGTGAGCGCATGCTCTGATATAGATCTGGGCCTCTACATGAGATGGGAGAGGAGTCCAGGGGGTGTGGGGCACAAGTCCACAAGTGCTCCAGGGATTTGGAGAACACCTTTTATGTGTATGTTTGGCAATATTGTAGAGTGTGAATGGTTTACATAGGAGTGCAAATGTTTGAGGTAGTGAATGGTTGCAGCGGTTGTGTTGAATGGATTATGTTTGTGGCTATTAATATATTTTGTTATATGAATTGCCTGACATGTCTTTATTGCACATGTGTGTATGTGTGTGTATCTACTGCAAACAACTTCAATGTCTTTGTGATAGTAGGCGGTCCATAAATGGAAACAATAAAAGCTGCTGATCTCCTCAACTCCCTTCAGCCCCAGTCAGTATGATCATGGTCAGAGAGTTGTAGGCCAGGAACATCTGTGGGGCTATAGACTCCCTGGCCTTGAATTACAGGGACATACTCATTTGTGTCAACTAATGGGGCACCTTCATGCCCACAGAAAGAGTGCAAGTATGGCAGCTCCACCTACTGCCTGTTGCTCTCTGCGTTGTGTCTTCCGTGGCTCTCTGTAGGCTGTTCCCACAGCTACAGGATCCAGGCCATGTCCCACTCCATGGTGACCAGAGAAGAAACTCCTTGACCAACAACTGTGGTGTCTATTCTTCAACAGTCAACAGAGTTGGTCATCTGCTTCCTCCAGGCAGGCTTCTCAACCATTGTATGCTCTGTCAGCAATGCAACAGGTGAAGCTGGTCCTGCCCTACAGCTGATCAATCTTATGCACTTGTGTTTATTTTCCAGGACCCACTCTATCCTGGTTGTTGCTCAATAAAGGATTTGATTTGCCAGTTGTGCCATGTTTTTTTTTTGTTAGTGTGCTAGATGGGGATCATTCTGGAGTGTTTAACTTTCGGAACAAAGTTGTTCATTTTGCAAGTGTTGACTTTTCTGTTAGGGATTATTTCAACCCTTTTAAACTACTTCCATCAGTATATCCAACAGAAACTGGTTCATTAAAACAAGTTTACAATGGCCCTGCTGTTCTAGCCTATAGCTGCAGTATTTCTTTCATTAGCTCAATAACTTTGGATAATTTGGGTCACAAATGGCTCCCAGCAGGCTTCATGGTGTTTTTTAAAGGATGTAGAATGTCTCTCACTGTCTTGCAGAAACAATGAGCAGCTGACCCTAGAGGCATGTTAATGATAGTAGCAGACCATTTTGTATTTCATTTATTTAAAGCTGTTTTTAACCACAGTTTTCTCAAAATAAAATCAAGGCGATAAGTGACAAAAGGTAAAAGTCCAGAAGTCACAGAAAGGGAAGGAATAAAATAGAAACAATTTAGAGAACTAAAGAGAATTTTTTATAGCTGGAAGGGCCAGCCCTCCATTTTTGTTTTGTTTTAAGAGAGTGTTTTTCCAGCCAGTTTTGGCTTTATGCGTTATTTTAATTTAGGATTTTAAACTCTGGTTCTTGGAAAATAATAAAACTAGAAACACCCTTAAACATGGCAATTCTAACTTTAAAAAAATAGCAGTGTCCTCATCAGATGAAAAGCCAACCTTTTCTTTTGCCTTCAATTTGAGTTTGAAGTAGTTTGCTTAAATGAACATCGATATAATTCAATGTCTGGTGGTTTGTAACCACTGCAAACCCTACTCACAGAAGCTGTGTGAAAAATAGCCAGGAAAGGCCACAGAAATCTGGTTTTTGAAGCTGATCTTGGGAAAGAGCATAGGAGGCATGCCACTTGCTTTTGGGGGAACTGTGTTCAGTGCCAAAATTGCTCTGAGCTTTCATACAGATGTCCACTATTAGCTAATGTAAACTTACTTTGTTTAAGCGGTCTAATTTAGGGGGCCTATTTTATTGTAGCTGTCAGGGATGTGCCCACCCCTGCCAGTCTGGCACTGAGTGGCTACCGGCAGCCTCAGCCTCTGTTGTCGACGGACTCGTCTCCCAGTGAGTCTGCCAGCTCCTCCTCGGGGGAGGAGCAGCTAACGGGAGGGAGCCAAGTGGGGAGAGGTCTCCAGGAAGATGCAGAGAGACCTAGCACCACTCAGCAGACCCACTCGGAAGGGGAGACGCCGTTTCCGGCACCCACTTTACGCAGAAGGAGAAGGCAGCACTTTAGAGTGCCGAGACTCTGGTGTTGGCGCCACAACAGGAGGGGGGCACTTCCGGATTCCGCTAGCGACTAGACGGTCATGTTTAGGCTTAGCTCCGCACTGTACATACCTTGCACAATAAAATAGTTGAAAGACAAGAAGGACTCGGTCTTTACTCATGAGCAACCATGAAGCGAACCTGACAGTAGCCTTTCTTAAACAATTGGGAATGGGAAGCTCTTGCCAATATCCTGCAAACTACTCAGAGATCTAATCTACCTTCTGCCCACCACTGTTGTAAAACTACTCCCTCAGCTTCAGTCCTATCCCACCCACAAGAGGGTCTAATACTCTCTCCCAGCCACAGACCCTTCCAACTTCGAAGTGAGTATGAACTGCTGTTGTGCTGGAATTTGCACTTGCAAATTTGCACTAAATATGAACTGAATTATAAAAGAGCAGGGACTCGTATCTTTGCAGCTACCTTTAGGATTTTTTGGGAGAGAGGTGGGTGGGTGGATGGGGAGACACATTCAAGCCACCTTAAAATCTCAGATTTCTATAGGTAACTCACTTCCATCCCTGTGAAGCAGGAAATTTATTACATAACCTGTTGTACTTAAAACGTGCAAAATAATAAATAAATGCATGCTGAACAGTTCAACATCAACACGCCAAAGAGAGGAAGTTACAAGCCTATTTCTAGATCAGCTGAATTGACCTCCCATCGTTCATATAACCTCAACTTTCCAGCAAGATGGAACCTGGGAAAGAAACGTAAGAGCAGAAGAACACATTACAGAGAGCAGCTGAAAAATGGCAGCCCTGAACTGGTCTCCCCCCCTCCATAATGTGTAGTTCCACTTATCCTGACACCATGATGCTCTCTGCATTTCTCTACCAAACACTGCCAAACGCAGAGTAATAACATCAGGACACAGGACCGACTGCAAATTAGGAAGGGGTACCAGCTAGCCTCTCATACAACTGATATATTAGATTTAGGCTAATGCCGTAAACTTCACTGTTAGCTGCAAAGGGATGGGAATACATTATTAACCTTGGATTAAGCACAAGGTATGTATGTCACATTTAGTATTTTATTTTTAAATTGCTATAACCTGCCCAGGGACCTTATGGCGGATAAGAAATCAAAATTACTGCCATTACAATTACTTCACCACAGCTGGTGACAGAAACATGGACAGAACAGGCAGAAAGAGCTGCGATGTATGAAAAGTAGCATCCTTAATAGTGGGGGAATAGAGCTGGGGGAAAATCCAGTCTACCCATGTACTATCTGAAACCAAAGGGTCACGTTGGTTGCCAAATATGAAATATCTTGGCATTATTTTCAGCTCGCCCACTATAATCGTAGACAGAGGAATCCTTTTGATCATTGTACATTTTTCACTGTGGTGCCCAGATCTTCCACATTTGTACTCAAGCCATGTGGTTCAAGGACTGGGTAGATGTTTCTATTTTTAAAGATAGCGTTTATTTTGGAAGGGAAGAAGAAAGTGCCGTCATTTCAGTTCTCCAGGATTGCTTTGCAAAATGGTAACATTGAATTAAACGCAAGTTGACAGTGCCTCTCTGAATTAAGGCTGCTTAGCTCCACAACCTAATAACTTAAAACAGTTAAAGTTATGAAAGACATGGGTGGCGCTGTGGTCTAAACCACTGAGCCTAGAGCTTGCCGATCATAAGGTTGGCGGTTCAAATCCCCGCGACGGGGTGAGCTCCCGTTGCTTGGTCCCTGCTCCTGCCAACCTAGCAGTTCGAAAGCACGATGTGCAAGTAGATAAATCGGTACCGCTCCGGCGGGAAGGTAAACGGCATTTCCGTGCGCTGCTCTGGTTCGCCAGAAGCGGCTTAGTCATGCTGGCCACATGACCCGGAAGCTTTCTGCGGACAAACGCCGGCTCCCTCGGCCTATAGAGCAAGATGAGCGCCGCAACCCCAGAGTCGTCTGTGACTGGACCTAATGGTCAGGGGTACCTTTACCTTTAGCTCCACAATCTAATAACTTTAAACAGCACATTAGATTAAAGAGTTTTCTGTGTTACTGCTCTTTTTAACTTTGGAGTCACCAGGAAGACAGCACCAAGTTTTGCTGCAGAAGCTGATCAAGTTAGTCTATGGTTTATTTGTATACTGCCGTTTGGCCCAAAGGCGCCCAAAGCAACAAACAGTATATTAGTACAAAATAATGCTGCAATAAAAGTACAATAAATAAATCAGAACAATATAAACTTAGTTGTTGTTGTCATCTATCTTGGGAGACCATGGAGGAGTGCACCTTTGGAGATGAAGTCCAAACCTTTGTAGAGTTACAGTGCCTGCTGTGGCTGTAGAGACCAATATAGGAGAGACATATTTTGTTGCAGCTGGGGCAGATGAAGGCATTCGGCTGTGCTGCTGCAGATGCACCACAGCATTTCTTCTCTTACGCGCATACGTATACCGACTTGTCATTTAGATCCCCCAACTTTGAAACCTTCAAGAGAGCCTTTTCAAAAATTTGGCAGAGTGAGGAGGGAAAGCCTTTTGGGACAGTTTCCACATATGCCTCAGAACCAGAGCGGCAGTGCTATTGCTCTGTCAGGTGGGGAAAATAGGCAGCTGATAAGAAAATGCGTTTTCCCATGTTGTTCTTAAATTGCCGAGCCCCCGTACAATACTTTGGTTTTCATCATGCTCTAACTCAAGGGTGGGGAATCTTTTTCAGCCAGAGGGAAAAGTGGGCAGAGCAATGAATGCATAATATGCATTTGAACAGTAGACTAATTTCTATACCCCTGGGTCTGGGGGGAAATGGTTGTTTTGGGAGGAGTCCCAGGAAACTGGTTGGAAGCAGTTGCAGCAGAGCTTGCGTTGATTGGTGATGGTGGGCTCTTTGCTGCACGCTTGGAACTGCTGCCCCAAACTGATCTTCTTGGGTTGAGTGTGAAGGTCTGTCCTTGATTTCCTTGTCATATGTTGGTGGGCGATCTGACCCCTAAGCGGAGTGGCTACCTTAGGCTATCATGCTGAATATAAGCACAGGGTGGAGTGGATTCTTTATTAAAAACAAAAGTTCTAGAGAGTTCACCAGAAACCCTGCCACATGGCAGGGCTGGTCTGAAAGAGCAGCAGTGTCTCTCTCATGGGAAAACCATGATTGCGCCCGGCATCACTGGCGTCGCAAGGGGGGGCGGTATGCCCTGGGTTCCATGGGAGGAGGGGGTCACACTTGGGCTGCCCCCGCCCTGCGCAAGGCCCGCCTGCCGGCGCTGCTGCTGCTCCCGTGGCACCCTTGCGAGGCGCCGCGCCAAAAGCAGCAGCAGCGGGGCACCCCCACGAGCCTCAGTGGCTCGTGGGGGTACCCCGCCACTGCTGCTTTTGGCGCGGCGCCTCGCAAGGGTGCCGCAGAAGCAGCGGTGCTGGTTTGGATGGAGTGCGCACGCGATCGGCGGCTCGTCAGGGTGCCCTGCTGCTGCTGCAAGTGCGCCACGGGAGCAGCAGCGGCCCGGCGACGGAGTGCACACATGCGGCATTTCGCGCGTGCGCACTCCGTTGTGACGTTGCGTTGTGACGTCACGACACAACGTCACGACGCCCCGCCCCCAGGGGAAAGGCTCCGTTCGCCACCCCGGGTGGCGAGGAGGCTTCCTCTGCCCCTGCCCGGCATGCAGGGGAAGTGCTAGCCTTAAGGCTCTGGAAAGCCCTCTGGGAGTTGCAGGCGAACACCTACAAAGTTTCCTGGTGAAATGTCAACAACTTACTTACTTAAACATTTATATCAACAGTTGTAGGGTCAGACCCAAATTCTTTAAGCTTTTAAAGAATACACCAAGCCTGCAATAGTTTTTAGACATTCAATGTAGAATTTTATTTGGAAAAATATCATTTGTAAAGGTGTGAAGTTTAAATATATACTGTGATAAAAGCTTATCATAAATGCTCTAGGTCACACTACAAAAAATAAAATGTTCCCAGTAGTGAAAGTCGTGTGCATTTTTAGGTATGGTCTTGTGCATTTGGCATCCAAGCCACCAATCTCCAACGTTTCCCCCCAATAGCAGCTTAATTCATTCTTCTACCAGAAATGAAATCAATGACTATGCTTTAATAAACTTGTATGAACTGAGTAGAAATTTTATCCACAAGTCTTCCCACATTTTGATGATGTGATACCCCTGGAAGATTATATTTTGAGGTTTAGTAAACTACCGGTAGGGCTTCTTCACGCAAGTTTATTTTTTTTTAAAAAAAATCTCCACACACATTAGGACTGTTTTCCTGGGTGCTCAATATTGTGTGAAAAATGTATGTGTAGTTCTTAAAAATTACGAAGTCTTTTAATATGAGCTCACCTTTAAAAACCCAATACAAATGTGGCCAAATATTTCCTACAGGCAGGCTGAAGCAATTAGGCAGATTTTGCTCATGAATCTGCCTCAGGTAAGACAACCAACTGGAGGCAGGGTATACTCAAAGGCAATTCACGCTCCAAGAGTGGCATAGAAGCTGCTTCTGCATGGTGGATGCCAATGCCACTTCAATAATATTGAAGTTGGATGCATTGCTCTGATGAAAGAGGCCACACAAACTGCTCCTGTGCCATGCTAGTAACCCATGGACCCCTCCTTTACATAGATATTAACATAATGGATCATAGTTGAGTGTTAAACCAATATTGCATATGAATAAAGAACAATTTTGAAGAAAACAAAGTGCACACTTTATTTTTAAATAATGTTATGTGTGGGTCAGAGCAGAGACCACTGTAGAAGAGGCGTTTCCTCCTGCATGAAAGGGAAATGTCTTTTCTAATATGGTACCTGCTACTTCAGGTTTTCATAAGTAACCTATTTAAGGACAACCGTACCCCAAACAGACCCAGAATCTGAAATATACATTTCCACTGCCATTTGTTCACAGTAATGGCATTTCCATTCATCTTTTTATTAATGCCAATGTTAAATCAGACACAGATATTGTCAACTGTTCCTTTTCACCAATGGAAGAAATATAACTCTTGAGCCACAATGCTATTGTGCTCATTTATTTCAACGTATGCAAGAGCTAACTTGGCCTCAGAACCTTCTAGCCTGAAGGATTCAACTTGCTAAGTCAAGAAATAAATACAAACTCCAGTGTTCAAAACAAACTTTACAAAAGTAGCCTCAAAACAGGCACGTGATAGTTTGTACCTACAACTTGTGAAATACGGACATTAAAATATGCATTTCTTCCAAGGTATTTTTGCATGATTTCATTTTAGTTTCAATCCAGTCCACAAGGAGTGCAGTGTAGAGGCACAGCTACAGGAGGGTCAGAGTCCTGCTTCCTCCTTCCACCCTCTGCAGGTAAAATATAGATGAGCACATCAAAAGATACCACACAAGGTCATTGTGGTGAATGGGAGGGCCTGTGTTGTGTCTCTCAAAGTCCCAGCTAGATAGCCATATCCGCTCAGTTAGAGAACGAGAACTCAGTACGGTCCTGGATTAAGCAGGTGTGTTTAGGCCTCATGTCTTCTGCAGCTGCCAAGTTTCATGATACATCTGCACCCATCTGTGTGTGTTGCGGGTGGGGAGCGAGAGAACAGGGCTTCATTATATCTTGTGGGGTTTCTTCTGCATGCAGGCACTGAACTGCAGTTGACTGGATTTAACTCATAACAGTTTTTTTTAATAACACCTTAAAATGAAAACCAACCAACCAACCACTGGTCCTAATATAGTTCATAAGATGCACACTGCCATTACAAGGCTTTTTAAAAAATATAACCACTAATGTGAATAGGATCAAACCCTTTAGTTACCAGATAGTCTGATGCTGACAGATACTGGTGTACTGGAAGCTATATGGATGTGAAATGCATGCAGTAGGTGCACTAGTTTAGGAACTCAAGACTAAATGTGGAAGCAGACACTTTGATATTATGGTTTTACTTTGTTTTAGGTAAGTATAACCATTAAAAGTGCTTTGTCTTAATCCATTCATTAAACAAGTATTTTTGGGTGTCTTTAGCTTGTCACCTCTTAACCACCAAATCACAATTATTTTCTTTGGTGCTAACAAATCACTATTTCAAGTCAAAAAACCTTTAGCCAGCATGGAACATTCCTGTGCTATATGCTTTAGCTCACAGACATTTAAACAAAAAACAAAAAAAAAACTCAATGCTGACAGTCACATTCCTCAGTAACATACCCAGAGAATCTATAGAACAGATTTCTCTTTCCACCCTGATTCATTACTCTGTTAATACCTTTAAAAAATACAATGTAAACAACATCCTATTCTTCATAAGAGCTAGATATATTAATCCAGTGCTGCATTTCCTAGAAAATAATAAAGCACCTTCATAAATTTGCACAAATTATTTTGAGTACATTGTCTGTTTTTACTTTAGTGCACTGATTATGCTTCATCAATAGAGAAATTTGCTTGAACTGAGATTAGATGAATACTTTTAGTTACAAAGCTGTTTTAAACAACCACCCTCCCCAAGCCATACTGCAAAGAATTCTGTAAATCTGTTATATAGCATCCTGACAAGACTAATATTGCTCTTACTAATAGTTGATTAAAAGGTGACTATGAAGTTGCAATAAGGCATCCTTCACAAAGCAGCACAAAATTATACTTAACTTTTAGCAGTTGCTAGACTTTAATGGTTTAATAGCTATACCTCCTTGAGACGAGAATATTCTAAGAGCAAAAGCTGTGGGAACTGAACACCTAGAATCTAATTATGCAGGTAGCAAAAAATATTAATATCAAATTTGAATTTACAGCAGGCTCTGACCTAGAATCAAGTCAACAAAACTTGATGCAAGGTGTGGTTTTTTAAGAGGAATTATTTGGCAAACCAGGCACCCAAATCCCAGGTCTGTGTACCGGTAATAAGCAAACAACAGGCAGCAGACACTTCCACTTACTAAGGAAATGTACGTGACCTAAGGCAACGTGTGTCAACAGGTATGCTCAACAGGGAATGCTGCACCAGTGAAAGCTGTCAGGAGGCACAGCTGGAGAAGGGATCAAAGGCCACGACTCTCCTGAGCTCAATGCTCCCATAAGAAAGAGGAGTTCTTCCTAAAGAAGAGATGAAATACTCCATGTGTCATTCCGTGGCAGTTTTCTGTTCCTCAGGACTTTCTCTAGAAGACCTATAAAGGGAAAAGGTCACTTTGCTGGTATCAAAACTTTCAGTAAAAATAAAGGAAAAAATATTTATGAATACTTAGAACAACCAGTAGTTTTTTCAGCTTCCACAAAAAGATACAAAGAAATGGAGAGTATTTGGGGTGGGTGGGTGGGTGGGTGTGCGTGAAGAGTTATCCAAAATTTGAACTGACCAGAGGTCCTCCTTGTGACCACTGAATCTCAAATTTAAACTACATTGCAGGATTCCTGAATTTATTATACTTGAAATGAACTTGTGAAAAAGACCCAACGTTTATTGTTAAAAACGGCTGCAATTAAAGGAATAGCTTGAAATAAATATAATCAATTATAAGATAATGAGCACCCATGTATTTTAATACTCATTTATCTACTGTCTTGCTAGAGATTTCTTCTGCATATGCTATTAAGTCTGTCCACTTACGCATTAGTACAAAAATAATTTCTTAAAAATTGTTACACTATTTATTTATTGTAATTGATACCCATTTCTGGCATTTCATTTGTACAACCATCTGCTTGTGCAAACAGGATTCCCCTCCCCTCCCCCTCCCCTGTCATCTGCTCAGGAGGTTTGGGGGACACTGGAGCAGCTGTGGGGGCCAAGGGAAAAGAGAGGAAAGCCAAGTCCTGTCATCACCTCTGATAGCACAATGTTGGATCTCGACCTGCATTTACACCTGGGCTCTATTTATATCCTCACAACAATCTGCAAGATAGGATAGGCTGAGAGATAAGGAGTTGTTCAAGGGAACCCAGTGAGTTAGGATTTGAACCTAAGTGTCTCTGGTCTTAATTTAACACTCTTAACCACTAAAACACACCGGTAGTGTAAAACCTGTGCTTTTCAACTCTTTGGAACGCAGTTTCCATCTTATTTGACATCCATATCAGTCGCAGCCCATAGATTTGCCTTTATTAAGGCAAGATTTAATGTCTTTCCTTCCAATGTTATGAGCAATAGGTTTTCCAAAGGTCAGATTTCAGTTTTGTGTGCATGTGACAACAGAACTATAGAATCCCTTCATCATATATTATTCTGTTGCCCCCTGCACTCGGTCCCTCGGACTAGATTTTTTATCCCCTTTAATATTAGAAACTTTGGATGAGACCCCGGAGTCCCAGTTAATATATCTGCTACAGGACAATGATCCAAGTAGATCACTTCTTGTAGCTAGATATTTGATTGTAGTTCTATCCTATAAGAGGAAAAATGGGTTACTATATGATTATTGATATTCCGTCCAAATGGTTGATTTACAGTGGTGATCTGATGAGCTAAGTGTTTTGTCGTTCCTATTTTGTAAATGGAATTTATAATTTTATATGGATAAGATTTATATGGACTGAACTAATCTAATCTATTTTATTCTCTCTTGCCCCATTTTATTTCGCTGTGTGAGGTATATTATTGTGTATTGTGTGTTGTTATCTAAATATGGGCCTATGGCCGTAATAAAGATATTCTATTCTAACTCTTTGGAACTTAGCCTCCCCCGGCTCCCCACTTCTAAACTTATTTTACCATAAGCACCAGGCAGATAAGATAGGTGGCTATAGAAACTGTGCACACAGCTGCATATTTGCAGCCCACTGATCAACATATACAAATGATGATACTAATAGAACACTAGACAGAAGAAGAGAACTGGAACAGGGTGTTTCACACGCCCTTCTCAAGCCAGCCGGTCAAGGAAGCAGGTGGAGGAGCTGCTGCCGTCAGAAGCTCCCATGTACTCCACGCCTCTTCTGTATGTATGGTCTAGTTGAGATGTATGGTCTAGTTGAGGGGGTTGGGCAAGATGACCCTTGGGGGTCCCTTCCATCTCTACAATTTCATGATTCTATTATTCCATTTCTGTGGCTGCAGCCTCTGCTGCTCAGAGTCCAATGTCTCTGGCTCTGCCTGCTATAGGATGGTCTCCATTCTGCAGAACTGCCTCCCAGGGTCTTGAGCTTTCCAATGGGGCTGCCCCACAATTTGTGATCTATTATCTCCTGTGCATCATGATTCCTCAGTTGACACACAACTTCTTCCTCTGCCTTCCCCCTCTCCCCTGCTTGCTCTTTCTTACTTACTAAATTCAGGGATCAAATAGCTAAAGAAAGGCATAATTTAATTATCAGAGACTTTTCTTTTGGATCTGATTGTGCCCCCCTGGTGTTTTGGATTTCTAGATATTTCAAATATTGATTATTTCTGCCCTTTGGTTGTTAAAGATAAAAGGAGAGGTCAGTAAACTACAGATTAAAAAATACCTTACTAAGAGACAATAATATGTGACAACTACTGTAGAAGCTTACCGGTATATCTGCAAAGGCCAAGGCATCTGTGATGGCGTGGGCAGTGCACTCGTGGGGCTCACAAGCATAGCACTATAGATATTGGAAGCAACCACAAGTGTGCAGAGGAGTATGGGTCCTATGATGGCTCCTTCCACTCCCAGGTAATATGCTCCCCCAGCTACTGCAAGGCCCGTCAGGTATGGGTGGCCCCCTCTGCAATCACAACATGCCCAGTTAAATTACAATCATATTCTAATTCTAACCCCTTCCCACCAAAAGTTCAGGGAATAAAATTTAGCATTCATTTCCAAGCATACCTTTTAAAGGAACATTTATAAAGGGGTCATATGCCCAACGTATTAGCCACATTACAAATATTAATAGAAGGGAGCTTCCTCTAGGCACACTATATTTCAGTTAAGTTATAACTTTAACATCTATGCAAGATGGTGGAGGGTTTCTGGGGAAACTAAGCAGGCAACTTTGGGTAAGGGTCTAAGTGTGTGGAGCACATGAATGGTGTGAGAAGAAAACTGCACAACTAACTGCCCACAAGTTAGTTCTGTGCCACTTCTGGGATCACCAGTCTTCCACACACTGAAAGCACTGTGTGGCGAACCAGCCCTTTTGGGCCTTTTAGAATGCTGAGTTTTCCCCAGCGATTAAAAGGTTAAACCGTAGAACCTGTTAAGTGGCAGTTCACTCCAGGGAGGTGGAACCTCCTGGGGGTTTAAAAGGGGGGAACTCAGGGGTTGGTCGGTGTGGTGTGGGAGTTGAGAGAGAGATAGAGAGGATCTGGAGAGGGAGGAGATAGATAGAGTGGACTGAGGGAGGTTCATGGGTAGGATTTAGAAAGCTTTAGAAACGATAATGAAACCAAGTTCTACATGTATTAAGCTCTGAAACCATTACTCAGTTTTACTGAGTAAAAAAACTGAGTAATATTGTAATGTTGGAATATTTAACTGTAAAGGTACGCAGAATGAAAGGGTTTAAGGTCAGTGAGAGAGAGGAGGAGTGGTTGGAGAGCTTAATGAATTATTTAGTTAAGTTTGAAGAATTTAAAATAATTGAAACGCTAAAAGCTAAATAATGCCCGATGGAATGTTAATATATATAGAATTGTACATAAGGTGGAATTGAATATGTCTTAGTGTTTGTGTATAGCTGTTGTATTGATCGCCTGGGGGGATTCACTGTGTCTTGTCTGGGATGTTGGTGGTTTAAATAATAAAAAAATTAAAAAAAAAAAATAAAAAAATAAAAAGCTCTGAAACCATTATGCTTGTTACACAATAAAAACTTGTTCTCGTTTAAGCCATTGAAGTATCGTCACCTATGAGGTCCAGCATATTATATCAAGGCTCAATATAGTGAACTCAGTGAGAGGACAAAACTGGAGATAGTCAGTGTCCTGGAGTTTCATTAAGGAGGGGCTAAGAGGGTGGAAACCTTGAACGCCACAGTGTTGCTAGCAGAGGCTAGTCACCTGAGACAGCAAGGGGGTTTCTTAGTGAAATAAACCCAAGGCTGTAGGTTAAGAGGTTTTTCATCGGGGTAGCCTGGAGCCGGGGATATAACTGGTCACGCTCAGCTGGACGGGAGCACTCTTGTTACTGGGATCCCCAGAGTTTAGAGGGGGGGTCAGTCCTGAGTCGAACCTCATAGGGCAGTGTGTGAGGGGTTTGAGTTATAACCGGTGCACCTGCATTAACAACAAATATTTGTAACAGAGTGACTCAGAGTGTTAAAGGGAGGTCCCAACACACTGCGTGCACAGGGCCTTTGGGTAGGCCTTATGCAAATGTTATGTCCAGCATGTGGGATATTTCAATCTTTCATTGCATGTGTAGGCTGTACATCCTTACAACCTCATCCAAACTGGTCCAGCTTCTTGTTGTAATAGATAAGTAATAAAACTAATTTTATGGTTATTGTTATATCCAATAGTTAAGTAAAAAAAATTAGTTTTAGATGATGTTGATGATGATACAGTAATGATAAGAATTTGTACACCACCCTTCATTCATAGAACTCAGGGCAGTTCACAACATAAAATTACAATATACATAAAATAAGATACATAAAATAAGAATAAAAGCAAACAGATTACCCCCCTCCCACAACACATTTTAAAAGGGCACTGGATGTCCATCAGCCAAAGGCCTGGTTGAAGAAGAATGTTTTGCCTGGTGCCTAAAGGTTTGTAATGAAGGCGCCAGGTGAGCCTCCCTGGGAGGAGCCTTCCACAAACAGGGAGCCACTGCAGAAAAGGCCCTGTTCTTGCGTTGCCACCCTCTGAACCTCTCATGGAGGAGGCATGTGAAGAAGGGCCTCAGAGGATGATCTCAGGGTCTGGGTAGGTTCATATGGGGGAGAGGTGGTCCTTGAGGTATTGTGGTCCTCAGCAGTTTTATATGGGTTTTAAGGTAGTGTTACTGAATGATTTTTTTCCCATGATAGTGAAGAAGCTATTTTGAAATATTTACCCGGATATATCTGAATAGATTGCTGTGTCTACAAAATATGTTGGCAGCAGATGGCAAACCAAGAGAAGCACAGCTTTGCATCCTTCTCCTTGTACAAGCCAGAGGTCTAGAACAGCAGGTATGGCTGCCCAGTATGTTCCTAGAAATGGAACAACTCCAAGAAGTGCAGCCAGGGCTAAGGATAGAGAAGGTCTGGAGTTAGAAATGACAATTAAAAAACACAATTATGTCAATGGAAATAGTTTCAAAAAATATTGCATCTCTTCATAGCACATAGTTGCATTAACATTCACAGGACTATTTAGATGCAGTGTAACTGATCAAGTCACGAGTGCATAATTTGTCTTGGATTCAAAGTTCCTGGTCACGCCTTAAGCCATGGACTTACAATGTCTTTATTCGTTTTAAAAGTTATATCCTGCCATTCAGGTGGAAAAATATGATTCATCATACTGAAGCGAAAGATGGCTAATCTTCCTGAAAAATGGACACCTCATTTAAGGACCAGTGTGTACATAATTCTTTGCTCTGAGCATCAATACAACATCTATTGCTAAAATTTGGTTATGATTTTGAGGCAACTACCAGAAGTGGATACAGTCCTTTTCACTATTACACACAAAAATAAACTCAACCTTGTTTTTTTCTCTCTCACCTGATGGTATGAAGACAATGTTAATTCCAAAGACAGTATGAGTCAGCCAGGTGTACAGTCCATAGAACCCAGCCATTTTGAGGGATGCATCAAACACACCTCTAGAAGGATGAGATAATTCCATATAAAATCTATTAGTTGAGCAGCATATATGTATTCAGAAATTGCTAAAACAAACCTTAACGATCAAAGCAATTTGCTACACAAATGGCACATTAAATGAAGTTTCAGGGCTACTTCCTGCCACAGTTCGGGATAATTTGCTGTTTCCCATTCATTATCTATTCATTTTGTATTTATGCTTTTATGATTATTTTCGTAATATTATTTTCACTATATTTATTTTATTTTTAAACAAACTTTAAAAAGTAGTTCCAGTTCTTATCTGAAGAAGTGTGCATGCACACGAAAGCTCATACCAAGAACAAACTTAGTTGGTCTCTAAGGTGCTACTGGATTTTATTTTGTTTTAAAAAGTAGCTTACCCTGAAACAACAACAAAACCTACTTAAAAAAATTAAATGTAGCAGCATTTATTTGAGACCCTCCCTCCCCAGTGCTAAGAATACAGACCTGGTGTCTTTGACCTCTCTGAATGCCCAACTTTCTACGTAAATATTCTTACAGGCCTAGAAACTATGAATGTAAGCACTTCATAACCAGATGTTTGACGTTCTTCTGTACAGCGAGTAGTCTTTCTACGTGACAAGAGAGCTTGCGTAGTGACTAATACTAGACTGAGCCACAAATGGCACGGAGCAAACCACTCTTCCTTAGCACACTACTGCCTGCAAAATGGCAACAACACACTGATCTAGCTGATGAGGTAGTTGTAAGAATGACAACATAATGCATGTGAAAAATTTGAAACAAAAAGCATTATACGTATGATTAGGGACCAAAATATCACTTAGATACTATAGTGTTCAGCAGTATATAAATTGCTGCATTAAATAGTAAAGCAAGTATTAATATTAAATGGACTAAACGCTGTAGATTTTTAAAGGTATTACCAGAAAATTATGACTGAAGATTTGACTTGTGTGCCCAACATCTATGGTTGAGGGAAAAAGTGATCTAGGCCTCCTAGTTTGCAGCTCTATTGCAAAAGGAATCTTAATCCAAATACTGGATAAAACATCTGTGACGGAATCCTCCAGAAAAAAACCCTCCTGACCCCTATATTCCTTTCCTAAAGTTACATTTTAGTACCTACACCCTTCCTCGCAAGCACTCCTGTCCAGAATGAACTGTGTCTGCCTCAAATATGCAACTTCTAGACATCACATCAGCATTCACAAAATTTTCAAATGCAATTAAAACATAGCCCCCCCCCAAGCCTAGATAGCATTGCTCTACATTTCTGCAAAAGATGCAGCTGTGGTGAGTTAAAAAAACATATCTGGAGCTACTCAAGAAATTGTTAATTAGCTGGGTAGGAATTTGGAAGGTATTGCTGAACTGTAACAAAGAAAACCCTGACAAAGCCAAAGTACTTAAAATAAAATATTAAGTATATCCAGCCCATTTAAATGGAAAGTTCACTAAGCACTATGATTAAAATGTTCCAGTGTGTAAGGTACTTAAAACACAATATTTATCCGTATTATTATGATGCATCATTTTAAAAAGAGACCATCATCTTTAATCTGGCCTGAGAATTGGATGGAAGACATCAGCTACCCTTTGGAATTAGTGTTATATCTGAAATTACAGAAAATATTTCATGATACGAAGCAATTTGAAAACTTTCCTTTGGGCCTTTTATGCAATAAAAAGAAAAGTAGGATACCAGTTAACTAGAGTTGCAAAAACATCCATGGGCTAAAAGTTTTACTGTTTCAGCAAAATGTTGAAGGAGCATTGTTTGGACAGTATGGATGTTTATAAAGAAAGTTTTATTCCTACAGGCTATGTACTCGAAGCCACGGAGATGTTGAGTTCAGAAAAGGAACTTTGCTGATACATGAATTTTCACATGTCTCAGAGAAATAAAGCAAAGCATTTATCACTCCGCAGCATAGTGTTACAGTAGCAACTGCTTGGATGTAAATTGGATGTAATTTACTAAAGGTAGAATTACATTCACAGGTGGAGCTCTCTCATTTAGGTACAGCAAAACTTCAACAGCAGCCATCTCAATTATGGCCTAATTCTCAATGAGGTGGTAAAACTGTGTCTGGTCCATGCCACTGTAGACTGCTAGTGGAAGCTCACAGGACTGAATGCTCCTCCATGCACATTCTTTGCACACAGAAAACTAGCATTTCAGGGAGATGGCTAGACTAGAACTCATTTCTCTTACAAGCTAATTTCTATGTGCATAGAAAGTGTGCCTTGAAGAGCATTCCAATCATGTGAGCCACCAACTGCAGTCTGAAGTGGTGCAGCCCAGAAACAGGTTTATCAATGAGTCTGCGTTCAGCATCTTTAGTGGTGCTGTTTGAAAAGTTACATTTGAGAATATTGTTTCCAGAAAGGTTTCAAAAAATAGTTAGGTTTAAAATCAGCGAACGTCTAAAAGTGAAGAAATTATTAATGCTAGGAAAAAATCATATACTCCAATGATTTCAGAAAGCTTGGGGGGGAGGGGGACGACGACAAAAATGGTCCCAAATCATATATTCTGAACCATCACTCCATCAGTACTTGGTTTAACAAGTACATGCAAGACAGAGTATAACCTGGGACAATGCAAGAATGCTGTAAGTCCCATTCTTAATTGTACAATTCTCTTGGCACTGAAAGACCATCAAATTGCACACAGATTAACAACGTCATTTAACCCATCCAATTAAATGATGTTGAGATTGTAGCCAAGCATTGACGCTGGTTTTCCTTAGCATATTACATGTTTTGAACTTTAATATGCTTGAAGACGAATTGTTTTCTCTGGAGATTGTATCACCATATCATTTCCATCAACATGCTCATTCACTGACTGCAGTGGCCTCGTGCAATTATGACAAGTAATCATAATTGATTTCAGTAACCAAGATTAGGTTAAGTTTGCATCAAATTACCTTTAGCATTATGGGCAATTTTGTCTTAGGAAAAGTGGTTTAGCAAAGAGACTTTTGGATTTTTTTTTTTAAGTGACCACTCTGCCCATTGAGCATAATTGTTTGTGGTTCTTACAGTGGATGAAGAAAATGAAGCAAGCAATAAAACTTTCTCAGAAAGAAAGCGCACATGTAAACCTGATCACTGGCTAACATGTTTCAAGCAAAAATTCTGATATGGGTATAGGCTCTTCCAGAACTAATTCATCCCCGTAAAGAAACATACCCTGCAGTAACTTTAAGCCACAGCCATATGCGTGTGCATGCACTCATGTGAAAATATCGCACACACTAAATTGCACTGAGGCCGTGACAACGTGCAACTTAGTAGTGTGCAATATCCCCACCAGAGCAAGCAGAATGGGAGCTTCGGGGAAGAAGGGTCTGGTGCATTCAGGAAGAGAAGAGCATGCCACTTAGTGGGAGGACAATGGTTCAGGCAAAAGGTGTGCATGCAACTCAGAGATACATAAGTTCAACGATCTCTGCTTCGGTTGCGCAGAACATGAGACAGGTTAGGAACTGCCCTGTTAGTTTTAAGAATAACGCTATCAAGGCGGCTCCATTTTTATTGAATGGTAAGGTAGTAATGAAAATGAGTGATTGTCATCTGAACCATCCACAGCTAACGGTTTTAACTTTAAAGTCTTAAGCTATAATCAATAACCAGCCTAATTGCTCAGGCAATTAATTCTAAACTCTCAAAATACTACACTATCAGTTTATTGCAGTACACTTTTATCAAAGTGAGAGAAATACTATTAAATGCCAAATACATCTGCATACAAATTTGGCTGCTTTCGAGTCCCCCAACTCAAGGCATTGCCTTCATTTCCTTGACTGGTAAGGATTCCCTGAACATGCTCTTATTTACACAACAGATGCATCCAACCTGTCTTCTGGTGTCAAGTATGCAATATTCTCATATCCCAATAGTTCACAGAGTGAATGAACTTTTCTGTGACAAGGGAAGGCAACCTTTTCATTTGCTGAAGGCCATGCAGAGTCTCTGGTGTAGACATGCCCCCACCATATAGTCATGCACACCTCCCACTTCATATTAGCATGCATGGAAAGTATTTCCTCTATGAGACCCAGATAGTCATATGACTGAAACCGTGGGAATTTGGACCCTGCTCTCCACCATGTGACCCGGAAATGTACCATTAAAAAAAAAATAAAGTTGTCCAAAGATAAACAAACACATGTAAATTCACAGTGACTTCAGGTCTTTTTCTAACACACATGGAAGCTTCCAATTGGCTTGGCCTTCAAATGCAACAAATAGTGTACATGGGGTAGGAATGACCCTATAGTTTTCCTTAGGGAAGTGGCTAAAAGTGCAACATGCATGGGGGACTCAAAATTCATCTTCTAGAACGGTGTCCAAGAAATACATATTCAATTATTTGCAACTCCTGTACTTAATTTTCACACTGCAGCCTGTGTTTTTAAAATAAGCCTATTAATCCCCCAAAGCCAGCAAAAGTTGACTCCTGGAAAAATGTAAATTGCAACAAACCATTGTTTCTGCAAACGCAGCTATGAAAGCATTAAGTTGCCTTTTACAGAAGCAGATTCTTACATTTAGTCAGTACTGTCTAATCTGCAAGTGTTTTTTTTCCAGCATAGCAATGTGAGATTCATAACTTGGGAGATGCCTGTGAACAAACTCCTTTCAGATGAGCTGAAAGTCATAATGGAAATACTTTGTAATGAATATGGTCTAGAGCAGGCATCCCCAAACTGCGGTCCTCCATATGTTTTGGCCTACAACTCCCATGATCCCTAGTTAACAGGACCAGTGGTCAGGGATGATGGGAATTGTAGTCCAAAACATCTGGAGAGCCGAAGTTTGGGGATGCCTGGTCTAGAGACTGATAAACATTAAACTATTCATTACACATAAAATAATAAGCAAACAGCATTAAAAAAATTAACTGTAGCTATAACCATACCCTATGACTAATTGTGATCACTGGTGACCAAAAAGATTGATCACTTGTTTCTGCAAAATTGTTTAGCCTTAACATATATACTCCTTTAGTCTCCCTTCCTCCTTTCAAATTGTTCACAACTTCTTCCTCTCTACATCAGAAAATGGCATGCCCAGCAAGATATAAGAATTGAGATATATTCCAGACACATAGGCTGCATCTTTCAAAGCAGAAACTTTACATACCTAGATAGTGCTTTAAAAAGTAAAAATACGATCAAGAATGAAAGATATAGAATAAAACTTCTAGGAGAAATGATTAGGTATTACTTTTGTCAGAAAGTCCCTGAACCCTAAGCTTTTGCTTGCAGGTAATCAACAGGATGGCATGGGACTTTATTTGGCATGCTCTGGTGACGAAAAGGGAAGGAGGCAGCCAATCCACTGGAGAGGAGCCCAAATGGGGGGAAATGGGAAGCAAAAGGCAGCCAGTTTTAAAAGAGGGAGCCAATTAAGCAAGCCTAAAAGGGGAAATAGCAAAAGAAAAAAGGTAAAGAGAATAATACTTAGTTTAAAAGAAGTGCAGGAGCGATAGCGAAGAGACCGCTTCATCGAAAGGTAAAGCTTAAGGTAAAGGACAGTTAAGTCCAGTCGCGAACGACTCTAGGGTTGCAGCATTCATCTCACTTTACTGGCCAAGGGAGCCGACGTTTGTCCGCAGACAGCTTCCGGGTCATGTGTTCCAGGATGTCTAAGCCGCTTCTGGTGAAACCAGAGCAGCGCACAGAAACGTCCTTTACCTTCCCGCTGGAGTGGTACCTATTTATCTACTTGCACTTTGACGTGCTTTTGAACTGCTAGGTGGGCAGGAGCTGGGACCGAACAACGGGAGCTCACACTGTCGCAGGGAATCGAACCACCGACCTTCTGATCAGCAAGCTCTAGGCTCTGTGGTTTAGACCCCAGCGCCACCCATGTCCCACGCTTCATTGAAAGGCAGGAGCAAAAACTGATCAGGGAGACGCCCACATCCCGATAAGTTGTTTCTCCTGCCTTCATTAGCATGGGAGAAGCCTGAGCCCAACCCAGTGACCTGGCAGTGCAGAAGGAAAATGAATTAACAGAACAAAGAAGACATACCCCAAAACTATACTTATCATACAACTTGTAAGAAAGTAACAGTGCACCTTATGGCCTCTTCCACAGACTGGCCAACTATATTGGAGGAAGGGCCAGGCTGTGACAAGGGAGTCAAGTTGATCACCCACTTCACTGGCTTGTAGTATTCATCACTGGAACTTAAAAGGTAGAACAATGTGGTCAGGAAAATCACCTGCAAACAGACAAGAAATAAAGCAGCTGAGTGTTAACTAGAAACATTGTATGATGGGGGGAATAGTGCAATTCTGCTTTGCACCTCTTAATATAACTGAGAAGGGAATAAAACACAGTTTAACACACAGTGGAACCTCTACTCACGACCACAATCCGTTCCGGAGGCCCATCCAGAAGTCGAAACAGGTCGCTGGGAGAGGCGCCATTGTGTGCAGGCGGCGATTGCCCGCTTCTGCGCATGTGCGATCGCCACTCCTTGCACATGCGCAATTGCTGTTTCTGTGCATGCGCAAATGGTGGCAAACCTACCGGTTACTTCCGGGTTTGCAGCGGACGTTGGGCGAAATGGATGTGAGTGGAGGAGGACATAAGAAGAGGTTTGACTATATTAGATGAAACCCACCTTGGGCTGCCTCACCTTGGGCAACAAAACGTTTTGGACCAGCCTTGCTTGGTGATGGCGTTATTTGCAAATATTCCATCTCACCCAATCATTGCCTTAACAAGGTTGTTTTAAGCAATAAAATACTGCAGGAAATGGGTACAATATTACACATGGACGTTCCCCTCTGACCCTGGCCTATCTCTATTATCCACATTCACTGATTATCCACATCCACTAATAACCTCCACCTGAAAGAAATGATCATTTTTATGTTAGCTGCAACATTATTCAGAACTAGAATCCTGACATGTGGTATTAAAAAAGCTTTATTGACTGCAGTGTTGGAATGCATGCACATCATATGAAGATACGAAGAGGGAAAGGTGGCCCTGGGACTATAGGTAACTTAACGCTCTCCCACCATGCCCAACCTTGATGGCAAAGCTTCCCTGAGCTGCACTAATCCATTACACTTTATTTTGCATCAGCGGACACACTGTATACATCTGTTTTATATTTTACAGTACTGTTCTTTATGGATAATTATGGATTTGCACCTTTCTATTTTTGCAAGTTCCAAATTTCTTTACAAATAAAAGGCAGTTTCACTGCAGTTACCAAAGGATTTTAATATATTTAGATACATACATTAAAAATATGGTTTCATTTTCTCCATTTCCAATTCAAATTATATTCAGGAAATACTTCTGGTGATTTAAAAAATTCCTTAAG
This sequence comes from Darevskia mixta, assembly GCA_034641385.1. Classification (NCBI taxonomy): domain Eukaryota; kingdom Metazoa; phylum Chordata; class Lepidosauria; order Squamata; family Lacertidae; genus Darevskia; species Darevskia mixta. The sequence goes on from JAWWNH010000242.1 coordinate 1,741,873, forward strand.
AATCCAACATTGCCATTTTGATTTTTCTAAATGTAGAAAAGAACCTAAAAAGTTAGCTTCCAGTTCTTTTCAATAGCACTGAAGTTTGTATTTTGATTATCCAACCCAAAGGGCAGAGATTCTTTCCATTCTTTACCAACTCAGCTTTTGCAACTAAGGGACCCAACACTATTAGGAAACCTTTCTTTTCTAGCATTTTTTTAAAAGAGAAAGCTGTGGTTGTTTTCCCACCATCCAGCAAAACCTCTTAGCGCAGGTCATTGCTTGTACTGGTATGTTTAAGGGGGTGGAAATCACACATCCACAAGCCAGAGCCTTGACATAGGCCAGCTCAATATCCAATATCTTGGTGATCACAAGCCCTGGGGCTATGTTCCAGCCATTAAATTTCCCACCAGCATCGCAGCTGTCATAACACAAAACTTAAATGGAAAGAAATCACCTCTAACGTGACTATTGTGCCACACAGCTGTGTATTCCAAATTTAGAATCAAAGGAAACGTTGAGAAAACTAGCCACACATGCTAACATAAAGCAAGCTCTCTTCACTCTTGCCAAATAAAACTTTGCATTTAAAGCAACACATTTCGGAACCCGTTTTTTAAAGAATAGCCTGATTAGCTTTTCAGATACCTTTCAATTGAATAACTTTCTAATGAAATGCCTGAAATAACTGATATTATAGTTTGAAGTCTTGTTTATTCTGTTAGATTTTACTCCAATAAGACCCATTTATCCTAAATAGAACCCAATAAGGCAGACATGTATGTAAAAAAAAAAATTGCAGGTAGCTCTTAGAAATATTACATAACCAATACATTTTTGGGAATTTTAAAAACCATATTAATTTTTAAAAATCACTTTTTAAAATTTTGTAACTTATCTTTAAAATTTAAAGTAAACCCATCATGTGACATATCATATTAACGTCCATGATGTTCTGAAGAGATTGGTATTTTTAGTTTTGAAATATCTCAAATCCGGGCTGAGCTTTTAAGGTTTATGTGTAGTCTGGCAAGGCCAAAAATGTCGTTTTTTTGAAATTTCAAACCCTCATAACTCAAAAACAGGATGAGATAAAATTTAGATTTAAAGTTAGTTTTGATCATTCAGCAAATGTACAATGTATTTTCTACATTGTACAAAATATTGTAGAAAATCAGATCAATTGATGTGGAATTACCCTCTTATGAATATAGGAAGAATAGCGTTTGCTATAACTTTTCTCCTCACCAAAATATTACTGAACACAGGATTCCTGTCAGTTTTCAGAGACTGGTGCAAATAAAATATTGATAATCTATTCCAGGCACCCCCAAACTCGGCCCTGTTTTGGGAGTACAACTCCTGTCATCCCTGACCACTGGTCCTGTTAGCTAGGGATGATGGGAGTTGTAGCCCCAAAACAGCTGGAGGGCCAAGTTTGGGGATGCCTGGTCTACTCATTTGCCAGACAATGGTTCAGATACTGAGGTGCTCTCACTGTGTGCAGCAGTTAACAGAATAATTTTAATTGCAGATGATATGACCAAAGAGCTGAGCTAGGAAGGTCCCAGAAATGACTGTCTAATGTCTAAACAATAGGCCTTGCTTCATACCAGGGGTGGCCCGACCAGTTTTGCCACCTGAGGCAAAATGGGAATTACTACCTCCTATCCACCCCGCCCCACTCCCCTCAAACTTCTGTCACTGCCATGCCCTGGCTCCCTCCGAACTCGGCAGGAGTCAGGGCACTCCTTCATCTTTCTTTACCTTTCTTTATATCTTTATTGTCATTGTACAAGTACAACGAAATTGGATTTAAATAATAATAATAATAATAAAATAATTTTAAAAAATTCATTTTTCATTTAAACAATTGTTTCCCCAACCAAAAATGTACTCAACACGAGTAACAGCAGTAAAAGCCATACGAAACACTTAAAAATAAGGGAGAGCACTGAGCAGCCGCTGTGTCTATGCGCGCCGCCATCTTAGAACTCTTCATGCATTGCCGCTCAGTTTTCCCATGAAGCCAATTGGCAATGGTGGCATGCAGGAACACTCCTAGCTCTCACCAAATTTGGCAAGAGCCAGGGCACTCCTCAAAGCCTTGCTGCTTGATTTCTCTGTCCAGGTTTAGAAAAGATGCGCAGCAACACCGCATGCTGGAGCAGCTCCCTCTCACCGCCAGTGGCAGAGTGCCACTATTTGCCCTACCTCTTGGGCTGGCTGGCTCTGCTCCCTACAGACTAACACACTCTTGACATTATATACAGACCGGCCACTCTACAGGGCAGAAGCTATCTGGCAAAAATGGAGAATTCACAGGCAAGGAAATTCTCCGTTTTCTCTACTTGGCACCATCAGAGCGTAATAAGACAGTGCAATACTCATTTAAGGGGTGTGTATGCATTGCCTTAAGTGTCTCAGCAGAGAGAAAAGCATAAAGCCTATAGTATTTAGTGAGAGTGTTAATGGGAAACCAAGTTGTGGTCCTGCAACCTCTTCAGGAGATGGTCTACACTGAACAGCCCTAGATATAGCTGCTCCTCTCAATGAGTAGGTTCAAGAATAAGTGAACTCAAGAAAGTTACTGCCTGCAGAAATGTAAACCCTTTTTAAAAAAACAACAACCAAAAACCCTGCACTTACCAGCGAAAGCACAAAATTGAGAAGAGCAGTGCCACTGTAAAATAGAACAGTTACTAAAGTTGTAACTGTGGTGAAAAGGAGGCTCACATTGTGGCTCATCACTATCCAGAGGGATTCCGTGATCTGGAAAAGAGCAGAATCAGACCCTGAAGTCACTAGCTTGGCAGAACTGTTTTGAAAAATACTGTGCTTTCAATACATAATGCGTCAGGGTCATATGGAGATTTTTGTTAGCATCAGTGCCGGCAGCAGTGGATCTTGTGACTGGAAAGCCCACTATTTTCTTTGTTATGAATACAAATTGACTCAAACTATGTTGAAACACTACCATTAAAAATATAAAACCACCTAGTCTAATATACACAGTATAATGTTTCCTCAATGTAAAACAAGGGTGTTGTGTTTTTTGCTCAGTTGAATGTTTTTTTTCCTGAGAATTAACACCATATATTTAGATATTTGAATCCATTTTAGAAAACGGGGACAGATACCTTCCATATGCTTCGGTCTTTCAAATCCCTTTGGCAAGGGATTCTTGCCAAAAAAGTGCAGCTTTTTGGGCAAGAATCCCTTTACATAATCAAAAATATAACTGGATGTCAGAAACAACCTATCTGACATCAGTGAGGCAACTGATAGCATTTTACTATTAAAGGCACGTACCGAAAGAAATGTCTCAATGTTCTCATGAATAAAGGAGGCAACATCTTGCCAATCAAGCATTTCACCTGGCCAGCTGTTTTGACGGTTTAAATGTTGCTTGTGTCCTTTGTGTCTTCCTGAATGAGTTACATTCTGTAAAATAAGCGAGAAACATTAACTGGTACTCACATTTCTGTGATTTAGGAAATGCATGAAGTTACAAGGGATACACGCACACTATTAAAACTGTAACTCTCTGAGCCTGCTCAGATTCTCCCCATCCACCTGACAATTTTACCCAGAAGCAAATAGGCCTGGGCGATATATCGATACATAATTCAGGACCAGTTTGGGAGCCAGAGCGCGATGATGTCTTCACCTGGCGGTATATCACAGGTGGGGCTTGCCTGCACCTGACTCCCTCCACCACCAGCGCTGGGGTGAAACTGCCTCAACGATGTTTGGCTGCTTAATTGTGATGTTGAAAAACTGACATCGCCCAGCCCTAGAAGCAGAGCTTGAGCTCAGGCATTTCCTACCCTATTCTCTTCATGCAAGTACAAGAACCAGGAGATACTGAATTTATTTAACTGTGGGATGTGTCTTTTTATTTTGCCAGTATCATTAATATTAATTTGCCCTGAGTCAATAGACTGGGATACTTACTTTCACAAACCACGAATGATATAGTCTGTCCCAGAGCTCCAGAACTTGTTTTTCAATCACAGCGGTGTTGTTCACTTTGTCTCCTAATATTTTGTGGAGCTACAACATACAAGAGGGAGTTTTATGTCAAAATAACTGAAAGGCAACATGTAAAAGTGAATACAACATCAGGAAATCTAATTTTGTTTACATGTTTTACTAATTTGCTAGCTAAAGAGAGTAATCCATCTTCAGTGGATTCCCTTCATTTACTCTCCTGCAAGCAATACACTGCAAAAATCGCAGAAAGCCAGTAGCCACTAGCTGTTCAGCTAAGCTGTTTTCTCCCCCCTTCTGGAGAGTAATCTTTAGTTCCTTTAATCCATAAACACTATTAATATATTATTTATTTGTTTCATAAAAAAAATTTTGAAGCTAGTGTATGAAAGTCTAGCAGACCCTGCCCAGGGAAGCATTGTAGCTGTTGCTTCCTTGTAAGAGCTGATGACAACTTGTTGTGACATTGAGTGGTCCTAACGGCTTTGAAAAAGGCATTTAGGAGACCACTCCTAAAAATGACATTTCTGGACCACGAGGGCATTCCAACTACAGTATTGGCTGACCAATAGTTCCTTTTGGGGAAAGATGCTAGAACGAGTCATTGCCATGCAACTCCAGGACATTTTTTGTCAAATGAGCTGTGGGTTAAACCACAGAGCCTAGGGCTTGCCGATCAGAAGGTTGGCAGTTCGAATCCCCACGACGGGGTGAGCTCCCGTTGCTCGGTCCCTGCTCCTGCCAACCTAGCAGTTCAAAAGCACGTCAAAGTGCAAGTAGATCAATAGGTACCACTGCAGCGGGAAGGTAAACGGCGTTTTCGTGCGCTGCTCTGGTTCGCCAGAAGCGGCTTAGTCCTGCTGGCCACATGACCTGGAAGCTGTACGCCGGCTCCCTCGGTCAATAATGCGAGATGAGCGCCGCAACCCCAGAGTTGGTCACAACTGGACCTAATGGTCAGGGGTCCCTTTACCTTTATTAGGGAAGTTTTAAATATTTGGTGTTTTATCGTGTTTTTAATATTGTGTTAGGAGCCGCCCAGAGTGGCATGACCTTCCCAATTTCCCAGGACTTCTCAGCAGCTTTCAATACCATCAGTCATGGAATCTTTCTGGAACAGCTGCCTGGGCCAGGGATCAGGGAGACTGTGCTCCAGTGGTTCTACTATCTCAATGGCAATTTCTAAAATGTGGTACCCGGGCATTATTGTTTTGCATCATGGTATGCCACAGAGCTTTATTTTGCTCCCTGTTCTATTCAACACCTATGTGAAACCACAGAGTGGAGCCAAGTGTTCAAATCTTCAATGATTTTACAAATTAAGCACATTACAAACATCTGAAATCAGTGTTTCAAAGCTTGTAAATCCTTCAAGGTACTACATTTGAGCAGTAGTGTACTGATTTCTTAAGGCATCTCTCCTAATTGTCTTCTAACTTGGTAATCCTTATAATCAAGTAATAAGACTATTCCCTTCTTTGTCCTTGGAATGATCCCATGTTCAAGTTCTTTAAACTGAGCAGAGATTTAAACTTTCTGCTGTTAATCTAATTTCTTTACTGAACTGTATTTTCTTGACTTGATGGATAGTGGCATAATAACTAGTTCTTCTATAGCATATACGGTAGTTGCAGAGAGACTGGTTTCATCCTTACCTTATGTGTTATCCATTCTCGGCCATACTGATAGACATTATTGGCAGCTGAATTCAAAGCCTTTTGAAAAACCTGAGCTTCAGGAAGCCAGCTGGTTTTAAAAAGTAAATTAAAAAAATATTGCTATTACAGATCAGTTTGTTTGTGTCATTATAATAAACGACTGAGATACAAAATACTGATTAGCCATGCCTGGTGGAATTTTGATTCCCCCTCCCTCCAAACAGCAGATCCCCGTGCCATTTAATTACTGTATATTCCAGCGTATAAGACGACTGGGCGTATAAGACGACCCCCAACTTTTCCACTTAAAATATAGAGTTGGGGATGCCTGATTTAAACCATAGCAAGGGGATGTTAATCCAAAGTGTTCTGGAGAACATAAATCTGCAGTTATGCCAAATGATCAAATCACCTCCTCCTCAGCAAAGGATTCTAGACATTTATTTGTTTTGAAAAACCCTGCCTCTACTTGTAAATGATATATTTGCACCTGGCAGGTTTGATTTGTAGCCTGGTTAAGTACCTTGTACTTTTGTTCATGTGGCATATAACAATTCAAATCTTAATGATGAAAGTCTAACCTAAATTAATGGCCAGATCTATTATTTTATCATTTGCTACCTCTTCTCCAAAAGTGAATGCAGGTATACACTATATAAACTCCTAGTTCATCCAAGTTCTAATTCTGAAAGCCAGAGGGCCTACAGAATAAAGTCAAATAAACCTTACACATAACAATGTTGCCGTGATTTTCACTCCATACATTTGCATGCTCACTCATACAGGCTTAGCTATTGTTTGGCATAGCATTATGTGTGAATAGGATCAATCACAGAATCATAGAGTTGGAAGAGACCACAAGGGCCATCCAGTCCAACCCCCTGCCAAGCAGGATCAATGAAGTGGTAACAACAGTTTGCATCAAACATTTTGAAACTGATAATGAGAGCCCCCAACAAAACTCTTTTTCCAACAGCATTTATCCTTGTCCTAACCAAGCGCTGCTGTTTCAAAGTACTTCCAAAGCACCACATGAAGCCTTTCTTCACAATCACCAGTAATGTGCTGAACAGATTAAAAGATGCACTTGTCACTGCCAATCATATTTGTGGATTTAAGATTAAGAGAACATTTGTACACTACTGGGCATGGCATTTACAGAATTGTTCTTCCAAATTCTATCACATTATTTCAGTATTCTTACTTGGCCCATTCTGGGTGATTGGCTACAGTTTCATTGATCAAGCTGCTTGTGACTTCAATCATATGTACGCTTTCTTGGTGCACCTAAGTTAGGAGGAAAAATATAAATGAAATTAATGCAACTTAGCATACATCATGTTCTAAATTAATGGAAAGGCAATGAAGCCTAGGCTTTAGAAACATTAAAACACTTTTAGTACAACAGAGATAATGCTATATAGTCATAATACAACAAGCTACATAAACCTCAAGGCAATAAACTAAACCAGGTATTGGGCTATTGACAGATAACCTAAAGTAAGGCTGGCCTCAGGGGTTAAGTCACAATATTATTTTCCCAAAAAAATTGCAAACCATTATGGTTCCCAAACAGAATAAACCAAGAGCCCACAAAGAGTCAAAATGACACTTCATAAGGACCTAACACTGTGAATTTTTTATTAGTTTATACATAGCAATATTTTATTACTATCATTTTTGTAGTACAGTATACTTTTATAGGGACCGAGGTGGCATTGTGGGTTAAACCACAGACCCTAGGGCTTGCTGATCAGAAGGTCGGCGGTTCGAATCCCTGCGACGGGGTGAGCTCCCGTTGCTTGGTCCCAGCTCCTGCCCACCTAGCAGTTCGAAAGCACATCAAAGTGCAAGTAGATAAAGAGGAACCGCTCTGGTGGGAAGGTAAATGGTGTTCCCGTGCGCTGCTCTGGTTCGCCAGAAGCGGCTTTGTCATGCTGGCCACATGACCTGGAAGCTGTACGCCAGCTCTCAGCCAGTAAAGCGAGATGAGTGCCGCAACCCCAGAGTTGGTCACGACTGGACCTAATGGTCAGGGGTCCCTTTACCTTTACCTTTATACTTTTCCCAATAGTCATGCAAATACATGCCTAAATAATTGTTGTTTTCATTACAGTTACTTTTCCTGTCATGTATCCATTGAAAATTGAAATTAAAGTATTTATCAAAAAATAGTCATGCACATATCAAAGTTAAAAGTAACAAAGTTAAAAGAACCAGGCAACTATGTACTGTAGACATGAAAGCATAACTCTCATCAATAAAGCAGACTGTATTTAATTGGACTCAGTACCTTTGCTGTAAGGAGCAGAGCTAGCAGAAGGGTGCCTATCACTAGCACAAATATAATGAAAATGCTAATGATTTTATCTAGCATTTTTTCCAGCCACACGATCATCTGCGGAGAACAAAAAGGAAAAGGTAAAACAGAAAAGTCACTGAACATTTAGAAATCAAAATTGCATGTAAACATACTCAAACCCTACTGGCAGCCTTTCCTCTCAGTGAAATTTGGTTGGATCCAGACTTAGACCATGCTTAGAACAGGCCCACAGAAATCCATGAGACATGCAACACAATTCTAGCCATGTCTGCTCAGAAGACCTATTGAATTCAGTAGGGCTTACTCTCAGGCATGCGGACATAAGATTGCAGCCTTAGTCATAACTAACAGGTCCTACTGATTTCAATGGGAATAGTTTAAGCTTGACTAAGCCTGGAACTGACCTATTGACTGCAAGAAAGGGGACTAATATAGGTGCGTTGACACATAAGACAGAGTGCACAGCACTAGAATTGAGAAATATTAAGAGTGATTTTATTACTCAGCACTGCAACACAGAACAATAACCTAGAAAATAGTTTAACATTATTTACCAGACTCAAGAGCAACTTCTATTAATTTCTCAGCTTCTTGCACTTAATAATCAGAGGGTCATTATCAATGCATGGAAAGTACAGCTTGTAATAAGCTGCTAACTTGGTGCCTTTGCAACCCCAAATGATTTTTTTCAAAAGCATTAACCATCAAACTCCTTTCCATCAACAGAAGCCAGGGTGCTTCCACATATACACACATTTAGTGTATGCCACATCATTTATTTAATTGCCTAGAGCCTATGTTTGAGCAAACTTACATGGTTTTAAATGTAGATTCTGTTAGCCCATTTGCTAACACCAGATGTAACTTATACCACCCCCCTTTGAAGGCACTGTCCTCAGTGTATGATCAGAAAACAATAAAATCAATACAATTATTTGTCTCATGAGTCTTTAGTGACTTGGAGAGGTGCAGGTAATATCAGCACTGCTGGTTTGCACATGTTCACTTGAACCAGCTATGGGGACCAACAATACAAGCAGTAAATGGGAGTTTCAAGTGCTAGGAATTCAGTAGTAAAAGGCACAAATGCTGTTTGTGAAACTAGAAGCAAAACAGAAACGAGGTGGTGGAAGCCATGGTCTGTGAACGAGCCAGAAGAGTATGTGCAAGAGGCAGTGTGATCAGCACTGATATCAGTACCAATAATAGCAGAACTGTGTTTGCTATTGGTTTTGGCGCCAATAACAACATTAACCAGCAGAGAAAATGGCTCCTTCAGAAAGAACCTGGGTCTGGGATATGGGGGGAGCAAGGAACAGACAAGGCTATGGAGACCAGAATGTTGGCATGGATGGCAATGCAGAAAGCAACCAATGAAACTTCAGAGGATATTGAACATTTGCAACATTTGATGTGTTGGAGATATGGGAGAGAATGAAGCTTTCCCTGCTAGGTAGAATTTCAGCCTTTAAAATGAATTTATTGAACAGGATGCTGTTTTTATTCCAAACAATCCCAATTGTAAACAATTCAGGCTACTTCAAAGAATGGAAAAAAGATATTTCTAAATTTATTTGGCAGGCGGGAAAGCCAAGAATTAAACATAAAATTATGATAGATATAAAAGATGGAGGAGGCTTTGCTCTGTCAGACCTGCAAATGTATTACCAGTATTTTGGTTAATAATACATCTTATTTTGTGTTGGTTAAAAGAATGGATTACATTGGATAATGCAGACATCCTGGATCTAGAGGGTCACGACTTAAAATTCGGCTGGCATGCATGCCTTTGGTATGGGAAGGCAAAAATTTATAAAAGTTTTATGAACCATATTCTTAGGAAGAATCTGTATAGAGTTTGGGAGAAATATAAAAATCTTCTGGAAAGAAAAACACCTTTATGGCTATCTCCCATCGAGGCAATTACAATTAAGAGAGTCAATATGGATAGACAATAAGCGGCCTACAGGGAATTGCTGTATTTCACAGGGGAGGAACGCAAACTGAAATCAATGGAAAACCTAAGGAGCCAAGTTATGGACTGGTTGCAATATCATCAGTTACACTATATGTTTAAATTAGAAAGAATGGTTTTTCGGACCAAAGCTCACAATTCGAAAAAGAACTCCTGCAAAACAAAGATAAACTTTTGTCTAAAATGTATATAACCTGTTAGAATGGGAAACAAAAGACGAACTAGTTAAAGCCTCAATGACGCACTGGGCAATAGATATAGGACACAACATAGATTTTAGCCTCTGGGAGAAACTTTGGAAAAGTGACTTGAAATTTACAGCATGCTATTCTTTGAAAGAGAACTATTTGGAAAGGATTCATAGATGGTATCTAACTCCGAGTAGGCTTGCTAAGATTTACAAGACAGAATCAAATAAGTGCTGGAAGTGTAAAGAGGTGAAGGAAACGCTCTTTTCATACAGTATGTGGTGGACATGTAAAAAGGTAAGAGTATTGGGAAATGATTTATAATGAACTGAAAAAAATGTTTAAAGTTACTTTCCCAAAAAAAACTAGAGTCCTTTCTGCTGGGGATAACTCAGACTGAAATCCCCAGGTGTCAGAGAAGGTTATTTATGTATGCAACAACTGTGGCCCGTGTTTTGTTAGCCCCAAAATGGAAAGTATGCGAGGTCCCAACTAAAGAAGGTTGGCAACTTAAGTTGACAGAATATGCACAACTTGCAGATTTAACATATAGAATAAGAACATACGTTTAAAGAAGATTGAAAAATGTTTACTGAGTATATGGAAAATAACTTAATGCTGGCAGCATTAAGATAAATTCAACATGAATAATTTTTGATGGATGTAATAGAGGAAAACCGATTGGAATAGTTATTATAAAATATGCGGGGATGTAAGATATGCAAAATGAACCATGGAAAGAGAAGAAGGGAAGTCAGGTTAAAGTATGTAAAGTATATAAACACATCATCATAACCCCAGGAGAGTTTAGACACAGTTGCCAGGGCACAGCAGCAGTAATCCAGAGGACGTAAAGATGGCTAGTGATCCTCATAGCAACCTTCAAAGGGAGGAAGAAGCTGGTGCCACTGAGATTGTAGGGATCTAGGTTGCAGCATAGCAGTACCTTTCCCTCTAGGGCAAAGTAGTCTCTACCTGGATTGGGGAGTAAACATGACAGAGGGATAGAGAACAAAGGATCTCTGTCCTTCAAACATGAACAGTCCTAATGATCACCTTGGTGGAACTCCTAAGAGACACCTGATGTTCCCAGCCCTGGGACAAAAGGTGGGAGTGGTGGAAGTGTTAATGATGTGGAAAGGAGCGGCACAAATATTGATTTGCGTGGGTACTTCACATCACAACCTGGAGAGTGAAGGGAAGAACGTTCCTTGGCCTCCTCTTCAGAAACTGCACATCTGGAGAAGGTAAACAACTTGAGTCACCAACACTGGCTGTGTATAGCCAAGGCATTATTAACCATTCACTTGGGAGACAGGAAGCTCTTTCCCAAAGCATCACCCACATGTGTGTATATTGATGATCTTCTGACAGCGAACACCACTCTAAACCCTGTGCTCTTCTCTTACAGAAATATTATAATTGTCATATTTATCAGTGGTTTGTCATTGTTTCCTGTGCATTTTGCAATTTTAAAACAGTCGCTGCACCACAGACACTTCACTACAATTGTAACATCAGATACCAGTGAAGTGAAATCAAAAGTACAGAACACACACATACACGAGAGAGAGAGAGAGAGAGAGAGAGAGAGAGAGAGAGAACAGAACATTAGAGTGAGTGGAATCATGAGATCTCAGAAATATTTTCCACAATGCTGCTAGGTGGTAGTTGAAGGTGTAGCATCCCATCTCTGACAGCATGCATGCTTAGTTCAGGGGGCGCAGTTAGCTCCTAAATATGTGTCAGTTTAAGCTCTACATGTTTCTGAATTGTGCTCTGTACAGGACCCTCTTTGTGTGCCTGCACAGACAGTACAAAGAAGAACAATGGTTTATGTTCCTCTTTTATTATTGATTACTCTATACTCTATATACAATTGCACTGCTGTCTCATAGCCCTTCTATACATGGGTCACATTAAAGGAACAAAAAGTTCAACTATGCAAGCATAAATAAGGCCACCCTGAAACAAATAAGCAAATTTAGCCATATGGTGTTAACAACTTGGTACTGTAGCACACAATAAGTGAACACATTGGAAAGGTTCTTTAACTCTAGAACATGTTTTACTTACAACTGCAAAAGGATTATTTATTGATGCACTTATTCACACTTATGGGACCATCAACAAAATGTTGCAGTGTAGAATGCTCCTGTTCACTGTTCCAACTAGGTCGTCATGCTCTTTTCTAGAACACTCCACTACATTCCATCCACCCCACCTTGGTTTTCCACTCTTCACCCGCAACAGACACCGTTTTGTGGCTATTGAGTGCTCAGCCATCACTGAAGTATTTTGGGATCTCTTTCCTCCTTAGGGTTCTTTTTAAAGAAATTTTTAAAATATTTCTGCAACCCTTGGAAATCTTCCAAGCCTGCCAATACTCTTGTGTGCATCATTAATCTCCCTCTCCTTCATGGGTGCAAACTGATGACTGAGTCATCTGATTAATCATGCAATTTTCTTGGCTACTCTGATTTAGGTCAAGACTTTGAAGGTTTTCCAATAGTTTCAAGAAATAAACTAAGGGTTGATACACACATGAGGCCCCTAATCAAACTCTAGTAATAACAAACCCTGGTTAGCATTAATCACAGTTAAGATCAGTGCTGACATAAGGCTTAGTAATAGCCATGGTGGAAATTTGTGCGGAAGGGAACGAAACCCCACAGTTCACTTCCTTAACCACAATAAAAGGATCAGAATCACGATGTGTGCGCTAGCTCCTTGCTGCAAGTCAATGTGAGCTAGCGGCAAATAAATGAATGGCTTTATTTTTGACTCAAGAGCACCTTGCACCTCAGTGATCACGCTTTACCTTTCTGGTGATCTTGGATTCTGCATCAAACCATCTGCGTATTTTATGTGTAAGGAGTTGAAATATACCGTATTTAAGCTAAACTTGCATCCACTATCCCTTACCAGGCTGGCCATAATCAGTGATTGCATTCCCTGCCCACACAGAAAAATATTCTAAGATATTAGTGATTTAGTTTCATAATCAAGTAATGGTAACTGAAGTTATTAACAGTTACAAACAAATGCCATGATTATCCATGAGTTAGAGATACCAAGCCATTAAGTCGCAGAAGGTCATTCACTTAAGGAAGAGTAAACATGCAGTCAATGAAACTCATTTTTAATTTTTTTTAAAAAAATAACTTTACACAAAAGTTGTGTTTTAAACCCTAGTACAAAATAAATGCATTAAATGAAATTCTTGTAAATATTGTTTTCTGATTGTTATTCTTCGAATTTCAGGAAAAAAAACTGCAGTGAATAAAATTTCAAACTGTTTTAAATAGTGAATTCAGTATAACTAATGAAATTTAATTTAAATGCTTATACGATGGAAATCGTCCTTTGAGGATAAAGCACATTCTTCCTGTGTGAATTGCACACAATAATTTGACATGGCAAGCATCAAATATTTTATATACATCTTCAATTGTTTTTCAATCAAATATTTGTGTATAGAGTATTATGTACGAAATATCTTTCTGAGCAAATATGCAATTTTTCTCTTAAATCAGTATTTGCAGGGATCAGGTTGTATCTGAATAAATCATACATAGGAGTAGGCCTAATGAAATCAATACAGTCTATTCTGAATATGACTTAGTCAAGATACAGCCCATTAGGTCTACTAAGAGATAAATAAACATAAGCAATATTATGTCCCATCAATATTAGATCAGCCTATTAGTAATTTACATTGCACTGGCTTCAGCTTGGTTAAGAAAAGCCAAATGCAAGGAATAACCATGTATTTATAATATGTTTTATAGCTTTTGCTTGAACATTATGGAAAAAACCAATTCTAGCTGCAACTGCCAATTGCATTCTACTGAATTTCCCAAATGGTATCAGTACAGACATATCAGCCATGGTTAATTATAGTTGGGCAATTTGTGCAGAAGGAGAGGGGGAATACACAAGCTTGTGGCTCATCGTAATTCCCTAAACAGGCTTTCAGGTTTTGTTTGAACTAGCTCAAAGTAGACTTAAACAATTTCAAATATTAAAAGTATTGTTAAGTTATAATTTTCTTTTTGGAAAAAACTATAGTCAAGGGAAGAGGGACCCAGGTGGCGCTGTGGGTTAAACCAGTTCGAAAGCACGTCAAAGTGCAAGTAGATAAATAGGTACTGCTCCGGTGGGAAGGTAAACGGCGTTTCCGTGCGCTGCTCTGGTTCGCCAGAAGCGGCTTAGTCATGCTGGCCACATGACCTGGAAGCTGTACACCAGCTCCCTCGGCCAATAATGCGAGATGAGCGCCGCAACCCCAGAGTCGGACACAACTGGGCCAAATGGTCAGGGGTCCCTTTACCTTTACCTTTATAGTCAAGGGAACCTAAGCTGATGAACAACATAGTAACTGGAATTCTGCTTTCTTTTCCCTCCCCTGCCCAGCAACCTTCCAGGTTCAGAAGCTTCTTCACATCAAGCTACCACATAGTGGCGCCCACCCTGTGGAACGCCCTCCCAGCAGAGGTTAAAGTGATAAACAACTATCCTACATACAGAAAATACCTGAAGGCAGCCCTGTTTAGGGAAGTTTTTAACTTGTGATTTTGATGTATTTTAATATTTGTTGGAAGCCGCCCAGAGTGGCTGGGGAGACCCGGCCAGATGGGCGGGGTACAAATAAAAAAATTATTATTATTATTATTATTACCAGCCTCTCATCTCCCAGTTGCAAATTAAAATCCCAGGTAATCCATGATTTGCCCACATTCTATATTCTTTATTCGACATCACATCACTGAAAAGCTCCAGCCTCATGTTCTTTTAGAAACATTTCCACCCCCAGAAGCCAATTAGAGGTGATGAGTGGAACTCTGTGTCTGGCAGAAAAACGTGGGGCTCCCAAAGCAGAGACGGGATACCTACAGGTAAGAAAAGCTAACTGAGAAGGGTTGCTGAACTCTTGCCCCACTCCATGCTTTTCTTTGTAATTTCATTTCTTGGTTGCCTGGGAAGGTAAGTGGGGGAAACCACCTGCAGGGAGGGGAAGCAGAAAGAAAGCAGCAAAAGGGCAAGAGTTAAACAAGCACCCTCCTCTTGCCATTCCTCTCCTGCTAATAACTCTCTTCTACTGGCACCCAATTTGCACTTC
Source organism: Darevskia mixta (assembly GCA_034641385.1). Lineage (NCBI taxonomy): Eukaryota > Metazoa > Chordata > Lepidosauria > Squamata > Lacertidae > Darevskia > Darevskia mixta. The sequence continues at coordinate 1,757,117 of JAWWNH010000242.1, forward strand.
TGGCAGCAAATGAAGCAATATGCTTACATGAAGACCATATGATTTATTATTTACCAACAGTTGTGTGAGCATTCTACATAGGTTTATATATCTATTCCTCAGCTTCAAGTTCTCGGTTGTGTATAAACATGGGCTAGGTGGAGTTTGGTTATCTCAATTTGAGGCAAATGGAACATATATCATTAAATGTCAATGTTTAGTACATAATCCTTCTTCATCAAGCATGCTAAAGAAAACTAGAGGGCGTTGAATGACCTTCTGTAGCTTATATCATGGCCTGGAATAAAACTGCTGTGATGCAAATCAAGAGCAAGCCATGTTACCAACAAGAAACAAAAAACCACTTCATGCTGGGAAAGGGCACAAAATATATTAACTGCAAACAAACTGTCTGCTTATTTACCTTCTTATTAAGCCAATGCCACAGCTTGGGAGAAGGAAAGTGGGAGAACGCAGAAGAGAAAGAGACAAGAAGACAGTGAAGAATTATTGAAGAATGCAGTTGTAGTGCAAAAATGAAAAACACACACCCCTGGATTATCCAAGGAATGAAATGAAACCATTCCAGAGACAGACTTTCATCAAAGCCGTAAAGACGTGGCAGAAACCATCGAAACCTTTTTTTCAATCAGAAAAAAATGTACAGTATTTAGAAACTTTAAAACATGCACTGTACCAACAAATGTTGGACTGCACTGCTGATTTATATTAGTGTATTCTGAGCTAAAGTTTATGGGCCACTGTGAGCTAAAATATACACCACTGCATTACCTACAGAAGACAAACTGCCTTCTGGGGTTGTTTGGATGACACTCTTTAAAAGGGTTCATTCTTTCAGGGTGAGAAAAATGCTAAATTCATTTAACAAGCCATGGGACTGGAGATAGGGAAGAGAAAAGGAGATTACTTACCATGTATTTTTTATTCTCCATGACTCACCAAGGGCATTCCAAAAGCCTTTGGCAGCAGTCTCCCCCCCTTGCAAGGTGCAATCACTTTAACTGCTCCATCAAGGGGAGGGGCCTTCATTCTACCCAGACTAAACTAGAATAACCCCTCAACCCTATAAACTGATAACAAAACTCATTAACTTGATGTGCAAGAAAGACAACTGTATAGAGAAAAGAACAGGACCATAGGAACAACCCCAGGGCTCCCTGCCTAATCAACCACCGACCCAAAGGACAGCACAGACATGCACAGAATGCCCTCTGGCAGTCTTGCAGAACAGGAATAGGATATCTTCTTCTCCCATGACTCAAAAGGGCATTCCAAAAATGTTCAGAATTCTTTAAAAATCAGTACAGTGGTACCTTGGTTTAAGTACAGCTTAGTTTATGAACAACTTGGAATAAGAACATTGCAGACCCGGAAGTAGGTGTTTTGGTTTGTGAACTTTGCCTTGGAAGCAGAACATGTTGAGTGTGTTCCATTTGTAAATTGAGTCCCCCGCTGCTATAGGAAAGCACGCCTTGGTTTAAGAACGCTTTGGTTTAAGAACGGACTTCTGGAACGGATTAAGTTCGTAAACCAAGGTACCACTGTACTGTCCCAGAGTGGGCTCCAGGGACTAAAACTTTATGAATAGTTACTTTCTGCAAGACCCTTCCCCTAAATGCTGCATGTACTGAGGGCACCAATTGTTCAATGCCTTTAAAAGTGTGTAATGGAAAATACACTACCACTTTGCAAATTTCTGCCAAAGAAGAATGACTTCAGGAGGCTGCTGCAACCCAATTACCTAGAAATGGTGGATTTTGATACTTTAATAACCTCTGAACCAATCTGAAAGAAATCAAAAAGAGATTCAGAGTACCTGTCACTCTCCCGAAGTACAATTAAAGAGCCCCTTAAATGCCCAGTTTGTGCCACATCTTTGCCTGTTGATGCACCAGTTTAGGACAAAAGGTTGGAAGGGAAACTTCCTGATATCCATGTAAAAAGGTAAAAGAACGAACAATATTTTGCTTCTGGCAACCAACATGCCTTTGTAATTTTGAGGGATTATCATAGTCAGAATCCAAAGGAAAAGGAGGGGGGAAATTCTTCTCCCCCCCCCAAGGGGGCAGTATTTGGCATATCAAATCTGTATAGATAAAATGATGCATTTGTGGAGTGAATACAACAGTGGGATATTTAAGTCGTTTGTTCCCATTAATGAGATCTGCTCTCAACTGCCAGCAGAACTGCACAGACCTTTGATGGGTTTCTACTCCTTTTACTGGTTGCAATACAGTTTATTTCTTCTGTGGCACAGGAAAAACTTACAACATGGAAAATATGGGTGGCATTTCAAAACACTGACAAAGCATTCCTTCGGCTCTCTACAGCAGTGTTTCTCAACCTCCTCGGGGCAACGGCACAGCTGCCCCATGGAAAAAATCTCGCGGCACACCACGACCCGGGGGCGGGGTGTCCGCGCGCCCTGGCGGGAGGGAGGGGCGAAAACGGAGTGGGAGATCGGCGGGCCAGGCGCCCGCCCCCCTCCCGCGCCCAGCCCCCCGGCAGCACCTCCACCCGGCCCCGAGCGAGCCCGGGACGACGACGGGCGGGTCGAGTCTACCCAGCCGCTGTCGAGGAGAGAAGGAGCCGGAGCCCGCTCGCCCGCCGCGCAGGATAGCTGCTGCTGCTGCTGCTTCTACGGCCGCCTGCGCCCTCCGCGCCGCCCCAGCCTCCGGGACGGGAGTAGGTGGGGAAGCGGAGCGCGGCTCCTGGGGTGACCTCCCGCCCGATTTCCGCTGGGTTAGAAGCCGGCGGCCTACCTCTGCAGCCGGGGTCTGGATCGGGCCCTTCGGCCTCGCCAGCCTCGCCCGGAGAGTTGCGGTTCCGGCGGCGCGCAGCCTGCCCTCCAGCCCGGGAAGCTGCTCCGAGGCTCCTTGGGCTCCGCCTGAAGTCACCCTTCGCGGGGCTGCGCCGCTGAATCCAGCCGGCACCGCCAAACGCCCCTCTGCCCGACTTGGCCGGAGCAAAAGGCGAAGCGAAGCTCTCCGCTCCGGAGGCCTCTTGAGGGAAAGCCGGCCGGATTCCGACTCCTCGGCGGGTCAGGTGGTCTCCTGCCTCCTCTGAGGAAGGGTCTCAGAGGAGGATAGCTGCTGCTGCTGCTGCTTCTACGGCCGCCTCACTGACCTCCCGCCCGTCCCCGACCGCGACCGGGGCGGCAGAGGCAGCGGGCGAAGCGCCCGGCAGCCCTGGCAAAGGCGGCGGTCGGCGAGCGGGAAGCGCAGCCAAGGCGCCGCCAGCCGCCCGGACCGCCCCGGAAGCGGAAGGGCGGCACAGCAGCCGGTGTCTTCCCCTTCCCGCGGCATAGCAGCCGGTGTCTTGCGGCACACTCCTGTGCCGCGGCACACCGGTTGGGAAACGCTGCTCTACAGCAAACTCTCTGATAGATGAAAAAAACTTGTCCTGCTGCAGCAATTCATTCTACTCCTTGTATGATGGAACATCACAGCTCAATAATGTCCATGATTGCCAATGTGCCTACTCTGTCAACAGCAGACACACTGATGCTACACACAAAACATGTAGCATTGCAAACCCAGATATGGAGTAGCTCTTTAACATTATGCAGCCGGAAGCAGAAAATATCACATGGGGCTGGCTATCAACTAAGTTGGATGACACAGCTAAACATGGCAGCTCACTTTTAGGAGCTTGCCATCTGCACAGGTCACAAGCAGTACAGCATTCACAATTTTTTGGTTGTGAATGGCACTGTTCACAAAGCATGTAAGTACTGTGATCAATTTTAATAATTATTAGTTAATTATTAATTGATGTTAATGGAGTTCTTATCATTATCTTCAAATGTTATGTTAAGTGCATCCTTTCATATGCACTATTATGCACTATATATGCATTTTGCTCTACAAATGACACTATTTGAATAATAAATAATGCTAAAATAGATAAATTATGTTCTTGGATGATCAGCATTTACATATTCCTCTTGTCAGGTTTGGTTTATGACTGACTGGCTAACTCACTCCAGCTGAATTTTCAGGCAGAAAACAACCTTGGCATAAACTGAATAATTAGGTCAGGATTGGATTAACACACAATTCTACCTATAAAAGTGTAACATGGCCTATACTAGTCCTCTGGGCAGAGGGTGGGGAGTATGAAAATTTGGATTCAAAAGGTATTTGTATTCTTTGAATTGAGACAGAGATGCCTTGAAAAGAATCTTGAATCTTTATTATTTTCAGCACTGGTGAAGAGATCCATTTCAGGTTTTCATAATCACTGAACTAGATTCAAAAATTTGGGACTGAGGACTCATTCCATCTCTCTGCAGATACGTTTTCCGGAGCGAGTCTGCAGGCTTGACACTCCAATTTGATGAACAACAGGGGGTACTATGCCCATTTCATTATGTCACTGGTTTTTATGTGGTGTGACGTAAAGCACCCACCTCCCTGTCTGCTTATGAACACCTTTGCAAAACACATTGACTTCAAACAAGGACATGGTCATTTTGAAACAAGTTCTGAGATTTACTAGTTCCTGGTTGCAGCCAACCAATGCTTCTTGTGGGTCTCTAATGAAGGCCTGTATCCTTTGATCGGTGAGTCCCACTGCCACAGGGCTGCCATTTGTGGTGACCAAGATTGTCAGGGATGACAAGTTTCAATCCTTGCAAAACAACAACAAAACACTGTAGAGACAGCCATCAGTCTAGGGAGAGGTATAAATGATGTAGGAGATCTGATTCCCAAGCCTGAACCTTCTGTTGTCTCTCTGAGGTCAAGAAAACTTGAATCATCTCTTGATGGCCTGAACATCCAGAGGAGTTTTATGAGGTAGTTTGTTGCTTCCCCCAAGTCCAGGACCCCAGAAAACTTGCCCCCAAGTCAGAAAGTAAATTCTAGCATGTATTCCTTGGAAACAATGCTTCAGACACAGGAATCTGCCACTGTCTGTTCCTGGATGCAAGCAAATAGGAACAGTCAACCTCTAATTCATTTCCTTAGGGTCTTGTGAAAGAACAATATTAGACAACAACTAATGATTTCCTTCTATCGGTCCACGATAGAAAGTGTTCTTTCATACTGTATCACGGTGTGGTACGCTGGTTTGACAGCCATGGACAGAAAGTCCCTACAGAGGGTGGTGAAGACAGCACAAGACATCATGGGCTGTCCCCTGAATCCGCTAGATGTTATCACAGAAGACCGTTGCCTCAGAAGAGCGAGGAACATTCTCATGGATGACTCACACCCTGGCCAGCACCTTTTTAATCTCCTGCCCTCGGGCAGGAGATATAAGCCGAACCAACAGGTTAAAGAACAGTTTCTACCTGTGGGCCGTGAGGCTGCTGAATGGAAGACAGCAACATTGCAGCTGTCGTTCGGGGTCGGTGGTTGTACGAAGGACTGAGAGATTGGGGGGGGAAGGGGGGCTCGTTTAATCTCACTGTAAACATGTGGTACAGTGACAATAAAGTATTTCTATTCTATTTTCTATTTCAAATGGGCATGCTGGGTTTTGCCTGGCATCAGGTGGCGCTCTAGTTCTTGAATTGTTTAAAGAAGATCCATAAAGAGTTGGACAAGCATCTCTGCACTCCTCTGCAAAGGGGCTTTGGTCTCAATTACTTGAATTTGGATGGGCTGTGTGACTACCATTTTGGATGCTTTGAGAAGTGAAAAAACTTTTGCAACTTGGAATTGTGCTCCTTTTGCTGTGAATAGCATCTTTTTTGTCTTTAGCTTCAGTAAGTCTAGCATCCAGTGGTTTACCACACACCTTTGCTCCAGCAAAAGTAATAGATGGAGATGGGTATGTGAACTCAAATCTATTTCCTTAGCCACAATTATCCAAGCTACCCCACTGGTGGCCTATGCTCTCAGTTCTTTAAGAGCATGACTGGTTCATGGTCATTACCATATTTTAGGCAACAATTGGATAACACAGTACGTTGGCTGTTATGTGATTTTTAATTTGTTTCAGCCGTGTCCTTAATGTTGTTTTTTTCATTGTGTTACAAATGAAAACATTCTTTTTATTAAAAACAACTATTAAAAAAAAACAAGTTGGACTCATCAAAAAACAAACATACCAGGAATGTTGTGGAAACTGGCATTTTCCTCAATACATCTTTGAGCTGTTTGGACTTCAGCTCTGTTATAGTGAGCCCATAAAAAAAAAAGTTTAGAAACATTGCCGCTGAGGCCTGAGAATTCTTTCAAAGAGCAGCTTCTACTCTCTTATCCCTTCTTCATCAACTGGAATAATGGCATTAGGTGAAAAACATTTGGCACTTCAGCTTCAAGTTTTGCCAGGGCCAATGGAGACTTGGGGTTCAATAGGATTATCTGCTAGTTGCACCATATCAGTCTGTGCAGAGTAATGGGAGAGTGGTGCTTGAAGAAATTGCAGCTGGAGGCCAGTGAGCAGAAATAAGACTGTGCTTATCAATTCTATATAATCTCTGATCATGTTACTTTTGTAGTACATTTTAAAAGGTGACCTGTGTAGACTGAAATGGCAGGAGCAAACTGCTAGGCCATTGCCAAGGCAAAGAAATAACGTATCGTCAGTAATACTGGACAATGGAAATTAGATGACCTACAATAAAATAACAAAATGAAGCAGCTTTCAAATACAATTAATTATCTTCTTAAAGGCCAGTGAAACAGTGGTGTAGGGTGGAAAATTTTCCATAATTTTTCCAATTTGATTAAGTTTATTACTAACAAAGAAATAGGTGCCAATTGCAAATCAGTATTAGGTAAGCTTTTCAAAGCTTTGTTTACTAAACAGAAGTAAAATAAACATGCTAAATTAGTTCATTCTCATAAGACATCAGAATATGCAATGCAATGCAATGCAAACTAAAAACATTCCTATGCAAATTACGGTACTCTTACTTTATATAGGACTTTCCCCCAGAAAATCCACACCAGTGGTAGCAAGTCAGTAATGAAGTAGCCATGCACTTTCATTCTGCTACAATGACTGCAGCATGTCAATCACAGAGGAGGCAGTAGGAAACTACAGCATGCAACACTGGAATTCACTACACAGAGAATTCATGCATTTACTACAAGGGAGATGAGCAAAGCTGAAGATAAAATCCTAAACATAATCTATTGCAATACCTTCTAGAAAATCAGAACAAGAAATAAGATGAAGAGTGGATCCAACCTCAATCGTCATTCCAGATTTTTTTTTTAATGAATTGCTTCCCAGAAACAATCCTGAAGTGATCTAACAATAAAAGCATCAACTATAAAAATAAATTCAAGCTCAATATAGATGGGGTAATTATGTCCACTTACAAGGCTTGTTGAAATAGGAAGACCTTCAATGGATGCGTTTGTAATTTTCCTGTACACCTGAAGGAGCGTCTCCACCCCCATCGTTCAGCCCGGACACTGAGGTCCAGCGCCGAGGGGCCTTCTGGCAGTTCCCTCGCTGTGAGAAGTGAGGTTACAGGGAACCAGGCAGAGGGCCTTCTTGGTAGTGGCGCCTGCCCTGTGGAACGCCCTCCCAGCAGATGTCAAGGCAATAAGCAACTATTTTACTTTTAAAAGACAACTGAAGGCGGCCCTGTTTAAGGAAGTTTTTAATGTTTGATGCTGTATTGTTTTTAATATTCGGTTGAAAGCCGCCCAGAGTGGCTGGGGAAACCCAGCCAGATGGGCGGGGTATAAATAATAAAATTAGTAGTAGTAGTAGTAGTAGTAGTAGTACACCACTTAGAAACCTTGGTGATTAGGGGATTAAAAATAGCTGGTGCAAATAAACAAGTAAAAGATCACAGAGATGACACTAGTCTGATGTGTAATGAGAGGGAGTTCCAGATGGTAGATGTCACCACACTAAAGGTCTGATTCCTACATTGTAGGAAATGGACAACTTGATGAGATGGTATTTGCAGGAGGGCTTCCACTACAGACAGCAGTGATAGACTTGGTATATAAGGGATGAGAAAACTTTTAAGTATCCTAGTCTTAAACTGCATAGGGTTTTGTACACCAGTACCAGCACTTTGAACTAAGCATGGCAGCTCACTGGACACCTTCAGCAGCATTGTTAACATATTGAGCAGTAGGGTTGGGCAATGTCAGGTTTTCAACGCATCAGGGCTGTTCAGCCAGGAGGTGGGAGCACTGTAAAGGATCCCCCACTCTGCTGGCAGCTTGCATGAGCCAGCAGTGGGATGGGGGCTCCGTTAACTGCTTGGCTGAGGGGAGAGGCAACCGCACAAGCCGGCAGCGGGGTGCGGACTCCGTGAAACTGCTTGGCTGAGGCCGATACAGCTAAAAGCTCATACAACCAGACATTCAATAATATTCAGTGGACTCTATTGTTTGTTTTGTCCCAATCATACGATAATAAAACAGTAGAATGATAATGATTTACTCTGTGCTTTAGTTTGCAGTATTTATTTAACTTGTTAGTTTATCTTACATATTAGTCTAGACACAGCAAGTACTTTCTTGTTCACATAGGAAAAGCTGTAAATGATCTCATATCACAATGCTCATTTGCAGGTATGGTAAGGTGGTTCTAAGTGTTTACCGAGATAATATAACAGAATAGTCAGTGCTGTCAGAAAATGTAAAAGATGTACAAGGCACTGGGGGAGGACAATGAAATTAAGAAGAAACACAAGGTGAAGCTTGATGATTTTGGATTGATTATTTAAATATGAAGCTTGATATTCAAAGATGAATAAAAATCTTGTTGATTACTTAAAGACACCAACCATTCCTGTTGTGTCATATTCCCCCTCACTAGTCACCTAGAACTATTTACCCCACAGCTTGATTACTGTACTCTGCAGTCCAAGACCTTTGCCACTGATACAGCAATTAATTTACAAGCACCCCCCCCATTTATGCGGGGGTTATGTTCTGAAGCACCGCGCCCATACATGGAATTGTGTATATTTGAAACACCATTGGAAAAGCCTGCAAACAACCTCTAAACCTCTCGACATCCTTGAAAACCCCTTTAAAAAACCAGCAGCACTTACCAGATGCCAAACTCCACCATGCTCCTTCTAAGGCTCTAACTCTCCACAGGCCTCAACCATTGGTGCAAGGGCTCCTGGGATAGCTGGGCACTGTTTTCATGCCTTTTTTGCTCTTTCTGAGCTCTTTTAGGGCCGTTATTGCCGTTTTTAAAGTCATTTCCATATGTGTGGTTGCACATGCAAACTGTATCATGATCTATGTCCACAGTGACTTTTCTGAAAGGTTTCTATTTTACCATTTTTAAAGAATATTTTTTATTTTATAACAAACAAACAAACATTATCAGAATAGTCTCCATATGACTAGACATGGTAGGTTAGAAAGCAAATTTCACCCACAACTGTTACAGCTTCTGAGACTGTACTACACAACTGGAAAGGCACCCTAACATTTGTGGTTACCTTTACAATCTGTCTCAGCAGATTTTTCCATTAATGTAGCAAGCTCTTACCTGGCCTGCTGTTTCCCACCCTTTGAAAAGTGAAGAATGTGGCCCAGCAAGTCATCTAGAAGGAAGCTTCTCCATTACTAATGCCAAGGAGATGTATGTATTTGACAACTCCTTTGGATGGGTTTATTACTGGGAGTCCCTCTTTGGGGAGGGAAAAAGAAGTTTGGTCTGTAGAGGCTCAATTGACTATAGACAAAAGAGATACTGGCTTGGAACCCAAGTTCTCCGATCCAGTGGGGACTCCCATTGGCAGACATATGTATGTGTATGATGATCCCAAAACCTGCTGGAGCAAATTTTCATGAAGCACAAAGGGCTACAAAGGGAATCAGCAAAAGTCCCCTCCCTACCTTTCACCTGCAGGAGCATCCCATGGCTTGAGTTCTGTTAAAAAGAACACTGTACCTAAGCCACCCTAACTGTGTAACTAGTACTGTTTACAACCTAAAACCCAAACGGTGCAAATTACCTTTAGGACTGTACAATACTAAAGGGTTCTGTACATTCATTACACTGCATGAACACGTTTGTAATTCAAATAGGCAAAACCGGTTTGACTCTGCCCCCACTCCCCCAATATATCTGATGCTCTGGTTGAAAAGCAGGATAAAAATGTTTAAATAAATTTTATATCTGATACACACAGAGAGACGCACAAGTTTAAGAAGCAACTTTAAATACCTTACTGTCTAGCTTTAGAATGACTCTTCCGAGGCCCTTGATTGGTCGTGGTGCAAGAGCTTCTTGACGTTCTCTCACAAAATCTTCAAGGACATGCCACCAGACACTGCAGTGACTCACCAGAAATGCCACTACTCCAAAGTGGACCACAAGTTTTTTGGCAACCCACACTGCAATATTAAAAGAAGACTTACTAAAAATACGGGGGAAATGAACACAGCAATACTGCAGTAAGCTATGCTAAAATGGCTGCTACATTTATTTTGCTGCTACAGGCGGGAAAATAATGTTGGCTGCCTGAAACAAAAACTTCCCAAAATATGTGCTTCATGTACATTAATAGCTTCATACTGATAGTAATACATATTCCGTAGTTACAAGAGCTAAATAGGTACACACACCACACCTCAACATTAAGAACTTTGAAGGGTCCTTGATTCCAATGAGAGATAAGCTCAGGCTTTAGATCTCTCCCACTTGAATCCACAGTCTTCAAAATGCTTGTTTTTGGGTGGGTGCCCAACTGGCATACTTAATAACTCATATCTCATATATCTCATATATCTATACACACACACACACACAGCAGCAGCAGCAGCAAACTAAACCAAACGTCACATGGTAAAAATTATGAAGGATTCTAAAAATTCCAAAATTATTCCGTTTTCTGAGATACACACAGCGCAAATGCAACAAGGCACATGTTTAAATATGTTTTGGAGTCTCACAATACATGGAAAGCCTCAGAGAAGCCTAAACCATAGTTTGAAACTAATATGGTGTCTGAAATTACTCATGATGCCTATGGTTTTCAATGTGAACTGCACACAGCTCAGTCTGCTGCTGCTGGAAGCACTGTTTGGGGAAATCAAAATTATAAGAGGAGTCAGTGGAGGAAGACAACTTGTTGGGTACTTACTCCCCCCCCCCCCAATAATGGAGACTGGCCAGGAGTTTCTGAGGCAATTATGTAACTAGCATAAAGATTAAATATATTCCGCTCATTAGCACCAAAATCTAGCCTAGCCGTATGCTTTGGGGCTAAAATTATTTATACAAGACTTAATTATATGACTGTAGTACTCTTAAGGAACAAATGACAAAGATTTATGAGCACACACAGCAAAGTCTTCCCAGACAGGGCAGACAATTCCTTTGCCAACTTTTGAAGTACAGTATTCTTATACTGCAATAGGTAAATCAGCTCCATGCCACTGTGGCTTATAAATAGAAATCCATATATGAGCAAGTCACAACATGTTCAGCCTGATCCTTAGGCCTCAACTGAGTTTCTTTTTCTTTATATTTTAAGTATTCTTTTTATTTCAATATCATCCTTCCTCCTATGGGAGTCCATAAGTATTCTAACTACTTTGATGATCACTTTGGAAAAATCTTCAAGGCATCAAGTGTCATATGATCACATGCAGGGTAGCCAATAGGGCTGGGCGGTATCTAGTTTCCAACACTGTGATATATCACCAGCTAAACATCGCAATATACCAATATATCATGATGTCTGAAATAAGGATAGAACTATGCGAAGGCAAACAGTAGGGCTTGATGGTATCTGGTTTTCAATTTCATGATATATCACCAGCTAAACACTCATTATCAAACTGGGAAACAATGGTCAACAGTTTCAGAACAAGCCAGGATGTTATTAATTTCATAAACATGGTTTAAGACCCTTGTTTGTTCCAGTTCACTGCTTGTTCCATACAGTCCACACCGGCTCAACTAGTGCCTCTTACTATTTATACTCTGTAGCACAAAGAAGTAACCTAACATGCTTGGGCATGTATTAGAAGGCAGAATCAAGAGGTCCACAGAAGATGCCTGCCCAGTTTCCTTAAATTCTCCTCTGTGCCGCATCCCACAGGAATTCAGAGGATCCTCTGACCCATAATGGTGGCTTTTCAGGGAACACAAGAAGCTGCAGTATAGAGGAAAGGATAGCAAAACTCCCTTGCACAGCCATTGTTCTGCTCTCCTAAGTCTTGATTCAGGCAACTGAAAGTTTTATGTTTCCTTACAATTTCACAAACTCTCTTTTCTCCACCTTCACAACTGATCTGCACTGTGAAGACTTTGGTTGAAGGTTTTTCATCTAAATATTGTTTTACCTCACAATATAAGAAAATAGTGAATAACCTGCAACAGGTACTGGCAGCAGCTGTATTATCCAGAGATTCAACCATATCTGAACTATTACAATGGCCCATGCAAGCAGAACAAAGTAGATATCACTTGTTTTCTTCTTTTTAAGAAGTGTTCCAATCTCAGGTCTCTGTCTGCCACTCACAGTGGATGGAGAAGATGTGTCACTACTTTCTGTGGTTCCTGGAAGAAGAAAAAGTCAGCTATACCCTGTATAATACATTCAACAAGACTGGCAAGTTTTAACTTTAACTTGAATTTTGTGGCACTCCCTTCCAGTTGAGGTCAGACATTTTAACTGAAGTCTGATTCTATCATTTTAACAGATTCTTACCTTTTCTGTATTCAATTATTGTAACCACTTAAGAGACGACTGCAGTTAAGTGGTATATAAATTGTTTAAATAAATAAACTGCTATTCAGAAGAACAGCAGTCATCAGAACTGTTTCTAGGATGCTTATAGCCTTGGGAAGCCATGTCCACTCATACAAACTACTACACATTTAACACCACACTGTAATTTCCCAAAGGTCCTATGTATTCAGAACTAAACAAGTTTAATCATACATTTCTGAAAAATAAAGAAGCGAAACTTAAAAATGAGAATTGCTTTCGAACTTTCAGTGAAATATTTGCTTTCAGTGTACACAGAAATAACTTTTACTGCAGTGTATTAATCAAAGGCTTAATGACTGGAATTCTGAAATCTCAAAAGGAAGCTTATATACAAATAATCCATTCATACGCCAAGGTTTGGCTAAGCGTGATTTGGTGTGATGTCTAAAGTCCAACTATGGTTTAGCACAATGTTTCAACTGAAACTAAGAATCAGATACTTGGTTTGAAGGAACAAATGACAAAGCTGAAAGATGAATTACAGAACAAGCAGTAACAAAATAAGCATAACTATACTGTAAACTGCCCTGTGATCCTTGGACAAAGGACTGTATATATATTTAATAGATTCAAAGATCAAGCTTAAAGCATGCAAACATATTGAAAAATGTCTAGCATTCTTACAGAATATTCAGTCACCTGAGGATTGCGGGGAATGTTCCTCATTACTCGATTCAAATCCTGTAATTGATATTGCCATGGCTATTGTAGATGCTGCAATAGAAACCATCTGACCAGGAAGCTCTACCCCTATAAAAAATAAAATACTTATGAACGTCTGAAAGTAGTTCAAATGGGTTTTTTTCTGTTCCCATTCATGGACTGTCAACATCTTCAGTCACACCAGAATAATCCTAGACAACATTCTTTTTCAGCAACTACCACTCACTTAAGTTATTCTAGAACAGGAGTAAGCAACCCATTTCCTCCAGATATGTTGGTCTACTACTCTAATCATCCACCATTATTGGTGATGCTGGCTGGGCTGATAGAGCTATAGTCCAACACATAGAGGGCTTAGCTATCTCTACTATGGAACTACAAGAAAAATAGAGTTTCTCACCTGAAGACTCTTTCCCACTCGGGTGCTCATGCAACATACCCACAGTCATTAAGACAACTATAACCAAAAACACTGGAATCTTCCAAGAACCTGCTGCCGAAGCTGGAAAAAAAGGAGGTCCTATGAATAAAATCGTCATCCTTTTTACTAAATAATATGCATAAACTAGTAAATGGAATGAACAGAACAATCAGGTAAGACCTTCGCTACCTGACAGATATTTGCAAAAACCTTATTATAGATGAAGTGAAAAGACTACATTTTGACTGGATATATTTACTTTGATAATACTACTTCTGAAAACACAAGTATTATTTCCAAAGGGAGACAACAAGGACTGTAATAAAATAACCACACTCTGGGTGGTTCATATAAGGGAAACCACCATTTCCAACTAAATCAGGGGTAGCTAACCCATGACCTTTCAGATGTTTCTGGACTAGGACTTCCACGGACCATTGGCCATGCTGTCTAGAAGTTGTAGGTCCACAGAATCTGGTTGACCTTGGGCTCTCACATTCCTCCCTCTTCTTTCACATATCAGAGCAGAGTGAAAGCTTCCAGTTTTACCAGAAGTTAAGCATCAAAATTTGTGGTTGAGCTATTGTTTGTTTGTTTATTAAATCTGAATACCACCCTAGCTATACAAGGCGGTTCACAACATAAAAAACAAAACTTATATAATGAAAACAAAAACAAAGACAGCCCAATAATTCTGATTAGTGAGATCTAGATCTGAACCATGGTTTGATCCTCACTTATTCTCACTAACTGTAGTTTCAACAAACCAGCTTGCCGAGTTTAGATGTCACAGGGAACTGTGGTTAGTTTGCAAGTGGAAGTGGAACCTTTTGAACTCTTCCTCTAGCACAAGAAAAAGAAGATGGGAGCATGCAACCCTGAGGTTCCGGCAGATTCATTCACAGAACAAAACCATGGTTTCCCATTACAACTGGATTCCAGGCATGGTTCAGATACAATGCAAAACCATGACCAAACCTTAATTTATAATCCCAATTTGCAAGGCCAGCATGAATCATTGTTTATTAGTGCATATTTGTGAATAAACCCTATTTATTTTAATTAAGTTTTAATTCAAGGTATTCTATAATGTATTTGATATGGGAGGTATTTTGTCTGGTTCACTGAAAATTGGTTTAAGTGTTGCTTGGGGCCTTAAATGACAACTGTGAGGAAAGGTTGGTGTTGAATTCTCAGTATGCAAAATAGAAGGTACGCATATGATGATTGGGTCCTCTTCACCTACAGCCAGTAACTGAATCATTATCACACTTAATTGAATGCAAAGTATTATTGGTACAAGCTTGACATCTCTTTCAGAAATCTGTAGAAATACTTTATAGCCAAGTTCTGAAAAACAACAAATAAATGAAATAAATATTTTTATGAGGTTACTCACCCAAATGGAAGAGCAGTAGAATCCAGACAGGAACAGAGATTGTTCTCAAGTAACGTTCAGTGCTTGGGTTCCACTTGAATAATACAGTCAATAGATAGCCTGCTATCAAGGTCCATATCTTAACAGGAAAAGGGAATAAAACAGCTATCAGTACTCACCCCAGGCAAACCCAAGTTAGCTGCCCAACTGGCAACTTTAATTATTAAGCAGAATAAAAACAGATTACATTTTTAAAAACAACAACCATGGGCTTCCTTCAATCCAAATAGCTTTTTTAAAGTCCCTATCAGCCTTGTCTCTCTTTTTTTTAATCAAGGCACAAGAATTTTGCCTATAATGGAAAAGAAAAGATGTTCTGTGGTTTTAAATGATGAGCTATTCCATACATTAGGGCTGGGTGATATATGGTTTTCAACATTGTGATATACAGATATATCACGACATCTGAAATAAAGATGGAACTATTTAGAGGCAATGGCTGGCTTCACGGTTTTCCCACATTGTGATTTCTGCATAGCAGGCACATGCATATACACACCCACACCATGATTCACAATATATTGCCAGGTCAAAAAATATGAAACCGATATCATGATATGGACTTCAGACCAGTTTAGGATGATATATCAATATATTGCCCGGCCCTACTTCTCCTCCTCTTTGCATTTTATATGAGACTTCCTGGCTGTGCCCGAGTGCTTACCTATAACTGAAGGTCTTACTTTAAGATAGTGCCACCTCTGGCCATCCCTGATATAGGCATAAATCCTCTATAATAATCTCCCTGTGTCCCTGCGTCCGCCGTCCGTGTGTCAGTGGAAATCGCAACTGCGCATGCGCTCCACTGACACACGGATTGGAGCGCAGAGAGGAGGAGGAGCCTGAGGTTGGAGCGCAGCGCGAGCGAAGCGCTTGCGCTTCGCGAGCCTCTGAACCTCTCCGCTTCAGCCGCAATGGCGGCCGCTCCCCGCACGCTGCTGCTTCTCCCCCTCCCTTCTTTCTCCCTGCCTCAGCTGCCCGTGGCGGCGGCGGGGAGGGCAGCCGTCGCCAGGGCTGCCGGCGGGGCAGCGGCAACAGGCGGCTCCGCCATGGTGGTGGCTTGGCCGCCTGAGGCGGGGAGAAGGAAGCGCCTCGGGTCCCCGTCGCCGCCGCTAGCACCCATTATTAATGGGCTTAATTCAACTAGTCCTATATAATCCAGTATTGGATTCAGCTTTTTTTTTACTGTGCTCCCCTATGTTTTCTAGTTTAATGGGAACAAGTGGTCATTTTGAAGAACCAAAACCCAAGTACTGTTTTGTTAGTGATCGCTACTCATTGTGAAACAACATAAGGGAGTGAAATTAATGCCAGAGTCTTCAGGAACTCTCACAAAAGTTCCTGTTACAATTCCCAAAGTGTATCATGGTAACTAAGAAAAGGCAGTGAAAGCAACAAAGGACTTCACCAATACGAAAGTCTTGCTAAAAAGACTATACAAATACTAAGCACAGCGATATGACACTACCACATGCTCTAATCCTTCCTGATGGTAGAACCAATAGAAACGTTAACAGGACCTGCCATATGTCACTAGTGACAAGAATGCCCCCCCAAAGAATGCCAAGTACTGCCAACATTGATGTCAGAAGGGCAAATGCTTAAAGGATTTCACTCTTCAGCATGCTTCATAACTTTGGGTTTCCAATGACCTCTAATTACAAGTCAGACATATATTACAAAAACACAAACTGCATGTTGTTGTAAAATGTTTGTACCCCATAAGAAACAGAGATTTTACATGTGCAAAAGAGGTATGTACTGAAACAGTACACATATCTACAAGTCTTTATTTCAGGGCTGTGTGAATTAAGCAGTGATCTTATGCCGTATTACACAGTAAGCTATGATCTACATCAGGCATCCCCAAACTTCGGCCCTCCAGATGTTTTGGACTACAATTCCCATCATCCCTGACCACTGGTCCTGTTAGCTAGGGATCATGGTAGTTGTAGTCCCAAAACATCTGGAGGGCCACAGTTTGGGGGTGCCTGATCTACATGTTGCACAGAATGAAGAGGGATTTTCCACTTTATTAGTTCAGAATGTAGATTGGGGGTGGAGGATGATATATTCTCCAGTGTAAGAAGCTCCCTGAATATACCGGTAGTAAAGTAACACACCAAAAAAAGCTTTAGCAACCTCTTCTCCTTCACATGCTTGTTTACTACAAGCATGGTGCAAATTAAATCTTCAGTCTCAAGTGGTACAAAAATATATCACTTCATTCTACCACCTCATTCTGCGTAATGCGTCAGCTCTAGCAAGAGAAGGCTAGGGCTCCTCCTCCTCTTCTGACGTGGGAGCGATAGCCCTGAGACGAGGTGCCCAGTTGCTCATTTCTGAAAAGGGTCCAAGTTCTCCTAGACACTGCATTTTCTGACTTACTCTCAGAGTAAGCAATTATTATTGGTATAGTGCCCACATTGAGCATAGTGCTTCAAAGACAGGCCCCTGCCCCAAGGAACCTATAACCTAAATTCAACACAGAGGAAACAACAGAGAAAGGGAGAAGAGGTACGGTGAAACAACACGATAAAAAGCAACTGTTTCATGCTGCAATCCTGCCCATATTTACCTGGGAGCAAGAGCCATTTAAGTTCTGTCTAGATGTATACAGGACTGCACTGTCAGTCACACTTACAGCAGGGCACAGGAAGTTTAGGGAAGTATAATGACTGTTGTTTTAATGTATTTTTAATGTATTGTGGGAAGCCGCCCAGAGTGGCTGGGAAAGCCCAGCCAGATGGGCGGGGTATATATAATAAATTATTATTATTAATTATTATTATTACTACAGTACTACTACTACTACTAGGGACTGAGCCAACCTTCACAGAAAAGTGGGATTTGAGAAGGGATTTGAGAGATGTAAACAAAACAACATTATACTGGTATACAGGGAGGCAGTTCGAAGCTGATGGGACAACAAGGGAGTGAGCTCTTTGAGGTAGCAGACCTCCAGATGGCTGAAGATGGCAAAGGTAAAGAAAAGAATACAGGCAGGGGTGGGTCAGAATGCAAGAGCAGAAGGATTAGGAGGAAGGGCCATGGACGGCTCTGAAGGGCAAAGACTGGAAGTCAGTGTAGGGTTTAAGGAGAGGCATCGCAACACCAAAATGACAAGAGAGGTGCATCTGTTAGATGCGGGGGAACCAAGGCCAGAGAGAATATTGCAGTAGTCCAAGCAGTCTACAGAGGAAGAGTCATTTTTTTTGCAAGAGAAAAAGGAAGAAGCAGCATGACTTGATAATAGGGCAGGGCAATACCTGGTTTTCAACATCATGATATATCAACAGCTAAACATCAGAATATCTTGATATATCATGATATATATCTGTGGTGGTAGAAGGCCTTGCTGGGCCTCCCCGTGGCAACAGAGGGCCTTGCTGAACCTCCCTGCAGCGGCGGAGGGTGTGCCGCGTTTCCCCGCAGCAGCAGAGGGCCTTGCCGTGCCTCCCCATGAAGGGCCTTAAAATGTAAGGAAGTAATAGATTTAATAAAAATATTAAATAAACTTCCATATAATATATTTATAATATTTTCAACTAATTTAAGAGTAGTTTAAGTGATTTACTAGTCAAGTAGCATCTGCTTCCCCACTCACGAGGTCTAAATGGAATCTATGCATGCATAAGCCCTACTGAGTTCAACTAAACTTACTTCTACTTTCCTGGGAGTAAGCCTCATTGAATTCAGTAGGGCTTGCTTGTGAGTAGATACGCATTTGCTTGCACTGCTCACCTAAAAACACCCTCCCCATCATTCTCACATAGTACCCAAGCTCCCATTTCAGCATAAGGCGCCCAGCTATATCTTCTCCCCTTCATTCCACCCCCCCCCCACATACAGAAGGGTCTCCCCAAAAGCCATCAATCTCTCCCTTTTTATCAAAGGGAGAGAGGAAGGACAAGCAAGCAAAAAGATAAAGGTAAAGGTAAAGGACCCTGGTCCAGTCACAGACGACTCTGGCGTTGCGGCGCTCATCTTGCTTTACAGGCCAAGGGAGCAGGCATTTGTCTGCTCCACAGACAGTTTTTCCGGGTCATGTGGCCAGCATGACTAAGCCGCTTCTGGCGCAACAGAACACCAAAACCAGAGCAGCGCACAGAAACGCCATTTACCTTCCCGCTGGAGCAGTACCTATTTATCTACTTGCACTGGTGTGCTTTTGAACTGCTAGGTTGGCAGGAGCTGGGACCGAGCAACGGGAGCTCACCCCGTCGCGGGGATTCGAACCACCAACCTTCTGATTGGCAAGCCCAAGAGGCTCAGTGGTTTAGACCACAGCGCCACCTTAGCAAAACGATAGTCTCCTTTAAATAATTTTTTTATTTAAAAAGCTTCCTTTTTAATATAGACGAAAGCTATTTAGGGGAAACCAACAACATAAACACCACCAGAAAATAAAAACAAAAACTCTTCCCCTCTTTTTGTCCACCTGTGCGGGAGAGTGCAAGGAAAGAAAGAAGTGCTTTCCAGTTCTTTCTTCTTTGATTGTCTAGCCATGAGGGGCTCCTCCTGGATTGTTAGCAGGTTTTGCATAATTAGCTGAGCTCTAAGCGGAAAGATATTGGTGAAGCTGAAAGTGTTTTGCTGGTTTGTGTGAGGGCTTATGTCCTTTCTTATGGGTTAGGAGGGAGGGAGGGAGCAAAAACAGACTGAACACAAGAAACAAGGAGGACTCGGCCATAAAGCTGTTCATGACTGTTCATCAAAGGAGATTGTAACTTTGTCAATGGATAAACGGAGCATAAGAGGGAGTATGACTTGGGAAGGGAGCTTAAAAGTTTGGCTTTGGACATACTGAAATGACCAAAAAGCATGTGATGATCAGAGAGTCAGCTGGAGATGCAGGACTGAAGAAAGGGAGACAGTTCAGGAGTAGAAAGGTAGGGCTGGATGTCATTCACATGTGGCACAAAAAGCAGTGTGCTGAGAAATAGTGAAATAGAGAACCAGAAATAGTGTGCTGAGGGCCAAAAACAAATCCCAAGTAACTTCAGCAGAGAGAAAAAACCAAGGATGAGCCTTTTCTGTGGTGACTACCTGACTCTGAAATGCTTTCCCCAGAGAGGCTCACCTGGCGCCATCATTACATGTCTTTGGACACCAGGCAAAAACAGTCCTCTTCACCTAGGCCAGGGGTCGGCAACCCGCGGCTCCGGAGCCGCATGTGGCTCTTTCGCACCCTTGCTGCGGCTCCGGAGCGCGGATACTAGTCCAGTATCCCGGTTTGGAAATCCTGGCGCTGAGCCTCGTGTGCCGGGCCGGGAAAGGGGTGCGGCCGGCGTTTTCATGTGCTCACCACCCATGCCCAGCCTGGGCTCCGTGGCTGCGGCGGCTGGAGCAGCAGGGAGAGCCTTTCCTCTCCCTGCACAGGAGCGCTTTGGGCTTGCCGCCCACGCCCAGCCTGGGCTCCGTGGCTGCGGCGGCTGGAGCGGAGGGGACATGGGCGTAGCCAGGAGGGGGCAGCTGCCCCCCCTAGAAGGCAGCTGCCCCCTCCCCTAGCTGCCACCAGCACCCCGCGCTGCGCGCAGGTACCCAGGGCCGGTGTGTTTAGCCTGCAGGCACCGAATTCTGCGGGGCGCCAGAAGGCTAAAAGGGAAAAAACCAAGCCGACGCTCAGCTGGAGAGGCACACGTGCCCTCCCTTGACACAGGCTCGCCTCCTCCCCAGGCTTTGCTCAGTTGCCGCCTCGTGCAGAGCGAGGCGGTCTGCCCTGTGGGAAGAGAGAGGCGAAGGGAAAGTTGTGCGCAAGGGGGCCAGTGGGGCGGAAGAAGAAGAGAGGCGCCCTCCAACTCGCCCCCTTTTTCCTTCTCTACCCGGGCTGTGGAGGCGCCTTCTCTTCTCTTCTCTTCTCTTCTTTCTCTCTCTCTCTCTCTCTCTCTCTCTCTCTCTCTCTCTCTCTTTTTCACCCGCCCTCCCTGTGAGAAGAGGGAGGCGGGCAATGGCGACGGGGAAGCCGAGGAGGAGGACGATAGAGCCTCCGCACTGTGTTTGCAGCCCTGCTTGCAGGGTCCCCTTGCCCGTTCTGTTCATCTACATCCAGCCTGAGCCGTGAGTAGCAGCAGCTGCTGCCCTGGTTTCTCTCCCTGGAATCATGCCAACTCTATCCCGGTGAAGGGAAGCCTCCTCCCCTCACTCCTCCTCCTCCTCCTCCTCCTCCTCCTCCTCCTCCTCCTCCTCTTCTTCTTCTTCTTCTTCTTCTTCTTCAGGGGTGGGCTCCTTATTCGCCCCCACCCCACCAACAAGGTCCCTAGTAGGGGTTGTAGAGCAAGCCAGACCATTTAGCACCAACCCCATTCATTCCAGCAGCCGGCCATCACCCGCTCACTCCAACCCCCATGAAAAAGATTATTATTACTACTACTACTACTACTACTGCCCTTCACCCATAAATATCAGGGTGGCTCACTGCATGAAACTGCGGTAATAAGCACACCCTAAAAACTAGAACAAAGAAACCAAACCAAGTGAGCAACCCTCCTTCTCCCTTATTTGTGAAACAAGCCTGTTAATTGCCTATCCAACTAAAAAAAAATGGCACTGAAGGTCTTTAATATCAATGCAAGCTAAAAAGCATTGCAGGGGGTTGGGCTAGATGACCTGCAGGGTCCTTTCCAATTCTACGTTTTTCTGAAAAACACACACGCACAACCCAACTATGGTCCCTCTGCAGTCCTCGCCCCAAGCAACTGTGAGACTTGCTCCCCAGAAAGTGTGCCTTGTCTTGCTAACTGTGGTTTTTGGTGTCTCGTCAGCCCCCTCCCCCCAATCTATTCATATTCCTTTCTCCCTAATCTCCAATATTACATTTTCCTCTGGTTGAGACTTAAAACAGAAAGCCCTAATTCCCAATTGTGTTTCTTGCTGCAGTCCTACTGTCTACTCAGAAGTAAGGTCCTATTAGATTCAGCAGGGCTTACTCTCAGGTAAGTGCAGCTAGGGCTGCAGCCTTTGTGACCCAGGATGTGTAAAGCAGGATGTCACTTACACCCCTGCTTTTTACTGCTGTTAAATGAACTTTGAAAAAAAAAATTTATTTTATTATTATTATTATTATTATTATTATTTTAAATCCAATTTCGTTGTACTTGTACAATGACAATAAAGATATATACATATTAAGGTAAGAAACAATATATGCAGTGTTATGTTTGTTTTAAATGTCGCAATGGTTTTGCGGCTCCCAGTTTTTTTTTTCTTCGGAAATGGGTCCAAGTGGCTCTTTTTGTCTTAAAGGTTGCAGACCCCTGACCTAGGCCTATGGCTATTAAATAATCTATGGTCTGTGAAAGTGTGGGGGAGAGGGCTGTTATTACTATGATTATTTTACTATTAATCTGTCAGTATGCTTTTTACTATGCACTGATGTATTGTGTTTCTAATGTTGTACACCACCCTGAGATCTTTTGATAAAGGGTGATATATAAATTGAAAAAAATAATAATACACTGAAAGAATGATTAACAGCTCAATCCTAACTATGTCTACTCAAAAGTAAGTCCTACTGAATTAAGTGGGGCTTACTTCCAGATTAGGAGCTCACCCTAAACTGGTAGGGAAAGAACCGTATCAAGACAGAACCATAGAAACCTAGACCAAGGCATAAAAGGAAGCAGGAGAGTGATAAACTGTATCAAAGACAGCATAAAGGTAAAGAATGAGGGCAGAATAGAGTTTTTGTGAGTGTAGTTTCAATAGAATCCTGGAAGTACATATCAGACTGAAAAAAATCTGAGTTAGAAGGGAAGTCAAACACAATGGGAGTCTGGAGACAAAGGGCAGAAGAGAGAGGGAGGATACATCAAAGGATGGCTTTTTGAAAATAGGGGAGACAATAAACACATTTGAACAGAGGAGGGAAGGGGGAAGAGGAGGGAGGGTTGCTTATGTGGTGGAAGGGGATCAAAAGGACAACTGGAAGCATCAGCGAATAGGGTAGTCAGCCCAGAATGCAGATGCTGTATTCTGCACATACTTGTTTAGGTGACCTCTTCCAGGCTGATCTCTGGTGTTAAATGCAAGTTCCAGAATGCAGCCCCAGCTCCTAGAAGCTGTCTAACCTATCTGTGGACACAGTTCCAAGTGGCTGCGATTAAATCCTCAAGATGTGGGAGATCCCCCCACAAAATTCCCCATTATGTCACATCTCCTAGGTGCTGAAACTGGGGAGGTTCCAGTGCAGAGTCAACGCTCAATTAAAGCCCTGTGCACACTGCCCTGGGTCAATCTTTCCTGGGATCTGCACCTCTTGAAATTATCTTAGATATGTTTCAGTGACTGCAATTCAGGATGCAGTTTACATATTGTATATTTATCCCAACACTTTCTGTCACACCTTTCCAATTAACTATCAAATTGGGCTGTGATCTATTACAAGAGCATGAAAGCTACACCTGCTGAAATTCCCTTTTTTCCATACCCATTAAAGCTCAAGGAGCCCAGATTTTCTTCACTTTGCCACCCTATTTATTGACCATGGGTGTTGTTTGCAGCTTTATTTTGAGTTAGGGGTAGGGCTGGGACAAAGCTGAGTGAAAAAGAAAGAGCAACACAGGAAAGAAGACAAAATTATCCAGTGTTCAGGCTCCTACATTCCCCATAACTAACCACACAACCTAATAGTTAAAAGACACATACTTTCTAGGTAACCAGACATCCTGGAGAGTGAAGTCAAATGGGCCTTAGAAAGCACTGCTAATAACAAGGCCAGTGGAAGTGATGATATTCCAGCTGAACTATTTAAAATTTTAAAAGATGATGCTGTTAAGGTGCTACACTCAATATGCCATCAAGTCTGGAAAACTCAGCAGTGGCCAGAAGATTGGAGAAGATCAGTCTACATCCCAATCCCAAAGAAGGGCAGTGCCAAAGAATGCTCCAACTACCGCACAATTGCGCTCATTACACACGCTAGCAAGGTTATGTTTAAAATTCTACAAGGCAGGCTTAAGCAGTATGTGGACCGAGAACTCCCAGAAGTGCAAGCTGGATTTCGAAGGGGCAGAGGAACCAGAGACCAAATTGCAAACATGCGCTGGATTATGGAGAAAGCTGGAGAGTTCCAGAAAAACATCTACTTCTGCTTCATTGACTACGCAAAAGCATTTGACTGTATCGACCACAGCAAACTATGGAATTGATGCTTTTGAATTATGGTGCTGGAGGAGACTCTTGAGAGTCCCATGAACTGCAAGAAGATCAAACCTATCCATTCTTAAGGAAATCAGCCCTGAGTGCTCACTGGAAGGACAGATCCTGAAGCTGAGGCTCCAATACTTTGGCCACCTCATGAGAAGAGAAGACTCCCTGGAAAAGACCCTGATGCTGGGAAAGATGGAGGGCACAAGGAGAAGGGGACGGCAGAGGATGAGATGGTTGGACAGTGTTCTCGAAGCTACCAACATGAGTCTGACCAAATTGCGGGAGGCAGTGGAAGACAGGAGTGCCTGGCGTGCTCTGGTCCATGGGGTCACGAAGAGTCGGACACGGCTAAACAACAACAACAATCTGGTTTAGTGGTCAGTTTTGCACCACCGTGTAGGTGTGAAGCATTCTCAATGGGAAACTTAAATCAGCTTCCCCTCTCCTTTCTTCCTGGAGTAATCCGGTCTACCACATGGCAACCCCAAACCACCTTGCGGGAGCAGCCGCATCCTCTTGTCCTAACCGAGGGAGTGCATGGGGGGGCGCTTTAGAGAGCTACGATAATGGGCGGGGGGAAACCCCACCTGGGATGCGACCCACGCGCTCTGCACATGCCCCGGAGGCTCTTTTCTTTTTTCTTTTATAAATTTTTTTATTAGGTTTTTCAACATCAAAAAATTTAAACATAACACACTTTTTTCTAAAACATCATTTCAACTCATTTTTCATTCTGAACAAACACAAACAAACATCTTATTTCATCAGGAGGCTCTCTTTTCCCCCCGCCTCCCGCCACTCACCCAGAGGCTGCTGAAGCAGTCCAGCCCGGCGCCGATGACCCCCGCGGCCTGGGCGAGCGCGGCGCGGGCTCCGAGCGAGGCTCCGAGCGCGTAGCAGCCGTAGAGCGCCGGCCCGCCCGCGCCCAGCAGCACCAGGAGCCTCCTCCGGCGGAGCAGCTGCCTGCCCAGCGCCTCGGCGGCGGCGTTGGCGAAGCAGAGCGGCAGCAGCAGCGCGGCGGGCAGCACGGGCGCCCCGGAGCGGCGCAGGCGGCGCAGCCACGCCCGGCCCAGCGCCGTGAGGGAGCTCTTGAAGGGGTGCAGGAAGGTGCCGCACAGCGCGGCCCACAGCAGCGGCCGCAGGAAGGCCTCCAGGATGAAGTAGACCAGCACCGCGGCGCCGCAGCACAGCCCCGCCAGCACCAGCGCGCCCGTGTTGTAGAAGGCCTGCCGCAGAGGCTTCTCCAGGCGGGGCAGGGGCAGCGCGGCCGCCGGAGGAGGAGGAGGCCGGCCAGGAGGGCCGGGGCTCGCCGCAGGCTCCGGGCTCGGCGAGCCGCCGCCGTCCCCGCTCTCGGCCATGGGGAAAGGCGCCGGCGACGCCGGACCGCTGCTGAGGGGGCCGCCTCAGATGAAAGGGCCGCGGAGGATGCTGGGGGGTGTAGTGTTTTCTTTTCTCCTCAGGTGGCTGCTTAGGCGGGAGCCTGCAGTGCGTGCTGGGAGATGTAGTTCTTTTTCTTCTCTGGGCGCGGCTTTGGCTGGAGCCCGCGAGGGATGCTGGGAGATGTAGTTTTTCTCATTCTCCCAGGTTGTGGCATGGTTTTGAGGGGTCCTGGGAAATGCAGTCTTAGCAGGGGAGCCTCGGTTCCCATTCACACCAATAGCCTTTTGTGCTTGTCCCCACCTTCTGATTTGTTGCTTTTATTATGCCAATTACGTACAGGCAGAGCATGTCTGCAGATAGCTGTGCGGGAAGCCTTTAAAAAAAACCAACTTGCTTCTTTAAAAAAGCACATTCATAGAAAATTGGAAGGACCCAAGAGGGTCATTTAGTCCAACCAAGGAATCCTTTTACCCAACATGGGGCTCGAACCCACGACCCTGAGTTTAAGAGTCTCATGCTCTACTGACTGATATGGCTACACTATTCTCTTCTGTAGCTCATTGGAAACGCTTATGAGCATAGGCAGAAAAGAAATGAATATTGAGAAAGTGGGGGGGGGGGGTGTGTGTGAAAAGTGCAGTAGTAGAAAGTGGCAGCCACCCAGCAGCACTGAAATAAATGCTCTGCAGCACCAAGTGATCTGTTTACAGCCTGATTATCAAATCAACCCAAATATTCAAGTGATAAGCATCACGTTTGGGGTGACATTACGTGGACTATGCAAATTAAATGGCAATGCAAACAGCTGCAAACGCACAGTATAATCTGGCATGGACAAGCCTTTAGAAAGGGAGGTTTTGAAAGATTTTAAAACTCATGTTATAAGACGTTTATATAGTATGTAGACCTGATATAAACACTTATTTGAAAGAAAAACACCCTTGTGGTTATCCCCAATAGAAAAAGAAATTGAATATGAAAAAGACATTGAATTGCAAAAGAAATTGAATCTGGAAGCGGAATGAGGTACAAATAGAGATATATTGAGGTTCTCTGGAGATGGTTGTGAGTTGAAAAAACATGAATTCCTGAAGTGGGTGACGGAATGGCTCCAATATCAAGTTAAAGAACTATCTAAGAAAGATAGGATATTTGGTTTTATAGACAAAATATCTGAATTTGAATTAACACTGTTAGAAGGTAAAGAGAAACTGATTTCAAAAATGTGTAAAATGCTATTAGAATGGGAAATGAAAGACGGATTGGTTAAGTCTGCAATGATATACTGGGCTACATTGCGTTTGGGACACAATATTGATATGGCTGCATGGGAAAAGTTGTGGAAATTACATACGAAATTTACAGCCTGTTACACATTAAAGGAAAACTATTTGAAAGTGATATACAAATGGTGCTTAACAAGTAATAAACTGGCCAAGATGTACAAAACTGTATCAAGTAATTATTGGAAATGCAAACAGTCATATGTGGTGGACTTGTGAAAAAGCAACAGGCTTTTGGGAAATGATACACATTGAATTGAAAAAGATGTTTAAAATAGTCAACCCCAAATGCCCCAAAATTATTCTTTTGGGAATAATAGGGGCAGAGCTCCCCAAAAAGTTAAAATTGTAGCCAGAATTCTGTAGGAGCAGAAATGGAATCAGAATAAGAAGAACCTTTATTTGCATCAGCCATTAGCCATAACAATGAAATAAAATGTATTATTATTATTTATTAATTGAATTTATATACCACCCTATACCCAGAGGTCTACAATGTACTGAAGACAGACGTAAAAACCTAACTATACGAAATACATTCTGGGGGTTTATATCAATAATCAAATAATAGATTTTATTCTAATTGCCCCTGCTAATTTTGTTGCAGTTTTTGCTGCCACCTGGTTATCTTAATCTGCTAGGACACAGCAATGGTTGAGTGACCTAGTATGGGTAGTAGTAGAGGGGTAATAACCTTACTCCTCAAATCTTTATAAAGAGAGCAAGCTAGAAGCACATGAGCTACTGATTCAATACTGTCATCTCCACATGGGCATAAACGTTTTTCCAGTGGAAATTTTTGAAATTGACTCTCAAGTACAGCTGAAGGCAGTATATTTGATATTGCGTAAGTGAAAGCGCACCAGTATTTTGGAATTGTTAAAATTTGCAAATAGGGTGCCAACGTATCAAAACGACTAGGTGGAAAATAATCGTACCATGGACAAAATTTCCTTATTGTGGCCAAATTATTCTGTCACTAAACATCATATAGGCTCTGTCTGATTAAATGATTTGCTTTACTGAAGCTCAGTATTAATAACTGTTGTGGTGATAAACCAGAAAAGTAGTCCAAGCGCTCTCATGACAATCTTGCGATACTAAGGGTAGTAGACTGGTGGGGTTTAAATTTAGCCAAAGCCAATAATTAAATGTCCTACACCAAATCTGTCATTCAACAGAGGGAAGATTAGCCTCCAAGCGCAATGAAGCATTTGGAACACAGGATGGAACAGAAAAAAATTGCCTTAGGAACTTACTGACTGAACAGCATCTGTAGATGCAAGGTGAGTGTCTGTCCAAATCTGAGCCCCATACAATAACTGTGCTAGGGGTTTAGCTTTAAACACTCAAGGGCTGACGGTATGTGATTGCCACCTTTTGTATGGAAAAGAGTGGGCTTTAAAACTATTGGACTATATGAAGATGGTGAAATTGACAGCAAAAATGAGAGACCAAAAGGACAAAATGTTTGTGGAAGAATGGACTCTGAGAAAATATTATAGTCAAATGAAATCGCAGGCAGGACTGGAAATATGAGCAGAGGAATTAAGGGATGTAATGTAGGATATATGTTATATTTTTAAGGCAGTTGATAAAGGATTTGTACAGAAACATCATGGAAGTTGATGGGAAGTCAAATGTAAAAGAATAGTGTATTGAAACTGAATTTAATTTGTTAAATTGTATGAAAACCAATAAAAATATATGTGGGGGAAAGGGAGGTTTTGAACTGCATTAGCAGCTTTGAAACGCCTATTTCAAAGCAATTTCTGCTGGCTGGGATCTTGATCTGTTGTTCCCATTGGCTGCAGCAGCAGAGACCAAAAGTGAGTAGGTACGCATCCTTTCTCTTAACAGCTGCTGGTCAGACTTGCAATCTGCTCAGTTATCCTATATAATAAAGAGCCTGTGTCCCTCCGTAGCTTTCCGTCCCTCAGTGGAATTCGCAAGTGCGCTTGCGCTCCACTGACACACGGATTGGAGAGGAGAAAGAGGAGGAGGAGCCTGAGGTTGGAGCGCAGCGCGAGCGAAGCGCTTGCGCTTCGCGAGCCTCCGAACCTCTCCGCTTGGCAGCCATTGCTGCTGCTGCTACCACCGCCGAGCCTCCAGGGCCTCCGAGGGCTCCGCGCCCACCGCATGGTCCGGCCCCGCCGCTGTTCGCCGGAGGAGGAGGAGGGCAGCCCAGCTGAGGAGGGGCGGGAGAGCTGAGGCAGGCGGCGGCGGTGCACTGAGGCGGCTCCTGCTCCTGCCGCTGCTGCTGGCTGTGCAGCGGCGGTGGTGGCGGCTCCGCCGCCGCCGCATGAATAAAGAACCGGCCTCCGAGGGCGCCTCAAAAACACCCTCCTTCCCCCCCCTGCTTCCTCCTCCCTCGCCTCCGCTTTTCTCCTCCTCTGGGGTAGCGGCCAAGGCTGGAGCCGGCGGTGGGGAGAGGCTGTAGGAAGCGGGGAGTGGGAGACGCCAGCGGGAGGCGGAGCCAGGTCCTCTCCGAGAACGCCTCACTCACCTCACGGCCCAAAACGGAGGAGCCCGGAGGCGGAGGAGGCGTCGCCGCGCTCTCGCTCTCCCTTCGCCCAAGCTGAGCCCTGCTGTCGCCACCAGGGAGGTGAATTTTGACCTCCCTCGCTGCTGCCCGCACACCAGCCTCGCCACCACCCCCTGCCCGCCTCGCGCTGCCGCCCGGTCGCCGGGGATGGGGGGGAGGTGTGGGGGGGGAGAGAGAGAGGTGTGTGTGTGGGAGGGAGGGAGAGAGAGGCGAGCTGTGTGTGGAGGGGGGGATGGGTGGGGGTGGGGGAGGGGGAGGGAGATGAACTGTGTGTGGAGGGGTGGGTGGGTGGGTGGGGGTTTGACCGCGTGTTAACATGTTACAACACATATCTAGCCCCCGTTATTTCAACGGGCTTAATTTACTAGTTGCAAATAATATTGCAACTTGCTCAGTTGATTGGGGAGGTCTTACCAGAGACTGCTGCTGCCACCTGCTGGAACAGTGTATATTGCAGTGCTCTAATGTTTGCACCTTAGTAGGTTGAGCAAGAGACCCAACTCACGGACTGCATCCTTGGATTAACCGTAAGGTTTAAAGAACATTGATTGAAGAAGTAAGATGGGCAATAACCAGGGAGAGGGTTTTTATGGAACAGCTGTCCTAGAAACGCCAACCTAGTGTACCCTTGGGATCTTTCCAGTGCCACATGAATACCTTTCTGTTCCAGCCACATCTTTTGAACACTTTATGTAGCCTGGCACCTTATTTTTTTTTTAATTTTTTCTGTATTTGGTTTACACTTTACATTTGTATTCTGTATTTACATTTGTATTCTGTATTTACACTTTACATTTGTCCCTATTGAAAGCAACAAAATGAATTTTAGTAAGAAAAGTGTAAGGTTCTACACTTAGACAGGAATAACCAGCTGCATGAATTAAAAAGGGGGGGCACTTGGAGTGCTAGTAGTATGTGTGAAATAAATCTAGGCGTCTCGGTGGACCACAAGCTTAACATGAGTCGACAGTGTGATGCACCCAGTAGGGATGAGGGGTTAAAATGAGAAGGAGCTGGATTTGTTTTGATTGCTGGCAGCTTATTAATCTTTAAATTCTACCTAAGATAAAATGGATCAGCCCTATAGATAGATATTAAAAGTGTGTGTGTGTGTGTGTGTGAGAGAGAGAGAGAGAGAGAGAGAGAGAGATCAGACAGGAGCAGCTTTTAGGCTGAGTGGCAAGGCTAGGCTTGCTGGTATTTGGAAGCTGTATGGCAAGTTTGCAGCAAGATCATATGCATAACATCCCATTGTAAAGCAACTTGGGGGGGGGAAATATGGGAACACAGAACAGTTAAAAAAATAAAGCTTTTGTGTGCATGCTCACAAAAACTTAAATCCAGAACAAATGCGGTGGTGTTGTATACTAAATAATAAGTGCAATATTAATAAACGAGCAACTAAAAAAAGTTGATGTTTCAAGCAGAGATAATGTGTAAGCATGGTGTCTGCTTCCTAAAAAAATCTCAACCACTTTGGGGTCCCCCCCCCTTAAAAAAGGTTGACAACTCTGGGAAACGGGGGGGGGGGCAGAGGGATCTTTGCACCACGGCGCCAGATATGCTTAAGATGGCCCTGGTCAGAATCGCCCCTTTTTCCTTACTCATGGAGCTAAACAAAGACATATTACATCCCCAGTGACTTTCTTTCCCCAAACCCACAGGACTATGGGCGACCCTGGTTGTTGCTGCCAGCATTGAGACAGGGCCCCACTCATTTCCAAAAGGGAAGGTAGACAATCCTGGAGAAAGAAAACTCTGGTTCGAGACCAAGAGTAGACAAACTAAGGCCCGGGGGCTGGATGCGGTCCAATCGCCTTCTAAATCCAGTCAGTCTGGGAATCAGTGTGTTTTTACATGAGTAGAATGTGTGCTTTTATTTCAAATGCATCTCTGGGTTATATGTGGGGCATAGGAATTCATTCATTTCCCCCAAAAAATATAGCCCGGCCCCCCACAAGGTCTAAGGGACAGTGGACTGGCCCCCTTCTGAAAAAGTTTGTTGACCCCTGTGTTAAGAACTTTTAGAACACATGACAAAACAGCCGGCGTCCAAGCAACTCTAGAACAAAAGCAAATGATTCTCAGTGGAATAGAACTGAGAATATGGAATGCTACAGCATCATGCACCTCATGTGGAACCCAGGCACTTTCTTCTGAAGGTGAAAGGAGTAGAGACGTAAGCCATTTCTTCTTTCATGGAAGATCAAGAAAAACTTTGCTATAAACTTTATGGACAAAATAGTTATGGACAAGTCTGTGCAGAAGGCTTATTTATTTAGTTGTTTACTTACTTACTTACTTACATACATACACACACACACACACACACACACACACACACACACTTGTAGTCTGCCGTGTGGAAAGATGGGATGTACATATTTTAAATAAATACCTGACATGGGCAAATATTTCTGTGGAGGAAGTAATTGAGGAAGAAGAGCAAGATTATTGCTGTAACCTCTGAAATAATGAGAGTCAGAATTAGGGAAATCAATTTCTGATTGGCTTGAATGTACATTCTCTTTGGGTGTGTCTAATAAGCCCCCTTCTGAACTGCTGTGCACATGACTAGAAAATCAAGGGCAGAGCCCTGCTCAACTTATTTTGCTGGGGATCTCAATTTAGTTAGCACCACAGAACAGGCAGTTCCGTCTTGGTGTTCAGCTTATTAAATTTAACAGTAGAAACTCTGACAAATTCTCTCTTTTTTTCTCCCTCGCTGCCCTGTCCTCCAGTGTAGCAAAATGTGGTTTAACCCACGAAGCACGTCTTCTGATGACTTCCAGAAAAAACTGTATCCTTATGGGAGCAGACTATGGTTGAATATCAAGGAAATCCCCAATGCTGGATCTTGGGAGATTGCCTCCTTCTTCCTCCTCATCTTCTTCATGCGTAAGTATGAATCATGCTTGCAACACAGATGGTCCAGGAATCAGCGTGTTTTTACATGAGTAGAATGGGTGCTTTTCTTTAAAATGCATCTCTGGGTTATTTGTGAGGCATAGGAATTTGTTCATTTCCCCACCCAAAATTATAGTCCGGCCCCCCACATGGTCTGAGGGACAGTGGACCGGCCCATGGCTGAAAAAGGTTGCTGACCCCTGTTCTAACTCCTGGCTAGCAGTTCCAGAAACTAATATTTGCTCTCTTTCTCTCTCTCTCTCAGTCACGGTATTTGTATTTGCTTTACTGGCATGCGCTGGATGCTTCAACAAAAGACCATCTCTGAAGGTGAGAAAGATTAAAGTCATGCCCTCTTCATTGGTGTAAGAATCAAAATAGATCCCTGCAAGACGAAACGCCCAAACCCACAAGCACAGCAGACGTCGAAAAACAGATGGAAGCTACGTGGGGAAAGGTGGTGGCGGAGGCAGTGGAGGAGACAGTAAGAAGCGGAAGAAGAGAGAGAGAGAGAGAGAGAGAGAGAGAGAGAGAGAGAGAGAGAGAGAGAGAGAGAGAGAGAGGAAAGAGAGGAAGAAGGAGAAAGAAGACAGGATCGAGCCCAGAGGATAGTGGCGGAGCTGGTATGCTGACTGATGGAGGAACAACAGGAAATAGAGTAACAAAGGAAGAGGAAGGAGGATAGCGGGTAGCAGAGAGAAGACACCGACAAGCAACAAGGCAAGGAATGGCACACAGCGACACCCAGAGGACCATTGTTAAACCTGCAGGTAAAATTGTGTCGTTACGCTTACCCTCGATATTTGAAGACGACCCCTTTATTTCTTTCAATAAAAGAGAAAGGAATGGGAAAAGAGCCACAAAACTTAAGAATTAAAGCCTGACGGACCCCAATAACAACGGAAGCTTCAGATTTATTTAAAGAATTGACTAATCAAACCTGGGTCAAAGTATATTAACCTGTATTTACAGAAATAAAAAGCAGAGAACCATGATGACAGAGAAGAAAGTACAATCTAAAATAACAGGCACTGCCAGCTTTCAAAGCAGGAGACAATCTCCTCACAGTTCTAAACCTTAGCAGTTAAACAGCCGCTTTGAAGATTCCCCCGTATGGAGCTCACGAGGAGATTTCAGCTGGGAAATTGCTACGTTTCTTAGGAGAACAAAGTCTACTTACCGGTAGGCCATTGGGATTGATTCTTCGAAAGTTGGAGAGCCTTGAGAACTCTGTAGCCGGTTTTCAAGGGGCGGAGAGCCCGGTGCCGTCCCTTGGGCGAGGAGGGCTGAGTGGGGACCACCGGGCAGGCTGGAGTCCCCTAATCCTCCCAGGGATGCTGGATCTCCAGATGTGAGTCTGCTCCTCCGTATCTGAACTTTTGAGATAGGATATACCGGTAGGCCGAGCCATCCAAAAGTAACCAAACTACAGTACTTCTCAAATTTCAAAGTCATGCCATCCCCCTGCTTCTCCCCAAAATGTGCAGCTTCTTGAGTCGCTTCCACATCATAGACAAAAGGGTGTTTGCAGACTTGGCCGCTGTACCTCGACTCCCAGCTATTCAGAGGCCAACAAATTGGTTAACCGCTGAGCAACCCCCCCCCCTCCGGCCCAAGCTTTGCTCCACCCTTAAGGTTAAGCCAATGAGAAAATCTACCAGCTCCCCTGACTGATATTAACACAACTGTAGTTAATACAGGAGGGCTTCAAAGAGTGACTCCAAATAAATCTCCGCTCCCTAGGAAAGAGCAACGATAAACATAACCCCAATTAATTCCATACTAGAGGAAATTGAAGAAATAACAAACTGCATCCAAGATTCGATGCGTAACTTCCTCAAGCTCAGGGCAAACCCCCATGAACCTGCTAATGTGGGCAGCAGGAATACGAATAATGATAGGCCTGGAAAAGAGGAGATACTGGCCTTTCTGGCGCCCGAGCGGCTTCCTCCACCATTGCAGACACCCACACCAAAACAGCGTCCGCTACCCACTTGATCCTGGGAGGCAACTCTAAGAAAGGAGACCAGTTTAGACTTATTATAAAAGTGCAGAGGGGAAAAGGAGCCGGGTTGCCCACGCCAGAGCCCGAGACCAGTCCCGCATTTACGTATAAGCTAAACAAGCTATAGCTTAGGGTCCCACTCATTCAGGGGCCCCCCAAATTTAAAGGAAAAGAAACCTGGATCTACATTTCCAAAATATAAGATAAGAAACCAATAAAATAAAATACTTCAATAAAATACTTATTTTGTTATGTGCAAATGGCTTCAGATACCTATTAGGTCCATAAATTACCATATAGCATATATTCAATGCAAAAAAGCAACAATTTGTTGTTGACAAAGGACAACTGGACACATTAAAGGCCCTTCAGTAGCTTAGGGCTTCATCAAACCTAAATCCGACCCTCTCCGAGATAGAGCTGGGGTTGCCCACCCCTGAACCCGGCGTATGGCAGCCCTCACCTAGATACAACCCTCCAGCCCCACCTACTGCCTGAAATACAGACTGACACTGTCTAATCTCCTGTTGCAAAAGGTTCCGTCTTAAAGCAATGGAAAATGTTCCTGATGCCCCTCCTTAGATTTGGACCTCCTAGGCAGAGAAATCCAGAAGCTAACATATCCCTTCAGAACCCAAAATATTTAGGTTATCTCCTGGGCAGGTATAGGGCAGTATACAAATTAATTAATTAAATAAATGCAGAAATAAATACATACATATCTTTGCATCACTAACTTTTCTTTTGTCTCCTATATCCCACACACAGGTCTCAAAGTATTCAAATGGTTCTGCTCCAGCGGCAGCAGCAGCTTTCAGCAGGTCACAGACTCTATAGAACATGCCCTGACGTCTTGCTCCCCTCGCATCCGCTACTGTCCAGGATGGGATGCAAAACTCTTATACATTCCTCTCTCTTACTTGCCAGCCTCCATTTTTTATTTTCTGTGGAGATGCATTTGGCCCAAACCAGCACAAGCCGTGTAGAATATTCTGAAGAAACATGTCAGTTCTCCAAATGGAACAAGGAAGTCTTCGCACTATTCTGACGTTCTAAATCAGTGGTTCTGTTACTTTTCTTCCCACGGACCACTTGAGAATTGCTGAAGGTCTTGCTGGACCACTCCATCATTTTGCTACTTGTTGCAGCTCAGTGATTTTTAATTGTAGTTTATTGCTTCTTTTATTTCTTTATAGATACAATGTATTTTATTGCATTGCAATTTGAATTCTATAGAGTGGAAGTCTATTAAAATATTTATCTATTGCAATGTAATGTCCTACATAGTAATCATTTCTCTCATACCATACAGATGCACCACTGAAAAACTTGTTTGATGTGGCATTTGGCCTATATTGCAGTGAACAAATGAATACCTTTGGTGGATCCCCGAAGTACACTGAGTTTAAGGCAGGATCATGATATTACCTCAGGGTTAACCTCAGGGTACCAATGACTTTCTCATGAATGAGTTTGGCTGCAAGGCAGTGGAGGTTAAGGAATGAAGGTTAAGGAATTAAGGAATTAAGGTTAAGGAGGTTAAGGAATTAAGGAAGGAATGGGAGTATGTAGAAGAATACATGACAACACATTGTTCCAAAATACATTTATTGATATGCATAGACTGAAATTCGCAAACTTAAGGTTAAAAAATAAAAAAAAGATTTTATGGGTCAATATGTAAAATATATCTCTTTAACACAATATTAAATGATATAAAAATAATTAAATGATTGATCTCTCGCCTTAAATGGGGAGCAAAAAATCAATAAATGTGTCTTCCTGCTGAACGAGAATAATAATACAGGTCATGAATTGGGGCCCATGGAATGGAACATCTTTCCTTAAAAAGAGAAAAGAAAAGAAACCAGAAACAGAGAGGGGGGTGGGGGGGCCGAAATGCAGCCTTTTGTGGTCTGCCCCCTTGTATGAACCTGGAACGGTTCTGCCCAGCAGTTGAGATTATTTGTGACATAGCACCAGGTGTATTCAGAGGCAGCCACCACGAGGCTGGTACTTAAAACTCTTGCTGGTATGTTAAATGGTTTCCTCAAGAAAAACATGAAGGAGGTGGAGAAGAGCTTTTCCTTCAGAGAGGAGGGAGCCCTGCCTGGCAGGAATGCCTCTTACCATCCTTCCTGCATTGTCTGTTACCTCTGCCCAGTCTGCTTGTTACGAGGGACAAGGCACTGCCATGCATTGGTTTCCATCAGATGTTGACCGGTTTCAGCGCATAAGGTTAGATAACCTATGCATTTAGGGGCACCAAGGATCTTGCAAAGAAAAGTGGCTTGAATTTGTTCAACCCTTTCCCTCTATTCTGACCTATGTAGGGATAGAACAAAGATGTCCAATCATTTTATGGTGGATGGGGAAAGACTTGGTAGGTCAGGGTTCCAGAAGACATAGTGGACCAGCCTCCACCACATCCCATGTACCTAGAATGCCTCAGATCTATTCTGTGAAGACGACAGATCCTAATCTTGCTGCACCCCAAGTTTCTTAAGTGGGGTCTGCTCATACATCATAAAGGTGTTCTTAGGAAGGATTCAGAAGGATGAGTGTAGGGGATTGGAGGTTATGAAGACCAACCAACCAACAAACCCACCCACACCTTCTGTATTCTCTTAGCTTTCACCTCCCCCCCCCCCCCCCCGCTTTGTGGTAGCCTGCCTAGGTTTTCCCAGAATTCTTATCCTTGAGTACATCAAACACAGTTCTCAGTCCATGTTGGGTCCAGTCTTCTGCCCCCCTTCCTTCTGGGTTGTGGGTCAGGGCCTCCAATCTCACACCCCCAGACAATTTCTCCAGCTGCTTGAAACACAGGATCCCAGCTGCTTCCTCTCTGGCTGCACATGGGGAATCTCCTCCCTGGAGATCTCCTGCCCCATATTCCAACTCAAAGTCTTGCCCCCACCAGCCTTTATCTAGGGGCGCTTCCTTCGGATCTCTGGGCCCACCCCACCCACATGGTGGTCAGAATCAGAGCCGTCTCTCCCGTTTGGCTTCCTGGCGCGGTGAACCAGGGCGCCAAGCTGTGGAGAGCGCCGTCCGGGGAGGGGAGAGCGGGGCTTGGTGCCTTGGCGCCTCTTGCTCCGGAGGCGCTAGGACCCTGTTCCGTTCTGCAGTGCCTGTTCGGGGCAGCCGGCTCCAGGCGCCCCCCTGCGCGTCATGCCACTCCACCAGCCAATCCGGCTGGCGGGGGGCGTGTTTTGCCGTGTTTGAACGGCAGCGGGCGGGCTGCGCAGACCATTCGCCTCCTCTCTGCCATCCGCAGCGAAGAGCGGGCGTCAAGCTGGAGCACGGAGTGGAATCAGCCCCGGGACATGCAGGTAATACCGTAGGTACAACAACTGGACCTTTCCCTCCCTGATGAGTAAGCCCAGCCAGCTGCCATGACTCCTCCTGCTGCTGCTGCTGCTTTATTTAGCAGGGTGTGGAAGTGATAAAACAGCAATTTGGGAAAGTGTAAATAAGAAGCCATAGGCAAAAGTTACCAGCAGGTGGCAGAGAGAAACTGAATTGGGAGATGTGGAGGTATTTGCAGGAATCAGAATAATCCTCAATAACCCCCGTTTTTCTCCTGGAGGCTAAGAATAGCCTCTCGTTTTGTATAAAGGTTGCTGTTGTGTTTTTGAGATGCTGGAAAAATCTGTGAAATGTCTTGCTCTCTGAAACGGTTTCCTTACTGAGGATTTTTCAATTCAGCGTTACTTCTGCACAGACTTGAGATCTGCATTCTGTGTTACATACATCAGATGGTGTAGAAATGTAGAATAATTTGGCTAAAAAGCGACGGGGGAGGGATGTTAAACAGTGTCTAGAAGAACAGCCTAACAATCTTGAGAAGAGGAAGTTGGGTGCAAGACACAAGGGCTGCAACAGAGGGAGAAAGAAAGAAGGAAAGGAAGGAAGGAAGGAAGGAGGAAAGAAGGAAGGAGGAAAGAAGGAAAGGAGGCATGGAATACCAAGCTTCTTTAAAAAAGAAAAGAAAAATCCACTGCTTTTTCAGTGACGTATTACTCAGTGGAGGCTGGTCTCCTAGGGCAAATGGGGCACCAGCCACCATGGTGTACCTCAGAACCAGGAGTGCCACTTTGGCACCACGACCGTGGGTATCTGGGGCCATGGGTGCCGTGCAGCATGCATGGCCCTGAAATTTGTGGGTGCCCACCCCCTTTATGGGGAGTTTTGTGGGTGCTTGGGCACCCAGGCCCCAGAGAGTTGGCACCTATGCTCAGAACATATCAAATGGGGTGCTGCTGCCTGAGTGATGATCTAGGGCAGTGGTTCTCTTTTCATCATCTTCTCTGGGCCACACTTTCAGAATAAACATTTGCTTGCACCACACCAATTTTTTATTTGATAAATACAGTGGGAAACAAAGAGAAACAACTCCCAGCAGTGCTTGATTTATAGCTTAGAACACAACTGTGGGACAACCTGGAAGTATAAGACAATGTAGCTACGTAACAACATGAATCATTCCCAAAAAATAATTGTAAACGAGCCTCTTACATATCTACCTTAAGTATGTATGCAAACTCGATGAGAGGTATCGGCTTGCAGTATCACTTGATGCTCTTGCTCTCGTTTTGAAAAGGTATCTATCCATATTCTGTAAATAAATGAATAAAAATTGGCTACTATACTACACTGGAATGGTTAAATGTTTCTGTGATAGTCCTTGAATTGTGGCAAGGCTACCCAGAGAAAGCATATTATAGTGCCTTATTAGAAAAGCCAAATTGCTGTGCCTTCTATTGTGCCTTATAGCTGCATTAGCAGAAAAACATATTTAGCTGTGTCTGCAACTTGGAAGGGGAAACAATCCATCACAGTCACATTCCATGTGTCATAATCACGAGATGGCTTGCAAACAGGATATCCAAGCTGGATGGTTTCCATACAGGATGTCTGATAGATAAGGTGTGTGGGTTTTTGTTTGTTTGTTTTTTTGCTTAGTTTGCCTATATCACAGTATCTAAGGAAATGCCTAATATGGAAAATGTAACAGAATGCTGAGCTTTTGCAAGAAAATAAGAAGTAATCTTTAAAAGGACAAAGGAAGGGTGATGTCCAAGCTTATGAATATGTAATGCTTAATGCTATCAGGGAAAAGGTATATAAACCCAGAGCACTGTTGCTCTGGGCTCAGCCTTTGTGAGAATACTCCACTGTGCCTTATTGCTATCAGCAATAAACTTACTTTCTATTTCTCAAAACAACAACAACACAGTGTGATGCAGCAGCAAAAACAGCTACTGCTTTCGAAGTTGTGTCAACGTAAGTCAAGTGTCCAGCTCAAGGGAAGTACTATAATATTACAACTCTATTCTGCCTTGGTCAGACCACACCTGGAGTAATGTGTCTAGTTCTGGATGCTACAATTTAAGGAGGATATTGACAAGCTGAAACGTTTGCAGAGGAGGCAACCAAGATGATCAAGGGTCTAGAAGCCAAGCCTCATGAGGAACAGTTGAAGGAGCTGCGTATGTTTAGCTTGGAAAAAGAGACCGAGAGATGATAGCCATGTTCAAATATCTCAAGGGTTGTCATATGGAAGATGGAGCAGGCTTGTTTTTTCCTGCTCTGGAGGGTAGGGCTTGAACCAATGACTTCCAGTTACAAGAAAGGAGATTCTGACTAACCTGGCAGTAAGAGCTATTCAACAGTGTATCATACTCCCTTGGAAAGTGGGCCAATGGTCTGATCCAGTAGTCCATTCTTATGGAAGCCTCTTTTTCTAACTTTTTATTATTGACCTTCTGAACACAGGTTTGCCTTGCTATACTGTCCTGGAAATCTTCCCTCTGGCGGGGAAAACGTCCCGTGTCACCATGAACACCTCCCTTGTTCTCTTATAATGGCAATGGCTCTCACCTGAGTTCCAGCTGGAAAAAAGCCCTGCAGGAAATTGCTACTAAATATCTGGAAGAAATTTCTGGTGGTAAGAGCTATTGGGACAGTGGAATGGACTCTGTCGGGAGGTTGTGGACTCTCCTTCATTGGAGGTTTTTAAGCAGAGGTTGGATGACGATCTGTCATGGATGCTGTAGCCGAGATTCTTGCATTGCAGGGTTCAAAGGGAACTTGACCCTCAAGTTCCCTTTGAACTCTACAATTCTATGAACACCTACTCAGAGAACTTCGTGGTATGGGGTGGAATACAAATGCTGTATCTTTTTTGAAAAAAAACTTATTAGCACATCCAGACCTTGGGAGGAGGTGGAGGATTTTGGAGGCATCTCTGTGGTTTTGCATATGCTATTTCTTGATTTCTAAATAACTGCAGCTTCCATACGAAGTGGGCGATCTTCCTCCTCCCTGGAGGCACCCCATCTGTCTTGCTGCTCCATCACAGTCGACTCAGCTCTATCGAGAAACTTTGTGTGTTCTCCTGTTGCTCGAGCTGGGGCGAGGTGGGTCTCAAGTTGCTGCACCTTCTCTTCCAGCAAAACAACCAGCTTGCATATATTCCAGCAGAAAGACAAACATGGCACAGATGTTGCAGGTCACTGCAACAGCTCCCTCGACCTCTCAGTACTCTGGATCTCCCCCTTAAACTCCCCCACTAAACGCCCGTTTGCAAACTCACAGAAACTGCAATGAGCTACCGTATTTTTCGCACCATAAAACGCACTTTTTCCCTCCTAAAAAGTATGGGAAAATCTCAGTGCATCTTATGTTGCGAAGGCTCCCTATCAAGAAAGTGGAGCGTGCGCATTTACAGGGAGCTGGGGCAGCCTCCCGCCACCCACCGCCCCTTCCCTGCTCCGTGAAGCATCTCCGCTGTCCCCCGCCGCCACGGCTTGCAAAAGCCTTCCTTCCTTCTCCCTCTTTCTTTCACTCTCTCTCACCCCTTCCTTCCTTCTCTCTCTCTCTCTTTCCTTCCTTCCTTCTCTCTCTTCCTCTCTCTCTCTCACCCCTTCCTTCTCTCTCTTTCCTTTCTTTCTTCCTTCCTTCCTACTCTCTCACCCCTTCTTTCTCTTTCTTTCTTTGTCTTTCCTTCCTTCCTTCTCTCTCTCTCTCACACACCCCTTCCTTCCTTCCTTCCCCCTCTATCTTTCACTCTCTCTCACCCCTTCTGTCTTTTTTTCTTTCCGTCTGTCTTTCTTTCCTTCCTTCCTTCCTTCCTTCCTTCCCTCTCTTCCCTCCCTCCCTCCCTCTCTCTTCCTCTCTCTCTCTCACTCCTTCCTTCCTTGTCTCGCTTTCTTTTTCTTTCTTTCTTTCTTTCTTTCTTTCTTTCTTTCTTTCTTTCTTCCTCTCTCTCTCTCTCTCTCATCCCTTCCTTCCTTCCTTCTCCCTCTTTCTTTCACTCTCTCTCACCCGCCAACCCCATTCGCCAAAGCTGGTTTGTTTTTGCGATCAGGGTTGGCGGGGAAGAACCAGCAGCATCCCTCTGCCGCCCCTCCCAGCCTTTTAGAGGAGGAAAACCAGAAAATATTTTTTTTTATTGTTTTCCTCCTCTAAAAAGAAGGTGCGCCCTATGGTCCGGAGTGTCCTATGGAGCGAAAAATACGGTAAGTTTGACTGCTGCTGGCTGCTAACTCCTCCACTTCCTTTTTCAGCCTGGCTTCCTCTGTACATGTACTGAAAACAAACTCATTTTTGGACTTGATTTGGCGGAGTGTGTGTTTGTGTGTGTTATACACCAAGGAAGTGATGCTTGAAATGCACTGAGATGATACAGTTGTTTTAAG
The DNA here is from genome assembly GCA_034641385.1 of Darevskia mixta. Taxonomy (NCBI): domain Eukaryota; kingdom Metazoa; phylum Chordata; class Lepidosauria; order Squamata; family Lacertidae; genus Darevskia; species Darevskia mixta. Next base: position 1,799,285 of record JAWWNH010000242.1, read on the forward strand.
CAAATGTTTGTGAGGTATGAAGCCCAACAGAAGAAAATCAGAATGCAAACTGCATCAAATTATCTTTACTTATCTTTTGTCACTCATATCTCATACAGTAAATCTGACATAATACTGACCTCTTTTTACATTTCCATGTATTGAACATTTTGTAGAAATACACATTTAGTTCATTTAGTTCAAATACACTTTTAGTTCATTCATAGTTCTGAGGAACAAGTCGTTCCTTTATATTGATTCCATGTCTATTTATTCCGTGTCTATTGATTCCATGTCAGCAACATAAATTATATTTCCGTACCCTTGGAGATATCATTTCAAATAAAGGGAAAATACAAGATAAAGGGGTTCTTTTTCTTCTTCTTTCACTTGCTTCACATTTATGCATACATAAGAAACTGAACACAAATTGTGTCAAAATATATACACATGTAAACATCTTCTTTTAAGTCACTTACCTCATATAGTGCTGCTTTTTCCAGAAAATGTACACTCCATACTGGAAACTTAGCTATTATTTTCACTTGCTTGTATACTTGTAGGAGAACTTTTCCAATGGCACTAGTTTTGCCTAGGAAACAATTTGAAGGGGGCAGAGGAACTATAATTTCCTAAGCCCTGCCAGGCTTGCTTTAGCTTTAGTTGGTGGTAAATGACTTTTTCTTTCCCCCTTTCCCCTTCAAACATTATTAAAATGGTTCCATTCCCACTGGTTTCAACAGGAGTGAAAAAGAACTATGCCAGTTACAGAGATGGTGTCATTTGCCTCTCTCCTTGGGGAACACGAGATCCTTTAGATTTTGTAGAGCCAAGGTCGCCTCCAACCTAGTACATCCCTTTCTCAGCCCCCATTGCTGTCAGAGCAACAACAGTGGAGGAGCGAACAAGAAGGCATTTGTGGGTGAGCTTCCTTTGCTGCCTGCAGAGAAGGAAGTTCTACAAGATCCATCAACCTCTGAGCCCCCCTTCCCAGAAGCATAGATTTAAAATAATAATAATAATAATAAAAATAATAAAAATTATGAAAAAATGTGGCCATTTTCTTAAAATGGTCTGATGGTGACTTTTTCAGATAGAAAAGGAACTTTCTTGGCTGAATAATGATTATCTTCTATCATTTTCCAAAAGATAATTTTTAATGCTGACTTGTTTTAGAGCCCTGTAAATACTTAAGCTTATGCACAATTTTATTTGGGAAGGTAAAAAAATAATTAAAATTATTCTGACTTGGGACCAGATACTTAAATTGTAAGTATTTAAGCGTATATTACCTAAATAATCTCATGAAATATGATATATTTCTATTTTTTATTTACTCAATTAAATGTAATTTAGAGTTAAGAAACAGAATTGTACGTGTTCCTCATAATATTTCACCATCACCATAGGCTTAACAATGCAATCCTTTCTATGTCTACTCAGAAGTAAGTCACGCTGTGTTCAGCTAGGCTTTCTCCCTAGTAAATAACAGGAATGCAGCCTTAATCTTTCATGAAACAAGTTATATATCTACTAAAAATGTTCTGCCAATTACAATTGTTCCTTGATTATTCTCAAATATCATGATTGTTTGACACAAACCTATGGCTCAGGTAACAGAGGAGCTCAAGCTGCCAATGAATAACTAAGTGTCCAGTGATACCATTTCCAATAGAAAAAGCTCCTGTCCTGAGCAATGCTCACTAACAAATGGTCTCTGTTTGCAGTCGTCATGGGGTTCCCATCAATAAATAGAATGTCAATGCAACAATAAGCAGCAAGCAGAATGGAGAAGAGAAGGTCTGATAGGCAGCTGACGGCATAAAAATATCTTCATACTTGTAAATACTGACCACACGCTCCGAGACAGGTGGAGAATCTATGTCATGCCTAGTTATAGAACCTAAAATAGTTAAAGAACAGAGAGCAAGAAATTGAGCAGGGTTGCTTAAGATGTTAACTCTATTTCTCGCTAACTAGCTAGCATTCAAAATGGTCAGTCTGATCCAATATTTTGCTCTTTTTTTAATGTGCAAAGAAAAGCTTGCATTCCTACATCAAAGGTAGCAAGGTAGTCTGGTATGGCTTGGTCCTTTGCGAGGTATCTTCTTCTTACAGCAAAGAAAGCTATGCATGGATCTGTAAAGGTAAAGGGACCCCTGACCATTAGGTCCAGTCGTGGACGACTCTGGGGTTGCGGCGCTCATCTCGCTTTATTGGCCAAGGGAGCAGGCATACAGCTTCTGGGTCATGTGGCCAGCATGACTAAGCCGCTTCTGGTGAACCAGAGCAGCGCACGGAAACGCCGTTTACCTTCCTGCCGGAGCGGTACCTATTTATCTACTTGCACTTTGACGTGCTTTCGAACTGCTAGGTTGGCAGGAGCTGGGACCAAGCAACGGGAGCTCACCCCGTCGTGGGGATTCGAACCACCAGTCTTCTGATCGGCAAGCCCTAGGCTCTGTGGTTCCTGGGAATGTGAAGGTCTCCTTGCCAGCATATAGGCATAGTGCAAGGAAGTGAGTTCTCTACAATAAAAACCCAAGTATACTTACTTATTGGGGAGATTGCCCTAATAAAGTTGAGCGAACATGCTTTGGATTGAGAGAAGAGACAAAACTACAATAATTCTGGAGTGCTATGTAACTTCTTCAAGTGACATCATGAACTAAAAAACAAAGCATAGCAATGACAGCTTAAATACAAATCATGCAAACTACAGTGGAATGGAATTAGTTCTGCTTATGGTGAATACATGATGGATTAGACATTGCTAACTTCATGCATTCCTACTGGAAACCACTACTGCTTTAAATTAAATGCAGTTAATTAGAAACTCAAAAGAAGAACAACTTACCCTGAATTGCTGGGCCCCAAGCAAATAAATAATACCAGCTCAGATGAAGATCTACAATAGTTTCATCTCTGGGAACCTTCACAGGACGCTTGAATCGACATGTTACCCGGTTGTTTTCAAAAAGACCTTCTTCGTCTCTAGCAGGATTTCTTGGGATCTCTTTTGCCCACTGCCCAACGTTGTAGAAGTGATGTATTCTGACTCTTCCATTGTCATCGTGAACACAGGCCATTACATCATCTCCACCCTAAATGGAGAAACCAAAATAAGGATTCCACTGTGACATCACCTGTACCCATTAGAAACGAAGGAATTGTTCACATGAGGTCTTCAAATCACAGACAAACCATTAACAGTAACACATCTCTCAGTCAAGAAGAGGTGTCCCTACTACACCCTTGTGCAAATTAATTGAAACAAACAATGTAGTTTATTGTACAAAACTCACATATACGTTCATTAGTAACGGATATGACCTCTGCTATTTTTAAGTAGCATTTGAACACAGTTTGGCATGGAATCTACTAGTTTCGAACAGTCACTGTTGATTTTCGGATCCCTGTACCACACTTGAATCAGCACCTGAATGAGCTTCTCCACAGTCATACAGTCTACAGCACGGAGGTGACTTTTGCATATAGCCCACAAATTCTCAATGGGATTTACGTCCAGGGAATTCCCTGGCCAATCAAGTACCTGCATTTGCTGCTGTCATGAATTTCTTCACTTTTGTTGTGTGACAGGGGGCTAGGTCCTGCTGCAATATCCCAGTACCGTCAGGATACCTCTTTTCCAGCTCTGGAATAATTCTCTTTCGTAGAGCCTCAATATATTGTGGCAAGCGCATCACTCCTTCTATTGGCTGCAGGCTTCTGACACCATAATGATCAACTGACTTTTCGTGTTTGTTTTGAGTACAGGATTACGAATAAGATAGAAAACATGCTTTGTTTCAATTAATTTGCACAAGGGTGTAATATATAGGCTGATTGTGTCAGAAAGTTCTTGCTGATTTAAACAGATACTTACCCCTGCCTAGATTCTGCCAGTTACACTTTCCTAATAATAATAATGGGTTACCCAAGAGATACCAAGAAGGCTGAAAACATTTCTCTTTTTATGACTTTTCTAGGGATTAAAATAGGGCTACTCCTGTCATATCTATTTGCTGTCCATGTACCTGCCTTGTTCATGTGCAAGTCGGGGTGGACAAATCCAAGTTTGACATCAAATTGGTGTCTGTGTGAGGGAAGCTGAATCCTTCCCAAGGTCCCTCACCCCAAACACTTTTCTCCCAACCCACCTCCAACAACAGAAGAGTTGGGAGAGAAATGCCTCAACTGACCGAGCACACAAAGGTAAAACGGGAGAGGATTTGACCGCCTTCTCGTGCACGTTGCTTTTAACTCTGCTGCTATGCATGAACATGACTAGTCTCTGGCCCCATGACTAAACAAATGGGTGAGTATTCTGGAACATGTGATCTCTGAGAAAAGCTGTGAAGCATCAACAGGGTTTTTTCCTATTCCTATTTTCTACTCCTATCTGCATGCTGCTTAGTAAAAATAATTAGCAATGTTTACTTTCTAGAGACAAGCTAGAGCGGGATGTGTGTGGGTGCACTTTGTACAAAGATAAAATTTAGACATATTGCTCTGCCCACAGAAGATTGGAGAGAAGGGTCTGTGTTCCTCGGGCTGACAAACGCTCCAGTGCTTTACAGCTTCATCTGAGATGCTTTAAAGCAGATTTTTGCCACCAGACAAGTACAAAGTACCCCCCCACACAAGTTGCTGACAGAGTGAACCTCCACCTTCATCCAGCGTCAGGATGACTAGCAAGTCCATGTTCGGAGGCTGTGATCTCTAGCTCCATACTTCAAATCTCAACAGCTGAACTGAAAGGTGGAGGCATTCAAGCCTGAAATGCACTGTTCTGTTGACCAGGCTTTCTGCTATTTATTTATACCAGGCCTGGATAAGCAAAAGCCTTCTTACTGTTTGGCCATTCACATGTGCTGATGCTTCACAACTTTATTTCCATCTGTGTCCAAAGAGTGCCCTGACGCTGAGCACACACCATCCATAGCAGCTCCCTAAGCATCCCTAACACAGTGATGGTAAATTATGGTAGAAATAGAGAGGGTGTTTGTCAGACAAAAAGAAAAGAGCTCTTTATTTCATATACCATCAAACAATTCCAATAATCTTTGCCATCTGCTTTGAAGGACAATTGGAATATGTGAGTTTTATTTTTTCAAAGCGCTTGGGGGCACTATTAATTTGGTGTTTGTTGGCACCCTTGACAAAAATGAAAGTTGTACAATATGCTTATGACATTGTCATATTTTGTACTTCACTTCTGGATACTTTTTCTTTTCTTTTCTAAACTACCTGAAAATCAGTAAAAAAAAAATTAAAAAAGAGAAAGGAGCTGTCCAACATCAAGAACCACATAAAAGAATTGCCCTCTCTTGTGTTTTCATTCCCTGTTGCTTGAGCACCCAGTCTAACATCAAACAAGTGGACCTTGGACATAAAATGGAAACGTTTTCGTTTTAACACTTTTCTAACCTACCATTCCATGTCCAAGTATACAATTGTGCAAATCAATACATTCACTTAATTTTTATTCATATGTCCTTTCTTTCTCAAAAATGAATCAGTGCTTCATTATTATTAACACCATCTTACCATTTTCTTATCAGAGGAAAATCCCACAGCTACCCAACCATCTGTCTCAGCACTCAGTTCAAACTCTATGTCAGCTCCTATTCTGCGGTAACTGAGAAAGTAGTCACAAGTCTCTGCATTACATCCTGGTTTACCGTACCTACATGTGATAGAGGAGACAAAAAAATTCACTTCCTGCAATTCAGAGATATACAAGGAACGTTTCTGTATAAGTTTACCTGTACTTTCAATCCAGCTGAAAAATTTGCTACTGACTTGGGGTTATGTCTGATGGAAATCTATGCAAATAGCACTGCGGTCCAATCACTGAGCATGAATAGGACAGCAATATTAAGCAGACAAATGTAGGCTTCATATAGAGATACCCAAACCTAAATGTCTCTAGATTGGGCCTCTGGTGTTTTTATTATTTAGCAAATCATGAATAATTACCTTTTATAATAACTTAGGGTTATATTCAACATAGTGCTAAGTTGCAGGATCCATTAGCACAATGGAACCTTCACCACCCAAATTCGTCATGGGGGTTCCCCCAATCTTCCACAGTAGACATACACTTGGGGGGTGGAGTCCCATTTCTTTAGCACTAATCATTGCACTAGCACAACGATTTAGTTGAATGAGGCAGTAGTTTCACAAATGTCTCAAAATGACTTTATTATTTTTATTACTTGTATTTAAAATGTGTAATCCACTTCTTTTGGCACTATGCCTACCTACAAAATCTTAAAATAAAAAGAGTGTGTCTAATCAAACTATAAATCAACAAAACCAAAACAATAAAAACAGAAGAGCAGAAATTCCAAAGAGAAGAAAAATGACTTAACAGTTTTAATGCACACTTTAAAAATGGATGTTGGGAGGGTCTACCAAATATACCTGGGGAAAGAATTCATAATCCGGATTCCATATTGGATAAGGCCCTTTCTCTTAACCTCATCAAGCAAACTACTAATATTATTATTACATAAAATTTGCAAAAGCATTGATCATACATCGCTGAAAATGGAGTAAACAAAAAACCCAAAGCATAAAGAATCGGTGACAAAGATCACCAAATCAAAATCAAGTTTAGCTTAATGCAATGGCAATGTATATTCTAGTAAACTATTAATCTATTCATTTGTGACACTGGTGCTTTGCAAGAGACCCTCTCCTATATTAATTGCTTCTGTTAATTTGTCAATTTCAGCCGAATCTAGTCATTTCAATTGCCACTTCCTAACTGCTAGAGGTTGAGGGGCTTTTCAGTGCTTCATCCATAACTCACCACAGCAATCAATACACTGTACATAATTTCCTCAATTACCGTACATTCAGTAAAATCAAGAAAGGGTCTAACGCTGAAGTATTTCCTGATATAATCTTAAGTATACCGCTACAAATGTTTTTTTTTTAAAAAGTTCTTAGCAGCATTTAAGTTTGGCAGCAGAGAATATCCTATTAAGCTGAGCTGGTGGTACTGGAACAACAATTTATACTAAATTTCTTGATAGACTTAAGGAGACAGTTCTGATTGGCTGAGAGACAGAAAAGCCCAAGTCTTTTTGCACCACTGCCTTCGGGCAAGAGATATAGAACAATTAGATCAAGAACAAATAGATTGAAGAATAGTTTCTACCCAAGAGCTATAACCATCTTAAATGCTGTAACCAGATAATATGACCTTGGATAGTTGTGATGGGTGTGTACGTATGTGCATGTGTGGCTGAAAATGTGGTTTTTTGTTTAACAAGCACCTTGTTAGCTGATAGAACACAAAGGATTATTGTGGTTTATTATCATGTAAAAGGGAGAAATCTTGTTCAATATCATAGAACTGTATAAGACCAGAGTTCTCACACAACTACTTAATGGAAGCCAGCTATGAAAAAGGGATGAGAGATCCAGCATCTATTAATTAGATGTTGTTACTGAATTGTTTCCATCAGTTGATCACTATATTACAATAAAACTATACTATACTATATTACGGTAAAACTGATTGATTGACATTCTACTCTGTCAAATGCTTTGGCTGCATCCAAAAATAATAACACTGTGGTGGTTCTCCTTATCTGTGATTATTAACACTATATAAAGTTTTCCTTATGTTTGTATTAAATTGTCTGCTCTTTATAAAACCTGTTCAATCAAAATTTATATAATTACCAATCATAATCACACTGGATGCCAAAATTCCTGCCATGATTGTTTCATCAGCATTTAACAGTAAAACTGGTCTAAAAAGAGTTTATGCTTGCAGGATTCCTGCCTTCTTTTAATATCAAAAGTACTTAAACCTGATTCTACTTCTTGAAGACCACCCTATTCATTAATCAATAATTTAAAATATTTTTTAATTTGGGGGCCAATTCTTCAGGAAAAAAAACTCTGATAAAATTGCCATACCAAGTACCTCTAATCCTGGTGCTTTAACTTACACATATATAATTAACTTTCACCTTCAATTATTTACTTACTCAACTTTTTGGTTATCCCAGAAAAAAGAGATCATATTTTTATATGGATTGTGTTTTTATGAAAACAGAAAACTTTGGGTAGGCTATGCACCAAAAGGTAGTATATAAGTAATTTAATAAAGTACTGATTGGCTGATGGATGGATTGATTGCATTTCTATACCACCCTTCCCACTAAAGGAGTCCACGGCAGTGAACAACAAGCAATAGACAATAAAAACATATTTTAAAAATAAATAAGGCTTGGCAAACAAGAGTTATTAAGTGGGAAATATATTTCAAATTCCAGTAAACATGCATGCCATTGGGCTCAAGATTGCAATGTAACAGCCATAGATATATACTAATATTAAACATTTATATAAACAATTCATGGACAGCACATGTTTGGGAGCCAGAATGTCAGCATTTATAAACTTAAAAGCAAACATTTTTCATACCAACCTAAAGCATCCTTTTGTTTTCCCACAGTCATCAACTTTAATTTTTGCAAATGGATCCACTGGAGGAGCAGTAGGGAAAGGATAACCTTGAAGAATCATAACAAATAATTAAATATGTGGCAGAAGATACTTTCATTTAAAGAATAAACTTTCATCTAAGTAAGTTTTATCCTGGCATATATAGTTCCAATTCTATCAATGGTTTTTGTTTTAATTTGGGTTGCTCCTCTCCACTTGTTTCGAGCCTTTCTTTATTTTATTGGGGGGGGAGGGGAGGCAGGGCATTTATATAAATATATAATAAACCAAAATGCCAGGATAGATAGATAAGACAGATATAACCCTGGCGTATATAGCTTTAATTTATTGATGTTTAATTGTTTCGTTAATTTTGGGGTTCGGTCTCCCCCTTGTTTTAAGGCATTGATCTGTAAAAGGATAACCTTGAAGAATTAAAACAAATAAATATGTGGCAAAATATAATAAACATATAATAAACCAAACTGCCAGGATAAAGAGATATAATCCTGGCATATATAGTTTAATTGTTTTGTTATTTGGAGGGTTTGCTCTCCCCCTGGTTTTAAGGCATTCTTATTTTGATCCGTAAGCCTCCTTCAGGGAAAATCATCATCATGTGCTCTTTTTCTTAAAAAAAATGTTTAGGGGCACTCTCATTTTCCTACTCATATTGAAATACTGTCCCTCAATGAGGCCAAACTTAGATTCAGAAAATGTTTAGGGGTATGTGTACCCTTGCGTCCCCTCAGAAAAAAGCACTAATAATAATAATAATAATAATAATAATAATAATAATAAGGCCTTTGTAATAATAATAATAATAATAATAATAATAATAATAATAATAATAATAATAATGCCTTTGCCCAGATCCAGCCAGGGCCCTTTCTTAACAGGCTGGTCCCGGGAGGTGTCTTCGCCTCACGCCATCCGGCGCCCGCTTTCCAGCGGGATCCCCGCTGGCTGTTTGCGGGGCTCCGAGCAGAGCCCTGAAGAAGGAAAGGGGCGAAGGGAGCCGCCGCCGCCGGTAAGGCCTTCCCGCCTCGCGCCGAGGGAGAGACGCGCAGGCCGCCCGCCCGCGCTCTCCTCAGAACCCCTTCTCCCCTCCGCCGCCCCCGCCTGGCTCCGTCCCTCGGCCGGCCTCGGGCCCCTCACCCTCGTCGGAGAGGAAGCGCATGTCGTAGAACTCGCTGGCGAAGGTGCCGTACGAGGAGTCGTGGCGCTGCCGCTGCTCGCCCGGCTGGGCCCCGCCGGGGTCGGCCTCCCTCCCGCGGCCGCCAGAGGACCCCGCGCCCCCGCCGCCGCTCTCGGCCGCCGGGCTGCCCCACGACGAAGAGGACGGGGCGGGCCCGGCCAGCAGCACCAGCCAGAGCAAGGCGGCAGCACGCGCGGCCATGGCGGCGGCGGCGGCGGCACCCTGACTGGAGCCGGGCTTCTTCTTCTTCGTCGTCGTCGTCGTCGTCTTCCGTGCGCCGGCGCCTCCGCCGCCTCCGCTCCCGCTGCTCTCCGGGCTGGAGGGGCTTAGTCCCCGGAACCTGTTTCCTCAGCGCCCAAGAATGAGAGAGCGGGGGTGGGGGGAGGGGGGAGAGGTCTCTGAACATGTGCAGAGCGCACTTCCCTCGGAACGCGCCCCGTCCGCCGGCCGAAAGGTGAGGCGGCAGGGAAAGGGGGCTCAGGAGCATGTGCAGAGCGCCTTCCCACTGGTTGAACGACGGCCGACGCCAGGCGACCCCATCGCATACAAAAGGCGAGTGTCGCACCCGGTCCATGGAAAGCATGGTCTTGTTTTCTTTTTACACAGGCATAGCCAAGGGGGGGGGGAAGTAGGGGGACGGCTGCCCCCCCCTATATCAATCAAAATCAATACAAAGCCATTTAAAATTGAGGTTTGCCCCCGCCAACAAAAGCCTGTGCCCCACCCCACAAAAATTCTGGCTACGCCATGGACACCCCCCCAAAAAAACACAATTAAAACATCGCAGGTCTTCTCTGCTTCAACACAAAACGTGGAGCCTCACTCGGGTGAGGTTTATAATGGGATTCTCCCCCACAAAATCAAACACCTGTCACTTCTGCCTTCACAGGCTGAACCATAAACATTACAAATCCTGGACATTAAAAGCGTGGCTCTAGGGCGTTTTTGGCCTGCCAGCTGATTCTGAATTATATAACTCCCATTATCTCTGGCCGCCAACTATGCTTGCTGGGGCTGATGGGAGTTGTAGTTCAGAAACAGCCGGCAAGCCAAAGTCATAGTTGGAAGGGGCCAGGAGGGTCATCTGGTCCAACACCCAGCAATGAAGGGATCTGTTCCCCCAACATGGGGCTCAAATCCACAACCCTGAGATTAAGAGAGCCAGTGTGGTGTAGTGGTTAAGAGCTGTAGACTCGTAATCTGGTGAACCGGGTTCGTGTCCCCGCTCCTCCATATGCAGCTGCTGGGTGACCTTGGGCTAGTCACACTTCTTTGAAGTCTCTTAGCCCCACTCACCTCACAGAGTGTTGGTTGTGGGGGAGGAAGGGAAAGGAGAATGTGAGCCGCTTTGAGACTCCTTCGGGTAGTGATAAAGCAGGATATCAAATCCAAACTCCTCCTCCTCTTCTTCTTCTTCTTCTTCTTCATGGTCTGTGGACTGAGCTCTCTCAGCTGGCAGGAGTCATGTTCTAGGGCATGACTCCTCGTGCATCTTCTGAGGTTTTACAGGGGATCCCCCCCCCGCCCCACAAGCAACTGTCAAGAACCACTCAGAATCAAGGGATAAACAAATTTTGTTACACACACACACACAAATATCCAATCCCTGCCCACTGACCGTTGGCCCATAGAGTCCAGCATCCTGTTCTCACAGTGGCCAACCAGATGCCTGCGGGAAACCCACAAGCAGTACCTGAGCGCAACAGTACTCTCCCTTCCTGTGGTTTCCAGCAACTGGTACCCAGAAGCAATGCTTCCTCTGTCAAGGTAGAGCATAGCCAACATGGCTGGTAGACACTGATAGCCATCTCCTCCTTCTTAGTTACGGTGCTGGTGAGGCTTAACTGGGATTGAGGGAATAAAAGGGCAATTTGGCTAAAGGGTTTTAATAGGGTAACTGCTACCTTAAAATTGCCTTAGTATAGCATTAATAGTTGAATACCAGCAGTAAAGCAGTGAGTGCCAGGAGAGAACAATATGTTCATGGGGCACCTGCAAAATTAGTTTTTTGCTCAGGGAGGCCAAAGTGTTAAAGGCCAAAGAAACAAGGTAGTACCTGGACAATTAAGCACAAAAGACGAGATTCTGCTGTGCGACCCTGCACAAAAAAACTTGCTATAATAAAATAACTTGTGCCAGTTGAGGTAGTAGACTGGTGTGGAATGTGCCTGGGTTTTGACTTCTTTCGCCTCACTCTCAACGTTATTTGATCTCTCATCTCATTTGAAAAAAATGAATCTTTTTTTAAAAAAAATAATATAAGTAAATTTTATACATGTTTACTCAAAAGACCTGCTAAGTTCAATAGGACTTACTCCCAGACATCCATGCATAAGGTTGCAGCCTAACCTTGTTAAAGCCTCGCTCATCAGTCTCTAAAGGAAATTTTAAAATAGAAGTTGCTTCTTACTGAAATAAATGAATTTTGCATTGTTGGAGAGAAACTGGGAGATCATCTTGCTTGTTTTGTCATTAGCTCCATTAGTTGCCTAGATGTGTTTGACAGAACACCTATATAAGTGCTGTCGGTTGCACACCGCTAGCCTTAACAAATCAGACATTAAGGTACTTTGATCAAGAAGATGCTGCAAAACCAATTTTGAATCATACTGGTATTGTATGTAAGTGCCAGGTACAAGCACTTGTAACTTGGCAGCTTACATATGGTTTGCTTACATGAGCCATCTAGGATAGTTTTATTAATTTACACTCTCTTACAGGTACATCTGAATGTCACTACATTCAGGCAGCTCTTTATTCAGTTTTTCCTGACATTTCCTTACCAGGTAATTTTTTGTGTTTTATGTATCATTCAGATGACGTAAAGCTCACTTCTAGAAATCTAGTGGAACTTCTGTGGTGTTTCCAGGGAGGAAAATCTGCTTACAACCCCATTAACTCAGAAAATCACAGGAGTTGTTCCTTTCTTGAGAATCCCACCCCTTAAGCTTTCGAGTTTACTAACCTGCTAACACAGCTATTCTTTTTCCTCTAATAACAGTTTTCCTTGAGGTACTTTCTTCTTGAGACATTACAGTTGTGGAGAACTTAATCCTGCTGTACCCCAATTTTGACACACATCCCATAAATGCTATTCTGTTGTTTGGCAAGTGGGGAGAGTGAGGAGCAACTGTGTCCTGGGGAAGCCACTGAGTGTTAGCAGTAGGATCTTTTGCCTAGATGACATATTGACTGGATGTGTATTATGTGGTCCTTTCCCCCTGGGACTGCAGTTGTTTTTACTGTCCAAGGGCAAACAGAAACCGAGGTGCAACAGCAAGGCCGCAGATTGCTAAACCGGTTTGAAAGTTTAATCATCTCTCACGAAATCAGTTGTGAAATGTTCTGCTGTGCCACCCTGCACCATCCTTCTGTTTTTGAGTTGTTCCCTCAACTTTCAGAATATAAGTTAACGTCACCCAGCCTAAGTGGCATAGCTTCTGCTCACGCTTGAAGATGTGACAGGTCGGATATGAAATACCTTTTTCATATACCTGTTGCTGGCCTGTAATCAGAAAGTTCAGATCAGGACTTGTGCTTTAAAATGAATTACTGTATTTTTCCGTGTATAAGACTAGGTTTCCCCCCTAAAAAAATAAAGTCAGAAATTAGGGGGCATCTTATACATGGCTACATCTCCCTCCCCCTTTTCTTTAATCTGAGTCCTCAAAAATAGCGGGCATCTTATACATGGGGGCATCTTATAGACGGAAAATTACGGCAAGTTTATCTTTTTCACATACGATTTCCAAGGTAGTTCGTTCACACACACACACACACACACACACACACACACACGATTAGGGAAGCTAATATTGGATAAATGCAATGTCCTCAGCCTCACATTATCCCAAAGACCATTGGTCAAATTAGCTATTGAGAAGCCATGTTGCATTTCAAAACAGATTGGGCACTGAAGAAACACTGGGAAGTCCGTGAAGCTCATCTTCCAGTAAATAGGGCATGTAATAATATGGAATTCTTTGGCCTTGGGAAACCAATGTGTCAATGAAACTAAGCACTCCAATGTATATCCCTCACATATTGAGCGGGAGAATGGGGCTGTGCCCATCACCTCTGCCCTGTGGATGCAGCTAGCAGACATACACCCTGCTGGTGCTTGTTTGAAGGGGTCCTATGTGTGTATATGAATGTATGTGTGCAGAGCTCCTTCAAGAGAGATCCAGGGCAAATCAAGATCGCATCTTGCGTGGAAGACATTATGTGCTTATGCTGTTGGCACACATATACAGAAACCCTTAGTATGCATGACCAATGAGACACATTGCCCATGTGCAGAGCTGGACCACCCAACACAACCCCCTCAGGCATCTTCTCAATGCATGGAAGGATCTGAGAGAACCTCACTAGCAGTAGCATTACCTCTATGAGCAGCATCAATGGTCATTGGCCCACATAAATAGGTAATTTACTGTAGCTGATCAGTAGTTTCGATTAGCCTGGCAAATGTACCCTCTACCAACATCAGAAACAAATCATTACTAATAATATAAATTGAATACAATTGTATGAATGTTTATTTCTAGTTACAAGAAACAGAATCAGTCCCTCAATTGTACAAAAATACCTGAAAGATTACAATTAGCTTCACAACCCCCCCCCCAAAAGCTATTTACAGTTATGAAGCAATGCATATTGAGTAAGAGGTTTTGTCTCTTAAATTAATACCTTTTGCATTCCCTGAAAACTTAACTTTTATTCCATATTACAGTCACTAAAAAGTCTTGCATTGTGACAATATAATTTACAATAAGCAAGTCTTGCCACTGGAAAGGTGCATTGATTGGTCAAAACGGTCAGGTACTTAGTGCAGAAAAGAGAAGACAAAACATCTAAAAACTGAGGCACGTGTTTCTTCAAGATTAATTCAACAAATAAAAAAGCTTGTTCATTTTCAAACACCTACTGTTCTATAACTTACCTACTGGTTTTTTAATTTAATTTTTTTTACCAGATGGTTTGACATTTTCCTTCTCAACATATTCCAAGATTGCTACATGAAGTATTTTATTTTAGAAAATAAAGATCACAGGCAAACAAAAACAAATGATAAAAATTCAACAGGCTCCAGAAACAACCCTGAGCGTCCCTCTTTACATTCATGTCATTTAAATACAAAAGAAGGCAAATGTCCTTCAGTCCTTGGTTTTGAAGCTGCCAACCAGCTGTATCTGCTGCAAATGTTTAAGGTGGGATTTTAACAATTTCATTTCCAGCAAAACCAAAAAGAAAAAAAGGGAGGAGCAATAATGGTGTGCTCTAGTAAAGTAGCTACCACTTTGATGTGGCTCATTTCTTTAAAATAGCTCATTTTAAAGTTGGGTGTACAAAATAGTCAGCTATCTACATAGAAAATTATGATAGTCAAAGAATGCAAGTTTTATAAACATGAAACAATGCAAAACGATTTTTAAAATTTGCTGAAAACTAAGTTATGTTAAGACACAAATTTATCTCAAAATTCTAAATGGTCTTATCGAAACTAGAGAATGAGCGTGTTAAATCATTTTTAATATATATAGGAGGGGTGAAACAGAGAATGCAGAGTGAAATCAAAGATAAAATTTAGCTTAATATGATGTCTAAAGAACATTGACAAAAAAGTAATATGCACATATAAAACCAGCAAGTTTCTAATAAAAAGTAAGTCAAGTTTCTTCATTTTATATGTAGACATTTCATGGGGGCAAAGCTACTAGAATGTGTTCTGTAAACTAAGATACAGTGTTTCTATACCATTGATAATTCAGCTGGTATATGTGACTCAAGCTGGTTATTTTTTCTTAAGCTACTCTCACTACTATAAGAATACCTTGTGAATAAAGAACTGCTTTTCCAACTTCAGCCAGAGGGATGGGCTATTTATTAGTTACATGAGATAATCAGTAGAGATAAAATTTATTTTGCAACAGTAATTCTGAACATTCCTAGGGTGAATACACTTCTTGCTTTATAAACCGTGCAAAGTACACAAAGCGCATCATGTGTGTATTAACCATGATATTCAAAGTCTGACAGTCATAAACCGTATGGCAATCCAATGTGAAATCAAACCAGCACTGACCTTCCTCTAATGCTAGCTATCGCCAGAAGGAAAAGCACTGCAATGTAAACATGGAACAAATGAAACATTTAACAAGAGATTGTCCTGGTTCAGATATTATAAAGCCCCCCAAAATGTGTCTCCCCATGAAGGCAGTTGGTAGCATCTGAGCCAACCTAACTATGCCGCCTGCATTTTACTTACCATACAGTATGTGCCCAAATTTCAGTCAGGAAACTGCACTTATCAATTTGGATTAAAGCTGGGTCAGATATTATTTGCTCCATACAGCCATACATGCTCCATGGTTTACAGCCTAAAATGGGCCTTGAAAATATCTGGTTTGCATATGATGATAAGCCACAGTTTGTTCAACAAATCACAAGTTAACGACGAATTGCTCAACAAATGATCAAATAATATATGGCTTGTTTCTCAAGAGTTTGTTTTGTTTTCCAGCTGCACTCTCCTCAGGCTTCTGCAGCTTGCTGAACACTTTGATTGGAGTGGCCAAACAAATAATGGTTAAGGAAGGGTACTTGGTTCACTTGCAATGCCAAACTATAGCTAAAACAAGTCAAGATTCATAAGCCTACAACAAACAATGGCTTCACATAATGATTTGTTGGCAGTAAATAAATGATAAGTTAAAACCACTAGGCAGGCTCATATGTAATGCTACACCATGGTCTTAATAAGCCATAGTTTAATAAACCATGGCTTACCATTGTGTGTGAACCAGGGCCTTATTTAAATGCTGAACCAGGAATGAAGCAAGACCAAACCAGTTTGCCACAAACTAGTTTGACCAACTAATATAAATACTTTAGTGCATATATCCCCAAGTATTAGTTTACTGAATTGTCAATGGTAAATTCAGCAGTGGCATGAAGGGTTGAATATCTAATTTCCATTAGCAATAAAACAAGCCATTAAACCAGCATTACTGCATATTATCACCCAATTGTTCTGGTGGCACTTGCATAACTTTTCTTTGCGCAGGTCTGAAATGGATGGAGAGCAGTCAATGGGTTTTGCCCACAGTTTTGTACAGAAGTTTTGGCAATCCTGCACAATCCAAGCAAGACACAGTTCAACTGAAGAAGAAATTATTCAAATTTACCTGACTGGGCATCACTGTTGCCTTACCAACACTTAGGACAGGCATAGGCAAACTCGGCCCTCCAAATGTTTTGGGACTACAACTCCCATCATCCCTAGCTAACAGGACCAGTGGTCAGGGGTGATGGGAGTTGTAGTCCCAAAAACATCTGGAGGGCCGAGTTTGCCTATGCCTGACTTAGGAAAACAACTCTATGGGTTTTAGCCAATGTTAGTCACACTCATGAGTAGATCCATTGAAATTAATGGACATTAGTAACGGAGGTCCTTAATATTCTCTATGGACCTACTCTGAGTAGAACTTAGTTGGAAACAACCCTATGTCTGTGCCAGTGCAGCGATGCCCAACAGTCTAACCATAATTAGGAGACCAGGATACTCCATGGCCATTTCCCTCTTTCTTTCAGTTTCGGAGCTAATTATAGTTAGGCTTACATCTTTACTGGCATTTTCAGTAACTGTAGAGAGACCCAAGCCATCATTTGCAAACAAGGTTAGAGACTTATTTGCAATCTGTGTTTTGGTTACTGATAATGAGGGGTCAGAGGCTGGAGGGAAGGATAATGCAAACACACGGGGCCCTCTTGAACTCTCAACCATGGTTAGGAGATTGGACAGTGATACACCTGCACGAAAGGCCCTGTGACGTGGTCAGAAGGCAAGGAAACAATGCTAAAAGGAAACACTGAACTTGTGTCATACTACGTAGACTAAACAAGTGAAGCCCCACCTCCCAAAGCTGGTTCCAAATACATATTGTCACTCTAGCCTTTGTCAGTGGATTTTCCCAAGGGCTCATGCAGACCAGAGGGCTCTAATAGGCTGAGAATGCGGGGGAAGAGAAAACACATTCAGATTAAAATGGGTTAAAACACATTTATGCATAGAATCAGAATCCTTTGCATGACTAGCTATTATTAGTGTCCTGCACACAAGCTACAGCCATTATATTTTTAAAAAACCCAATCACTCTAAAGAGTACATATGTTGGTATGTGTATATTGCCATAGTTGTATCCACACTGTTTCTTCAAGACATAGCTGCTGATGTTCAGAGCCATCAAGTCATATTTTTGTCTTCTAGATCCTTGTTAGGCTGAAGCAACTCATGAAATACAGGATTTAGATTAATATCCAAATCCTGCATAAGTGTAAAAGCTTTATCAGCTCCTAATATAGGCCATATGCAATATCCAAAAAGTAGGAGTGCAAAAAACAAAAAATAGTAGAGTGTGATCAATACAAAAAGTAAACACACTAAGTCTTAAATTCTCAAGATTATTCCAGGGCAAGAGTTCTTTTCAATAATTTTGCTTCACAAACTTGATTCTGTTAAATGGACCAGCCAAGGGACAGTTTCCAGTTTTGTTTAATGATTTTACACACCCTTTCCTGATTTTAGGGGTTGCTAGGACACTCGGCACCAAGCATGTTTAGGTGTTATACAAACCAGCAAAATCTCAGTCTGTTGCTCAATTCATCCTTTTCCAAATCCCCAAGGTGCATAATTCTTGTGAACAACTATTCTGCCAATTCCCCAGTGTCAACCTTCCTTTTAGAATATTTCTCTAGCAACTTCCATCACTGAGCAAAGTCGGTCTTCAACATGGATCAAAATAGAGGTCATAAGGCCACACGTATACAGTGGTGTTTGAGTTTAGACGGCAAAACTCCCTTGTTTAGTTGGTAGAACTCAACAAGCTGTATTAGGTCAGTGAATTTGGTGCTCCCATCATCCAGACTGAAAAATATCTGTCCGTCATCTTCACACTTGAGAAATTAATGAAAGAAAATAAATAAATAAATAAATAAATACTAAAACCATGTCAAGTTAAACAGCAATATAACCAAATTAGGGTGCTAACTGATGGATGCACATCAACAAAGGGTGTCAATTGACAGAAGCTTATCTATCAATTGAGCTAATACTTCAAACTTGTTTAAAGTTGGTTTTAACTCATCCACAATTCTGATATTCAAAATACAAATTTCACCATTTCAAATTTTGGGCACAGCAAAGCTCCATCTTTTGACTTAGTATTACTGGTATAGAGCAGAACATTGGTTACTCACCATGAAGGTATCCAACAATGGGTTAATATCTTTGCACTTGCCCAGGAAGGAGAACTAGGGGGGAGGAGTCTGGGCAGGCCAAACTATAGGGTGCAAGGTGATGCTGACTTTGTGAAGACGATATGGACAACATCAGGCTAGGCACAAGGATTGAACAAAGTTTTGGGTTCTGTTAGCCACTGAGAAACAGGATGTTATCTTGGATGCCTCTGCACACCAAACCAAAATTACATTCTAATTAGGGCACGTGGCTGAGACAGGAAGTGGGGAGCACATTGAATTAAGAGGTCTCCCTTGTCCGGCAGGAACCAGGGTAAGGAAGTCTCTAGGTTGAGGGTCTCAGAGAACCAAGGCTGGAAAGGGGCCTGTTCCACCTGTATCTCTTGTATAAGGGCAGCAGGAGAAGTCAAGAGGGTGGTCCTTCTGGCACTCCATGTATCTGCGCCTCTGCCCAGGCTATCTAAAATCTACACATGTAGGGGTGGTTCCTGGAGAAGGCAAAGAGGTCTATCAGTGAGTGTCCAAGTGCTCTTGTATTGCTGCAAACATCTTTCTGTTGAGGATTATTTCTCCGAGGTCCAGGTAGCTGCAGCTGAGACAATCTACAGTCATGTTTTGCATCCCTCTGCATTGGGACGATTACTTCCTTCAATGCTGACTTGAATGCTGTCACATGGGAGAAGTGCTTGGGCCCACAATATGCCTCCCTGACTCTTGCCCATATCATAGCTTTTAGGAGGAGGTCCAGGGTGTGGTTAACACATATTTGCAGGAGGAGTGTGTGCCTGGTGTCCTGAAACAGGTGGGCACTCTTTAAAGAAATTTAAATTATCACCTGGTCACAAATACTGTCCTTTGGCAGTAAGGTGCTTGAGAGGGTGGTGGTATAGCTACAGACACTATTGGAAGAAAATGATGATCTTGACCCATTTCGGACTGGGTTCGTGTCTGCTTTGGGGACAGAACTGACCTTGGTTGCCCTGACCTTTGGGAGAGGGATGGGGAAGTGCAACCTTGTTGCTGTTGCTTAATCTCTCAGTGGCTTTTGATACTGTTGACCACAGTGTCCTCCTAGACCAGTGATGGCCAGACTTGGCCCTCCAGCTGTTTTGGGACTACAACTCCCACCATCCCTAGCTAACAGGACCAGTGGTCAGGGATGATGGGAATTGTAGTCCCGAAACAGCTGGAGGACCAAGTTTGACCATCACTGTCCTAGACCATCTTCTGCGAGTTGGGAATTGGTCAGGGCATCATCATTACAGTATGATCTGTGCTCAGGGAGGCTGATGGGAACAGCCAGAAGCTACAAGTTTGACATGGTTAGGGAGCATTGCTCTAGGTCCTGGGCAAGGGCATTAACCTGTTGTTAGATACCTCTGACAACCAACAGCCCTTACAAACACACAACGGACACCAAACATGGACGAACTTTTCCATTTTCTGTAACAATGATATTAATTGTGCTACTGGGGGGGGGGGTTGAAATTTGAATTGTGGGTTTCCACTTGTTAATTTTTGGCTAAAAAAAAGAGAGAGCCAAAATTAAAAATTATGCTTTGTTCACAATTTTGTCCCATAAAGATATAAACAACTTCTTCACAAAAACAAGACTAATGTATCTGAAATATCACAAAAAGTGTAGCCCAAAATAAATTACTGTAAATTCATTTTAAAGATTGCCTGTCACTGGAGATAATCTGGTATTTCAGGATATTATTATCTGAGAAATAAAGGCATTTGTATTGTCCATGTTGGAACTACTATGGCTAGAGGTCTTTCGCTGAGTATTACACATGGGAGACAAGTGTGCATATACAGATTAGGGTTTCTAAATTCAGCCCTGTTTTCTGAAATAATAATGATGACGACATCTTGATTGATCTGGTCCATTGTATGAAGAGGAGAGAGTGTGCCTTTTTCCCAGTGCACAGCTCTGCCGCCTATGCTGTGACAGAACACCTGAACAGACTTATGCAGAAGTCAGTCAAAGTTGCAGTGTCAATTTCTGGGTATCTTCCTGTGGCTTTCAGGCTTTTGAACATTGGATTATACATGCATAGGCTACATTCAAATGCCCCATTGCTGCATGCATAGGTGTGCTTGGGGGGGGGGGGAATAAGCAACTGCCCTCCTCTGACTGATGGACCAGATCAGAGAAGAGGTCTTGCCCTACTTAACATATTCTGAGAAAAGTACAGAGAGGAAATGAGAAAAAAACATTAGTTTCTTAATGCTATCATAGGTTGAACTGAAAAGCCTTTCAGAAATCTTCATCAATAAAACCCATGATGAATTCTGCACCATGATTTTTTCAAAGTGCTGTACTTACTGGCAAAATCTGGAAATGCTTAATTTTTTGATGGTGACACAGTGTAAGTACAAATGCCTTTGGGTTACTCTGGCTGTCCCGGAGAAGAAATAACCTGGGAAGCAATAAATAAATGAACATCTCTGTTTCATTATTTTACCAGCTGACAGGAGCGATCCAGCAGTAAATCACACCAAGCAAGTTGGAGTTAACTCTTTGTTAGCAAAAACAGGATCTGCATAGGTGTGTCAGGCCCAATAAGCACAGCAACTTTTCTCTGGCAGGTCCTGCAGCCATGAAGCCACTGAAGCTATCTGAGACTGTGCCTGCATGCCGCCACCCTCTCCTCTGCCCTTTTCATCCCTCTTCTGGTTCTGGGAGACTGGGAGGGGGAGGAGCTTGTCACATGCTTCTTCACCAACAGGGCTCCTTTATGGCTCTTGGCTTCCCTCCTCTCCTGCTTCCGCTTCTGCCTCGAATTCTGGACTTATCTCTGCCACAGACTCTCCCAGCTCCCTAAGTTCTGCTCCCTAAGCCCTGCTGCCTCTTCCAACACCTCCTCTTCCCAGTCTTCTCCCTCTGACCTCTCATCATTGCCCCACCACCAATCCCCGGGCTCTGAGCCTTCTTCCCTTGGGATTCCCCATCTGGTTCCTCCCACCATATCTCTGTGTCCAACCAGTCTGTGACACCAGCACACACTAGAGTTTAACTAATTTGAAATTTGGCTGATGAAATTATGACAAACCTTGCAACCTTGGAAATGCTCATGAACATTCAGATAATCAATCAATATGTCTTTTTAATTACCCACCATCAGGGTTGCAGGCCAGAGCGAGGAGAATTTATGCAGAACATTTGAGCATTCATATGGAAGTGTAACGTAAGTCCCAAATTAAAACCCTGGCCTCGCGAGCCAGCATGAGAAGATCTGCTCAGACCCTGGAAAGGTGATGGCAAGGATTGTATGCCATGGTCTTTTCAGACTATGTAAACTAGGTACTTTTAAATGAAAATTTGGATCATGGTTGTATCTGGGACTCTCGGCACAGCGGCAAATATCACGTGCAGGGAGGAAAAACATACCCATCCACAAGACCCTGCTGTTTAATAATCCTGTGCGATTCTTCTCTAGAGATTCTGCCGTGAAACCAGTTTTGTGTCCTATGAATAACTGAAGGAGAAATCACTGGTCATTTCTAGTATTCAGCACTGTAGCCCAATCCTTCTATAATTAATTAAGTTACAGGTAGGTAGCTGTGTTGGTCTGCCGTAGTCGAAACAATATCTGAAGAAGTGTGCATGAACACGAAAGCTCATGCCAATAACAAACTTAGTTGGTCTCTAAGGTGCTACCGAAAGGAATTTTTTAACTTTGTTTTAATTAATTAATTAATTAATTAATATATCAACATATTAATATTGATACGCCGCCCATCGGGCTGGGTTTCCCACAAAAAAAATGAATCAACCACAAAAGCCAGTGCACGAAATGTTTAACACGAATGGGGCTCAAACTAAACATCAATGTTACCTGTTAAAAGGACAAAGAATAAACTCTAGCTTTCTGGCTCAAGAAGAGCAAATATGGCTTAATATAAGGTAAAGGGACCCCTGACCGTTAAGTCCAGTCACGGATGACTCTGGGGTTGTGGTGCTCATCTCGCTTTAATGGCAGAGGGAGCCGGCGTACAGCTTCCGGGTCACGTGGCCAGCATGACTAAGCCGCTTCTGCCGAACCAGAGCAGCACACAGAAACGCCGTTTATCTTCCCGCCAGAGCGGTAGCTATTTATCTACTTGCACTTTGAGGTGCTTTCGAACTGTTAGGTTGGCAGGAGCTGGGACCGAGCAACGGGAGCTCACCCCGTTGTGGGGATTTGAACCGCCGACCTTCCGATCGGCAAGCCCAAGGCTCAGTGGTTTACACCACAGTGCCACCTGCATCCCATGACTTAATATAATTTAAGTTAAATTTTAATCAACATGGGCAACATCCGAGCACTGAAGTCTGACCGAATTCAGTGGAATCAGGGAAAATTAATTACAGTCTCAGCTTTCCCACCGAAATTATACGAGATCGTCTACCTCTCCAAATACTTGTCAGTTTCAATTTTTCTTACCTGTGTTCAGCATGGAAGGATGAAGAGGACTTTGGCTACCCAGGATATTCATTCTTGTGCTGCGTTTCTGCAGAACAAAGAAGCAAGCACAAAACCTCAGTCAAATAATTAATATTACTATATGCAAAAACAACATATTAAAACTTTTAACCCAGTTTCAGTTTCTTCATGCCATTACGGGAAATGTATTGCAATGCATTGAGAATATGTGAAGTTTGTGTACCTTAAAAATAAAATAAAATAAATTAAAAGTTAAATTTTTGATTTGGCTTCCAAATCAGCCAAGAAGCTCAATGGGGAAAAAGTGGTACAGTGGAAGCAAATTTATCCAATCCAATTTTATTGTTATACAACTATTATAAAATACTTTTTGGATGAAAAGTGTGTTTGTTTGTGTGTGTGTGTGGATTTTTGTCCACATGGAGCAAGAATCAAAGTATGTCTCTTTTAAGCATAGGAGGAGGCTGCTTGGTATTCCACTGATCAGCCAACAACAAGCCATCAGCCCTATGTCAATCAAGGCCATCAAATATCTTCTTCAGTCCTGGGTTCAAACCTCTGCCAAACCACAAAGCTTACTAGATGATTTTGGATCGCCCATTGTGACTTAGTTCCAATCAATCACAGGGATTTGAGGTTGTAGGAGAAGAAGCATCATTTATACAATTTTGAGATCTTTGGAGGAAGTTTGAATTATTTTTGTGGAATGCAAACAACTTTACACACACACACACACACACACACACATACTGATCTGAGATTTCTGTTGGAGGCAGGGTGCAAGATTCATGAAGATCTTACAGCATATTAGAGGTAAAAACAAAAAAAACTCAGTTCATTTAGGAGCAATTGTTATAACAATATTATCCAACACAGCACAGACTATCACCTTATTGTCTGCAGGCCCATTTAACCTTATACAGGTATTGTATATGCTATTTAAATCACATTTAAATTATATATAATGGCAGGAGCAGTAATAGCAACTAACAACAACAATTTGGACTACTGTAATTCACTCTACATGGGGCTGCCCTCAAAAACGACTCAACGGCTGCTTCTGGACCAAAATGCAGTTGCCTAATTTTTTTTGAATTTGACTGGAATCATGAGCCATATTGTGTTGATTCTCAAAGATCTGCACTGGCTGTCGATAAGTTTTTGGTCTGAGTTCAAGGTTCTACAGATGACTTATAAAGCCCTGAACAAACTGGGGCCCAAATGGCACAGCGTCTCTCCAGAATATAGTCCTGCCCAGGAATTAAGATCATAATAGGAGGCCGTCTTCAGTGTCCAACCTGTGGGATTTGTATTTCTTACAGTGATTGGCATTCCCATGGTGTCACCCCAGTTTTAGAATGTTCTGCCCCCTGATACTATGGTTCTGCTTCCAAATTATTGTCACCCGCCCAGAGATCCTAGATAAAAAGAGAGATAAATATTTCAAACAGAGGGGCCAGCACCTCAGCTCTCCTGAGGAAGACATATATGCCCCCTTCATGTGATGGGCGTGTCCAAGACGTACGTCTTGCGTATGCGCGTAACCTTGCTGCCCTCCTGAAACAGCACTTGGCACACACCCATGCTCATTTTACTGTGAATACTGCGGAATGGAAAACATGACAGGAAGTCTACCAAAATATTGAGTTTCTGCAACCTAGTACTGCCCCCCCTTTTCTGGTAATGTCACAAGGAATTCAAACCGTGTGGATTCTGGCTGGCAAATATAGCTGCCATCTCACCAGCAACAGCTCACTTGGAGAACCAGGAGCTCTGGTATGGAAATTCGCGGTGCTTCCAGTCTCCACTCACATGATCAAATTCCTTCAGACGTTCCCGCCACACCACAGCGGCTCCCATGCCACTTCTGACAATGTTAAGCCAGTTGCTCTTTTCTCAGACCCTTGTTCATAAATAAATTTCCAGTCGGTGGCCGTGACCACTACGCTGCCGTGGCCACGGGAGGTTATCAGTCAGCAACTGCGAAGACAGGAGCTCCCTTACCCTCCAAGCATAGCCTTCCTCCAGGGCAGCACTCTGTGCTTCTGCTGGGTTTTCAATAACTCTTCCTATTTGTCCGGAAAAATCCATTGCTACTAAGGAATTTTCAGACACACTTCTCTGAAAGGAAAATTGTTTTAATAGCATTATCTAGAGAAGATAACTACTGGTTGCTTTTATTATTCTTGCATACTCCTCCAACCCTTCTGCAGATTTCCAGTTTTTAAAGACTGGGTTGTTGTTTTTAAGCTTGCCATAGGCAGATGTTGCTCTGCTGGGCCAAGAGAATAAGAAACGTACACATGGTTTTGGTGATGGGTTTTCACTGCACAAAGCTTTTGTTGGCATAAGTGTGGAAAAGCTTTCATGTGACCAACAGCTCTTCTTCATGGAGGAGCCTTTGTGGCTGGGATCCACAAAACAGTACGGCTAGCTTCATTTCTTTTCATTCAATTTTTATTGGTATTCTATAATCCAATATATACAAAGCTAGTTCAACACAATCAGTTCTGTATGCACAGGGAGGCTTTGAGGGCGCCTCTTTGCCATTCAGCCTAATTTTATTTTATATACAGACACAGTAGCAGCCAGCAGAGGTAGCAGTCAGGGGTGATGGGAGGGGTGATCCAACCAACAACCGGGAATCCAAGCCCTGAACTTGAGGAGCAACCTGAATTAGGCTATAAGCTGCTATGCTTCAGACAGTGGTACTGATGAAACCATGGTGCCAGGCACAGGCCATGGCTTACTTAGCCCTTTCCAGGCAAGAAGCTTCTTGTTTAAACTCTGAGTTGACTATAACAGAACTTAAAATTATAAACTTACTATAGGAGTGGTGAAATGCGGAAGCGCAGCTTTCCTCTGTTGCGGAATTCTGTAGTTCTGGTACAGCAACATCCCATACTGCAGATTGTAGTGCCGGGGGGGGGGGGTAGAGAGAATATACAGGTATTTATTTTCTTTATGTTTGTTTATTCAGTTATTTAATTAACCACCCTTCACCAATAGGTCCCAGGGCAGGTGGCACAATAATAAAACCATAAAGCACAACGGAAAACAATCAAACCATTAAAACACACAGAACATGACCAAAAAAGTCACTTCCAAGTAAGGTAAACAAACAGCCACCTATTTTTGAAAGCTGTGATTAAGTCTCCTGTATACAGTACACCCAGAGCTGGAGCCACCCCTAAAAGGCAGTGAGTTTCAAAGGGGGGGGGGGACCACAGAAAATGCCCTCTTGCACCTCTTGCTGAAATAGCTCTGTAGTAATGACGACAGCGGGACGTGGGTGGCGCTGTGGGTTAAACCACAGAGCCTAGGACTTGCCGATCAGAAGGTCGGCAGTTCGAATCCCCAAGATGGGGTGAGCTCCCGTTGCTCGGTCCCTGCTCCTGCCCACCTAGCAGTTCGAAAGCACGTCAAAGTGCAAGTAGATAAATAGGTACCGCTCCGGCGGGAAGGTAAACGGCATTTCTGTGCGCTGCTCTGGTTTGCCAGAAGCGGCTTAGTCATGCTGGCCACATGACCTGGAAGCTGTACGCCGGCTCCCTCGGCCAATAATGCGAGATGAGTGCCGCAACCCCAGAGTCAGTCACGACTGGACCTAATGGTCAGGGGTCCCTTTACCTTAATGATGACTGCAGGGTGATCAGTTCCAGGTTGTCAAAATGGGTCTGAGGGATAAACCTTCCTCTTGGGGTCTGTGCAGGGGCGCACCTAGGGGCTGGCCAGGTTGGCCCTTGCCAAGGTTGCAGGCCCGGGGCGGCAGGGTGCAAAAAGCATGCCTCTGCACTCTGGCTCAGAGCTGCTAGGATCCTGCCTACCTGTGTGCTCCCCCCCAGGCCACTCCTCCAGGTGAGGCACACAGGCTCCTCTGGGTGCCTCAGTGGAGGAATCTGGAAGGGTACAAGGGACTGTCCGGGGGGGGGGGCAGGAGTACATATCCTTGCCAAGGGTGCAAGGGAGCCTAGGTACGCCTCTGGGTCTGTGACTGGAAGAACAGAAGGTCTCCAATATTTGTTTATTATGCCATCAAAATGCATATTGGAATCAGCATAGCACCACAGGGTGTAGCTTACTGGGCTGCCCCTTCAAGTGGTAAACTTTTTTGTTAATTAATAATTTGGGAACCACCAAGTTCTTACCAGCAGCACCATCTGAACAGACAGATTCCCATTCAAGTCTGTTGGGGGTCCGCACGGGGCAGAGCTGAGCTGGCCAATCTCCTTCAGGCTGAGGGCCACAGTGACCCAGGGCCAACTCCACGAGGTCCGCATCTCAATTTGGGCATGTCCAAATGTTAAAAGTGGGCGTGATGAACTGCAGTTATCTTTCAAAAGACTTTCCCATCAGCTATTCTACACTATTTTACAATGTTTTCTTTTCATTCCTTATTAAATGTGTGTGTGTGTGTGTGTGTGTGTGTGTGTGTATAAAATATGAACAAATATTGTGGAGTTGGGGCTCCACAAAAAAACAGTGTGGCATAATAGTATCACAGCGGGGACCCTGCTACAACAGTAAGAGTTTAACTATTTTTTAAAAAAATTAAAGAATGAAACGTTTTGGAGAGTCCTGGGAGTGACAAAATCCTATTGCTGGCTATAGCCTGAGGGTTATCAACCCCTGGGGTGGAAGGAAGAGCAAGACTCATCATACCCATCTGAAGGATTCCAAGTTCATGCTTTTATAATGGTTGTTGATTTGAGAGAAATGGGACTTCCAGGCAGGGACCACATACACATAGCAGGCACGATTTGCAGACCGTTTGGGGGGCCACTGTGATTGCATCAGCCGCCTGTTTAGAACTCGTATGCCAGCATTAGTTCTCTTAAACATCCACCTCCGTTGGTGTGGGGGCCCAACCACAAGTCTTGCGATGGCCGTCACCTGAAGGCCACCATAAATGTAAACTGGGCCCAAGACTAAGGTACCTTGAGGAGCCTAAAGGCCGTCATCCAGCACGTTTTGCTCTGCTCGTCATCCGCACACAGAAACCTCAATTCTTTTGTTTCACTTCTCATTCGGTTGGGCTACAAAACAAAGACAAAACAGAACTTATTCTCACAGCAAAGGCAACCAACCATGATCCGTCCTACAAGGCAAGTTAGGGCTATTATCCCCTTTTCACAGATGTAAGAGCAAAGGCCAAGAGTGCTGGCTTGCTGACATCACTTAATAGGCTTAGGGTTCAGGTGTGATTTGGGATTTGCTCTTTCCTCACTAACCATGTCCTGTATCCATGGAACTACATTTTTCTGAGTTGTTCCTGAGACGCCATAGTAAGTCAATCCTTGGCTTAGCTCAGCATGGCATGGGAGCGAGAAGAGCAGCTCCCAGCCCCTGCACATTTGTGTGGTCCCAGTAAGCCCTTGTTTAGCTTACTATGTCATGACAACCAGGGCAATATAAGAGACAGCGCTGGGAAGCTAAGCCTGGGGAGCTCGTTCCTCTAATGTATCTCAATCTATTTTAAGAGCAGCAGCTGTCACGGCACAAACATATAGAAAGTGGGGCTGACATAAACCACTCAGATCAAAAAAGGGATCTGGGTTTAAACGCAATAAACCTGATCTTGGATCATCAATCCTAGTAGGTCCTGACGAAGAGAAAATCTGCACGATAACTGAAACTGTAATGTTATTTTTAAAACTATGTGATATGGAATCATAGAATCGTAGAGTTGGAAGGGACACCAATGGTCATCCAGTCCAACCTCCTGCAATGCAGAAATCTCAGCTAAAGCATCCATGGCAGAAGGCCACCCAACCTCTGCTGGAAAACCTCCAAGGAAGGAGAGTCCACAGCCACGTAAGAGTTTTATCATTTCTAATTACAAAAAAAACTACCTACTATAACCAGAGGGATTACCTTTATACAAAATCCATAATCTGTAGGAGCATTGTGGAGCTTCTTGCCTGCTACCAGTGAGAAAACGTTGCTATCTTCGAGGTCTGCTAACAACTGCAGGTGCCTTGGTTCCTATGGGATGGGTTGCAAAGGTTAAAGATACAGCTTTAAGGCACTTCAACTGGCCCATTCCCTGAAAGTAAAAGTAATTAATAATAATAATAATAATAATTTATTATTTGTACCCCGCCCATCTGGCTGGGTCTCCCCAGCCACTCTGGGTGGCTTCCAACAAATATCAAAATACATTAAAATATCACAGGTTTAAAACTTCCCTAAACAGGGCTGCCTTCAGGTATTTTCTAAATGTCAGGTAGTTGTTTATTGCTTTGACCTCTTATGGGAGGGCGTTCCACAGGGCGGGCGCCACTACCGAGAAGGCCCTCTGCCTGGTTCCCTGTAGCTTTGCTTCTCGCAGTGAGGGAACCGCCAGAAGGCCCTCGGCGCTGGATCTCAGTGTCCGGGCTGAACGGTGGGGGTGGAGACGCTCCTTCAGGTATACAGGACCGAGGCCGTTTAGGGCTTTAAAGGTCAGCACCAACACTTTGAATTGTGCTCGGAAACGTACTGGGAGCCAATGTAGATCTCTCAGTGGGCAGCCACTCCCAGTCACCAGTCTAGCTGCCGCATTCTGGATTAATTGCAGTTTCCGGGTCACCTTCAAAGGTAGCCCCACATAGCGCGCATTGCAGTAGTCCAAGCGGTACAGCCATACGAGGGCAGTGAAGACATTCTAAAGGGTTATTGATACCAAAGTCACCATGTAATTGTGCAAGACCACGAACCATTCCACATCCAACATGAGATACAATGATAAAAACATCCATTTCTTTTGGCTGCAGCAAACTGGTCTAAATACCTGTGGCATTTAGCTGACAATCAATATACTAAAGGACAGTATTGGGTGCTTCATAAACTGTAGTCCGTCTGCCTCTTTTTACTTTGTATTACACATACATCTTAGAATATCTGATGAAATTCTGCTACACCAAAGACCTCAAAATTCAGAGATTCAAGTCAGAGATACTGCAAAGCAGGACCTGCTCTGTCATGGAATGTCCAACTCCGGTTTTAGGAAAAGCCCTGAAGACCCTTTAGTCTTGGAAGTTCTTCTCTAGCATTAGCTTTTTCGTTTCGTTATATTTTTTAACTGACAAATTGTATACCATGAGCAGCTGCAGTTTGGTTATTCTATTTGACAAATATAACAATGCAGTCATTTTAAGCCAACTGGTTTACTTCTCAAACTACTGTATATTTTAAATTGTTGTCAGATGCCTTGGGGGCCTGTTTAGTGCCAGAAAGGCAGATTGAAAATATCTTAGAAACTCTTATCACTTTAAAATAACAGTTATGAGCAATGGATAAGATATATATTTTTAACTTAACACTTTGACTTTAACTTGAATTGAGATCATCAAGAAATGTACCACTTAATGGGTTCGTTCTAATGGGTCTTGTGCTAAGAGCTTTCCTGTGGATTGTGCTCAAACACCAATAATTTTTTTTAGAAGGGGTGCCTTCAAAGCATAAAGGCTACCTTTGTTAAACTAACCTAAGTGAAATTACCTTTGAAGACCCTTTCGTAGAGCAGTAAAATCCAGATCTCCTCAGGCAAGCATACTGCTTCTTCCAAGACTTC
This sequence comes from Darevskia mixta, assembly GCA_034641385.1. Lineage (NCBI taxonomy): Eukaryota > Metazoa > Chordata > Lepidosauria > Squamata > Lacertidae > Darevskia > Darevskia mixta. Next base: position 1,830,180 of record JAWWNH010000242.1, read on the forward strand.
CTCCCCTGTTCTTTCACATGCAAAAATCCTTGGATTTCAGGACAGCTATTTGAGTTTAAAAAATTCTGTTGGAGATTAAATGAAAATGCATGAGACACTAATTGGAAATTCAAGAGTTGTTGGAAAAGGACCACTTCAAATTGATAGCCCAGTACTTCAACAGAGATATTTGGTATTTCAGTATAATTCATTAGCAGGCTAATTATGGACTGATATAGGAGATAATTAATATGATATATGAAAAAGTAGTATTTAATGAAAACAACTGAGGATTATGCAAAATAATTGAAATATGTAAGACATTGATTTAATGATTTGAGAGACTTTTGTGGGGGGTAGGAGTTTGCAGTATATATCAACACGCCTAAATAGTAGAGGCTTATACAGGTTAATAAGAGTGCTATTTAAATAATTTTAAATAAGCATAAAACATCATTAGATGTAGATATAGATGCTGTGGAGGCTATGAAAAAGATGTTTGAAAATAAATGTAAAAATGTAAATGATAATACTTTTTAAAAAGAATATTTAAACTGAAATAACAAAAGCAGATAAAAATAAAGTGAATAGATTTTTTAAAATGAAAGCAAATCAAGAAAAAAACCAAATAGGAATTTAAAATAAATAGTCTCTTACTCTTATTATACTTCAGGAGAAATAGTAATGAACTTTGTGTGAGAAACGTCCAATAGAAAAATAGATGGGATTTTTTTTAAGCAGAGAGGATACTCCTAAGCTATTACTAAAACTTAATAAGAATTTAAATTGGACAGAGATTTTTAGCTGATCATGCCAAACCCAGCATAGTAAAATAGAAATGAGAATTGGAAACTTTTGCTGCAATCCAATCCCTAGATACACCTGGCTGGAACGGGGACTGGATTCAGCAATACCCTCCTACTCCCGCGTAAGATATGTCTGCCAGAGAGAGAGTTGTCCGGCATAAGTACAAGAAAGAGGTGCATGGCAGGAGCAGGTAACACCAGAACCAACTCCTGCTCATTTCACAGACAAACTGGACTAAGCTAAGCCATCTAAAGCGTGGTGTAACTTACACTTCCCCAAAGACAACAGTAGGAAGGACCCAGTCCTCAAAACCTGCCGGTCACACCCACGCTGCTGAGGATGCTCTCTGGATAACAGCGCAACTCCAATGAGCACACCGCCACCGGGATATAGACCAAGCCTGCTCCGTCCCCAGTTCCCATCTTGCCTCTCACAGTGTACCATGCTGTCTGCATGGATTCCTTTGCGTGGGGCCCTTTCTGTCCTTTTGTGACGTCCATAATGTGATGCTTGAGAGAGCCACTGCACTCTGCTTAAGGAGTGGGCTGACTCTGGCTCCCAGCCTGAGCCTCAAGAGATCTTGCAACCCTAGCTAAACAACCGGGTTCTGCGAGTTTGCCACCCTCCAAAAGAATAAACGGCTTTATCATATCCTGTTTCTGTTACCCTTTCCTTTTTTTTTTTTTTTTTAAATTTATATTTATTGAATTTTATACACAAAAAATAAACACATTAACATAACACAGCAAAACAGAACAAAACAAGACAACAACATCTACAAAACAAAACACCTACCACATAATTCCTTACAAACTTATTTCTTAACATTGTCCATTGGCTTCCTCCCCCTCCTCCCTTCTCACTTTTCATTGTTATAACCTTTATAGCACTTCCTTTTCATATTCCTCACTAATTCCCTCATTTTTCTCTTGTACATACTTATATTATCCTATTCCCATTATAATTATACTGTACAAATCTTATACTTCAATATTATCTTACTTCTTATAATCACTTTATCTTTTAAAACATACATCCTGTTTCTCTAACTTATCTTATTTCAACTTTATGAACCTAAATGCTAAAAACTATTTAATTACTTCCTAGCCATTAAATACTTATATAAAACGATTCATTTCTTAACATATTGTCTAAATTTCCCCCACTCTCTTTCCACCACCTCCTCCCCCTGGTCACGGAGTCTCGCGGTCAGCTCGGCAATTTCCAGGTACTCCATCATCTTCATCTGCCATTCCTCGATGGTTGGTAAGTCCTTTGTCTTCCAATATTTCGCAACTAGGATCCTTGCTGCTGTTGTGGCATACATAAACAAAGTGTGATCGTCTTTGGGCAACTCCTGGTTGACCATTCCAAGTAAGAAGGCCTCTGGTTTCTTAATAAACGTGTATTTAAACACCTTTTTCAATTCATTATATATTGTTTCCCAGAAGGCCTTCATCCTTGGGCAGGTCCACCACATGTGGTAAAATGTTCCTTCGGTCTTTTCACACTTCCAACATTTGTTGTCTTGCAGATGATAGATTCTTGCTAGCTTGACTGGGGTTAAATACCACCTATAAATCATTTTCATTACATTTTCTTTCAGAGCATTACATGCAGTAAAATTAATACCTCTCCTCCACAGTCTCTCCCAGTCAGCCATCATAATATTATGTCCAACATCTTTTGCCCAGTCTATCATTGCAGATTTAACTAGTTCATCCTGTGTATGCCATTCCAGCAGCAAATTATACATTCTAGACAAAGTTCCTGTTTTTGGTTCCAACAGTTCTGTTTCTAGTTTTGATTTTCCCAACTGAAAACCTACTTTCTTGTCCAATTTAAAAGTCTCATTAATTTGTCGATAACTAAACCAGTCCCAAAGTTCTGGTTGTAACATTTCATAGGGTTTCAACCTTACACTCTGTCCTTCTTCTATCAGGATCTCACTATATTTTGGCCATTTGGATTCCATATTTATCCTTTTTGCTGTTTTGGCTTCCAATGGAGAAAGCCATCTAGGCGTTTTTCTTTCTAACAAATCTTTATACTTACTCCACACTCTAAACAATGCTTTCCTAACAATATGATTTTTAAAGCCTCTGTGGACCTTTACCTTTTCGTACCATAAATATGCGTGCCACCCAAACCTATTGTCCCAACCTTCTAGGTCCAGCACATCCGTATTCTCCAATAGCATCCAATCCTTCAGCCAGCAGAATGCGGCAGCTTCAAAATAGGTATTCAAGTCTGGCAGGGAAAATCCCCCTCTTTTCTTATCATCGGTTAATATCTTAAATTTTATCCTGGGTTTTTTTCCCTGCCAAACAAACTTAGAAATGTCTTTCTGCCAAGCTTTGAATGGTTCTAATTTATCTATAATAGGGAGTGCTTGAAATAAAAACAGGAGTTTGGGTAGCACATTCATCTTAATTACCGCTATTCGGCCCAACAAAGACAATTTCAGATTGCTCCAAATTTCCAAATCTCTCTTCACCTCTTTCCAAACTTTTTCATAATTATCTTTGAATAGATTTTGATTTCTCGATGTCATATTGATACCTAGATATTTTACTTTTTTAACAAATTGGAGACCTATTTTCAATTCAAAACTCTTCTGCTCTTCCGGTGTAAGGTTTTTTCCCAATACTTGGGTTTTGGTTTTGTTCAGCTTGAAACCTGCTACCTTCCCAAAATCTTGCATTATCTCCAGTGCCTTTATGGCACTGGTTTCTGGTTCCTGTAAAGTCAATATTAAGTCATCAGCAAAGGCTTTCAATTTATATTGTTTTGTCCCCACCGCCACCCCTCTAATGTCCTTCTCACTTCTAATCCTTTTCAACAGGACCTCCAGGACCGTTATAAAAAGTAATGGGGAAAGTGGGCACCCTTGTCTTGTACCTTTCTCAATTCTAATTCCTTCCGATACCTCATTATTGACAATAAGTTTGGCTTTTTGTTCCGTGTAGATAGCTTGTATTCCATTCATAAAACCCCCTCCCACCTCCATATTTTCCAAATTTCTTTTCATAAAATTCCAAGAAATATTATCGAAGGCCTTCTCCGCATCGACAAACATCAACACTGCTTTAACATTCTTCTGCTGTTCCAGTTTTTCTAGGATATCAACCACATTTCTTATATTACTGTTTAACTGTCTTCCAGGTAAAAAACCTGCTTGGTCCTTGTGGATGATTTCCATTAACACTTTCTTAAGTCTATCGGCCATAATATTTGCAAAAATTTTATAATCCACATTAAGAAGTGAGATCGGTCTGTAATTCTTCATTTGAGTCCTATCGGATTCCTGTTTTGGTATCAGAGTAATATAGGCTTCCTTCCAAGAGTCGGGTGCCTTGCTTCCCTTTAAAATGTTGTTACAAACTTCCATCATTGGCTGAATCAGCCATTCTTTCAAAGTCTTATAATATTTAGCTGTTAGGCCATCAGGTCCAGGGGCCTTGTCTAGATTCATACTGTTTATTGCATTTTCCACTTCCTTTGTTGTAATTGGGTGGTTAAGTGTGACTCTCATATGTTCTGGGATTTTATGCAATCCATTTTTATTAATATATTGCTCGACATCTTCATTTTTTTGTTTTTCTCTCTTGTACAACTGTTTATAGAATTCCTCGAAGTTCTTTTTTATCTCCGCCGGCTTTGTCACTTCTTTTCCATCTATCCTCAGAGTCGTAATCGTATTCAGCTTCTGTCTCCTTCTCAGTTGCCATGCAAGCAATTTACCACACTTGTTAGCCGATTCAAACGTCCTTTGTTTCATTAATTTTATTTTCCATTCAATCTCTTGGTTTATCAATTGAGAGTGTTACCCTTTCCCCCCCATAATGGAAGTAAAAATCTCTGAATAGGCCTAGAATATTTTAAACATAAATGCTGAGATTTATTTAAACGACAATACAGTATCAATTCAACTAGCCTTGAAGAATGCATCACTTTTGCGAAGAAAACTTCCTAAAAATAAATTTTTCTAAAACCAAAATTATCCCTTTCAGCACGTTAAAACCAAATCCAACGTGGAACCTCGAGGGCCACATCATTGACCAATGCTCGGTCTTTAAATACTTGGGCATTACTTTCCGCCACAGATCATCTTGGACGGCCCATTTAAACACGATCATTCTGGCCACTCGCCGAACCATGGGTGCCTTGGTGAATTTTTTCTTCGCAAAAGGAGGGCAGCTGGTGGCCCCAATCAGAAAGATCTACATCAGTAAAATACCCCCAACGTTGCTATATGGGGTGGAAATATGGGGGTGGAATCTGAATATACTCCAACGACTAGAGTCTCTGCAAAATCTTCTCTGCATCTGCAGACCCAAACTCATTCATTTTCTGAACATGGAAAACTACTCTCAACTCTACTCCAGCCTACCTGTAAAAGTTGTGACTGTGGAATACAGCCGTTTGACTGCTGACACCAAGCAACCATTTGTTCCGGAAAAAAGTTCTGGGGAGTGTGAGGAAGAGAGAGAGAAAAGAGACACGGTAAACATTACGGCATCAGGATGCTTCAAACCTCTTTTGTACACAGAATGAACTTGCTCTGAAGCAGGATAGACACCTCCCATTGCCCCTATCCACTGGTCATTCTGGAGAGGGCTGATAACAGAGTTCACCAAAATCTGGAGACCTAGCTGAAGGAACTATGTCTTTCACTGGTTAATATATTGATAGAAGTATGGAAAAATATAACAAGACAAAGATTAGTGTAAACCAAACTTCCCCAAGTGTTCAACTCTGGAAGTCTTAATCTCTGGAAGCTACAATTAAAGACGTCTTAAGAGAATGTGCAGGGTTTAATTAATCATAACTAGCTGGCCCTCACATATCTGGGATTAGGGCTTCCAGGTCAGAGAACACAACTTCTGCAAAGGTATAAATCCATTTTAAGTAGGTAAGCATCAGTGCTCAATGCTTTCAAGTCCAATGCGCTGCATCTCCTTTTCTGGCACAGCAGCTCCCAGGACTACACCAAAGCTGCAGCATGTGCAGAGGAGGATGACCAAGAAATGATCAAGGATCTGGAAACCAAGCCTTATGAGGAATGGTCGAGGGAGCTGTGTATGTTTCACTTGGAGAAGAAAAGACTGAGAGACAATATAATAGCCATCCTCAAATATCTGAAGGGTCGTCACATGGAAAATGGAGCAAGCTTGTTTTCTGCTGCTCCAGAGGGTAGGACCCAGACCAACGGATTCAAGTTACAAGGAAGGAGATTGTGACTAAACATTAGGAAGACCTTTCTGACGCTAAGAGCTGCTCAGCTGTGGAATGGACTACCTCAGAAGGTGATGGACTCTCCTTCAAGGCAGGTTTTCAACAGAAGCCGTCTCTAGTTGTGATTCCAGCACTGCGGAGGATTACACTGGAGGGCTCTTGGAGACCCTTCTAATTTGAGGAGTCTATGAGCCTAAAAGTCCCAGAACCAGTATGCAAACAATGTTTGACTCCTGTGCTTCTGCCATATAAGGGCATTTGTGCAAGTTTTGTAAAGATCCCATAAATACTCAAAGGCACATCTTAAGCGATTCAAAGGTTTAATTTAACTAGGCTTAACATTTGTGGAAGAAGGGGCTGAGAAACTGATAGTCCATTTGCCTCAAATGGTATTATTTGCTTCACTAATAATAATAATAATAATAATAATAATAATAATAATAATAATAATTTATTATTTGTACCCTGCCCATCTGGCTGGGTCTCCCCAGCCACTCTGGGCGGCTTCCAGCAAACATTAAAATACATTAACACATCACAGATAAAAAACCTCCCTAAACAGGGCTGCCTTCAGGTATTTTCTAAATGTTGTGTAGTTGTTGATCCCTTTAACCTCTGATGGGAGGGCGTTCCACAGGGCGGGCGCCACTACCAATAAGGCCCTCTGCCTGGTTCCCTGTAGCTTTGCTTCTCGCAGGGAGGGAACCGCCAGAAGACCCTCGGCGCTGGATCTCAGTGTCCGGGCTGAACGGTGGGGGTGGAGACGCTCCTTCAGGTATACAGGACCAAGGCCGTTTAGGGCTTTCAAGGTCAGCACCAACATTTTGAATTGTGCTCGGAAACATACTGGGAGCCAATATAGATCTCTCAGGACCGGTGTTATGTGATCCCGGCGGCCACTCCCAGTCACCAGTCTAGCTGCCGCATTCTGGATTAATTGCAGTTTCCGGGTCACTTTCAAAGGTAGCCCCACGTATGAGGAACAAGCTTTATGATATTCAGAGCAATCATCATTTACTGCCATTGTCAGTAAAACCATGCAGCTTGTTTTGAGGCATACAATGATGGATGATGACAAAGTGAATTTATGAAATTGCCTTATACAGGGTTAGAGCATGCAATTCCACATTCTCTGCTTTGATTGGCAGTAGCTCTCCAGGGTCTTTCCCAGCCCTCCTGAGATCCTGCTAAATGGAAATGCCAAGGATCAAACCGAGAGCCTCTTGCATTCAAAGAAGGTACTTAACAAATGAGCAATGCCCCCTCCGGAAGAGATGGATGGGTGCCTCTTCGCAAGAATCTCAGCAGAAGCTGATGACACAAGGTTTCTTCATGAAAAATAAGAAGCAGAGGACGTGGGGATCCACAGGGAGTTAGCATTCCTTATAACTACTAGTTTTTCTGCTGGGAGTTATTCTACATATATGTTGTAAGAATCTTTCATATCATTGCTATGATACCATCTAGTGTTTTAAAACCCAATCCAATTGATACAGTGTAGAAGGCACATGGAGAAGGCATCCCCCCCCCCCAAGACCACAGACGTTATGAAAAAACAACAGGATACTCACCACAGGATTCTTAAAAAATTCATATTTTGCATAGTTCTTCCTGAACAAAAATTTACTTTCACTTCCCATTGTAGACTCAACTTGAACAACCAGTTCATGATCTTCTAAGCACCTCTCTAAGAACAGAAAATAAAATATAATATTTCGAATTAGTAAACCATGGAAGCAGGTTTGCGTTCCTGTGTGTGTTGCACACACATGCAAACCCAGCACATATGAATAAAGGACATGGACTGTGTGCCCAAGAATGCAACAAACATTCCCTTCAGGCTGTAAACTAAAGAAGTTTGGTATGTCCATTACTGATCTTCCCACTGAGTAGCTGCTGATAAATTTCAAAGAAATGCAAAGGTTTCCCAGAATATACTGGGGAAACCACTGTTCTAAAACAGGCCACTAGCTCAGATGTTAGGAGCCATCCAATATCACACAAATGGTCCTCCCCTTCTCTCCTTCCAATGAAAGTATTAATTCAGGGAGGCCCCAAAACTAATGCCTAACAATGCGGTTATATGAGTGCTGTTACCTATTATTTAATATTGCAGAAGAAATAGCCAAGTTTGATAGTCAATGTGCGGGTGCAGCGTAAATGGGGTTACTCTGTTAACCACAGTTAAGAGGCATACGTCAGGTGTGGGCCGGATGGGGCAGGATCTGATTCAGGCCAGATCAAGACATCACATCCAGCATTCTGTTTCCTACATTGACCAGCCAGATGCGTCCGCAACACATATGAGCAGAGCAGCCCTCCATCGCAATGTTCCCTAGCTTCTGCTTCTGAACTCTGGGGATTTCTAATAGGAATCATGACTAGCAGCTGACAGATTTCCTTTACTTAAAGATGTCTAGTTCCCTTTATAAATGGCCATTGCCACATCTAGTAGTAAAGGGAAAGGGACCCCTGACCATTGGGTCCAGTCGCGGACGACTCTGCGGTTGCGGCGCTCATCTCGCTCTATAGGCCGAGGGAGCCGGCGTACAGCTTCCGGGTCATGTGGCCAGCATGACTAAGCCACTTCTGGCAAACCAGAGCAGCGCACAGAAACGCCGTTTACCTTCTGCTGCAGCGGTACCTATTTATCTACTTGCACTTTGATGTGCTTTCGAACTGCTAGGTGGGCAGGAGCTGGGACCGAGCAACGGGAGCTCACCCCGTCACAGGGATTCAAACCGCCGACCTTCTGATCGGCAAGCCCTAGACTCTGTGGTTTAACCCACAGCGCCACCCGCGTCCCTTAATTATAAATGGCCTTTGCCACATCTAGTAGTAAAGGTAAAGGGACCCCTGACCATTGGGTCCAGTCGCGGACGACTCTGGGGTTGCAGTGCTCATCTCGCTTTACTGGCCGAGGGAGCCGGCGTACAGATTCCGGGTCATGTGGCCAGCATGACTAACCCGCTTCTGGCGAACCAGAGCAGCGCATGGAAATGCCGTTTACCTTCCAGCCGGAGTGGTACCTATTTATCTACTTACACTTTGACGTGCTTTCAAACTGCTAGGTTGGCAGGAGCTGGGACCGAGCAACGGGAGCTCACTCTGTCGCAGGGATTTGAACCGCCAACCTTCTGATTGGCAAGCCCTAGGCTCTGTAGTTTAGACCACAGCGTCACCCGCGTCCCTCTATCTAGTAGTAGCAAACTTCATAAAATATATTAAGCATTGTTTGATGTATTTTTTGTCTGAACATCATCCTCTGCCAGTCAGTTTAACTGACTGACAGTTTAACCCAAGATCTAGCATAATAAGGGAGGGCAAAAAACTTCTATCAACTTTCTCTATATTGTGTATGAATCCATCATATCATTTTAGCCTCTCATTCTTAAGTTTTTTTTAAAAAACCTTGTGTAGTGAAGGACCTCCAGCCTCCCGGTTGCTTTTTCTGCTTTATTCTGCATGTTCAGCAACAATACAATACAGTGGTACCTCGGTTTACGAACTTAATCCATTCTGGAAGTTCGTTCTTAAACCGAAACCGTTCTTAAACCGAGGTGCGCTTTCCCTAATGAGGCCTCCTGCCGCTGGTCCCCTTCCACCATTCGGATTCCGTTCTTAGACCGAGGTAAAGTTTGCAAACCGGGACACTACTTCCGGTTTGCGGAGTTTGTAAACCAAATCGTTGGTAAACAGGGCTGTTCTTAAACCGAGGTACCACTGTATACTTCTTGAAACAGCACAATATTGCAAGTGTGGCCATCCCAGCATTCCCTCCAACAGCCAACTTAAGTTGTAGAGATCTACCAGTTTGAAAGGAAAATGGGGCCACATAAAATAAGGAAGCAGTTTCTACACATTCAGAGAACACCCTAGGTCTGCAGAAATATAAATTATATTAAAATTATAAATTAAAAGAAAAATGCATTTAAAAAACAATGAAAAGAAAACAGAGCTGGAACAATAAACATAGATGGACTTATTTCCCACTCATATAAAAGGAAACCCTAGAAGCTAAATGTAAAGAAATGAAAGAGACTGGAGCTAGAAAACACATTAAAATCTCAGTCTATCAAATACAATGAATGAATGAATGAATGAATGAATGAATGAATGAATGAAATGGAGTGTGCCATCTCTGCTGGTGTCCAGCGCCTCTGTACGAAGTACCCTTGGCAATGTGCATCCCCAACCCTGCAAACTGGCATTTGTTGTGAAAAGGAGTTCCCTTCTGAAGATTGAATTCCACTGTCCACCATCTCATGGACAACTTGAGCAGAGGAGATAACCTGAGCACCTTGCGATAGTGATGCGTTGCAAACAGGGTATGGGAGTGATGTTTCAGAATTGTTGGTGGGGGCCCATACTAAAAAATACAGCTAAATAATTGCCATTAGAACTTCCCAGGGCCCTAGTACTTTTGATTCTAAAGGAATCGATGTCCCAGTTTAAACGCAATGATAAGATAAAGCAAGGCTTAGTGTGAACGAACAAATGTGCAGGTTCCCAGAGCGGGGATCGTAACAACTGCACCTTGTTCAATAAAATTCGGAAAGTATTCCCATTTGGAATTCTCCATACCTTTCTGGTTGCCTCCATACCTTTCTGGAGCTGGAAAATGTTCAGAAAGGGGCAACCGAAACAATCAAGGGGCCAGCGCAGTACCCCATGAGGAATGGTTACAGCATTTGGGGCTCTTTGATTTAGAAAAAAGGAAAGTAAGGAGGGACATGATCAGAAGTGTATAAAATTGCACATAGAATCATAGAGTTGGAAGAGACCACAAGGGCCATCCAGTCCAACCCCCTGCCAAGCAGGAAACACCATCAAAGCATTCCCGACAGGTGGCTGTCAAGCCTCTTCTTAATAGAATCATAGAGGAAAATGATTCTACACATGTTGTAGGAAAAGTGGAGAGAGAGTGTGTGCTCTCATTTACATGTTGTGCAAGTCCTGGATCTGCAACAAAATGGATTTCAACTAAATTCAGAATGCAGCTGAAGCAGACTACTGACTGATAAGCATAATGTTCCTTTCCCATCATTGTGAATTACCAAGTTATTTGTGTATGTAAACAGAAGCTTTTGATTTCCTCATCAGCCTGCTGCCTAATTCATTCAGCGATGTCACACAGCAGTTTGACAGCACAATTAGTCACCATGGAAGCTATTGTGATGTCACAGACACCGAATTGTGGCATCACTGAAAGAATCTGGCAGGAGGAGGATATTGGACACAAAGGACAAAAGCCTCTGTTTACACAGCACCTTGGTAATCTGGGATGGGAAAGGCCCTATAAAACGAGGACGTAGAATTTTAAAGTGAGAATCAGTTAAAAGAAGAACATTGTTCAAAACGTTGTTTTCTTTTCTTCCATATGTCTTTGGCAAGTCTACAAGTCTCTTTCAAAAATGTACTACTTTGCAAGAACCATAGTTAACTTTTTAAAGTCAAATCACACTAACATTTAAGACTTTACAAATAGGATAAATGCCCCCCATAAAATGTCTCTAATCAAAGAGACTCTTTTTAAAAATATGTTTTTAGATTGCTGGCACTAATAAATCCTCCAACACTTCTTTTACTGCCTCTGAACAACATCTATCAAAATGAAATTCACTGTTAATGCCTTAATGTTAATGCACATTACTCAGGAAACTTACAGCACAGCACACCACTAACAAATCTGAAAGAAAGGATACAGGAAGAGAGACGCAGAGAGGCAGCGTCCAGTTTCCAGGTATATACCATTAAACCAGTTCCACATAGTTCTCCCACACCAACCGTAACCATGGCTTCTTCCAGCAAGAGTTGCTGCCTGGAAGGGAGAGTGTTAAGGCTTATGCAAGAACTTCCCATGCATGATGTGCTGCTGCCATTTCCACCTCCCTGAAACAAAGTCCAAGGAAGCATCTCTCTCCCCCTGTGTAGGGCTTTCTTGAAGTAGACGGCCATGGCAGTGTGCTCGAGACCCAAGCCTGGTGATCGGCTGAGCTGTCTAGGACAGGGGTCAGCAAACTTTTTCAGCAGGGGGCCAGTCCACTGTCCCTCAGACCTTGTGGGGGGCCGGACTATTTTTTTTGGGGGGGGAATGATGCAAGAGCACCACGAGCCCCGGTGGCTGCTTACCTGTGTCTTGCGAGCGGCAGGGGCTGGCGGCGGCGGCACGATGAGCGGCGCGCAAAAGAGCTCTGGGGAGGGGCTGCTTTAAATGGCGGCCGCTCGAGCGCTGCTGCTGCTGCTGCTGGCACCAACAGAGCCCAGCCCCCTTCATCCTCTAGGCAGGGCGGAGAGAAGCCAGGAGGAGGGAGGGAGGGAGGAGGCGCCACCGCCACCGCCGTGGGAGGGAGAGGGAAAGAACGTGCGCACTAGTGATCCACGCGGTGATTCCCGGACCATCCGCAGGCCAGATCCAGAAGGCAACTGGGCCTGATCCGGCCAGCGGGCCTTAGTTTACCTACCCATGGTCTAGGACAGTGGTGGCTAACCTTGACACTCCAGATGTTTTGGAACTACAACTCCCATCATCCCTAGTTAACAGGACCAGTGGTCAGGGATGATGGGAGTTGTAGTCCCAAAACATCTGGAGTGTCAAGGTTAGCCATCACTGGTCTAGGACATCAAATTCTCTGCTGGGAGTCCAGCTATATTTGCATAAACTGTTTATTTGCCAAAGTCACACACAAAACCATCAGTGTACAGTATTACCAAGAATGCCCAGATACATTTTGTGCATGTCTCCCTCCACATGAGTTATGTACACAATCAGTGAATATTGTCACCTAATGTCACTCAGTTCACACTCTATATTTAGGAGGCATTCATAAAAATTATCGGGGATCCTTAAAATTTACACATGAATGCCAATATCCACCAGGTATTTGGGACCCTCTATTACAGATAAATTAAAATCAACATAAACCCAAGCTCAAATATATTGCATCTTCATTGTTGCACTAAGTCTTCACCTATAACAGACAGAAATCCATTCATAATATTTAAAGCAGATCACCTGGAAAAAGTGGGCCGATTTATTGCTATGTGCTGGATATTACACTTTAAGATAACTTCCTTCCCTACCTAATCCTAGGAGAGGGTGATGTTCCACTAGGGTCCAGCTGTTATCATCCACACAATGACTTTTGTAAACAAGCAACTGGCAGAGGTCCCGGGCTGTCATATCTGCTAGGATCTCGACCACTTTGCATGTTCCGTCTTCTGTAAAGACTTTTATATCCTGTAATACAAAATATATATATGCCTTTAAAATAGCAATCAAAAACATTTAAAAAAGAAACTGATCACTTCTACGTGATCAGTACTGTGTATATTCTACACCACAATAGTAAAGTTCTGTACCACGGTGCAATCCAAATTCTGCCAACTGAGCATAATCTGCAAGATTTACTCTGGGAAAATGCAAGGAGTTTTGAAGGAATACTGAAACCTTATTCATGTGCACATGCAGACGCACAGACAGTGTGTTCGTTTAAGTGCATCTCCACCCATATCGACTAGATAAGAGAAAAAAACAAAAATTCACAAAAAGAATACATATTCTGCACTTCTGTGCTCCCACAAAATCACAATCTGTACTTGATGCTTCTTTAATTCCCAGGCTCCGGAAACACAATTTATTTTGCAATATTGTTGGTCTTCTCCAGGAAGGTTGGACAGAGTGGACACAGTCAGATAATGCACTATGCCGGCAAAAATACATCGTAGTAGTAAAAAATTAATACTATATCCTACACCAGGGCTTCAGAAATTTTTTTGTTTCGTTTTGGTTTTGGGGAGGGGTGAGAGGTGCTAATCTCACAGCGTCCAGGTTAGGTTCTTCTATCAGTGTGCAGTAAAACTCAGCGGAAAACCTATCCTTTGAAAATATGGCGTTTAAAATAAAAAGATTCATTATGAGCATTAATCACACACACTTCCCTCAACCCCCACCCCGGATTCCAATATTCTTTTGCAACTATAGACACACTGTATAGGCTCTAAGTATTAATAAGGAAATATTATAGTTAGCAAGTTCTCTATGACCCTCACAGTTAGACGGACGATTCTTTATTACAGCCTTATGTCACGTCAATTGCATTAACTCTGCAAAAAAAATGTTTCCCAAATGCACAGCATCAAGATTTAACCCTGTGTTAACCTAACATTTAAGAGGCACATTCTAGTTCCCAGGAAAACGAAGTAATTTCTTTTTGGGGAGGGGGGATGGAATGAGGTAATGAGATGGTGGGAGAGAGAAATAATCTTACCTCAACAGCATGAAAAAGGCAGTAGTCAGAAGAACAAGATGGCATATTTAAAATATAGGCAATCTCTTTCGGAAAGAGTTTGTTCTTTACCTCTCCTGCAACCTGTTGGCACTCCAACAGGTTGCTTTGCAATTTCAGCAGATCACTGCACCCGAGTCGGTCGCAGAGTTCCTCCGTCAAAATGTGCACCCTTTTCTGGAGGAAAGCAGGCAACTCTCCCAGAGCGTCATTCAAAGGGTGGCGCACCATCTTTTAAGGTACGGAATCAAACCACACTGGAGAGACCGATTCCAGCCCTTCCTGTGACTGATGTGATTACGGCCCTTGCAACCCATAGACTTCCAAATTATGCTCCCCAGAAAGATGTAAAAAAAAGAAGAAGAAGATATTGCTTTTATGACCACCCACAAGCATTAGAGAAAAGAAACGGGTGCCGGCACATCACGCAGCAACCCAGAAGCCACTTTCCGTTACTGCAAAAGTTCAAGAGGAGAAAAAAGCCGTTCTAAAACCCAAACCAAGCATGCTCCGTGGACTGAATCATTTGCAACAGCTCACCTAGCAGGAAGAAAGCACTTGAACTTCCCCGAAGCCTGCTGCTGCAGCGACCCCTTCCCTCCCGCTTGCAGTCTCCCCCCCTTCCCCCCACTGCTCCCTTTAAGCTCAGCACCGGCCTCTGAGGACTTGAGGAGCTTTTGCTATTATCGTTTTTACTGAAAGATTTTCATGGATAACGAAGGTACGTGTAAAGTCTCTCTCAAGGAGCTTTTGTAAAACAGACAGGCAAATAAAGCAAGTGGGAACGTGAGCTGAATAGGGCCAGGTCTGTGCTACGATTGAGCCGGCCGGCCCCTCTGTTTAATGGAGGGGAGGTTGCAACCTCCGCCTGCCCCTCCTCGATAAGGGTAGTATCCTGTTAAAGGGATCCAGGGGTGTGGATCCTGTCCGAAGCCTGGGTATGGACTAGGGCCATGCCACGACCCCAACGGGGACCCCTCAGGGGGCCCCTATTTGATGTAAGTCATAGGGCTCCCCCTTCTGGTGGCTTACCCTCAGTTTGACTCCCTGCAGATGGGCAAACTGCTCACATCTGTAACCAATAAAGTTGTGGTCTGTTTTAGCCCTGTTGTAAGAATTTAAGAGAGTTATCTAGATAAAGGGTTTGATTCTGGGTGGAATCCTGAACCTCGGCAGGACGTTATTTTGAAACCTCTGCCTGCGCAGAAAAGACAGAGACCAGACCAGAGTTCTAATGGGAAGCAAGGCGGCTAGTAAGCCTGATCTTTATTAACAAATACTGTTGCAACAGGGTTCTCCCTCCTCACATGCTGGATGGAGGAACAACCTAGAACAAAAGTGCGCCTGCCCCTATATAGACATTTTGAATCCCCCCCTGGACCAAGACCACCCCCCAGAAACACCATGCATACACCATAGGAGGGGTGTAGCCCGAGACCCCCTCCCCCAGATACACCCTTTTGTCTTCATCTGGGTTTGTTATCTCTGGAATGGCTACCTGTCTGGCACTCAGGTATCAGGATGCCAGGAATTATCACTCAGGCAGAGGGAGGGCTGCTGAGTAGCTGGAGGGGCAACCCCCCTTTGTTCCTGAGACAAAGAAATACACACATGTGGCCTTGTTTGCTTGGCACACTTATGAACATTTAATATATATATAAAAGGCCTTGATTTCTTATTACAGCCCATAATCCAAAATACTCATGTTGGTGTGTTTATTAATCAATAAGGAACTACAGGGCATGGGGCCTTGGTACACAAGTCCGCTCATCTTCCAGGGCATCTGGACCCTCTTGCTGACCCGGCTCAGGGGCGGGAGATTGAATCCCAGCCACGTCACCCCTGCCTGGCCAATTTTTGCCGGACATGGCCGCAGGTATTTTGAACTGGGGCTTCCCTCTCTCACCTCCACGCCACCGGCCACTCAAGACTGCCTACGGGATTTAGCTGCTGCATGAATGCTGGACCCCTCCCCAGCCACTCCTCCCCAGCCCCATTTCGCCTCGGCACACGCATGGACGGAAGAAGGGCAAGTGGGGAGTTAAGGCACAAATGGGAACTAAAACAACAACTCAAAACATGAGAAGAAGCTGAGACTATTTAATTTATTTATCATACAATTGTGGCTTTAGGAGAATCAAATTTGAACATTTCTGGGGAGAGTTATTTCTACAAAGTAACAAAGAACTGCTCAAGAGTGTCTCGCTGAAGTCCAAAGCTGATATAACCAATACTATTTGAAGGAAAGTGACTTTATAAACTTCTTTATACCTTCCTTGAACTTTTCCAGCCAATCACAGTGCAACATACAAGGTAAATTGTATGTTATCCTGCAATGCTTTTGCAAAGTTTTTTGCAGATAAAGTCGCTCAGATTCGGGAAGAGGTAGACTCCACCGTGGGAGCAGGGCTGGGGCGGGAGAGTGCTAGAGTCCTGTCTAGTCCAGTTGTGTGGGATCAATTCCAATCTGTTGCCTCCGAGGATGTGGACAGGCTGCTTGGACGAGTGAAACCAACCACCTGTCTCCTTGATCCTTGCCCATCCTGGCTTATAAAAGCTAGCCGGGAAGGGCTGGGCAATGGGCTTTGCGGGGTGGTGAATGCTTCTCTTTGTGAGGGAGCCTTCCCAGACCCGCTAAAAGAGGCGGTTATTAAACCGCTTCTTAAAAAACCATCTTTGGATGCGGCCAATATGGCCAACTATCGCCCAGTCTCAAATCTTCCATTCTTGGGCAAGGTGATTGAGCGAGTGGTTGCTGAACAACTCCAGACACGCCTGGAGGAAGCGGACCATTTGGATCCCTTCCAATCGGGATTCAGACCTCATCATGGGACTGAAACTGCCTTGGTCGCACTGGTCGATGATCTCCGGCAGGCTAGGGACAAAGGTGAGAGCTGTTTCCTAGTTCTGCTGGATCTCTCAGCAGCTTTTGACACCATCGACCATAACATCCTTCTGGACCGTCTAGAGGGGTTGGGAGCTGGGGGCACTGTTATACAGTGGTTGTTATACAGTGGTTCCGCTCCTTCCTCCTGGGCCGTGTTCAGAAAGTGGTGGTGGGGGATGAGTGTTCAGAACCCTGGGCTCTCACTTGTGGGGTACCTCAGGGTTCCGTCCTCTCCCCCATGCTTTTTAACATCTATATGCAGCCGCTGGGGGAGATCATCAGGGGGTTTGGGCTGGGTGTTCATCAGTATGCGGATGATACCCAGCTCTACCTCTCTTTCAAATCAGAACCAGTGAAGGCAGTGAAGGTCCTGTGTGAGTGCCTGGAGGCGGTTGGAGGATGGATGGCGGCTAACAGATTGAGGTTGAATCCTGACAAGACAGAAGTACTGTTTTTGGGGGACAGGGTGCGAGCGGGTGTGGGGGACTCCCTGGTCCTGAATGGGGTAACTGTGCCCCTGAAGGACCAGGTGCGCAGCCTGGGAGTCATTTTGGACTCACAGCTGTCCATGGAGGCGCATGTTAATTCTGTGTCCAGGGCGGCTGTCTACCAGCTCCATCTGGTACGCAGGCTGAGACCCTACCTGCCCGCAGACTGTCTTGCCAGAGTGGTGCATGCTCTAGTTATCTCCCGCTTGGACTACTGCAATGCGCTCTACGTGGGGCTACCTTTGAAGGTGACCCGGAAACTGCAATTAATCCAGAATGCGGCAGCTAGACTGGTGACTGGGAGTGGCCGCTGGGACCACATCTACACTGAGAGATCTACACTGGCTCCCAGTACGTTTCCGAGCGCAATTCAAAGTGTTGGTGCTGACCTTTAAAGCCCTAAACGGCCTCGGTCCTGTATACCTGAAGGAGCGTCTCCACCCCCACCGTTCTGCCCGGACACTGAGATCCAGCGCCGAGGGCCTTCTGGCGGTTCCCTCACTCCGAGAAGCGAAGCTACAGGGAACCAGGCAGAGGGCCTTCTCGGTGGTGGCGCCCGCCCTGTGGAACGCCCTCCCATCAGAGGTCAAAGCAATAAACAACCACATGACCTTTAGAAAACACCTGAAGGCAGCCCTGTTCAGGGAAGCTTTTAATCTGTGATATTTTAATGTTTTGTTTTTTAATATTTGCTGGAAGCCGCCCAGGGTGGCTGGGGAGACCCAGCCAGATGGGCGGGGTACAAATAATAAATTATTATTATTATTATTATTATTATTATTATAAATTCTGAACTTGCTTTCAGAGACTGCTAAAGTGTTCGGGGCATTTTCACAGTTCTTGCTTCAGCTAGTTTGCAATGTAAGACATACAAGTCTTATACATACTAGAATATTCATCCACATTAAAAATGTCTAACCTGTTTATTCCGCTGCATTAGTAGTGATAAGAGTTTCTTCCAATAATACCTGTGAGAAGCTCCAAGGCAACTTAAGCCTTTTTTCTCAATTTGACATGTTTCTAAACAGCAGATTTTTTCAAAACAAAAGCACTGTCTGCAACTTCATTGGCAATGTGCAATACCTAACTTTTAAAAACAGGGTTGCCAACTTTTCAACCAACTTCTGTAAGCTGCTTGAGTGTGCAGTTGTAGCTGTTATAGGTCAAGTCTAAGTGTGGCTACATCTGAAGGTATCAGCAAGAGATACTCATAGAATCATAGAGTTGGAAGAGACCACAAGGGTCATCCAATCCAACCCCCTGCCAAGCAGGAAACACCATCAAAGCATTCCTGACAGGTGGCTGTGAAGCCTCTGCTTAAAGACCTCCAAAGAAGGAGACTCCACCACACTCCTTGGCAGCAAATTCCACTGTCGAACAGCTCTTACTGTCAGGAAGTTCTTTCTAATGTTTAGGTGGAATCTTCTTTCTTGTAGTTTGAATCCATTGCTCCGTGTCCTCTTCTCAGGAGCAGCAGAAAACAACTTTTCTCCCTCCTCTATATGACATCCTTTTATATATTTGAACATGGCTATCATATCACCCCTTAACCTTCTCTTCTCCAGGCTAAACATACCCAGCTCCCTAAGCCGTTCCTCATAAGGCATCGTTTACAGGCCTTTGACCATTTTGGTTGCCCTCCTCTGGACACGTTCCAGCTTGTCAGTATCCTCTATTTTGTTGTGTTGCAGCAAAGCTTTACCTGCCATTTTCTGCAGAACAAACTGCTGTTAAGAGCAGAATAATAAGACAGAAGCTTTTCCAGGCTAGTAGGGAATCCTACAACAACAATTTCAGTTTAATTCTGCTAGAGGCTAGAGTTAAAACTGTGACTTAATGGCACAGTGGATGATGGGAGCCAAAAGCCTCTGCTAAGGAAACCTCAGAAAAACAAATTTATCTTGAATAAACATGGATTGCAGGAAGTTTTATCAAGAACGAGAAGGGGGAGCGAGTTTAAGAATTAATCACAAATTTATTTCAGAAATCATATTTAAAGGACCTCTCAACACACATGACACAGATGCAGGAGCCAATTGCTTTTAACAATGACTCAAAAAGTTTTCCAAATTACATCAGCTGCACGAGGCACCCTCTATTCAACATTAAGGGTGAGAATGTTCAGCCAATCAGAGCACCAGATTGGCTGAACATTCAGTACTCCAGAACACAAAAAGGACCCGATAACACTGCTCCATTGGCAGGGTAAGAATTTGCTATTTTATTATTTTGAAGAGAGACTTAAAATGACATTTAGTGCAATGGTTTCATGTCACCAGTTTTAATTTTTAAAGTTGTGAATATTCACCTACTTAATAAATTCATCTATGCTTAGGTGCCCGTTTACAAAAAATGGCAAGCCTGATATCATGTTCAGGCTTAGTGCTGGAATCGTAAGGCCATTATGCAAATCTATGCCACAACAACACTAGCAGTACCGTTCTGGTCACCTCACCTCAAAAAGGACATTTGGGAGAAGGAAACCCTTCAGAAAAGGGCAATCAGGAGAATCAGAAAAAGCCACCCTGCACCCAGAAGCTTATGCCAACTGCTGCTCGTAACCAATGCACCTTCTGGGGAGCAAGGCGATCAAGATTGGCAGCGAAGTGCCAATACGCAACAGGTCCAGAAGAAGAGATCCGAATAACAACTCATTTTTAGGTGCCCAATTTCCAATGGTTGCTTGTCCTTCAACTGCTGCAGTCAGCTCACATGAACTGTAGTAGAACTTAAAAATGACAGTAACAGCCAATGCCAACCAATGAGTTTCACAGCCGTGTTGAACCCAGATCTCAACACTCTGCCCACTTCACCATACTGGCTCAACATGCAATTTGTGTTCACATGAACATAATAGGCATGCAAACTTCATCTTCTACCTGAAGTACAATGGAACCTCGGTTTTCGAACGTAATCCATTCCAGAAGTCCGTTCGACTTCCAAAACGTTCAAAAATCGAGGATCAGCCTCGGAAGCTGTTCGACTTCCAAGGTGTGTTCAAAAAACAGAAGCGTTCACTTCCGGGTTTTCTGTGTTCAGCTTCTGAGACATTCGGCAGCCGAGACGTTCAAAAACTGAGGTCTGACTGTATTCCAGAACAGTTACAGCTGTCAGTAACACCACCAGCAGCAGGAGATGTACAGTAGCTTGGTTAACGGCAAAGCAGGTAAAATGTTTGCTGCCATCTTTCTCCTTTCCTTGCTACTGCCCCCCTCCCCCCCCCCAAGAGAGGAGAGAAGCCAGACCATCCCTGGAGGAGGACATGGGATCCACCAACCCTCTGCAGATTTGCAACAGCTAGCCTGATACCAGACTTTTGGGTGGGCTGGGGAGGTTAAAGGGGGGGTGTATTTGTTTGTTTGCTAATTAGTAGGTGGGAGTATGGGACCCAGGTGGCGCTGTGGGTTATTAAACCACAGAGCCTAGGGCTTGCTGATCAGAAGGTCGGCGGTTTGAATCCCTGCGACGGGGTGAGCTCCCGTTGCTCGGTCCCTGCTCCTGCCAACCTAGCAGTTCGAAAGCACGTCAAAGTGCAAGTAGATAAATAGGTACTGCTCCGGCGGGAAGGTAAACGGCGTTTCCGTGTGCTGCTCTGGTTCGCCAGAAGCGGCTTAGTCATGCTGGCCACATGACCCGGAAGCTATACGCCGGCTCTCGGCCAATAAAGCGAGATGAGCGCCACAACCCCAGAGTCGGACACGACTGGACCTAATGGTCAGGGGTCCCTTTACCTTTAGGTAGGAGTATTATTTATGATTTCAGTATAATATTATTTGCTATTATTTATATGGAGGGTGTGTTGTGTTTGTTTCGCTCTCCCCTTTTTTCTTCGCTTATGGGAGTGTGTGTACAGCTGTAAGTCGCTTGGGTGACAAGCGACTAAAAAGTCAAACAAGCAAGCAAGCAAGCAAGCAAACAAACAAACATGAAACAAAGGAAGCCCTGATCTACCCTGCAATCAGCAGACTGGAACAGAGAATTGCTTTACAAGAGTTGATCCAAGGAACAAGGGCACAAACATTAGCACAAACAGAGCTTTGCAGAGCTTAAATCTAGGAGTGAACAGGTTTGGTACATGAAACAACTATCTGCACATTTCCCAGAGCTGTATAAAGAGCAATTGAAAGGCCTTTTCTATTTTTACAGCTGGAACTCACAGAAGATGCTTCCAACTAATATCCTTTCACATTGCAGGCACCTACATGTAACTGTTGCATATTTTGGATCCAAAATATTTGTACACAACTAGAAATTACAGCTTACATTACGGGTTAGATTTTAGTTTATACCCATAAGAGAAAACCAAACTTAGGTTATGGTATCATAGCTGCCTACTGTGGAAACAAGATTTATCTTTGGCCCAGTAGACCTGAAGGAGCGTATCCACCCCCATTGTTCAGCCCGGACACTGAGGTCCAGCCCCGAGGGCCTTCTGGCGGTTCCCTCCCTGTGAGAAGTGAGGTTACAGGGAACCAGGCAGAGGGCCTTCTCGGTAGTGGCGCCCGCCCTGTGGAACACCCTTCCAGCAGAGCTCAGGGAAATAAGCAGCTATCCTATTTTTAAAAGACATCTGAAGGCAGCCCTGTTTAGGGAAGTTTTTAATGTTTGGTGTTTTATCATGTTTTTAATATTCTGTTGGGAGCCGCCCAGAGTGGCTGGGGAAACCCAGCCAGATGGGTGAGGTATAAATAATAAATTTATTATTATTATTATTATTATTATTATTATTATTATTATTGGTATTATTTGCAGTTGTTATTGACACATTTTGTGGACACATTGTGCAGCTGTCTGTCCCATTTTACCATTCGTCGCCACCGCCCCCCCTCAAATTTTGAGGGCAGGAGTAAAGGCCCTGAGCTCAGAAAGCAGCAATCTCAAATACAAGCTATGTGCTTCTGTATGCCCGGCCCTGTAGATGTAATGGGGTTCCTAAGTTCCACCTGCCAGGGTAATGGAAGTGGCAGCCCAACAACACCTGGAAGGGCATGGATTAGCCATCCCTGCTTGGAAGGTACAGGAAGCAGCTTTTCAACTCCACCCAAGCTTCACGACTCGAGTTCTTCACCAAACTCTTTGTTGTGCTAAACTGTTATATTAAAAAAACCCCTCCACTCCATAAGGGACCTTTCTCCATTTCACTCACCTCAAAGGAAGCCGCCTGCGGCCTCCCACCCATCACAGAGAGCACCAACATTACATCACTACGAAAAACTCTCCATGGAGCCATGTCGGCCCAATTACCAGCGAGTTCTGCTCTTTCCCGGCGCATCAAATATTTGACCACCCCAGTTGTTGTCCTGCCTGACCTTACTCGGGTCTCCTTCTACAATGTCTACCAGCGTTTCAGGCTGCCCTCAGCCGGCTTCCTTTCCAGCCCTGCAAATTCCAGGACAGAGAAGAGCTTTGTTTTAGGAGGTTCACATTCACAGCTTTGTCTGCTACCACAAAACGATCCCTCAAGCTGCAGATCAAGCTTTCCAGCAGCTTACACATTCTTCAAGAGCTAGATTTCTTGTGCATACAGATCACTTGTTTTACAAGACCCACCCTAAAGAGCTGCTCTTATATACATATTGCACAGCTCTAACACGCTCTGTTTTTATTTGGATAATTGAGTTTAAATAATTAAATGCTACTCTTGCAACTAAACTGAAGTCCTATTTTAAGAAACATACTCTGTGAAGACAGAGCACCCAGACAGTTAATTATTTCACGTTACTTTCATTAGCTGTCAATGCATAAAACAATGAGTTTTTTCAGTTAACACAACGGTTTAAGAAAGGCTTACTTCTTTTATTCAGACTTATTTATTCAGACAACAAGTTTATAGCCAGTATTTTAAACACATTTTGATTGTGGGACCATCATTTTAATCCAGAAGGAAAACTAAAAAGTACAAACAAGTAGATTACTAATGAGTTAATAACATCAATTAGAGCTTTAGAATGGAAAATAAAAAGTTATTATTTGCAAGTTATATTTTGCAAGTACTGTAGAGTATCTGTGGTTAAAATGTGTATTCTTCTGAAAATAAACTTTACAGAGCCTAAGCTGGTAACTTGGCAGTGATTAATAATAACTTTATATGGAATAATAAAAATCCAGTAATAAAAGCCAAAATAATTTAATCCAACTAAAATGAAGGAGCAATGCAAAGAAATAGAGGAAAACAACAGAATGGGAAAAACAAGAGATCAGTTCAAGAAAATTGGAGATATGAAAGGAACATTTCGTACAAAGATTACCATAATTAAGGACAAAAGTGGAAAGGACCTAACAGAAGCAGAAGACATCAAGAAAAGGTGGCAAGAATACACAGAGGAATTATATCAGAAAGATATGGAGGTCTCATACACCCCAGGTAGTGTGGTTGCTGACCTTGAACCAGACATCCTGGAGAGTGAAGTCAAATGGGCCTTAGAAAGCCTTGCTAACAACAAAGCCAGTGGAAGTGATGACATTCCAGCTGAACTATTTAAAATTTTAAAAGATGATGCTGTTAAGATGCTACACTCAATATGCCAGCAAGTCTGGAAAACTCAGCAGTGTCCAGAGGATTGGAGAAGATCAGTCTACATCCCAATTCCAAAGAAGGGCAGTGCCAAAGAATGCTCCAACTACCGCACAATTGCGCTCATTTCACACGCTAGCAAGGTGATGCTTAAAATTCTACAAGGCAGGCTTAAGCAGTATGTGCACCGAGAACTTCCAGAAGTGCAAGCTGGATTTCAAAGGGGCAGAGGAACCAGAGACCAAATTGCAAACATGCGCTGGATTATGGAGAAAGCTAGAGAGTTCCAGAAAAACATTTACTTCTGCTTCATTGACTGCGCAAAAGCCTTTGACTGTGTTGACCACAGCAAACTATGGCAAGTTCTTAAAGAAATGGGAGTGCCTGATCACCTCATCTGTCTCCTGAGAAATCTCTATGTGGGACAAGAAGCTACAGTTAGAACTGGATATGGAATAACTGATTGGTTCAAAATTGGGAAAGGAGTACGACATGCTGTATATTGTCTCCCTGCTTATTTAACTTATATGCAGAATTCATCATGCGAAAGGCTGGGCTGGACGAATCCCAAGCCGGAATTAAGATTGCCGGAATAAATATCAACAACCTCAGATATGCTGATGACACAACCTTGATGGCAGAAAGTGAGGAGGAAGTAAAGAACATTTTAATGAGGGTGAAAGAGGAGAGTGCAAAATATGGTCTGAAGCTCAACATCAAAAAAACTAAGATCATGGCTACTGGTCCCATCACCTCCTGGCAAATAGAAGGGGAAGAAATGGAAGCAGTGAGAGATTTCACTTTCTTGGGTTCCATGATCACTGCAGATGGTGACAGCAGTCACGAAATTAAAAGACGCCTGCCTCTTGGGAGAAAAGCAATGACAAAACCTAGACAGCATCTTAAAAAGCAAAGACATCACCTTGCCGACAAAGGTCCGTATAGTTAAAGCTATGGTTTTCCCAGTAGTAATGTACAGAAGTGAGAGCTGGACCATAAAGAAGGCTGATCGCCAAGGAATTGATGCTTTTGAATTATGGTGCTGGAGGAGACTCTTGAGAGTCCCATGGACTGCAAGAAGATCAAACCTATCCATTCTTAAAGAAATCAGCCCTGAGTGCTCACTGGAAGGACAGATCCTGAAGTTGAGGCTCCAGTACTTTGGCCACCTCATTAGAAGAGAAGACTTCCTAGAAAAGACCCTGATGTTGGGAAAGATGGAGGGCACAAGGAGAAGGGGACGGCAGAGGATGAGATGGTTGGACAGTGTTCTCAAAGCTACTAACATGAGTTTGGTCAAACTGCGAGAGGCAGTGAAGGATAGGCGTGCCTGGCGTGCTCTGGTCCATGGGGTCACAAAGAGTCGGACACGACTGAACGACTGAACAACAACAATTTCTTACTGGCTAGAATTGCCTCATAACTCCCTTCCTCCTGATCCTCTCCTTTCCTTCTTCAATTTCTACGACAAGTAAAAACAAAAAAATATCCCTTCTAATTTAATTGCATGGCTGTATTAAATACTTTTAAAAAAGTAATGAAACTACTGTAGAAACAACATTAAGTCAGCAAGATGGCAGGTAAGAGCTCTGGATATGCCATATAAATCCAGTCATTGATAACCCCAAGCAACATTTTGGTATTCCAAAATAAATGAGTCATTGCCTACAGTAATAAAATTCAAAGAACATACCAAACTTGTATTTCTTCATTCGCTAGAACAGCCTTCCGTATGCAGGAGGAGGATTTTGATGTGTTTCGTACGGACAAGACTTTTTTTAAAAAAAGCTTTGAAGTCTGCAGACTGTGTTACTTACAAGTCTTTACACTACTCATGCGAAATAAGTTGTATTTTTAGTAAAACATTACAATTCTCTTCTTCTTCTTGTGATTAAGGTGCCAATTCCAAAATCGCAAAAGCAAGAACCGAGTATGATAAAAACAGTCAACCATTCTAAAAAATGCAACAGAAAAGACAAATCTCACCTGTTTATTTGCAGGCTGATTCTGAGGTAGAGATCCAGGTGCCAAGACAGGTGAGCTTGTGGGGCTGCAAAGCTCAGGAAAAGGGTTCGGTATGGCAGGCAAAGAGGATGTTCTGAACTGCTCCTCCTCTTGAAGGCGTCTGCAGAACAAAGGAAGGTTTTCAGATGGGTACCTGGTCAGCATTAGCCTCAGTTAAAATTGGTGCAGATGTAACTCTAAGTTTTGGTTAAAGATGCCATGGCACATGGCAGGGGGTAAGGAGGAAAAACATTTGTCAGATGGGAGGACAGGGAAGCACATGAACATCTATCTGAAACTCAGGAAATGCTGTGCAAACTATTATTTAATTTATATACTACGGCTTCTAAGGTCAAGGACTGGTACGATTATTCCTATACAAAACCACTAAAATAAGACAGTACTCATCCCATTGCACACAGATAGCAACTGAAGCAGAGGGGAAATGTAGTTCGCTTAGTTCTTGGCTATGATCAGAATCCAGGACTGTGTATAATAATATTTCTGTTGGGCGACACTGGCTTGCCATGTTGGTTTGCTCCAGAACTATTAAAAGGAAGTCATTGCTTTATTGCTTCCATACCTGACTGCCATGATGCGTACTGGCTGAGACCTCTGCACTTTCTGCTTTGGAGATACAGGCTGCAGTGGATTTGTTCCTGAGGCTGGCAGCTGGCCATTGTGAAGGAGTGGGGTGCTTTCTGAATGCACGTTGTAGGGGGTGTACAAACTTTCGAATGAGGAGTTCATATCATTAACTAATGCTTCCAAGTCCACATCATCATCTGAAAAGAAACAAGAAGACAGACACACTTGACAGTCAGAAGCAACAAAACAGGGGCCAAGTTGGCACTACTGGTGTATATTGGAGAAAGAATGTAAGGGGTAGGTTTGCCCAGGTAGGTGAAACACATATTGGACTGATTCAGATGCAATGCTAATCCAGGATTTAGCATTTTGGGAAAGCATTCCTCTTTCTACATATAATCATAGAATCATAGAGTTGGAAGAGACCACAAGGGCCCTCCAGTCCAACCCCCTGCCAAGCAGGAACACCATCAAAGCATTCTTGACAGATGGCTGTCAAGCCTCTGCTTAAAGACTTCCAAAGAAGGAGACTCCACCACACTCCTTGGCAGCAAATTCCACTGTGGAGCAGCTCTTACTGTCAGGAAGTTCTTTCTAATGTTTAGGTGGAATCTTCTTTCTTGTAGTTTGAATCCATTGCTCCGTGTCCGCTTCTCTGGAGCAGCAGAAAACAACCTTTCTCCCTCCTCTATATGACATCCTTTTATATATTTGAACATGGCTATCATATCACCCCTTAACCTTCTCTTCTCCAGGCTAAACATACCCAGCTCCCTAAGCCGTTCCTCATAAGGCATCGTTTCCAAGCCTTTGACCATTTTGGTTGCCCTCTTCTGGACACATTCCAGCTTGTCAGTATCCTTCTTAAACTGTGGTGCCCAGAATTGGACACAGTATTCCAGGTGGGGTCTGACCAGAGCGGAATACAGTGGTACTATTACTTCCCTTGATCTAGATGCTATACTCCTATTGATGCAGCCCAGAATTGCATTGGCTTTTTCAGCTGCTGCATCACACTGTTGACTCATGTCAAGTTTATGGTCTACCAAGACTCCTAGATCCTTTTCACATGTACTGCTCTACACATCCCACCCCTTCAAGAGCACTCATTTCGCTTCTGTTTTATGTTGACCACAGCTTGTGGCGTCATTGAGCTTGGTTTAATTTTTAATATGGGTCAAAGCAATAAGCCAATTTCTAAGGTCAATAGAGTGCAAGAGGGCTGGAGCGTAGCTTAAGAGCCTACCACATGACAATGTAGAAAGCAAAGAGACATTCCACTGCATCCTCGGGGAGCCACCTGGCAAAACTGTTCTGGGTGGTCTGAAGGTTGGTTACTCCTAGACCTCTGGAGCTATTCTCCTATTGATTTACAAAGCCCTGAACAACTTGGGCCCAGGAAACCTCAGGGATCACATGAAGCTTTATATTCCAGCTCGTTCACTGAGATCTTCTGCAGGAGTGTCTCTGGTCGTTCCCCACGTTGGTGAGGATCGTTGGGCGACAACAAGAAATTTAGCCATTAGTCTAAAATAGCAATTGGCCCAGTCCTGTGGAACTCTCTCCCAATAGATTCAGCGGGCATCTTCTGTGCCAACTTCTAAATGCCTGCTGAAAGCTTTTATTCCACTTGGTCTACGCAGGCAATTAAGAGTAAACCTCCCACAATGGTTTCCTGATGCTTGCTTTTAACATTTTTGCTTTTAATTTGTTCTGAATGCTTTTAATTTTTGGGGCTTTTATCTTTCTACTGTTGTAAACCGCTTTGATATGTTTTGCGCTTTAGCGGCATATAAATACTTTAAAAAAATAAATAAATATGGGGTCATGTGTGTTTTTTGTAACGCTCTGCTTAGGATTAAACAGAGTTGTCAGATATGGAGAGCAGCACAAAGTAAAAGGTAGCTGGTGGATTTGAAGCAGGTAACCAGCAGGTGGCACTGTTTCCTTTGAAAAGTGCAGACACAATACTTGCACTTAATTCTCAGGAACCAAGTACAGGTATTTGTAATTCAGGGCCTTATAAATAAATCTGTGATTGAGTGCACATTTTAAACAAAACTAGCTGATATGACTGAGGAAAATAAGAGCAACTAAATTAGAATGCCAGTAAAAATTACTGAAACATTTCATAATATGCTAGTACTTGAAACACTCTTTCAGTTTGTTCACTGAGCCTGTGTTTAGAAGTGGAAATTGACAAGGCATACAAAGGACTAAGGATTCCCAGAGTTGAAAACCAGGCTTAAGCGAATCCGAGGCCGAGTGTCTGGCTGGGCAGAGTGAGAAGAAGAAGAAGAAGAAGAAGAGTTTGGATTTGATATCCCGCTTTATCACTACCCGAAGGAGTCTCAAAGCGGCTAACATTCTCCTTTCCCTTCCTCCCCCCCAACAAACACTCTGTGAGGTGAGTGGGGCTGAGAGACTTCAGAGAAGTGTGACTACCCCAAGGTCACCCAGCAGCTGCATGTGGAGGAGCGGAGACGCGAACCCGGTTCACCAGATTACGAGTCTACCGCTCTTAACCAATACACCACACTGGCTCGATCTTCTAATTCATGATACAGCCATACTTTTGGGAGAATGTGTGATATGGCATTGAATTTCATTCACACCAATGCTTCTATGGGGTGCAGGACGTGGCCATGTGAGGTGCCCCCATAGCATTTAAGAAACAAAATATGTTGGAAAAGAAACTTGGGGGGTTCCTATTGGGTACAAATGCCACATATGAAATTAGGGGGTTTTTTTTGCACTACTTTACCCATGATTTTATTTAATAGCACTAATACCAGTCTTTGGGGAACTCCACTTTGTACATCCCTCCACTAGAAAAATTATCCGTTTATTCCCGCTCTCTGCTTCCTGTTTCTCGGCCAGTTACTGATCCACAAGAGGGCCCTCTCCTCTTATTCCGTGATTCCCAAGCTTATTCAGGGCTCTTTGGTGGTGAGGTGCATTGTCGACAACTTTTTAAATGTCTAAATGCACAGTGCCAACTGGATCACCTCTGACAGGCTTGTTGGCACTCTCAAAGAACTCTAATAGGTTACTGGGCCAGGATTCACTTGCAGAAGCCATGCCGGTTCTGCTCTTCGGCATGAGGGATAGGGAGCCAATAGCCCTTCCGTCGCCCTGCTAGGAGATGCGAGTTTCTCATCCCTGTTCTATATACTTAGCAATTCTATTAACAATGCCTTCCACTAGTTTACCCAGAAAAAGACATTAAGGTATCAAGCCTGTAAGTTTCAGAACTCTCCCCAGATCCTTTTTTAAAAAACAAAAATTGGAGTTAATATTGGGCACTTGGCAATCCTGAATTACGGAGGCTGGTCTTAAGATATTTTTGTTAGAAGATCAGCAATTTCACACTTGAGTCCTCTAAGAACTCTTGGGTGGATGCCATCTGGATCTGGTGACATGCCAGTTTTTATTTTGTCAACATGGCCCAGAACTTTATCTATTGTCCCTACTATTTGCCTCAGTTTCCCAGACTCCCTTTCCTGTGAAAGTTCAAGCACATAGTAACACCCTGTATCTTCCTCTGTGAAGGGGGATGCAAACAATTTTCATTCAGCTTCTCTGCAATCTCCTTATCCTCCTTTATTTGCTCCTCAAAATTATTTTTAGCATCCCTTGTTCTCGTTTGGATAAGACATTTTCTAAACAAAGCCTTCTTGATTCCAAGAGCTTCTTTGATTCTGCTCATCTTTGCCCTGGGGTGCTACCTTTATGCAGGGCTGGTCCACGACATTTGGCCACCTGAGATGGGCCCCAAAATGCTATCCCTCCCCACCAGGGAAGAAGGGGTGAGGGTAGCTGTGGACCCTGCTTCCTGAGGTGGTCACCTCACCTTGCCTCATGGACAGGCCAGCCCTGACTTTCTGGATCTGCGGTATACATTCTAGCTGAGATCCTAATACTGCAGTTTTCTTTTTAAAAAAAACTCCCAAGCATTTGGGAGAGATTTGCCTTTGACTTTAGTCTTTCCATTAACAGCATTTGCAGGAACAGTGTACGGTGGCATGTAAAATACTTTTTAAAATGTTAACACATGGCACCGTTGAGGCATTTGAGCACAATTGTTGTGCCGTTCAGAAAATGCGTTTGTCTCAGTTCTCGCACTTGCGTCCAAACCAGAAAGTGAAGCCTCAGGAGCCATCTGCAATGGCTGCCAATTCCCAGAGCACCTACAGGCAACCAGGCCGCGTGATCCAGCCATTGCCACACCCTGTTATCAGGCAAGTCTGGAGCTGCCACTGCTCACAGCAGGAAGACGAGCTGCTGTTCTCTGATAGGAGGAGCAAGGAATTCCCCCTTCCAGGTTTTTGGTTTTGTTTGTTTTTTGCCTTTGTTCAGGAAATTGCACATAGCAGCACACGTACTGCCATGGGGATGAAACGTGGGGCAAAGAGTAGTTTAGGGGACCTTAAGGCATGACTGCCTGATGCTACTTTGGAAATAAATGGTTACTACAGGTACTGAGTGAGCTTCTGTGTGATGCAGACATGTTAACCAGGACTGAGTGCCGGAAGCTGATAAGGAACGCATCTCTCTCCTCATTGATATGAAACCTCACATGAACCATCTCAAAATTAAGCCCCACTTCCCAAAACCACTTGTAACAGATCATCCTAAAATCACACTGAATTAGTCCCAAACCTTCTTAATTTCTTATGGATCAGCAGGTTTTCTCCCCTAAAAGGCAGCTACTGTGAGTGAGACAACTATAGACACTCCTGTTTTTGTAAAAAGAAAAAGAAAGGTAAAGGACCCCTGACCGTTAAGTCATCTCGCTTTACTAGCCGAGGGAGCCAACGTTTGTCTGTAAACACTTTTCCCGGGTCATGTGGGCAGCATGACTAAGCCGCTTCTGGCAAAAACAGAGCAGCGCACGGAAATGCTGTTTAGCTTCCTGCCGGAGCGGTACCTATTTATCTACTTGCACTTTGACGTGCTTTCGAACTGCTAGGTTGGCAGGAGCTGGGACCGAGCAACGGGAGCTCACCCTGTCGCGGGGATTCGAACCGCTGACCTTCTGATCGGCAAGCCCTAGGCTCTGTGGTTTAGACCACAGTGCCACCTGCGTCCCATCCTGTTTTTGTACCACAACACAAAAGATCCAGGAGAACATGAATTTCAACAATCAGCTTGTGGAGAATTATTCCGATAAAGCACAGGCTGTAGTCAAAATTCATTCTTGGCTTACTGCTTGCAGTCTGGGGGAGACAAAACCTAAGTCTGAGTTTGCGTGTAACGCTAAGCCAAACCAGAGCTTAGTTCCCAGTAGCATTGCAGCTGCATGGCCAGGGAAGGAGCAGAGCAGCCACAATTTCCCCTGTGAATACCCACAGGCATTTTCACTTAGCCAGGGTTTGTCGTGGTGCTACATGCGAACTGGGCTGTAGCGCTTCTCCCATTAGCCACGGTTAGGAGTCAGGGGCATTTGCCCATCATGTTTCGAATTGGATTTGATATCCCGCTTTGTTGAATTTGATTTCCCCCCTCCCCCATATGGAGAAACTCAGCCGGCTAAACTCTGTTCCTCTTACCTCCTTGATGACTTAATGAGAGGCGGCTTGACTGTTCTTGGAATCCGGGTTCCACTAGATCACGTCGAGTGTGTGCTGATGTCTGATCTACACTGTCCTAGCAAAAGGGAAAAAGCAGGAGATCTCGTTCAGAAATGACATGAACAACCTCTGCCTCTCAGAATACAAAGAGAACTGGTCTCTTATCGAAAATAAAGCAACAAGCAGGGGCAGTCCCGATGTTGTTCAACTCCAACTCCCATCGGCCCTTGTCAGGATGATGAGAGTTGTAGTCCAGCAACACCTGGAGGGCCAAAGGGTCCCCCCACCCCTGCTGTAGGAGGGTCTGCAAACCAAGCCTGATGAGGAACGGTTGAAGGAGCTGGGAATGTTTAGCCTGGAAAAGAGGAGAATGAGAGGAGGTATGAAAGCCATCTTCAAATATCTCAAGGGCTCTCGCATAGAAGAGGGAACAAGCTTGTTTTCTACTTGTTTTATTCATAAATTAACAGAAAAGCAAGAGCAAGCCTTGGCTGAATTTCAGTTACAGTTCACACCCTACAAATCTGTGCAGATCAACTGCTGTCATCAGGCC
The DNA here is from genome assembly GCA_034641385.1 of Darevskia mixta. NCBI lineage: Eukaryota > Metazoa > Chordata > Lepidosauria > Squamata > Lacertidae > Darevskia > Darevskia mixta. Next base: position 1,863,099 of record JAWWNH010000242.1, read on the forward strand.
TACACTGTGGACCATATGCTAAAGGGATCTTTCCTAACAACTAACAGTCCCTGGAATCTATCTGGAATGCCAGGGCCATATCCTGGAAGATATGAGGCAGTCAAAGGGGACACAGAGGCACTCTGATCACCACAGTTACGCTCCAGAAATGAAATGGCTTGGGCATTATGTGCAGTACTTTTCCCAAACATCTTGCTGCCTGAAGTGTAACCCAAATATCTGTGTCCTCCTGCGCTATTCCCTTCATCTTTCTACGTTTTCCTGATCCACAACTAGTGAGGTTAGGTGAGAATATTCTCCAGAGTATATGCTAGAAAATTCTCCAGAGAATATTCTCCACAAACTGTAAATTCCAATGTAAGAACCAGTTTTACAACCCACATTTTTTAAAAAATCTAGTAAATACCGTATTTTACGCTCCATAAGACGCACTTTTTCCCTCCTAAAATGTAAGGGGAAAGGTTGGAGCGTCTTATGGAGCGAAGGCTCCCTGTCGAGCAAGCGGCGAGAGGCGGGGAGCAGTGGCGGAGATGCTGCTGGATCCTCCCCACCACCTCCGTTTGCAAAAAACAGGCTTGCTTTTGCGAACGGGGGTTGCGGGTGGATCCAGCAACAACTGCTCCTCTCCCTGCTGCCGCCTCCCCTCCGCTGCATTCGGCAGAGGGTGGGGGGTGGCCGTGGAGAAGCTGTTGGATCCTCCCCACCACCTCCGTTTGCAAAAAACAGGCTTGCTTTTGCGAACGGGGGTTGCGGGTGGATCCAGCGACAACTGCTCCTCTCCCTGCTGCCGCCTCCCCTCCGCTGCATTCGGCGGAGGGTGGGGGGTGGCCGTGGAGAAGCTGTTGGATCCTCCCCACCACCTCCATTCAGAAAAACAGGCTTGAAAAACAGGCGTTCGCAGGCATCAAACCGGCTCTCCCCCACTTTGCCTAAACTCCTTTTAAACTTCAAAGTTTCCTGATCGTCGCTACTAACTGAAGGGGAACAATCAGAGAAGAGGCTGGGACCCTGGGGGCAAAACAAAGCTGAGGAAATCTCGCTTTAAAAAAATTACAAGTACCGTAATTTACCCCGGCAAAAGGACAATGGAGCAGATATCGAGTGAGGTGAAGGGAATAATGAATAGAAGGGAGAGGGATATTCCTGATTGTCCTGTTTACAAACAAAAGATGTGGTTGTCGCCTGACAGGATTTTGTGTGGGTGGGGGAACTGAACATTTGCATGTACCGGTACATTTGCCATTCTCTCACCTTCTCTAGTTTTATTTGTTCACTAATAAAATCCCTTTTCCTGTATCAGATGGAACTGTGTGTTCTTACCTACTCTGGGATACAGAAGTTAAAAAAGTGGAATGAAGAGATACATTTGTGTCCAAGAATCAAGACAAAAATGCATACCCAAGTGTAACAAGTTTTCCTTGAGGTTTTGAGTTTTATTTATTTTTAGATTGATACATTTGTATCCCCTTTCAGGGAATATTTCAATTTAACAGCTAACAGCTTTACCCTATTGTTTTTAAGCAGGAGTGTTATCAGTGTTATCAGTTCTTAATGAGGTGTTCTATTGGCGGTATAATGAGCCTTGCAGAGGGTTGCATTTGGCTTAGGTGGCTTTGCAAGGCTAAAAGGACATGAATAAGGAAAAAAGCAGGGGCTGTGGGCACATTGATATTTCCTCCCCTCCTCCTGCCTCTCTGTAAAGCAAGCAGAGATTGCTCCTGGGCTCCTGTACCAGCATCTCCCCATCTCCTCTTGCTCCGGAGTTCCAGCATCACAGCGTCACCAACAGGCACCCACAAATCTGAGTTCTCCCTCTCCCTTCCTTCCCTCCCTCCCTCCCTCCCTCCCTCCCTCTTCCAATTTTAAACAAATATATTGGGGGGGGCAGGTAAGCCCCACCTCACATGCCCATCAACCATGAGGGGGGGGAATGACTCTCAAAAACTCCTAGGCTTCTAGGAGTTGGCTGCTATGCCTAGCACAATTCAAGAAAGCAAATGATGCATATGCTATTATAATAATAGAATAGAATAGAATAGAATAGAATAGAATAGAATAGAATAGAACAGAATAATCACTGTCTTTTCTTGTAGAAAACCTCCCCCATTCTGATAAGGATGATAAAGCAGAAAAGACTAGCATATAAGATTCCTTTTAAACTACAGGTAGTACAATATGCTAAGGAGCATGGAAACAGAGCAGCGGAAAGACATTTTGGGCCACCACCAACTGAAAAATTTGATTCAGAATATTTTTTTCTTGTTTTCCTCCTCTAAAAACTAAGTGCGTCTTGTGGTCCGGAGCGTCCTATGGAGCGTAAAATACGGTAATAAGTCAAGCTGTGATATTGCCAGTATAAGTAATGAATAATGATTTTTTTTTATCCAGTTACATTACTGGGCATTGTGTCATTCACCATTGGCAGTTCTGAAATGTGAGCTACAGAAAACCTTTTTTTTTAGTTTTAAAAATGCTATTCTTTTAATTAGATGAACATTTGAATTCGTATGTATTTCAACTATATGTAATAGCCTTTTTTCTATTTTGGTGTGACCTTATTCTTAGCAATTCTATACCCTTGGCCATACAGTGTGATATTTTTACAGAAAGTAGCTTTAATGCTTTATACACTTAAAGTACCTAGGCCTATACAATTATGTGTAACAGCATGTGAGGTGGCCTTGATGTAAACAACTGACGTTTCTATATTTTTATTTAGTGCCAGTAACTGGTTTTTGCAGTGCCATTCAATGGTACAAGGTGCCATTTACCAGAGATTGACATACTGAAATATATTATCATATAATGATAATATATTTAATGTTAATGGCTTATCTTTTATATGTCTGCATATAGTTTTGTTTATCAAGCTGTGTTTTAGTCACCAAAACAGTTATTAAGTGTTAGAGCTATTAGAAGCATAAGATAGCCTATTACTGAATTTACTTATATCAAACCTTAACATGCCAATTGTATTTTTTGACTTGTCCTATAACATGTACATGTTCTAATGGAAGAATAAAATATGACTTAATTACAGTGGTACCTCAGTTTACGAACTTAATCCGTTGCAGAAGTCTGCTCTTAAACCAAAACCGTTCTTAAACCGAGGTGCGCTTTCCCTAATGAGGCCTCCCGCCGCCGGTGCCCTTCCACCATTCGGATTCTGTTCTTAGACTGAGGTAAAGTTCGCAAACCGGGACACTACTTCCGGTTTTGCGGAGTTTGTAAACCAAATTGTTCTTAAACCGGACTGTTCTTAAACCGAGGTACCACTGTACTGAGTTTCCTTATACCAAACCTTAACATGACAATTACTGGTGCCGTCACCAGTGAATATTCTCCTATTTTAAATGAAAATTCTCTAATATTCTCATTAATCGAGAATATTCTCCAAAAGATTATTCTCGAGAATTTAACATCACTACCCACAACCATTGGGCATTGCATGTGACCATTCCCAACCTAGGATAAAATTAAACGTGGCACACTAACAAAACAAAACAAAACAAAACCACAGTGAGCTGCTCAATGCAAGTTTAGAAGTGTGCTCAGTTTCATTTGAGTCTGGGTTGGTCACAGGCAACACTAAACCTCCGCAGAGAAGCAGGACACTCATTATCCCAGAGGCTCAACCCCTAAATTCAGATTTCAGTTGTACACTGAAATGCGCCTTAATTTTGTCCTCAGAAAATGCAGTTTATTTTGCCTGAGGAGGTTTTGTACTGTGCTCACACATTCACCTACGTATCATTTCACCGTCTATTTATACAAGGTGTTTAAAGACAAATAACAGCAGGTTGCCAACTGCAACAGCAATCTAGGTGGACACAGGAGCAAGGTCAGAAGATTAGAAAGTGTTCTGTGTCGTGCCCAGTCCCTGCCGAGGCAGCGAATATTCTGTGCACACACAGACTAGGCATGCAATATCTCGCCATATTTTATACTTGGGGAAATGAATACTGTCTTCCTTCTAGCAATACAGATTTTTAGTCAAACCTCAAGGGATGCCTGCATTTGACTTCACTGCTGCAGTGAGTTAAACACTATTTCAGACCCTACTTTTAAAACATTAAAAGGTAAAGGTAAAGGGGACCCCTGACCATTAGGTCCAGTCGCAGACGACTCTGGGGTTGCAGCGCTCATCTCGCTTTAATGGCAGAGGGAGCCGGCGTACAGCTTCCGGGTCATGCGGCCAGCATGATTAAACCGCTTCTGGTGAACCAGAGCAGCGCACGGAAACACTGTTTACATTCCCGCCGGAGCAGTACCTATTTATCTACTTGCACTCTGATGTGCTTTCGAACTGCTAGGTTGGCAGGAGCATGGGGCTGAGCAACAGGAGCTCACCCCGTCGCAGGGATTCGAACCGCCGACCTTCGGATCGGCAAGCCCTGGGAATAAATTGACATTGCCCATTTGATCCAATTATACAAGACACCTTCAAGAAAATAACTTGACACAAGGGAAACATGAGGTTTTAGACCATGGGTAGGCAACCTAAGGCCCGGGGGCCGGATCTGGCCCAATCGCCTTCTAAATCCGGCCCGCGGATAGTCCGGGAATCAGCGTGTTTTTACATGAGTAGAATGTGTCCTTTTTTAAAAAAATGCATCTCTGGGTTATTTGTGGGGCATAGGAATTCGTTCATTTGTCCCCCCAAAATATAGTCCGGTCCCCCACAAGGTCTGAGGGACAGTGAACCGGCCCCCTGCTGAAAAAGTTTGCTGACCCCTGTTTTAGACCAAGTGGCCAGTAGCGGTTTCCAGATGTTTCAGCTTTAAAGTGAGGGTTTGTTGCACTATTCTGCAGAGCACCTTTGCAAAGCATTGTCCGGATGAGACCACGCTCCTGATGACTTTCCCCTGAAGGGATGCAGCCACCAGCTTAAACCAAAAAATGGCTCCTCACCTCTGGTTTAGATTTTAAAAAATGAAGGCACATGCTGTGGTCAGAAATATATGTGCTTCCTAGGGCTAGTCATCTGGGGGGGGAGTACAGCTTGTGTTTTCTTTTATTTGACTAGTATCAATTACAATTGCCCAATTTGCCTCGATTTGTTGCAATTTGTAAATGAGATGCAGAAAGTGGTTTTGAATCATTGTGATGAGGTGGCAAACAGCAACAGTTGTCACTGTGTTTTCTCCACAATTGTGTATGTCTGGTTTTAAAGTATTGCTTTACTTATACAGAGGCAATTACTCAGTTTGGGAAAGGAAAATGGTGTATCAAGAACATGGAATGCATTGCTAAAAGTCTACAGTCACTTTGCTCAAAACCCACACCAAATATTTATTTAAAGAAGGAATAAGGTATTGTAACTCCAAAAAGGTAACTTCTTGTTTGCCTCGTCAATGCCTACTAGACTTCCAATAAATAGCTGGTCAGTGTATGTGGTTATTCCTAACTGCTTAATGCAGTTTAGGGAATAGAGAAACAGCTGCATTTCAAACTAATGCCAAATGACAGAGATGGTACTGAAAAAGAAGAGATATTAATTTTAATTAAAATGTTGTAATAGAAAAAAAATGAAATTTCAACTGCATGAGAGATGTATATAAGCTTGAGAATAAACTCAAAGCTGAACATGAAATTCACCCTTCAGTAAATGCCCTCCAAATTACACAAAGCTATTGTTTCCCTAAGGGACCCAGGTGGCGCTGTGGGTTAAACCACAGAGCCTAGGGCTTGCTGATCAGAAGGTCGGCAGTTCGAATCCCTGCGACGGGGTGAGCTCCCGTTGCTCAGTCCCAACTCCTGCCCACCTAGCAGTTCAAAAGCACATCAAAGTGCAAGTAGATAAATAGGAACCGCTCTGGCGGGAAGGTAAACGGCGTTTCTGTGTGCTGCTCTGGTTCACCAGAAGAGGCTTTGTCATGCTGGCCACATGACCTGGAAGCTGTACGCCGGCTCTCGGCCAATAAAGTGAGATGAGCGCCGCAGCCCCAGAGTCGGACACGACTGGACCTAATGGTCAGGGGTCCCTTTACCTTTACCTATTGTTTCCCTTCATTAACAAGCTTTCAAAAGGTTCTGTTAAAAAGATGGAATCTGCCATTAGACAGTTTTATAGTAAAACTATATGACTTGTGGACCAAAACCCCCAAACAGTCTACAAACACATCAACAACACAATTTTTGCTACCTGCCGAGAACCCACCATTTAGGTCTCCAAAACCTCCAGCCATCAAAGCCTTCCCTCTGCTTCTCAATTCTCCCAGCCTTTGTGTCTGTTCTTAAAGAGTTTTGTTCTTGCTTCACTTCAGCCTGAACCCAGGGTTAAGATCGGAACCCGTGCATCTTTTCCCAAAAACCTTGCAAGGATAGAATAGGAAGGAAAGGCAGTACCAACCAGTAGCCAAAGCTTGTAGGGAGTGTGTCAGGAAACCAACTGAAGGTCAGAATGAGCTTAGGCTTAGGAGAGATGTTAAAAATAACAAAAAGGTATCTTGAAGCCTTGTTCAGAGCAGGAGGAAGAACCAGAAAATGGTAGCTCCACTGCATGAAGAAATACAGGGTGACTTACACCTGGCTTGACACAACCATACATGTGAAAAAGCTTAGGGGATTTAATAAACCACAAGCTAAACATGTTAGCAATGCGATACAGCAACTGAAAAGGCAAAAACTATGGTAGGCTGCATCAAGTGAAGTACAGTGGCCCAGATCATGATATCACTCTGTACTTCTTCAGACAGAGCTCACTTGGAATACTGTGTCTGAGGACCACAGTTTAGGAAGGATATTGACCAACTAGAATGTGTACAGAGGAAAAGCAACAAAGATGGTCACCAAGCCTTATGAAGAAAGGCTGAAGGCTTTGGTTAGGTTTAGCAAGAATACACATCGAGGAATTATACCAGAAAGATATGGATGTCTCGTACACCCCAGGCAGTGTGGTTGCTGACCTTGAGCCAGACATCCTGCAGAGTGAAGTCAAATGGGCCTTAGAAAGCATTGCTAATAACAAGGCCAGTGGAAGTGATGACATTCCAGCTGAACTATTTAAAATTTTAAAAGATGATGCTGTTAAGGTGCTACACTCAATATGCCAGCAAGTTTGGAAAACTCAGCAGTGACCAGAGGATTGGAGAAGATCAGTCTACATCCCAGTCACAAAGAAGGGCAGTGCCAAAGAATGCTCCAACTACCGCACAATTGCGCTCATTACACACGCTAGCAAGGTTATGTTTAAAATTCTACAAAGCAGACTTAAGCAGTATGTGGACCGAGAACTCCCAGAAGTGCAAGCTGGATTTCAAAGGGGCAGAGGAACCAGAGACCAAATTGCAAACATGCGCTGGATTATGGAGAAAGCTAGAGAGTTCCAGAAAAACATCTACTTCTGCTTCATTGACTACGCAAAAGTCTTTGACTGTGTCGACCACAGCAAACTATGGCAAGTTCTTAAAGAAATGGGAGTGCCTTATCACCTCATCTGTCTCCTGAGAAATCTCTATGTGGGACAAGAAGCTACAGTTAGAACTGGATATGGAATAACTGATTGGTTCAAAATTGGGAAAGGAGTATGACAAGGCTGTATATTGTCTCCCTGCTTATTTAACTTATATGCAGAATTCATCATGCGAAAGGCTGGACTGGATGAATCCCAAGCCAAAATTAAGATTGCCGGAAGAAATATCAACAACCTCAGATATGCAGATGACACAACTTTGATGGCAGAAAGTGAGGAGGAATTAAAGAACCTTTTAATGAGGGTGAAAGAGGAGAGCGCAAAATATGGTCTGAAGCTCAACATCAAAAAAACTAAGATCATGGCCACTGGTCCCATCACCTCCTGGCAAATAGAAGGGGAAGAAATGGAGGCAGTGAGAGATTTTACTTTCTTGGGTTCTATGATCACTGCAGATGGTGACAGCAGTCACGAAATTAAAAGATGCCTGCTTCTTGGGAGAAAAGCGATGACAAAAGAAAAGCGATGGGAGCTTTTCTTGGGAGAAAAGCGATGACAATCTTAAAAAGCAGAGACATCACCTTGCTGACAAAGGTTCGTATAGTTAAAGCTATGGTTTTCCCAGTAGTGACGTATGGAAGTGAGAGCTGGACCATAAAGAAGGCTGATCGCCGAAGAATTGATGCTTTTGAATTATGGTGCTGGAGGAGACTCTTGAGAGTCCCATGGACTGCAAGAAGATCAAACCTATTCATTCTGAAGGAAATCAGCCTTGAGTGCTCACTGGAAGGACAGATCCTGAAGCTGAGGCTCCAGTACTTTGGCCACCTCATGAGAAGAGAAGACTCCCTGGAAAAGACCCTGAGGTTGGGAAAGATTGAGGGCACAAGGAGAAGGGGACGACAGAGGACGAGATGGTTGGACAGTGTTCTTGAAGCTACCAACATGAGTTTGACCAAACTGCGGGAGGCAGTGGAAGACAGGAGTGCCTGGTGTGCTCTGGTCCTGGCGTGCATGAAGAGTCGGACACAACTAAATAACTAAACAACAACAACAATAACATCTGGGGGGAAACACAATTAAGTGGCGAGATTGTGTTTTCAATATTCTGTTGGGGGTTGCCCAGAGGCTGGGCTAACCCTGTCAGATGGGCAGAATAATAAAATTATTATTCTTGATATGATAGCAATACTCAAATACCTGAAGTGCTGTCACATTGATGGAGTGGTTGTTTATGCTGCTCTAGAGGACAGGACCCTAACCAACCAGTTCAACTTACAAGAAAAGGGGTTTAAACTAGACATTAGGAAGAGGTTATTGACCCTACAAACGTCTAGGCAGTGGAACAGTGTTCTTGGGGAGGTGGACTGTCGTTCCTTAGGAATTTTAAAGCAACAATTGGAAGGTCACTTATCAAGGATGCTGCAGCAACGTATCTCCTGTATTGCAAGGGGACTGGGATAGATGCAGCCTCCAACTCTATCGACTCTACAACAATACTGCCTGATCTCTAAACTATGGCTATAGAGAGGAAGAGGCTTATAGACCTACATCCTCCCTTCAGCTTTTGGGTGCAAATTCTTTGCACACATGGTTTCATTTTTCAGTTGACCGTGAGACTGTGCATTACTTCTACGCCAGTGCCTGCAAACTTTTGTTTGCTCCACACCACAAAGTCTGCAGCTCTGTGGACTGGCAACAGCCATGCTGGCTAGCAAAAAGACTACTGCAGAAGCAAAACACTACCAGGCCCCATAATTAGGCAAAAAGAAGAAGGGGGGAATGTGAGAGAGGGAGGGAGAGAAGGAAAGTACAGTGATCCCTCGACTTACGAATGACCCGACTTCCGTATTTTTCGAGTTACGAGGGATCAAAGGGACCACGCGCTTCTGAATTTTTTCGACTTCCGAAAGGAAGTCGCGGCCGTTTTAGATAGGGTTTCCTCGACCTACGAAGTTTAGATAGGGTTTTTTCCGACCTACAAATTTTTTCTCCCCAATGCATTCCTATGGGGACTCAACTTACGATGTTTTCGACATCCGACGGTCACGTCGGAACGGATTACCTTCGTAAGTCGAGGGTCCACTGTACAGGCCAATCTGCACAGCCCTCCCAACAGTCTTTATGACTTGCACTGCCACAAACTGCTAATCTTCAGGGAAAAGGTATTTTCGAAATTCAAAGGAAAAACTCCTTGAAGTAAAGCAAATAAATATGGATAAAAGATCTAAGCAGACATTGCACACACTGAATAAGTACTTTTACAGTGATTTTCTATTGTCTTCTGAATCCAAAACTAATCAAAGCTTTCCATCTAAAATAAGAACCAAATTAAATGCAAGCTACATATATAGAGGGGAAAGACTGAGAGAGCACGCACCAACAAGGAACAGCAGTTATCATGAACTGGCACTATTCTCTTGGCAGTTGCCTCCAAAATTCGCAGGGAGTACTTCATTTTCTACTCCTCTGCAACAGCTCATTTTGTACTTTTGTTCCCTCCCCCCTCAATTTGGGCTATTGACACACTTGAAACAAAAGGAAATTACTGCAATGCTGTGGAAAGAAATACATTCCAGCACTTCTGCAGAAGCAACTACAATGGCTCTTTTAATACTTTATGAACACACTGAAAGTGCTGCATTAACTTTCACGAGGCTCCCGCAATTACCAGTGTGGTTTTGGGGAGAGACGTTTCCTTGTGTGCTGTTACTAACGTCCCCCTGCACACACTAAACAGGGGGAAGCTAATCGATTTCAACCTTCCCCAACTTTCCTGACAAAGGCCAGCTAAGGCATTTGTTATGCCATTCGCCGTTATCTATACATGGCACAATACTGCACTGCCACAGCTACCAAATTCAATGCCTCAAGAAGAAAAACGAAGAAAATTGTGAGAGATCACTACCACTTACATATTTACTTAATACAGTATATATCACCAATAATAATATCTAATGAGTGATGTATCCAGTATATTAAGTCAGCTTGCAGTACCCAAATGACCCTCCATGAAAATATTCCCAGGGTAAACCATTTGGGAAAGCGGGGCCCTAATTACAGGAACAGGGTCAGCTTGTTCTTTGCCCATTCCAATTTCAGCAGACCAGCAATTTACAAAGCGGGCAAAATACTTCCAAGTGATCTGAAACTAAAGCTGGAGACTGTTGGGACTGCTGTTACTGGACTGCACAAAACTCGAGGAACAGAAGCAGATATCCATAGGACAAACACCGAGTATGACAGTTTACAAATAAAAGTTTATCCATTTGTCGTTGGTGCAATACCCAGCTCTATTTCTCAGTAGCATCTGAATCAGGAGATGCCGTGCAAGCCCTGGACGGCTGCCTGGACTCAGCAGTAGGATGGACAAGTGCCACTAAATGGACTCTGAATCCTGGCACGACACAGGCATCGTGGGCGGGCAGTTCTTGAGTCAGGATAATTGGTCAACTGCCTGCTTTGGATGGAGCTGTACTCCCTGTGCAGTCCGGGGGTGCCCTTGGATCCATGTCTCTTGCTAGAGGCCCAGGTGACCTCCTTGGCTCGGAGAGCCTTTTACCAGCTTCAGTTGGCAAGGCTTCTGCTTTCTGCATCACGGTAGCCTGAGCACTGTAACCCATGTGCGGGCAACCTCCAGGCTAGTTATTGCAATGTGCTCTATGTGGGGCTGCCCCTCAGGCTGCAGCTGGTGCAAAATGTGGTGGCTCAACTGCTCACTGGGGTGGAATACCACCATCATATCATGCCAATTGGGGGGGGGGAATGCACTGCTTGGCAGTTAGCTACCAAGCAAAGTCCAAAGTGTTTGCATCTGTGCAGCTTGGGACCAGGATACCTAGAAGTGTCACCCCCACCCCACCCCTCCATAGCTCCTTCCCTTTATACAGTATATCAGAAAGGTGCCTTCTCCGTTTTCTTTTCAGCACCCGATAAACACATTCTTCTTTCAACAAGTTCTGATTCCCAGTTGGTTATCTGTACTGGATTTGAATTGATTTTATAAATTTGCTGCTGTTGTTTTAAAAGCATATACGCATATAATTGTTTTTTTAAATTAAACATGGTGTTACATATATTATGAATAATAATAAAAATTAATAATAATATTAACATACAAGCACACACATTACTGTGTCTAGACCGTGTGGTAGTTTATAATAATAATTTATTATTTGTACCCTGCCCATCTGGCTGGGTCCCCCCCAGCCACTCTGGGCGGCCTCCAACAGATATTAAAATACATTAAAATATCACAGGTTAAAAACTTCCCTAAACAGGGCTGCCTTGAGGTGTTTTCTGAATGTCAGATAGTTGTTTACCTCTTTGACCTCTGCTGGGAGGGCGTTCCACAGGGTGGGCGCCACTACTGAGAAGGCCCTCTGCCTTCTGTTGTACTTCTGTTTAGTACAAAGCACAAAGCCAAATTGTCACTGTTAGGTGTGCACACTAATCTGTAAGATTTCTGCCTTAAAGGGACACAAGGAGAACCCTAGTTGACTGCAGCTCAGCTCCAGCAGCAAAGCATCAAGGTACAAAAAGAAGCTAAGGCCAGGCAGCCTCCTTGACTCGCCCCACAGTAACTTAGGATTCATGGGCAATACAAACAAACTCAATGAATAAAAAGATAGAAAACCAATAGGACTGTGGCTGCCATCCAACGTATTGATTACATAGGCCATCTGTAATGGACATCGGATGTAAAACTGCAACACTTATGTGTCCATCATTATCTTTGCAAGGGAAGAGGTTGGCAGAAAAAACCCCAAAAACATGGTTGAGCATCCATGACCATGCCCCCTAGCAGCTCTGCCAGGTCCAGAAACCATCCATCAACACTGCTATCAGCTGGCTTGTTCTCCCCATGGAGAACTCGGCAGCACAGCTGATCCCAGGTTCTTGAGCCTGGGTAGGCAACCTAAGGCCCGTGGGCTGGATGCGGCCCAATCGCCTGCTCAATCCAGCCCACGGAAAGTCCGGGAATCAGCATGTTTTTACATGAGTAGAATGTGTCCTTTTATTTAAAACTAGTTGAAGTTAGCCCGTTGACTAACGGGCTCTAGAGGAAGAGGAGGCAGGAGGCGGCAGAGCGGCTCGCGGGGCGCCGGCGCGCCCTGCTCCCAGCCCCCGCTTCGAGCACGCTCCACGGCGCCCGCCAGCGCCCACCTCGCCGCCCCTCCGCAGGAGCAGCAGCACCAGGGCGAGCTGGTTGCCCGAGGCCCCGGCGCCGCCGCCACGGCCTGGCCCGGGCTCCTCGTTCTCCTCGCTGCCGCTGCCTCCAGGCCGGGCCGGCCGTCCTCCGGCGGGGCTGTGAGGGAGGCGGGCGGGCGGGCGGGCGGCCGTCACTTCCTGTCCGCTGGCCAATCCCTGCGTCCGCGTGTGTCATGCGCAGAGCGTACTTCCGTGACACACGGAAAAGCAGGGACACGTCAAGATTATTATATAGGATGCATCTCTGGGTTATTTGTGGGGCCTGCCTGGTGTTTTTACAGGAGTAGAATGTGTGCTTTTATTTAAAATGCATCTCTGGGTTATTTGTGGGGCATAGGAATTCGTTCATTTCCCCCCAAAAAATATAATCCGGCCCCCCCACATGGTCTGAGGGACGGTGGACCAGCCCACAGCTGAAAAGGGTTGCTGACCCCTGCTCTTGAAGGTACCCTGGTAGCAGCACGTCACAATATGGCATTCGGTATGGGGGCAAGTGGGTTTCAGGGAAACTGTCTCATGGGCCACACTGAGACTATACCACACCAAATTAGGACCACGGGACGAAGCTTCCCCTCCCATTCTGGTTACCACACCTCAAAAAGGATACTGGAGAGCCAAAAAAGGTGAGGAACAGAACCACTAAAATGATTGAGGGCTGGAGGAAATCTCCTATCAGGAAAGGTTCCCAACGGCAGGTCTTGCATAGGGCTGTCATACATCTGGAATTTCCTAGACGTGGCCGGAATATGGCAGTAGTTTACAGTGTCTGGGCAGAAATCGCTGAGATGTCCGGCTTGTATGACAACCCATGTCGGAAGTCTGTATTTTAGCGAATTTCCTTTAAAATAGCTCAAAAACGTAATTTAATTTGACAGCGCCTATATGATATCGAGCGACAGAATAATTTGGACACGATATGGAAATTTAGTCCATCGTATGATTATTTTCCGCCTAGTCATTTTGACACATTGGCACCCTATCTGCAAAATTTAACAATTCCAAAATACAGACATGCTTTCACTTACGCAAGATTAAATATACTGCCTTCACAGCTGTACTTGAGGGTCGATTTCAAAAAATTCTGCTGGAAAAACGGTTATGTCCATGTGGAGATGGCAGTATTGAATCAGGAGCTCATGTGCTTCTGGCTTGCTCTCTTTATAAAGATTTAAAGGAGTGAGGTTATTACCCCTCTACTATTGTCCATGCCGGGTTGCTCAACCAATGCTACTGTGCCCTTTATTCTAGCAGATCAAGATGATCAGGTGACAGCAAAAACTGCAAAGATTTTAGCAAGGGCAATTAGAATAAGATCTATTATTTGATGATTGGTGGAAAACTCCAGAATGTATTTTGCATAGTTAAGTTTTTACCCCTATCATCAGTACATTTTATTTTATTGCTATGGCTAATGCAAATAAAAGCTCAAAAACTTCATTTTTTTGAGATTTTGAAAAAAACGTTCAGCAACTCTCCCCCCCCAACACACACACACACACACACACACACACACACACACACTCCTTTGTCACTTTTTGAAATATGGCAACTGGTATTCTGGGTTCATGTCTACACAAAGACTGCATTTGAATTAGAAGCTGAAGTCTCCCTCTTTCACTTTGTAACTTTGCCTCCCTCTTCCACAAAATTATGTGTTATTCACATCAAGGCGTATCGTCTAGCTCCCTGGTCTTCAACTGGTGGGCTGTGGCCTGATCCAAGGTGCGTCACAACAGCAGCACTGGGTCCCGAAATGCAGGCTTGGGTTAAAAGTGGGCCCTAGGTCTGGAAAGACTGAATATGTTTGTTCCAGCTTGCAGGAAACAAGAGATAATTTAATGCATTTACTCCTGGCGCTTACGTGAGCAGAGGGGTGGGATGGGGAGGGAGGGAGGAGCAGAGGAACTGAACTCTGAACTTCCCCTCAAGCTTCTTTTAGCAACTTCATGATGAATCCTTATACTGAAATAAGAGTCGCTGATTAAATCACTATGTTATAACGTTCATTTCCTCCTTAATTGAATAAAGAGTTCAAGTGACTGTGCCCGATTACTGCTGTGACTCCCAATTGCATAAGAATAGGAATGCACACGCCGTAAGTCATCCCTGTTTTCTGAGAAATTCTGGAACTCCAATCTGAACTTCCAGGAACACGAGCGAAGTGCTGCCAAATCTCACTGCTGCATTATTTTCTAAACCAAAGAGACAGAGTTTTGGAAAGGCCTCCTGAGCACGGCAAAGAGGAGAGGGTGGCGGTGGTTTTTGTTTTTTGTTTAATCCCCACAAGATTAGAGATAGTTTCCAAGGGAATGAGTTTGAACAGCAAATGGATTAAAGGAAAGTTCCTGGATCAGCAAGCACAGCTTTTATGAGGAGGAACATAAACGACGCACAGAACTTAGCAAGGAACTTAGAACCAGGATCAACCTCCTGAACACAACTTCTAGCTCCTAACCGGAGGGCCAAACTAAATGCAATACTTGTCACAGAGTTTGCTCTTGCACAGCTGAATTTTTGTGCTTTTTAAAACGAATAAATAAATAAATAGCCAGTGTGGCTCTGAGCCAGATCAGGACTGCAGCAAAGCAGGCTTTAACCCCTATGGTTCTCCTGCAGTCTCGGGTTGAAATCCTGCCTGCCCTCCCCGCCCGCCCGCCCCACCCCCCCGCCATTCACAATCCTTTGTTCTTTTACATCAGGCATGTCCAAAGTTGGTTTCAGGGGCCTAATCCGGCCTGCCGGTCGGTTAAATCTGGCCCCTGTGGCAGTTTATTTCCTGAGGTAAAATCCTAAGGAAAAAAAGTTCAACCACTTCGGTCGGCCCTCACACATGTTCACTTCATCAAATCTGGCCCTCTTTGAAAAAAGTTTGGACACCCCTGCTTTACATGTAGCAAGCATGGGGTGGGGGCTGGGGGCTGGGGAGGAGAATCTGCCCCGCACAATGGAGGCAGGAAAGGATTAAAGAATCTCTTGCACCACACAAAGGTGCTCCTAACCCCACAGGAGCATATTTCTAGTTTTAGGTCAGGCTTGGCCCTAAATCCTTCACCTAAATGCAAGACAATCAAAACTTTTACAAGTTGTGTACGGCAAAACAAGCTCCACAAACAAAATAAAAGCTGTGCCGAAGAAGAAAAAAGATCCACCAATCTCAGAAGGGAAATCTATGTTAGGGCCAGTGCTTCTTTTTTTTTTTTCTGGGAGTACTCAAGGGATATGTTTTTCTAGAAGACAAGCACTGGTTAGGAACCAGAGCCCAAGTCCTACTGAAAGTAGGAGAAGGGTCAACGAATGGTTGCTAATTTCCTAGGGCAAGCAAGATGCAGACCTCCTGAGAAGAACTGCAAGGAAAAAATTAAACTTTCTCAAAAATCTCAAAGCCACACTTCCTCTGGTTGTCTCCCACATTTGCTTCGGCTTGAACTCACAAGCTCTACCCTTTTCACTGCTTTGCTAAAATTGCAACTGTGATCTGCTTTACAGGGTGGTTGTTGTGAGGACAAACACAGTTTGGAAATTTAAAATACTATAACAAAATGTAGGATAGTGCAGGGAATGATTCCAAGTGAGAACCTGCATGTGCAGAGTCTGATTGTGTATGTTATTTTTTGCTTCATTTTTAGGTTTCCCTCCACCCAGTGGCTTCAAACCCGCCCGCCCCCCAGCCCTCTCCCTATTCAGGCAGGCTGGAGAAAAACAATAATAAAGATCGTACGTCCATCAATATGGCATTTATCTCTCTCTTTTCTCCTCAAGAGAACTCAAGGTAGCACCCCTGGTTCTCATTTCCCCCGTGTTCTCCTAACAACAGGCCCGTGAGAGAGGTTAGCCTAAGGGATGGTGACTAGGCCAAGGCCACACAGTGGCCAAATGGACATTTCAAATCCTGCTCTCCAGCTCCTCGTCTGCTTAGTATTCCACATTCTAGAAAAAAGGTGTAGAACTGCATTAAGTGGGGAGTGGGATATTAATATTTCCCCATGGTTCTGAAAGTACCTGGGAGCTCTTGTTAGGCGGCCTGTGTGGCACTTCTCAAGAGTACAGGACTCAATTCAGGCTGGAGTCCTGTAAACACTTCCCAGGGAGCATTCCTCATGCAAACCAGTGGGACTCACTCTGTGCAATGTGCGGCTATTGTGGCAGGAATCCACCGCCAGTCCCTATAAGCAGCACCTGTTATTAGTATTGCTTCTGTAGCCTTAAATGGTTAGGACGGCAGGTTTAATGTGGCTTATTTACAAGTAAGTGCACACAGGACAGGATTTCTTGCAAGCTTGGTCCTAACGAGAAGATAATCCGAATAAAGTGACATTTGTTTTAGTGGTTCGCCATAATATCTGCAGCAACTGCTCACTTTGTGATGACTATTATACCAAATGATTGCTAGAGAAGAGCTGAACATCTTTCTCTCACCTCATTACTACCTCTGAGCAGGTATGCCTGAGCCATTTATCCTCTAATGTGACTGAGCAAAGAGACTCCAGCTACAAAAGCTGAGGCCAGAGACCATCTCGCCTGGGAGTCCTCCTGAAACACCTGCTCCCTGCCCTGAAGGTCTTTTTCCACCTGACCTGGCCCGGACTGACTCCAGCTACAAATGCTGAGAATGCTGAACAGTCTCTTTTTGTTGCTGTTATTTTAAAATCTTATTATGAATTATGTGAAAATTGTGTGATTTGGTCATACACTTTTTTTATGTGCTTTATTTATTGTTTACAACTACTTTTCTTATGTTTGCAATTATGTAAATCATCTCATATTGCAAGCTGCCTTGAGCATAGTTTGAACTATGGAAAGGCTGCATTCAAATCAAATGACAATGACAATGATTACTTTTACTGTGTAGAATATGGGTCGGCAAACTAAGGCCCACAGGCCGGATCAGGCCCAAATGCCTTCTGTATCCGGCCCGCAGACGGTCCTGGAATTGCCGCTTGGATCAGCGTGATCGTTCAGGCTGCGCCATTATGATTATTTTGACATTTTTTTCGGGCGCAGTTTCCCCCCTCCCTCACACACACCACAGCGGTGCCTCCTCCCTCCTCCTCCCCTCTTCCTGGCTTCTCCCCGCCCTGCGAAGGAAGGGAGCTGGGCTTTGATTGGTGCCAGCCAATCTGAAGCCTCACCACCCGCCCGCCGGCCTCTCCGTCCATGGCCGCGCTATGGACATCGTGATGGGTGCGTCGCGGGGCTTTGGCGGGAGCTTGGTGCCCAGGAAAGCTGGCCTGGAAAGGAGAGGCACCGCCAGCAGCAGAGGAGGTAGGAAAGCAGGAGGATGGGAGGGGCAGGGGGGGAGAGAAGCTCCCCTCCGCCCCGCGCGCACAGTCCGGTCCACCACAAGGTCTGAGGGGCAGTGAACCGGCCCCCTCCTAAAAAAGTTTGCTGACCCCTGGTGTAGAACATTCTAGAACATTCCTCACTCGCAACCTTTCTCTATTATACTGTAGGGCTGCTGCAGCAACACTTCTGAACAGAGAACATCTCGCCTGATTATTAGCAGTTATGCCCACGTTGTGCTTACCGTTATGCAAATGAGCACACAAATGCTTTGCATACTGTTCCTGGCATACTGCGAACGTGGTGATGTTTCTGACATCACGTAAGAGGGATACAGTAGAACCCCACCAGTAAAACCATTTTCTCCATGCTGCTCATGTGGGACAAGGTCAGAATTAAAGAAATAGGAGTGGACATGCAAGAACCAGCAAGCAACAGAAGGAAAACAGGGCTAGGTGGGTGCTCTACAAAAGACACATTATTCTGCTTCCCATGCTTACTGTTTACTGGAAACACATGAATCGGGGACCTGAAGCATCTCACCAAGACAGGCGCATGAGACATCCAGGACTCACATGAACTGCTGCTATCAGCTATCAACAATGAACCGACTCAACCCCTCAAGTTCCTACCAAGCACATCTAGGAAGTACAGAACAGGTACATATTTTTGAAGATCACTGACTGTGTATGATTCTATAGAATGAGTGTACAGTCATACCTTGGAAGATGAAGGAATCCATTCCAGAAGTCTGTTCAACTTCCAAAATGTTCAAAAACCAAATCGCAGCTTCTGATTGGCTGCAGGAAGCTCCTGCAGCCAATCAGAAGCTGCGGAAGCCTCGTCGGACGTTCAGGTTCCAAAAGAACGTTTGTAAACCGGAACAATCATTTCCGGGTTTGCAGCATTCGGGAACCAAAACGTCCAAGTTCCAGGGCATTTGGGATCCAAGGTACGACTGCACTGTGACCCTGAGAAAACAGAAGGTTCAGCAAATTCAGAAGTGTTCAGAGGTCTCATTAAGTCTGATTGTGTTTGTTTATTACTCTGCCATGGAACTTCACTTTCAGAGTGTGGCACGATTTACAGGGGGGTTGGGCACACTCTTCCATTGTCTCCCAAGGCGGACGGATGCCAACCAACCAACCAACCTTGTCCAGATTACTGGTAAGAAAGACTTCTCTTTCCAGGCAGAAGCATGTTCAAGAGAACAGCTTTTATATGTTCATGTTGTAGCCTCGGGATTAATTAGCATGTGCAACACAGAACTCAAAAGCACCTTTTGGTGGAAGTAGCATGGGCAGATCCTTCTTGTCTTTGGTAAACACACGTAGCCATGCATGATTAGTGTTTCGGTACCTAAGATACCATACACAGGGCAACTCAAATCTCTCAGCATCTGAGTAACATTCATCTCACCCCTGAAAGGTGACACAAGCGCTGCAAATTGAAGGATGCCCAATACCCGTCCCAAGTCTAAAGGAAGTTGCTGCAACTACTGACCAGCTGACTAGTGGTTAGAGCAACCTTGTCTGAAGATGCGCTTTCAGTGCCAGTCAGCTGACAGGCACTGGGAGTGCACCTTCCATATTGTTTACACGGTTACAAAATGGACTCTTCAGAGTCCATTTTGAGGAAATGGTTTGAATTTTATCCTTCCTTCAAAACAGAAAGCAGGACGAGGGAGTTCCTGATCCCTGCTTACCAGCACTGACGGGAAGCCCTGCTTGCACAGAAACAACCGGCAACTTTTAAGCCCCTGCTTGTTCCTTTGCAGCCATGTGCCTGGCTACCACAAACTGCAAATCACGTATTACATCAGGTGTGGTTGGCAGGGAGCAGTCTCATAGGCTGGGCCTAAACAGACCTGCAAGTTCCTCATCACTGCTTTACGGGCTATGTTTCAGTTGCTTTTGTGGTTAGCAAGAGCACCAGCAGAAGCATAACATTCATATCTGGTTGAGATGACTATCATTTTTCTCCATAACCTTTTTTCAACTACCTCCCCAGCATGAAGCATCGGTCTTGTGTCAGCCTCCTCATGACTTCCCTGAAGAGTGAGGTAGCCTCTCCTACATGGTAGTCCTTCGTTGCTTTTGATACAGCCAACAGGAGCCATATTGCTGTTGCAGGAATACCGTGAGGAGGAATTAAAGAACCTTTTACTGAGGGTGAAAGAGGAGAGCGCAAAATATGGTCTGAAGCTCAACATCAAAAAAACTAAGATCATGGCCACTGGTTCCATCACCTCCTGGCAAATAGAAGGCGAAGAAATTGAGTCAGTGAGAGATTTCACTTTCTTGGGTTCCATGATCACTTCAGATGGTGACAGCAGTCACGAAATTAAAAGACGCCTGCTTCTTGGGAGAAAAGCAATGACAAACCTAGACAGCATCTTAAAAAGCAAAGACATCACCTTGCCGACAAAGGTCCATATAGTTAAAGCTATGGTCTTCCCAGTAGTAATGTACGGAAGTGAGAGCTGGACCACAAAAAAGGCTGATCGCCGAAGAATTGATGCTTTTGAATTATGGTGCTGGAGGAGACTCTTGAGAGTCCCATGGACTGCAAGAAGATCAAACCTATCCATTCTTAAAGAAATCAGCCCTGCGTGCTCACTAGAAGGACCGATCCTGAAGTTGAGGCTCCAATACTTTGGCCACCTCATGAGAAGAGAAGACTCCCTAGAAAAGACCCTGGTGTTGGGAAAGGTTGAGGGCACAAGGAGAAGGGGACGGCAGAGGATGAGATGGTTGGACAGTGTTCTCGAAGCTACTAACATGAGTTTGGCCAAACTGCGGGAGGCAGTGAAGGATAGGCGTGCCTGGCGTGCTCTGGTCCATGGGGTCACGAAGAGTCGGACACGACTGAACGACTGAACAACAACAAAGCACAGCTCTTTGCCTTTGATCTGGGGTGTCCAAAAATTGGTTCACTATTTACAGAGAGCTGTGATTATTTCCCCTGAAAATAGCCTAAACCGTAACATGTCATAATAAAGCACCTTGAGAAGGACCTTCAAAGTAATTTTTGAGGGCATCAGTCACCCTCACTTTCTGAGTCATCCTATGTACAACTGATCTGGAATGGCTGCTTGCTTTTAAAACACCAAGACCAGCCACTCATTTTCCAAAGCAGTCTTTGAATACTTACTGGCCTAGTAGTACAGGTTAGCCATCATGGCACAAAAAGCAGCTAAAGTTAGCCCATAAAGCCAGGCACAGTCCTCTTGCCATGCATGGTGGCCCACCAGGGAAACCAAAGATATTCTTCTGCTGCCTAGCAGAGCCACAATGCAGAGCTCAATGAGTCACAACCTGTGCAGGTCTGAAACGTGCTACACTTTCCCCAATAAAAATATTAGTTGACGAATAGTAAATCCACAGCCTTCCAGAGGCCTTGAGTAACCTTACCAGAGCCTGGTAAGCAAGATGGAGGGCTTAAAAACTTTCAAAGTCAAGAAAACTCGGCACAGAAAGAGCTTTTAAAGCCCTCCACCATGCCTTCTGACTGTCCCATCCCCCGGCTCTCCATCTATTTATTTATTCGCCCACCACCCATGCAAAGCTGCGATCACGTAAACAAATCCTCCATAAGTTGTGGGTCTACCATAGTGTGAAACTATGGTTTCCCAATCTGTACATGAGTCAGTGCATGCCTCAGGTTCCAATGCTACCTCCTCTCCTCCTCCTTTGAATGCCAGGAGGATATGTTTGGAGGATGTCACTCCCAATTTTAAACAAATTGCAGTTCCGTGTCAAGGTCCAAATGCAGAGAAGTATGGTTTGTTTAAGCTCTAGTTTGTCAGTTGGTTTTGGATCCTGGTTTGCAGTCTGTTTAAAATTGGAAGTGAAATCTTCCGATCTCCTCTGGCATGCAGATGAGGCCGAGAGTGGGAGCACGTACCGCTGATATAGCAGGAAACCCTGGATTCCCTTTAAATCTGATCCAGGCCACTGACGTAATCAGGGCTAACTAGTGAGTTACTCAGCTCAGTAAACAGACTTTACTCCACAACTACAGCTGGATTCCATGCATTTTAAATAGATTTAAGTTATAACTTACTATTCGGTAAGGATGGTGCAAAAAGGAGTCTGGGCAGCCAGCTAAAGCCATTTGTGCCTTCAGAATATCTTCAAAATTACATCTACTGCTTTGCGGCACCTGCAGTGTAAAAACAAGATGGTGAGAAAACCGTGCTGGAGGCGTTGACAAATGGTTAATATGGCAAACAACTTGGAGATGGAGGGACAGAGAGGGGAACAGAAAAGGCTGTGCCCTTCTGCCAATCACGGTATGCAAGTAATATTGGGAGCCCAGCAGTCAGGTTCATGCCATTCAAGGTTATTTTATTGTATAACAGAAGGACTAGTATAATGCCCGTAACAGCTGCTAGCCCACATAAAATTTTAGTAGCATACCTGACTTGCCCAAACACCCACACACTTCTGTAAGTCACTCAGAGCACAACAAATTCTGCGTACAAAGGAACCCCCCCCCCAAATTACAACAAGGTTTCCCTGCCTAATCACTTGGAGAGTCTTCTTACTTTCCACAAGAGATCTGACAAACGACTACTTATAAACCTACGAAACATTCGAAAGGTAGAAATTTATTTTATTTTTAAACCACTGAGTCCTACCACTGTAGATAGAGGTGCTCTTTGCCTACAAATTCCTATGATCTGCATGTGCAAGAGTAATCCGCTTAGAAGCAATAGACAGCAAAGCTTTTGCACTGATATCGTTCACAGTAAACACAGGCTTAAGCGCAGAGAATACCACCTAGTCTGCTGGCTGCCTGGATTCAAGAACTAAACACACAGCTATTCCGTTTAGCTGACGGTCACCTCGAAAGAGCTCCATTTATCAGTACACTGATTGGTCAACTGCTTTTCACAATTCTGCTAGGAAAGAAACTTCTACAAAGGATTATGAATGCAATTATCCCTACATGTCTTATAATAAGAAGCAGATTTTGTCTGCAATCCTATACATCCTAACCTTGGCATGAAAAGGTAAAGGTAAAGGACCCCTCACAGTTAAGTCCAATCACGCACGACTCTGAGCTCATCTCGCTTTACTAGCCGAGGGAGCCGGCGTACAGCTTCCGGGTCATGTGGTCAGCATGACTAAGCCGCTTCTGGCGAACCAGAGCAGCGCACGGAAACGGCGTTTACCTTCCCACCAGAGCGGTTCCTATTTATCTACTTGCACTTGGCGTGCTTTTGAACTGCTAGGTGGGCAGGAGCTAGGACCGAACAACGGGAGCTCAGCTCATCACGGAGATTCGAACCGCCGTCCTTCTGATCGGCAAACCCTAGGCTCTGTGGTTTAGACCACAGCACCACCTTACCAACCTTGGCATAAGCTCCACTAAATGCAGTGGGGACAGAAGCAAGCATGCATAGGGTTTATTGAGAAACTACACATTACATGCAATGTGGACTATTTCTGAAAGTAGTCCACCATTCATGCAATGGTGTCATGCAATGGTAAGAGTGCCAAAACATTAGAGGAAGAGACAAACTGCCATCTTCAGTGCCAGCCTCACTGGGTCACATATGCGTATTCCCACCAAAACAATAAGAGTATCTGAAGAACGCCCTTTCATAGGCCACCTGAATGTGCAGTTTCAGAAGAAAATGTTCTAGATGGCAGCATGTACCGGTAGCTCTGAAATACTGTACTTGCAGCCCATTCTTCTGGTTAAGCTGACACAGTCAAAAAGGGGAGCCAATGCCTTCTTCTCAATGTCTAGACAAGAGGCCTGTAACCTTTGACAACAAATAACTGAGAGAAGTACCGTTTTCAGGGGATCTCTCCTCCAGCACAGCCTGTTCCTAAGCACCCATTTCCTCACAAACTCACATGAAGCAAGGAACAGTCAAAGGAGACAGAGCCATAACTCAGTGGCAGAGCACGGGATTTGCATTCAGAAGGTGCCAGCTACAATTCTTTCGCATCTCCAGTCAAAGGATCTTAGACAACAGGGCTGCAGAAAATGGCCATGTCATCAAGGCCTGCAGCTCAGTGGTAGGCTATCTGCTTTTTGCATGCAGAAGGGCCAAGGCTAAAGCCCCAGTATCTCCAGGCAGGACTGGCAGGAGGTGCCTGACTGAAACCCCAGAGAACCTTTCCAAGTCAGTGTCAACCAGGCATAGGCAAACTCGGCCCTCCAGATGTTTTGAGACTACAATTCCCATCATCCCTGACCACTGGTCCTGCTAGCTAGGGATCATGGGAGTTGTAGGCCAAAAACATCTGGAGGGCCGAGTTTGCCTATGACTGGTGTAGACATTACTGAGCTAGATGGACCAACAGCCTGACTCAGTAAAAGGCCGCTTCCTATGTTGGCATAATGCAGTTTTCATTAACATGCACCTGGCCTGCGGAGGCAGGGTGAAACCTGCTATTCTGCCTTAGCCAATCATTCCAGGATTCAAGCAAGCAGCGCTAAGCCCTCTCCCGCCAGTAATGGGCAGCCCAGGAAGATATTCAGAACAACTCTATGAGAAGCCTTGCCGTCCGTCTTAGCTGCCCCATTTTTCACATAGCCAAGATACAGGCAAATGGCATTGCAACTGAGAAATTTGCAAGAGGACATTAGGAAGGAAAAGAATAGGACATGGTATCCTGCTAAAACATAGCCAGCCCTTCTTCAATTAAAATATAGCTCTTATTAAGGTCCTATTTTCACACCACTTGAGCTACCTTTCCTAGGATGGTTGTTGCTATGTCTACAGTTGATCCAGTTCCAATCCAGGCATGCACAAAATACTTTTGTTCCCATGGTTTGGCTTACTGGAATGCTTTACAAACCATAGAATAGCATGTGACCTTGGGAAGGTCTGTTAAGATGTCAGAAATCCTACCTCTCCGGGGATTGCTTTTGTGTACATGTGTGTATAAATGGTAAGTGTTTGTATGGGCATGTTAATGTCCACGGCTCCCTTGACCAACTACATTTATTCTGTGGCTCTTCTCTGGGGAAACACACTCCAAGCCTCAGAAGACCAGTTATGTCACCCCTTGCTTGCAGAGCCGGCAGCCCCTCACCGCTTTTCAAACACCCTCCCTTGTGGAGGCTCCTCTCAGGCTCCTCTCCCCTCTTTTTGGGAGTCCTCCGGGGAGCTTCTGCTACTGCCGCTGGTCTCTGAGATGCCCCACCCACCCCAAAGAGAGGTGCCTCTTCATGCTGCCACCCCCAGGGGTCTGGGAAGAGGATGCCCCCAGCCTTAGCAGCCCAGCGGAGACAGAGATGTGAGAGGGCATCAGAAGAGGGAGGGAAGGAAAGAGGGACAGAGGCCAGTGTGGCCCACGGCACCCTTGCCCATCATTCAAGGCACCCCAGGGTGCCACGGCACACTGGTTGAAAACATTAAGCCAGGCATAGGCAAACTCGGCCCTCCAGATGTTTTGAGACTACAATTCCCATCATCCCTGACCACTGGTCCTGTTAGCTAGGGATGATGGGAATTGTAGTCCCAGAACATCTGGAGGGCTGAGTTTGCCTATGCCTGCATTAAGCCCACAAGTTACGCTCCCTTTTCTTACACGACCTTATGCAGGCAACTGAAAAATAAATACATTCGAAAAACATGGGAAAGATCAAAATAGGTGGTAGTAAAATGTCAGGAAGAAGCAGGAGAGTACATTGCATCATGCCAGGCCTTTCTACAATGCATGCACAGGCCAGCCTTGTGGGATGTATAACACTGGTGCAGTCAATCACAACATTCCTAGAGTGTACACAAGGGGTCTTGGTCCTCCAGGTAGAGTTTCCTGTGCCAAGACTGAAATCACTTCCTTTGTGTGACCAGAAGTGGGAGTGGCCTTACCTGTAGCTATTCAAAGATACAGGTGAGCTGCTACTCTCCCTCTCTTCCCACCAGGACTCCGAGGATGCAACATCTCAGGAGATGCTCTCTTGGCTTCCAGCCAAGAGAGGCCCACATGGAGCCTTTCTCCCTTAAGGAGAATCTCCACATGTAAATACATTTAATCTAAGCTAGCCTGCCTTTCTGAGACTGTAGAAGCTTGAAATGACTGTGAGTAAAACCTTTATACTTTTATAAGCTTATGTGTCGTGTATTTTCTTTTAAGAGGGAACCAGGGGAAATATGTGCCAGGATCTGCCTTATTCTAGAAGTTCATAGGAACTTAAACGCCACGCTTTGCTGCGCTTTATTGGGGATGAGAAACTCTGCTAGTTTGGAGCTTGTTAGCACAAGCTGGGATAGGAAATATTAATCAATATTCCCTCATCCACATTCCCTCTCATCTCCCACAAAGGGTTTTGAGGCCCAGAACTGCGTATTTTGTGTATTTTTAAAGGATTGCTTTGGATTGTGATTTTTGGCAGAGTAGAATTTTTCTGTTTGTACTTCCTGGTAAGCACATGGTCTTTTGTTCTCCATTGTGCTGTGAAAGGGGGATTAGCGACCCCTCCCCTCCCTCAGAGCTCACAGACCTCAGAGGCAGTGAAGATTTGTTTGCATTTTGAAATTTTTGAGTTTTGATTTTTGAATTTTAGCCATTTTTGGGAATTTTTGAAATTTTGAAAATTTTTTAAATTTTTGAGGATTAAGATGGCAAGCTCAGGTTTTGATAGTGAAGCAAGATCAAGCTTTATGCTGCTGAATGATCGTAACTTTGTGCAATGGAAGCAGCGCCTTTTAGTGCATCTTGGTGCAAAACAAGTGCTTAAAGCGGTGAAAGATCCCAAACCTGATTTTGCTGATTTAACCAAGAAAGCAGATTGGGAAAGGCAAGATGCAGAAGCTAAACACATAATTTTGAGCAGTTTGAAAGATGAGCATTTATCTCTGATTGACTATGAAAGTGATGCATCTCAGATTCTAAAGGATATTGAGAGGGTTTATGCACAATCATCAGAGAACTCTTATAGACATTTGTTGGATAAACTGCTGAAGTTAAAGATGAATTCTAGAGAACAATTTACAGGGCATTTTAAGGACTTTAATGAAATTGTTCAAAGGATTGCCCTAACTCCCAGAGCTTTTGATGATGCAACCAAAGTGACTTTTATGCTGGCATCATTGGGACAAGAGTTTACTTCATTTAAGAGTATAATGGATCACACAAGAGATTTGACTTTTAATGAACTAGCAAATCACTTAAGAGAGGAATGCAGAGATTACCTTGATTCTCCGCAAAGGAATCCAAGGAAAATGGACACAAGTTATGTTTCTAAGCAATTTCCCAAGTCTAAGGAAGTGTCCAAAGAATTAATATGCCATAACTGCAATTTAAAAGGGCACATTGCAAGGAGTTGCCAGAAGCCCAAGAATAAGTCCCGCCCCTTTCAACCAAAAGGTGAAAAGAAGGGGGGTCACGAGCGTACATTTCTACTGCAAGAAAAGAGTTTAAATGTGCAAAGAAATGAAAGGAAAAGTGACCAATTTATTTTAGATTCGGGAGCTACAAGCCATTTTGCGCATAAAAGAGAATATTTCAGAGAAATTAATGATAGTGAATGGACTGAAATCCAGATTGCTGATGGAAATGTTCTAAAATCACAAGGTGCAGGTTCAATGCGTTTGAAATTCAAGGTGAACAATGAATCTCTTGAAACAACTGTGCCTAATGTTCAATATGTCCCAGAATTGAATTGTAACTTGCTTAGTGTGTCTGCTTTAGACAAGAAAGGTTTCAAGGT
The DNA here is from genome assembly GCA_034641385.1 of Darevskia mixta. Classification (NCBI taxonomy): domain Eukaryota; kingdom Metazoa; phylum Chordata; class Lepidosauria; order Squamata; family Lacertidae; genus Darevskia; species Darevskia mixta. The sequence continues at coordinate 1,890,685 of JAWWNH010000242.1, forward strand.
TACATTTGCCAATGGAGAATGCAATGTAACGAAAAATGATGAGGTTTATGCTCAAGGGAAACTAATCAATGGTGTTTATGAGATTAACGTTTCAGAAAACCAATCAGCACAAGTCGCCCAATCCAAGCAGAAGCATGAAGCAGATCTGGAGCTCTGGCATCGAAGACTGGGTCACCGGGATATCAGAGTCATCCAGGAACTGCAGAATGGAGATCTTGTGAGAGGTCTACAGGTAAACAAAAGTAACACACCCACACCAAAGTGTATAACTTGTGTAAGTGAAAAAGGAGTCAAACCTTCTTTCCCACGTTGTGCAGAAAAGAGAAGCACAAAAGTTCTGGACATTGTGTACACTGATTTAGCTGGACCTATGAATATACCTTCCTTAGGAGGAAATAAGTATATTTTGATATTTTTGGATGATTATTCAAGGTTTTGTGTGGGATACCTTCTCAAAGAGAAGAGTGAAACAGTGGAATTGTTCAAGCAATACGTAAGCATGGTCAAGAACAAATTCCATCGAGCACCCACCACCCTAATGTCCGATAATGGTGGGGAGTTTTGCTCACGTGAAATGGAAGCCTTCATGGCTCAGGAAGGCATAGCACATGTGACCACAGTAAGCTACACACCTCAACAAAACTCTATTGCTGAGAGGAAATTTAGGTCCATCCTAGAGATGACAAGGTGTATGCTAAAAGGATCCAACTTGTCGAAGAAACTTTGGGGTGAGGCAGCAAATACTGCGATTTATATACAGAATAGGCTGCCAACAAAAGGCACAGAGCGCACGCCATTTGAACTTTGGCATGGAAGAGTCCCAAATTTGTCACACATACGTGTATTTGGAAGTTTGTGCTATTACCACGTGCCCAAGGAGCACAGACACAAACTTGACTCCAGAGCAAAGCCTGGTATCCTAGTTGGATACGCTTCTGGAGGAAAAGGCTACAGAGTTGTGGACTTACAAACAGGGAAAACAAGTTCACATCACGTGATTCATTTTGAGGAGTATGAAAAGGCTGACACAAGGAACACAGCAATTGACTGTTCCAATGAGCCACCAACAGAGGAGTTTGTAAGTTTTCCTTTTGAAGCCATACCAGAAACTAATCCACCTCCTAGTATTGTACCTCCTAGTGTTGTAGCACCCCCTACAGATGACACCCCAGAAGACGCGGAGGACCAGATGTCAGAAGGCTCCAGAGACGAAGAGGACCCGTATGCAGGGATGCCGCCATTGGAAGGAGATGAGGAAGCTGATGCGGTTCAACAAGAGCCAGAGGTCAGACGTTCCTCCAGGTCCAACAGAGGCGTTCCACCACTACGACTGTCCTACTTTGCAGGGTCGGCGCCACCACAGGAACCTTCCACGTGGGAACAGGTTCAACGGTTGCCAGCTGCTGAGGCCAGTCTCTGGAAGCAAGCCGCGCAGGAAGAGATGGATGCACTGCATCGCAACAAGACCTGGACCCTGACAGAGCTACCTCCTGGTAAGAAGGCAATTGGGTCCAAGTGGGTGTTCAAGCTTAAGAAGGGGTCAGAAGGGGAGGTGCAACGCTACAAAGCTAGGCTTGTAGCACAAGGATTTTCACAACAGTATGGCGAAGACTATGATCAAGTATTTGCGCCTACAGTGCGATACAGCAGTGTTAGATTACTTCTAAGTATTGCAGCATCTAAAGGCCTATCAGTCCGTCATGTCGACATAGCAACAGCTTTTCTTCATGGGACGATTTCTGAACAGATTTATATGAAGCAGCCCAAAGGCTTTATCAAGCAAAATGAGGCACATCTTGTATGTAAACTTCAGAAAGGAATTTACGGTTTGAAACAAGCTGCAAGAGCATGGAACCAGAAATTACATGAAATGCTGGTTCAGCTTGGGTACAAGCAGTCAACAGCTGACAAGTGCCTGTACACTAAGAACAGAAATGGACAATTCTCTTACATTCTGGCTTTTGTCGATGATTTATTAATATCAACGTCCAATGACAGAGACTATAAAGACATAGTCAGACATCTCAACAAAGAGGTGGAAGTAAAGGAATTGGGACTTGTCCAGTATTACTTGGGAATTCAAATTGAGAGAGAAGAAGACGGCTCATTTCTTCTCAGCCAGAAGCAGAAGATAATAGAACTGATAGAAAGCATGCAGATGCAAGGTGCACACCCTGTCGCGACACCCATGGCCACAGATTTTCTAAAGAATCAGCAAGATTCGAAGCTGCTGCCAGACAACAGCGAATACAGGTCAGCGATTGGTAAACTTTTGTATTTGGTTACTACCAGCAGACCTGACATAGCAAGTGCAGTGGGGATCCTAAGCAGAAAAGTGAGTTCTCCCACTGAACATGACTTGGGTGGGGTCAAGAGGGTGGTGCGTTACCTCAAGGGTACAATGAATTGTAAATTAAGATTGCCAGCTGTAAGGGACCCTAAGTTGGTTGGGTACAGTGATGCAGATTGGGCTGGGGATAAGGCGGATTACAAATCCACAAGTGGTTATGTTTTTATGTTTGGAAATGCACCTATCATTTGGGGCAGTTATAAACAGAAATGTGTAGCCTTATCGTCCACAGAGAGTGAATATATTTCAGCTTCGGAAGCATGCAGAGAGATCATCTGGCTGGATCAACTCCTGACAGACTTTGGTTTGCCGAGAAAAGGACCTGTCAGCTTGATGGAGGACAATCAAGGCTGCCTGCAGCTAGCGCAAACCGAAAAGTTCCTTGCACGTTCAAAACACATTGGGGTCAGGTATCACTTCATTCGCCAGATGATCCAAGATGGACTAGTAGAAATGTCCTACTGTAATACTCAGGAGATGACTGCGGACATTCTCACGAAACCCTTGCCACGAGAGAGTTTCCAGAACCTGCGTGTCAAGCTGGGACTCTGGGTGGTTGAATAAAGTTGTTTTATGTTTGTTAAATGTTGTTCAGACTGAGAAGGGGTTTGTGGGATGTATAACACTGGTGCAGTCAATCACAACATTCCTAGAGTGTACACAAGGGGTCTTGGTCCTCCAGGTAGAGTTTCCTGTGCCAAGACTGAAATCACTTCCTTTGTGTGACCAGAAGTGGGAGTGGCCTTACCTGTAGCTATTCAAAGATACAGGTGAGCTGCTACTCTCCCTCTCTTCCCACCAGGACTCCGAGGATGCAACATCTCAGGAGATGCTCTCTTGGCTTCCAGCCAAGAGAGGCCCACATGGAGCCTTTCTCCCTTAAGGAGAATCTCCACATGTAAATACATTTAATCTAAGCTAGCCTGCCTTTCTGAGACTGTAGAAGCTTGAAATGACTGTGAGTAAAACCTTTATACTTTTATAAGCTTATGTGTCGTGTATTTTCTTTTAAGAGGGAACCAGGGGAAATATGTGCCAGGATCTGCCTTATTCTAGAAGTTCATAGGAACTTAAACGCCACGCTTTGCTGCGCTTTATTGGGGATGAGAAACTCTGCTAGTTTGGAGCTTGTTAGCACAAGCTGGGATAGGAAATATTAATCAATATTCCCTCATCCACATTCCCTCTCATCTCCCACAAGCCTGCTGGTGACAATTCTTTTCTTCTTCCAAGGTGAGCTGCAGGATCACAGTTGGAGCAGGGTCCTCCAGTGCAAAAGTGCTCAGAACAACGGGTCCCTTCAGATAGGATCTGGCAGGAGGAATCCTTGGGAAGCAGCTGTGCCGTGGGACAACCATCTACTCTCCAAACTTCTATTTGAAGACACAACTGAAGTGGGGCCTGCAAGCTTCAGGGTTGCTTGACCCAAGGTAGTGTCATCAGCAATACCCTCCTGACACTGATCCAGCAGTGCCACTTGGTTCCAAGTCAGATCTAGGGACAGGAGCTGGACGTCACTGACATCGTCAGTCAGAGACCACTTTCTCTGGCAGAGGCTACAGATCTGGTGGCTGACCGCTTCAGCTTCTAGAGGAGAATATGCATGGGGAAATGAACATTAATGCCTCATACAGCTTTCTAAAATTACAGAAACCAGGCGATGATTAACCAAGGTTCAAACAGAACCTAGTCTATTCCTTCAGTAACCCATTTCATTGTTCTATCACACTCCTATTTGAGAAAGTGATTTCCCAGCTTCCTGGTCCAAGTTCACCATTTGGTCACAAGATGAGGCCTTGGCTCCAACCGCCGGTTTGGAATGACCACGGGAAAGTCAAGACACGCCCCTGCTCCCTTTCTGCCCAACCTCTTGCAGCTCTGGCCTCTTCCATTTCTTGAAAAGAAATGGAAATGACTAACCTATGAGATCATACTGAGCTCCTCAAAGGAAAAGCCGGGTGATAGACATAATAAAGAAATAAAAATGCACACCAAAAGATCCGCTAGTACATTCTAATAGAACACGATGCTATGCCCGCATTGTGTAATTGCAAGAGTTTATTGTCATAGGGCAACCTTCTCAGAGGAAGTGTCAGGAAATTAGCAAGACAGGAAGCAGCCTCAGAGAGTCAGGCCACCCAGCTCAGTACTCTCTGCTCGGGCTGGTAGTGGCTATCCAGGGTTTCAGGCCATCAGGGATTGAACCTGAGACTTTCCGCTCCCGAGCTATGGTGGCCCTTCCCCATATTTAAGGTTCCCAATGCCAGTTGTGGCTGCTTTCATACAGGATCGCTTTATTTAGATTTCATCTCCAAATCTGGCCTTGGGTATTCCTAAAAATCTAAGCCAGGTACCTTAAGGTACCTCATTGTGCCTTAAATATGAGAAAATGAGTATGACCATTCATATGTCCGCAACAAGGTGCAACTTCTATCCTTCTCAAACAACACGGCCAGAGACTCATGTCCCTAATTTGGCATTTGTGTTGTGTGGCCTTATTTACTGCTGTTACGTTGAAGATAACACATCATGCCCTTCAGCATTACTACACTTAAATTGTCTCAAAAAGATAAAGCACAATGGAAATTTCCCAAAAGGTACTTTACTGTTTTCTTATCCAAGTGTGAAATCACAATCTTTCAAAGAGAGAGAGAGAGAGAGAGAGAGAGAGAGAGAGAGAGAAGAACTGGGCCTATTTACACTGCAGAATGAAAAGGTTTTGGGGATTAAAGTGAATTATCAGCAACTACGATTCCCAGGATGCTTTGAGGAAAGCCGTGACAGTTATGCCATTGTAAAAAAACAACAACCAGGGATGTTTGTTCCGTGAATCTGCCTCCAAACCAGGCTTCCTCACACTCGGTCCTCCAGATGTTTTTGGCCTACAACTCCCATGATCCCTAGCTAGCAGGACCAGTGGTCAGGGATGATGGGAATTGTAGTCTCAAAACATCTGGAGGGCCGAGGTTGAGGAAGCCTGCTCCAAACCTTTCCTAGCCAAGTTTCCTGAATCAGACAGGCACCAAAATAAACTGTGATCATTTCCATGGGAAAGATGACAGAATTCCCACCTCTATGCTAAAGTGAGGGGTCCCCCCCCCAGACACACAAGATAAGGGCTTTTCTGCATGAATGCGGTAAGACTAAAAATATGGTTGTCCTTCAGACAAAAAAGCCAGGGGGCGATGGCTAGTCCTAGAGGCAGATTTACTAAAGGAAGCGTCATCCAGGTCTCGCTCTCCAGTTTACCTAGCATGGATCTGGCAAGGAGGAGAGCAGAGCGGGAGACACACAATCGGTTTCCAAGTTGAAACTGCCTAATGTGCCTCTATCAGGACTACTCAAAAGGATACACGTGGCCAAAAAGACACCACTGTATTGCTGAAGGTGAGGGGATGTACCGGTAGGGCATCTATGAGAACTGGGGAAAGGGTTTGGCGGGGGGGGGGCATTATTTGGAAATAATGAGGGACTCAGTTGCAGCAACAGTTCTCAGTTACCACACTGACAGAATATTGCCAAGAGAGAGCTCATATCTCACTATTGAGTAATCCACAATGCAGGACTTTCTTCAAATTTTGTGCCGCAAGATTGAAAGGTGACAATTCCATTAATCAGGGTTGTGCTTTTTCTTTTTTAAAAAAAGAGGCACTGAAATCTTCCAATGGAAATCATGACCAAGCAGCAGAATGAAAAATTAGTCAAGGCAGTTTCTAAGGGTGAATAAATTTTGAAAACAATAAGCCAGACATAAATCACCAATTGCTGCAGGGTTTTTTTAAAGGTTTTTTTTTTTACAATTGAAGCCACTTAGCAAGTAGAGGCTGTTCCTTTAAATAGCACTCACAGTGGCTCTGGATATCTAACTTGCACGTCATTCATGGTTCCTGCAGATTAAATATGATGCACAATATGATGCAACAGAGAACCCACAATGAACTTTGTGAGAGGGGGGGGGGAGGAGACGCGCCTCACCTTCCTTTGAGCAAAAACCTCTACCAACCCAAATAATGAGTACACAATAAAAGCAGAAAAGTTGTGGGCAAAACAGGCCCCAGAGTTTGCTCAAGGGACCTAAGCCTGGGGAGACCCACCATGGTTTATGTCTACAGCACAAGCCAAGAACCTCCAACTGTGACCAACAAACATCTTCTGTAGCTTCAGTAACAAACCCATCAGGCAGGCGTATGATGAGCTGATACGAAAACAAGTGGCAGACCTTTCTTAGCACCATGAGAGTAGCACACATATGTAACCCTGAGCCTATGCTAGTTTGGGATGGCCTGTGAGTGCAAACAGAACCATCCTGCCATTTTCTTGAGCAGTAACTGTGCAGGGTGACATGCAAACACACACACCACAACTGTAGTTCTCAATGTCTGAAAGTGGCCTCTGTATAGTGGTTATAACATAGTGATTACTATATAGTGATTATAAAGGCAGTTGCTAGAACTCTTGTTTAAGTTGCCCAATCCAGACTTTTAAATAGCCATTTGCCAACCATGTGTAGGAGTTGCCTCCAGGTAAATTTGCAGGGAAGATTCTGTAAACAGAGCGAGAGTTGGCTCCTTCTCTTCTCCTTTCATGCTGTTGACTTACATTGGTCTGCATGGGGCAGACTGACTACAGTAATAGTTTCTGCAGACGTATTGTCTGTAGACACGCATGAGCGTTTTGTTACAGGTCCCCACTTATTCTAATATTGAACCTGATCAATTTCCCACTGGAGCATAGCCAACCACAGATAGGAATGCAAAAGTCTTCATTTCACAAACTAATAAAGAGAAAAAGGACAACCTAAGACAGCCTGACAAGGACTTAGCGTGCTCATTGCCCCCAGGAGCCAAAAAATACTGTAGAGGGCACTTCTTCCAGAGGAAATGTTGGTCAGGGGAGAATTGTTTAAGAGAAGCCTCGTGCCCCGTAGCTGAATGAGCCCCCATATCGCTCCGGCTCATGTGAGCAGGAAGCAGACAGAGCCTGAGAAGGTGCCAGAACCTTCTCAGGCTCCATCTGCCTGCCTGCACCTTTGCCATCTGCAGGCCATTTGAGCTGGCATGACATTGCCATCTGAACCCCAACACAGACAATTTCAACACAGTTTCAGACAATTTACCACTATATCGGTGGCCTCAACCTGAATGTTTATTGCCTTCCCTTCCTGCATTGTACCATTCAAATTTGGTGCCAGATGTATACCTTCCTGAATACCTGACCCTAACCCACAACAATGTACAAGAAGGCAACTGTGCTATAGCATTGTCCTGCTGAAGTTCAGGGACAGGTGAGCAGGAATTTATTCACCAAGGCCTGCAGCGCAACAGGTCTGCACTATTCGGAAGGACGTTTAAAATCCTAGTTCATCCAACCCTCGCAGACTCTCCAATGGTCTTTTTCCTTTCCCATTGAAGTACGGGGGGCAAAGACTAAAATAATCTCAAGGGGTAAAGTGTGGCCTTAACTCCCAGCCCCACCAACACTCATTCCCCTCAAACTAATACTTTAGCCAATTAATCTGCTGATTAAAGCGCACAGACTTAATTAAGTTCATTAACTTTGCACCCCTAAATTCAGAGCCAAAACCACACCCAAGATGCCTGCTTACAGCCAAAGGTGTTGGTTCACTTTGCCTATCTATAGGATCAAAAGCCTTTTAGCAAAACAGCCCCAGTGAATTCTTCGCCTTGCAAAAATATTCTTTAGGGTTCTAGACGTGCCAAAGTACAATTTGCTTGGAATTTCTGTTGAACTATCTTTGACGGCACAGTATTTACATCTGGGGATTCTTGAAATTGTTTAGACTTGGCAAGCTTCTCTCATTACATCACTGCCACAATATGATTATTACTGCTTGGTACCCTGAGCCAGGCAATGAGGACATCCTGCTCTCCCCGTCTCAAGGCCGACACAAAGAGCAGCGTTAGAAACAGAGATATAAAAGCAAGGAGCCAAATGGCACCTTAAACCTAAGTTATGGTCACCACAACTATATGTCTAGGCGCATTTTTAAAAAACAAGATTACAAAGCAAATGAAGACAAGGTGGGGGTTCTAGCTGAAGATGGAATAAATGCTGTGCACAAAACTCTTTTAAAATGCAGAAGCAATCAAGTGGAAAAGCAGTCTATAAGAGATGTGACTGCAGTTTCATTCTAGCAAAACTAAAAACCTCTTGTACCCAATAAGAGGGGTAGTTTGCCAAAACCTGTATCTTTATAAATTTGTGAACAACTTTGCATGGAAATCTTATTTGGTTCTTTTTGCCATTTGGAGAGTTTTAGCCAGCCATAGCAAAACACGTCATGCAGAGAGCACAGTGGGACTTAAATTTAGGCATGTATAGGACAGTAACACCCAATGGACTTCATGGCTGAGCGGGGATTTGAACCCGGGTCTCCCAGGTTCTAGTCCTACAGACACTCTAACCACTAAGGCAAAGGACCCCTGGACGGTTAAGTCCAGTAAAAGGCGACTATGGGGTGCAGCGCTCATCTCGCTTTCAAGCCGAGGGAGCCGGCGTTTGTCCAGCTCATTCGCTCATTTTGGAGAGATCCTTTTGGAGTGCCTCACAGCCTCTTTTAGTTAAAAACTACTTTTAGTTAAAACTTTTAGTTAAAAACTGGGTAGGGACCCAGGTGGCGCTGTGGGTTAAACCACAGAGCGCCTAGGGTTTGCTGATCAGAAGGTCGGCAGTTCAAATCCCTGCGACGGGGTGAGCTCCCGTTGCTCGGTCCCTGCTCCTGCCCACCTAGCAGTTCGAAAGCACGTCAAAGTGCAAGTAGATAAATAGGTACTGCTCCGGCGTGAAGGTAAACAGCATTTCTGTGCGCTGCTCTGGTTCGCCAGAAGCGGCTTTGTCATGCTGGCCACATGACCTGGAAGCTGTACACCGGCTCTTGGCCAATAAAGCGAGATGAGCGCCGCAACCCCAGAGTCGGACACGACTGGACCTAATGGTCAGGGGTCCCTTTACCTTTACCTTTACCCCAAACAATTTGGTGTCATCAGCAGACTTTGCTAACTCATCTCCAAGAAGGTCTAGAAAGATGCTGCGTCTCGTGCTGCAGACAGGGTTGAAAAAACAGACCACACACATGCAGTACATCTCACTCACTCAACCGCCATTCCTAGAAAAAATGATGCAGCAAAATCCAAATAAAGGGGACAAACCTTTACTCTTCCAAGCAAGCCAGCAAACATATTATTATGAGAAGAAATGAAAGGCAAAGCAAAAAAAAGTGGCACTTCTTTACCGCCAGAGTCATTTCACTTTTGAGAAGAAGCCCCACAAGCAATAAATCGATCTAACAGTTTGCAGCTTGTGTTTGTTTGCAAACCGCAACGTGTCTCACAGAAAAACTGAAGGGGTGAAAGCCAACCAGATCTCTTCTTGCTCCCCGTCCCCACCCTGCAAGAGAGAAGCAATCTATCTGTTTGCAAACTACAATGTGTTTCTATCTGCAAAGTGTGAGGTTTAAGGGGAGGGGTGAACATCAGCCAGATCTCCCTTTCTGCCCAGTGCCCCCTACCCCTTCTTCAGAGTTTGCTTACTTATGCAAATTGTACAACAATGAAAAATGTTCCCTCTGACTCAGCACATCAAGAGGCTGCCCACCCCCTCTCCTGCCTAGGGAGAGGAGATTTCGGTCGCAAACCACATGACTGGAAATCTCGACTTGGACGCAAGGGGGCGCTCCCGAGTCGCAGAGAGCCAATGGCAACGGGTGAATTTCGAACAATGACCAAGAGGTATGGTCAAACTTCAGATAATACTGCTCTTCTAATGCCTTCCCCTGTCCAACACAAAGCGATGTGTGCTGGAAATCTTTCCACTCTTATTATTATGGTTTTTCTGAGAAAATTCAGAAATAGATTGCTTTCATACACATCAGAACACAATAGTATTCAGATTGTACTACGAGGATGAATTCTAGAGAATGCAACATGGTTATTAAGTTTTCTGGTGACTATCCCTTGGAAGCACATATAATTTTTTTATGTACTCTTCATGTGTGCTAAAAGCTTCATTACCCACCCTTAAGTGTAAAGGAATTATATGCTACTGAGCATGTTAGAGCATTTCAAGTCTATTAGGCTCTCCACTCCTTTTTCAATGCTTAATTCCCATTTCCAACGATAACCAAATTTAACTCCCTTTGCTCTTATTCAAGCCCTTTGCTAGGCATGCCTTTCCCTCCTTCACTATGCTTCCCAGATTGACAGCTACAGATCAAAAATTCCTAGGAGCAGAGATCTGTCTGTTATTGCATATGCAACTCTATTGTAGACTTGGACTGTATGTCAATACAGTTAAGTCAATAAAAATAATTTCCAAGTACAGCTTTGAATTTGAATATAAACATTTAAACCCTGCTAAGTACATTTTGAGTGTTTCCCCTTTACCAAATGTTTCAGTCCTCCTACTTTGGGCTATCAGAAGACTTCTGAGATATTTATACAGCAAGTAATGGCTCGTGTTTATTAAACAAAACTTTTACGAGTCATTATGTCAAACATGCCTGATCAGATCTATTTAGGGCTGCAGATAAACTTCTGGGAAAACCACCCCATGTCACTGGCCAAAAGGAACCGGGGAAGGGGGAGAAAGCGGCAGATATTTCCCAGTGACTGTGGAGAAGGCAAGGCCATGCGCCATGCGTGGTTGAGGGAAAGGCCCGTGGCGCAACGATAAAGCACAAGTTTTGTCAACAGAAAATCCCAGGTTCAATCCCTGACGTTTCCTGTTAAAGATCTCAAGTTGCAGAACAGCCTGTGCTCAAGACTCTGGAGCGTTGTTGCTGCCAAAGGAGGCCGTACTTGGCTGTTCCACCAATGCTCTCAACTCAGCGCAAGGCAGCTCCTCATATCCAGGGCCAAGAGTTCTGCTGGAAGAAGAGCAGGCATGCAACACAGACACAGGAACACTTAGGGACCCTTGCGCCCCTGGCAAGGAACGGCATCGGCACCCTCCGCCCCGAAAAATCACTTTACTGCAACAGCTACGCTACTTGTCTAAACCTTACTGCTAAAAAGAAATTAATTACTGCCGATTTAGTCGTGAATGCTTTAATTTCATTGATTAAATGTTCCATGTAATTTAATGGTGTAAATAATAATAATAATAATTTGTTATTTGTACCCCGCCCATCTGGCTGGGTCTCCCCAGCCACTCTGGGCGGCTTCCAGCAAACATTAAAATACATTAACACATCACAGATTAAAAACTTCCCTGAAATAAATAAATAAAGCAAGCAAGCTGAAGTCCCTGCTAGGGTCCATCATTTAGCTATGGTGAGGGGCAGGGTTCAAAATTAGCAGGGCGCCAGGCGCATTTTGAGCCTAAAGGTTCTCAAATGGCACCTCAAAAAGTCTGGGTGCCACTTTTTGTGCCTGGCTGACTTTCAAGGATTACTGAAATGTATGCGCTTTGAAGCCTCGAAGTACGTATATGCTAAGGATAGACAGTATGTTAAGGAGTTTAACAATAAAGAGTAGAGTGTTTTGAAAACTGAAGTATGGTACCAATATTTTTATTATAAACACCAAATTAAACATGTATTAACAATTTCTGTTAAAAATGTGATATTAACAATGTGTCACTTATGAGAATTGTGTATTACTTCATGCTTATCAAAATAATAAACAAAAAGTGTTGCCGAGCCTGCACACCGCCCCCAATGGCGGCTAGACAATTGTTTTGGCACCCACAACCCAGGTCCCAGGAGCCATTTGGTTCCTAGCTTTTCTATCTTGGGACTCAGCTAGACTGGTAAAGAAAAAGCGATTTATATGTGTTGTATGTGTGATATAACATTGTGCCACCAGATGGCAAAGTGGAGTCCTGTTTTTCTCTACCTGCTTTCCCTGTTTAAACTTACAATGCTTCTTTGATGTGTCTAGAATCCAGCCCCAGTTTCTAGCACCGGTGAGAGGTGTATACAATAATGCATCTTGTGGAGAAAGTACATACAGATAAGTTTCGTAATACCTGGAGTCATCCACTGGGTTAAACCACAGAGCCTAGGGCTTGCTGATCAGAAGGTCGGCAGTTCGAATCCCTGCGATGGAGTGAGGTCCCGTTGTTCGGTCCCTGCTCCTGCCCACCTAGCAGTTCGAAAGCACGTCAAAGTGCAAGTAGATAAATAGGTACCACTCCGGCGGGAAGGTAAACGGTGTTTCCGTGCGCTGCTCTGGTTCGCCAGAAGCGGCTTTGTCATGCTGGCTACATGACCTGGAAGCTGTACGCCAGCTCCCTCGGCCAATAATGCGAGATGAGCGCCGCAACCCCAGAGTCAGACACGACTGGACCTAATGGTCAGGGGTCCCTTTACCTTTTTACCCCAAGTAGAAATCAATGAACCAAGTCCATCAACCACAATGGGTCTACTCTGAGCAAGAAATGCACTGGATACGAACCTTTACTCTTGGGCCAGTTGTCAGAATTAGGGAACAAAGTCAAAAGAAATAAATGTTCCAACAGAGCTGGGTTTGGTGTTAACATGCACACAAGGTCACCCTAGGGAGGTGGTGGGAGACTTAGTCATGCATTGCAGGTGCGGGATGGGAAACCTTTCTGCTGAGAATGCAAACAGTGCTCAAACTCCATATAGCTGAACGATATATATATATATAAAACATGTAGGATGGTGGCATCATTTTGCAGGATGCAGAACTTGCAAGGCATGTGCGTTGATTTCCTGCAGACATGCTGATGTGGCAACAAGCTTCAAATGAAATCCACACATCTCCCATGCGGCTTGCAACCACTTAACTTATCTGCCCAGCAGGAAAACCTGCGCAGGGCACTGCCACCTTAGATAGATAAGATAGGCCGAGGGGAGGGCAAGGCACAGAAAATGCAGTCACTTGCTTCAAAGGGAACATTCTGCACCAGGACTGAGAGATAGCTGGTTTTCAGCATAGAGATATATCACCAGCTAAACATTGCAATATACCGATCTATCACAATGTCTGAAATAAGGATGAAGCAATGTAGAAGAATTGGCTGGCTTCAGTTTTTCTCACATTGTGATTTTTGCATAGCGCGCACGCACGCACGCACACACACACACCATGATTCACAATATATTCTCAGGTCAAAAATTATGAAGCTGATATCATGGTATAGACTTCAAACTGGTTTTGGATGATATATCGATATATTGCCCAGCCGTATTCTGCACATGCTCAGGGTTCTTCTCAGCCCTGAAGGTCCCAGAAGAAGGCAGAATACAGATCACAACTGACTAGGAAATCAGGACTGAGCTCCCAAGATAATTTACTGTGGGAAGAAAAATGAGGAGTCTTTGTGTGATTTGGCATGGAGCTTCTGGGACGGACAGGAATCATTGCTTCTGAGTAGATTTTGTAATTAATATAGGTATTGTGTTCTAATAAAAATGAATGCTTCAGATAATTTGAGTACCATTTGACAAATCAAATGTCAGCCCTGATCTCCAATCTCTCCTATCACATGAGCTGCAGGGTAGATCACTTGGATAGAGAGAGCACACATCACAAATTCACACACACCTGGGGCCTCTACACAGATTTTGTTCATGCCACCGAATCTGGAACCAATTGACACTTCAACTTATTCTCATATTAAACTGGTTCAGGTTCACATCAATCATGTTCCTGGGGGCAAATCTAGAGCATCCCAAAGCAGGGCAAATTAATGTTCAAATTTGTCTTTCATCATAAACAAAACGTAACAAGTTTTGTATTTCAGTATAGAACACTGAAGATGCTACAGCTGGGCTCTAGCATTCCTCGCCTAATTCAAGGAAAGAATTGAGATTAGTCCGCCAGGTACCGCAAACATTAAGAAATAAGTAGATATCTTTATTCCTCTTTGAGCCAAGCATCAGATCTCCCGCCAACTCTGAGCTAGTCAGAACTTATTCCAAAGAGAACAATCAAAGGGTTGTGCAGCAGTTGCCAACCTTTTTGGGCCCATGGGCACATTTGCGAACTAGAGAAACTGTTGTGGGCACCGCAAAAACACACCACAAGCGAGTCTATTTGCTACAATTCTATTGGCTTATCTCAACTCTAATTTTGGGAGGTGGGGCCTGCAGGTGCCAGAAAACATGCCTGGCATGAACTTTGTCAACTGCTGAGCAAATTAGAAACCATAACGCTACTGAACATTTGTGCCATGTCAAAATGTGTGCTCCATTCTTAAAGAAATCAGCCCTGAGTGCTCACTAGAAGGACAGATCCTGAAGTTGAGGCTCCAGTACTTTGGCCACCTCATGAGAAGAGAAGACTCCCTAGAAAAGACCCTGATGTTGGGAAAGATGGAGGGCACAAGGAGAAGGGGACGACAGAGGACAAGATGGTTGAACAGTGTTCTCGAAGCTACTAACATGAATTTGGCCAAACTGCGGGAGGCAGTGAAGGATAGGCGTGCCTGGCGTGCTCTGGTCCATGGGGTCACGAAGAGTCGGACACAACTGAACAACAACAACAACAAAATGTGTGCTCCCAATTTCTCAAATGTTTTATTCCCTTGCGAAAGAGGCTTCTGGTTTTTCTCCCTAATTCTCAGAGCACTTAAGAATTTCTGTAGAATTTGATGTGAGTGGGGCTTGAGCTTTCCTGAACATTGCAGAGTTTTCCTGTCAAATAAACTTTACGCCAGCGGGCTGCCCGTATTTCCAGATCTGAAAAAGCCCCATGGGAGGAGCTCACGATATTTTCCACATGGCTTCAATTGAAGCACAAGGATCCAGGATGGCTGCAGTGTACAGCCGCTGGTGAGATGATCTGCAGAATTAAAGTAAGGAAATTCACCATCACACCTCCCTTGGCCACCTCCAAAAAAAGTTTAGTGCAAAAAAAAAAAAAAAGGCTCAACCACCCATAAGAATTTCATCTTTGGTAACTTTTGAATGCAATTTATTTTCTGATAGAGAACTTTTAAAAAAGCAGGGTTTTTTTAGTTCCATATTACTGAAAACACAAGATTGGTTTGGATGGGTTCCCTATTGTTTGGCCTCCAACATGTAACAGAACCAAACAGGTGAGAAGCATAGCTGTCAACTTTCAGATATGAAAATAAGGGATTTTTCCAAACTTTCGGATTTGAAAATAAGGGATGCCGCGAGGGCGGTGCAATGGCACCAAGTAGCCTCGCCACCCTGCGCTCCAGAGGTTGCGTGTGAACGGGTAAGCGAAAGAGCAAGCGCATAGACGGCAGGCAGGCTTGGGCGTGGGGGTCTGGCTGCACAAGGCATGCAAGCTCCGCCCCCAGTCGGTCTCAGACTCCTTATTGGCAGCCGAGCAACGCAGCTGAGGAGCCTCCCTGGCCGGCAGGGAGGGAGAGGAGCTGCTTCCTTTGAAATCCGGGGAATATAAGGGATAGCAACAATCCAGGATAGCAGCGGGAAACGGCATTGGAATAAGGGAGTTTCCCACAAAAAAAGGGAGGGTTGACAGCTATGGTGAGAAGATCACCTCAAACATATGCTCATCTGTAGAGGGACTTGTAGAGGTAACTCTGAGGCAAGGCTCTGCTCTATTGATTTATCTTCATTATCATTATAAGCTTCGTACCTTTACATCAACTGTTTCTGGATCCCTGTTTCGCTCTGTTTTAATTCCACTTTTGTTATTGGTTGAGGAACAGGTTGTAAAACTATAAATTAAAAACTGAAAGCAAGCAAAGTATGAACTGAAGCACTGATACAAAAAGACTCCCTTTTAAAAAGAAGCAGCATAGGAATCCTGGATAGCTAAAGCAACTTCTAAGAGATGCGACCTGATTTATATCAGAGCTAATTGTTAAAACTGGAAGAGGCATAATTACAATAAAATGTTTGTTTCTATTCTGTTTAATACCAGCCTGTGCCTTCAGATTACAGGCTGGCGAGCCGCAAGTTATCCTCTCCTAACTGGGCACTTGTCTAAAATAGATGCACTATTTTTAGCAAGGTACTTAAGTATCTCAACTACAGCCTGTGCAGCAAAAGGCTGACATATGTCACTTTCCCATTCCAGGAGGAAAAATTCAATATTAAAAACAAGCACACATGCAAGACATCTTGACCGGATGCCTTGGGCTTTCAAATATTGTTTTTAGTTCTACCCTTAAAATAACAACATAAATATGGGAGGGAGGGTAAAAGAAAGGATGGACTGCTCATACAGGTCGATGAAGAGCCTACTGGGGGTGGGGAGAAGGGGGGAAATGCCACAAAATACTCCCCCCCCAGAGCCACAGCA
The DNA here is from genome assembly GCA_034641385.1 of Darevskia mixta. Taxonomy (NCBI): domain Eukaryota; kingdom Metazoa; phylum Chordata; class Lepidosauria; order Squamata; family Lacertidae; genus Darevskia; species Darevskia mixta. The sequence continues at coordinate 1,907,263 of JAWWNH010000242.1, forward strand.
ATGATTCCTTTCATTTTCAATACAAGACTCTAGAATAGCCTTCTGAAAAAGGCTTATGGGCTCCAAGGGGCAGAGCTTTTTTGATAGCCTTCCCCAATTCTGCTGATATTAGGTTGAACATATTAGTCCTATTGAAGTGTCCTAGAAACCAGGAAATATAATACAAGATGGGGAGCTCCAACCCCTATCTCCCAGTGTGAGTTGGAGGGCAGCTATCAGAAACAAGGGAGCCTTTGCAGCTGCTCCCCAACCAGTGCCAGATTTATGTATAAGCTAAACAAGCTATAGCTTAGGGCCCCTCTCTCTTGGGGGCCCCCAAAAAATTTAAAGGAAAAAAAAACTGGATGTACATTTCCAAAATATAAGATAAAAAAACAAATAGAATAAAACCTACATACAGCAACAGTGTTTTGTGTTGTGTAGGCTCCTATGATGTACCTGTAAGTAATGGGCCCCGCCTGCTATATAAAGGACCCCATCACCTTCAGTAGCTTAGGGCCGCATCGAACCTAAATCTGGCTCTGTTCCCAACTTGGGAGCAGAGCAGAATTGGAAGTGCCTCCAGAGTCCTTTTGCCCAAGCAAAATCCTTTACCTGCCCCACAGCTGACATCCTATATAGGACATCAGGTGGAAGCCAGGTGGGGCTGGCTTGACCTTGTGGGCCTATTGGGTGGGGCAGGCATGCATAACCAGGCCTGCGTTCCAGAGGCTCCCTGCCTCTGCTAGACACCTCTTTGTCATTTAAGACCTCAATACTCAACCTAGAACTCTCTCCTGAATAGAACTATGGTTTTGCCACTTGCACAGTTAAGCTCTGAGCTACAGATCGAGATCGAGATATGAACCACAAGTCATATAAAAGTAAGCAGTTGGGAGGAAAGGAGGGTATTTATTAAGCATTGCTCTATTTACTCAATCTGAAGCAATTCTGAAAGCTTCTGGATTCCCCTTTGAGAAAAAAAAACATTTAAAAAAATCACAACCAATAAATAATATTTTTTGCTTATTACATTAAAAAAATCGCCCTTTCACAGGGTGGGCACAGTTGGTACTGGTTTTTAAATATTACTTGTGTATTTTATGTTGTTTTATCATTGCTTTCAATGTTCATTATTTTGTAAAGTCACTCTAAAAAGCAACTAATAAATTAATATTTTTCCCAACCAAAACTACTGTCATTTGGATATCCTCAGTTTTTTATGCTGTTTTCTCTTTATGTAGATGTGAAGATAAGCCATATCTCATTGTCTTTCAAGTGCAACCATTTCCTCTCTTATAAGACACTCCCATTCAGTTGCCACCATCTGCGTCAAGAAATCTGTTTATCAAGGTATAAACATGAGCAAGTGGCAAATCCAGTTCCCCATTAAGAGTGGTCGCATTCACATGCCAGGTTATGCCATAAACCATGGATTAATGTACACAAATCAATCACACTTGCTTCACTCCTGCTCACTCCATTTGGGAGCTAAGAAGCCACAAACCCTGGTTTAGCATTACATGCGAACCAGGAATTGTGGTTTGTTAGACTCTGAACAAACCATGATAAGTTAAGGTCAGGGATAGTGGTTTCTGTCCTGCAGGAACAAGACAGACCACTGTGTAATAAGGGTGTAGCAGATAAAATCAATATATATTGTACAGTAGTTGACAGGCAAGGAGAGTCCGTCTTCTAATGCACCAGGGCTAAGGAATCTGCGGCCCCTCGGAAGTTGTCAGAACTCCAGCACCCATGGTGAATGGTCAGGGACAATGGGAGCTGTAGTCTAATGTCTGGAAGACCAGTTTTTCCATCACTTCCCCCGCCCCATGGTACAACAATACTTTTTGTTATTAGATTTTCCAGTTCACTCACAGTCTGCTGTCAGCAAAGGACTTACTAGTAATCTCCAGGGCACTGCTAAATTACACCATCCTGATCTGAGGCCACTTTCATTAGAATACTTGCTGTCATGATGATAGTTGGTCCAAACCTTTTCCCTAGGTAGGCTAGGTAGGTATTTGAACAGGGTTCTGCATGTCTAGACACTAAGAAAATATTCCTTTCAGATATGTGTATGGAGGTTTTCTGCTTCAGTATAAGTTCTGGAGCAGAACGCAAACGGCATCTAATCTCAAGTCCAGATTCATGGATCCTATTGAAGATGACGGACAGTACTTTGCTATAATGGGATATGCATTTGAATGTAGTCCATGAAGGCAGAGGTTCCTTTTGTGTCTAAATTGTTTTGTCTTCTTCCTTTAGAACATATTATAAACACTCATAATTCCAAGCATCCAAAAGCTGAAAAAAGAATCTTCCAGAAGGAAATGAAAAGTCAATTGAGTTTCTCAATAACTGTTTGCGGCAATTTGGAAAACTAAAATTTGGAATCCTGTCACTTTTGGAAGATTATCTAGTTTTGGGAGTACATATTTTTCTCCAACTGCTTTAAAGATTTACACAGATTCCTATTTTCCCATTTTTCAGGACTGGGACCACTGATGCACAACACAAGGGAGCCTCAGAGACTTTCTTAATTATGCAAATTTCTTTCTTCCTTTTCAGTGGCACTCCAACTGTATGAAATTAAGGGAATTGGGAATCTGTGGGGTGTTTGTACACCATCTAGTGTGGCATCAAATGTTTAATCAAGGTCTACCGGATCTTCTCCATGAATAGGCTATCCCTAGATTACTTCCCAGAATTCTCTGCAACACTCAGGGACTCCATAGCAGACCAGAAAACCTTCCTTGAAGTTAGAAAGTTTGGAAACTGGTACTACCAGTCTTTACTCACTGCTGCAGTTAGACACCAACTGATATTTCCCAACCTAAGCAATCAAGAAACAGACCATCCTTAAGCTGGATGGGCAAGCGCATCCAACTGCTGCATCAGCATTCTGTTATTATTATGCCTTAAAGCATCATGTAAAGCTCCAAATGCGCCTATGATTCAACATCAGAAAGACAGACAAGAGGACAATCCAACCACAGAAAAATATTTTCAAGTCCTAATGATTTTGTGCAAGAAAGGAGGCAAAGGGGTTAAGCATTTGTTACACTCTGCTGAAATTAGTAAGAGTACACCTAAGGCTATGTACATATTCGCGGAGAAAGCCCCATTTGACCTAATAGTTTATTCAGAAACATAACTGCTTCTAAATGATCTACACAAGTTTAATATGTAGATTTGCCACCTTCACTTTGGCTAGATGCTACCTTGGAGGTATTTAAGCAGAGGTTGGGTGGCCATCTTTCAGGGATGCCTTAGTTGAGATTCCTGCATTGCAGTGGGTTGGATTAGATGACCCTTGGGGTCCCTTCCAACACTACAATGCTACGATCCTATGACCTCAACTTCTACACTTCTTTACTGCAGCTTGCTCTTACAGCAAGTCACTTGCCCCAGTATGCAAGAAAGAGAAACTCATACAATGGAAATAGAAATGGCATTGACTACGGCAGAGGTTTTTAAACTGTGGCCTGTGGAAAGGCTACAGAACAGTCTGCACTTATTTTCCTTGATGCGATGATGGAGGACTGAATTATCAAAAGCCCCTAGGCCAAGCTCCATGGTTCTCATAATGCAGCGCTGGTTTTGATGACAATGGGAAAGAATGCCTTGCTTTTCACATCCTTGTACAAGATGGGATTTTCATCACTTGCCACCCTCAGATCCAAATACAAAAATAAGATGACGGCTGAACCCAACCGAAGGCTAAAGCTTACAAAGATTACACCTGACGTTTGCTCAGAAAACATTTGCACCTACCACACCGGGCAACAAGATCACAATTAATATAATGAGTTGCAAACATACTTTTGATTAGCAGAATGAGAAGTTTAAGTGGTCCAATAAGATGCCCAGAAAGGGGTTCATGAAATGAGTTTGGAAACTGTGCTAATGTAAAACAGTTGCTGTAACAACACACCAATGCAAGGGCGCAAAAGGAAGCAACGTTTTCCCTCTGCCAAAGCAGGTAATGTTCAACAAATAGACAAATGGGGGGGGGGGATTTGTAAGATGATGCTCTGAGTACACCCCCATGGATACCATCATCAAAACAGATGAAGAGGGAAGCAACAGCTGCCAAAGGATTGGGATATCTTTCTGCAAGCAGTGCCTACAAAACAGTAATAAGCAGCAGTAACCTTCAGAAGTGCCTTACATAATTTAAGGCCAGTTGATGGCCCTGCATTGTGCAGGGAAACCAAGCACTTTTCACCCTTGCATTCATGCCAAGAACCTCGGGGGGGGGGGCTTTTTTAAAAAAAGATGCACCATAATTCTGCGACCTCCACCACTGCTCTGGCTCCCCCCATGGCTATCGACCCATCGGAAACGGCGGTGAAGGGAAACAAAAAGTTTGGGAAATCCTTTTTGCACAACATATCCAGTGCCACCATGCGCAATCGTCGCCAACAGACAGTCCTCGCAACACAGCGGCCACAACGTGGCTGGCAAAACTCCGTCCGCGCAACTCTGAAGCCGGCGCCTTTCCAGCTCAGTCTTTCGCCCACAGCTGGGAGGAGACTCGTTTCTTACCGGACGAGGAGAACCCGAGCTCCCTTCCGCCCCGCGCCGGCCTCCGCCTTTTGCAAAAGTAGCCTCCTTGCGTGCGCTTTCTCGGGACAACCGCGGCCCCCGACCTGCACCAAGGGCAGCGGGAGGCGAGAAGCGCGCGCCGGAGCGGCGGCGATTGGGAGAGCCGGGCAAGCCCCTCCGCTCGGGTTACTTGCAGAAGGGGAGGAGGAGGAGGAGGAGGAGGAGGAAGGCTGGCTCCACCCTGATTTTATGATGCAATGTGGAAAGGGCACCGAGGCTCCGGAGAAGTCTCGCCCGCCTTTAAAGAAAAAAAGAAAGAAAGGAAAAAAGAACGCGAAAGCAGCCAGAAAACCTGGGCGCTGCATCCCCCCGGCCGCGCGCTTTGTGCGATGCTTCTCTCCCCCCCCCCGCGCCAAGGACCCCCTCGTGCCGCCAGACGCAGATCGGGCGGCGGGGCCGCGCGCGCAAAGTTGCCCGGAGGGACGCGGCTGGCGAGCGATCCTCCGCGCGCTTCGCCAACTCGCCTGAAAGTCGGCAAGCGCTTCCTTCCGAGCCCGCGCGGCCGGAGCGAGCAGCCCGAATCCGCAGCCGCTGGCGAAGGGGCGAGGATGACTTCTCCGCTCCCGGGACGGGGAGCGAGAGGAGCGTCCGCGAGAAACTTCCTCGCCTTTCTTAGTCCGAGAGAGGCAGAGGGGCCGCTGCGCTCCCGCCTCTCCGCCGCCACCGCGCGGCCCCTTCCGCGGCTGTGCCCGCCGCCCGCTCACCAGCAAGGTCCCGGGTCCGTCCCCCAGCAGCCCCTCGGCGCGCCCGCGTGGCTCCAGCTCGCCTTCCTCGGGCAAGCCGCGCGCCCCTCCGAGCAAGTTTCGGACCGGCCGGGCAAGAGGGAGAGAGGGAGGGACCCGGAGAGACGGGAAGGGGCAGCTCTTCCTCCGGGAGGAAGGGGAGGGGGATGCGCGGCGGCGCCCGCACGAAAAGCGGGTGGGGGGCAACGCCACCCTAGAATTAAGCGCCCCCCCAGGGGCGGGAGAAGGGGAGCCAAACCTGCGGCTGAGGCCGGCGAGCTTCCCTCCAGGCGTCCGTCCTCCAGCAACTCCGGGCTGCGCGCCGCCGCCGCCTTCTGCTGCTGCTGCTGCCCGCGCTTGCCTCGCTCCTCAGCTGACTCGCCTTCCCCGCTCCCAGGCATCGCCTCCGCCTCCGCCGGGCTTTAAACCCTCCCCCGCCGCCGTCCCCTCCTGCAGCTTGTTGCGCGCAGCCGCAACCGACGGCGCCCTGGACGCGCGGGTAGCAGGCACCGGGCAAGCCGGCGGCCGATCGGGCAAGAGGCGCACGGGGAGGGTCCGGGTCGCCGTCGCCTCTCGTCTTGCGCCGCCGGGGCTCCCTGGCAAGGCGAACCGAGCCTTCCGCCTCGGGGACCCGGCGCGGGCCGGACTTTCTTTGCGGGACTGCGCGAGGGCGCGCGGCGTTGGCGACTGGGTCGTCGTCTGCGCCAAGGGGCCGCTCCGAAAGGCGACGCCAGCCCCTTCCCCCTTCGGGCAGCCATGTTCTCGGCGGCCGGGCTGCGCGCTGCGAAGGGCCCTCGCTCCGGGGCGCAGCGGACGCCTGGCGGCCGGCGAGGGCAGGCCCACTCCCGGCCCCGGCATCTGCCCAGGAGGGCTGGGCCCTCTGGCGTCTCCCCGAAACCCCAGGCTTGCGATAACAGGAGAGAGGTCTGCTCCTGAGCCCTCTCTGCACAGCTTCTCTTCGGAAATGTTCCGGCCGCCTCTCCGCCGGTTCTTCTCGATAGATGGTCGCTGGATTTGAGCTACGGTGATAGTGGCTTCTGAATTGTGACAGCATTTTATTATTAGATTATAGTATTTGAGAGGCAACCTAAGGCCAAACACGTCGCTCAGATCCCCACCCCTTTTTTTTAAAGGGGGAATTACAGGTGAAGGGTCCCAAAAGCCTTTGGAATAGCTGGAGATGCCCCTGGGCAGCCTGGAAGGACCATTCCAGATAAGACATTCCTCCACCCGTACCCCCATCTCCTGCCGCACAGCATAAGGCAGGTATTGAGGTCGTGCGGGGAAAAGCAGCAAAAGGGGAAGGCAATATTTGGAACAGGAATGGAGAAGAGAAAGGGGGGCAGGGAGTGAACTGAAAGGATCCTGGGGGGGCCTTGAGAGATCTGGTGCAAGGCAACAAAGTTGTGGCTTACAGGAGTGCTCTGCTGTTTGTGTCCACCTGCTCAAATTTGTATGGCTATAAATCAACCTAAATGTTGCAAAACCACCAAATGTCTCCAATGACCATTCCCTTCAAAAGAAGCTAAACCCCCAAGAAAGTGCTGCCCCTGAATCTTTGGGGGGGTGTAGAAGAAGTGGTCTAGTGCAGTGTTCCCCAACCTTGGGTCTCCAGCTGTTTTCGGACTACAATTCCCATCATCCCTGACCACTGGTCTTGCTAGCAAGGGATGATGGGAGTTGTAGTCCAAAAACAGCTGGAGACCCAAGGTTGGGGAACACTGGTCTAGTGGATCACAGTTTTTATTAAGACCACACAACACTATTTTGACCAAGTGGTTCTGTATGTTGCCAGACACCACCTTTTGTCGTACGTGAATATCATGTCTTGCAAACACAAGTACTTTTGCAGGATCACAGCCTGGGCGCGTGGAATAAAAGAAGCATCTGCTGTGCAGCACAGTGTTTCTCTACAAACTCCATGGGGAAAGTATATTTAGTCTCTGCCCCCAGGGGTGGGGTGGGGGCAGGCTGGGGCATGGGCCAATGTGTGTTTCCACTTGGAACTTGTTGAGGTGCCCATGCTCCTCTCCAAGGAGCTTTGGAAGTTCGGGCCTTGCCAGAGTCACAAGGCTATTGGCATGAGCAGAAGGGCCAGAGCTAAAGGGGTCTTTGCTGGGGTTTTGGGCTCCCTATGGGGGTGGGAGAGAGACCCCAGCGCATTCCTCAAAGGGACCCTGGAAATGAATTTCAATTTTAAATATCTGACAAGGGAGAAAGACATCGCAGGCAGCGTGGGTCTTCTATGGAACTTGTTGCCCCACCACTCTGGGGTAAAAGTGACCAGCCTCTCTTTTTGAGGATGAAAATGTTAAGGCCAGGGCCAGCCCCCATGAGGCAAAGTGAGGCAACTGCCTCAGGTGGCAGGATCCACAGTGTAGCAGATCCAAATGCAGATCTTTATTCCCTCCCACTGCTCTGTACAGTAGTTCGAAAAAGGTTTTTGACACTGCCACTGGAGAATTAAAAGCAATTGAGCAACAAGAAGCTGGGGTCTTCCTTGACTCATCAAAGTTTAGCTCCACTGTGGCTCATTTCCAAGGGTAAGTGGACTGTATCTCCATTCCATTCCAGGAAAACAGCTGACCTTGTACAGGCATCTAAAATTGGCTTTCAGGTTATTAAAGTCTAAAGAGATGCCTGTTTGCCAATATTCATGAGTCAATAGGACTTACTCCCAGGTAAATGGGATTAGGATTGCAGGCTAAATTGTGTACAGTGTGACGTTAATGACATACATTTTATAGAAAATAAAATCACTTGAACTGGAATCAGGATAGCTGGTGGATTTTGGGACAGTTGCTTGTGACAATGAAGAACAGGCTCCATTTGAACAACTGTTAAAGGTTTCTGTGTACATTTCCTTGTAATTTTAAAAGCCTGCTCTGAAAGGATACACTAATGTTTGGAAGTACAAATGGTTTGCCTGATTCAGCAGTTGATAAAAAGTGTATGAGGAATATTTCTTGGGCATCCTGAAGTGGGCCTGTAGATATATTTAGGTGTTTTTTTGTGCAACAGCTGCATTGTTTGACACAAAACTGTTCTGTGATTTAAAAAACTTAGTGAGAAGGTCCACTGCAAAACTGGTTACAGTATATACAGGTGAAACTCGAAAAATTAGAATATCATGGAAAGGTTCATTTCTTTCAGTAATTCAACTTAAAAGGTGAAACTAATATATGAGATAGACTCATGACATACAAAGCGAGATATGTCAAACCTTTATTTGTTATAATTGTGATGATTATGGCGTACAGCTGATGAGAACCCCAAATTAACAATTTCAACTTTGGGGTTTTCATCAGCTGTATGCCATAATCATTACAATTATAACAAACAAAGGCTTGACATATCTCGCTTTCCATGTCATGAGTCTATCTCATATATTAAACTCCAGTAGCTAATGAAAACAATTGCTTACATAAATGGACTTTTCCACGATATTCTAATTTTTCGAGTTTCACCTGTATAGCTGTAGCAATGAAGCCTTGTATCAGCAGCTTATGAAGATCTTACCAGTGTCTGAGTGAATAAAGGCAGAATACTTCAGGAAAAGAACACTTAATTGGAAAATAAGCTGCAGCTTATTGGAAGGAAGATTGCCACTATCATGTATAAAGAGAGAGACATATTGATATAGATGAAACCCAATTCAAGGGGTTTTGATCTTTTTTGGTGATATTTCAGCATGCAGAATCCTATGCATCTGAGCTGCAAAAAAGAGTTTGTGAGGCATTGCAGCCCTTCTGTGTGGACAAAACCTGCTAAAGTCCAGATAAATAGGTCTGGCATCACAGGGCTGAATAGCTTTGAAATCTCTCCCCCTCCCTGCAAAAGAAACTGTTTTGAGGGAGAACTGGGTGGGGCAGGGAGAGAAAAGAATATGATGCTCTACCACATGGGTAGGCAAACTAAAGCCCGGGGGCCGGATCCAGCCCAATTGCCTTCTAAATCCAGCCCTGTGGATGGTCTGGGAATCAGCGTGTTTTTACATGAGTAGAATGTGTGCTTTTATTTAAAATGCATCTCTGGGTTATTTGGGGGGGCATAGGAATTCGTTCATTTTTCCCCTTGAAAATATAGTCCGGCCCCCCGCAAGGTCTGAGGGACAGTGGACCGGCCCCCTGCTGAAAAAGTTTGCTGACCCCTGCTCTAGCACAAATGGACCCAGAGAGTACTGATATTCTCAAACCAAGTGTGTCTCATGCCAGGGTGCTCGATGAAGAGACAAAAAGCTTCCCTAATAAAACATCCTTGTTTAACATTTAAAACCAGCAAAAAGAAAGAACTTTCCCCATCCCCCTTTGCTCTTGCTGTATCAGCCCTGGAGAGATAAGAGAGATCTGCTGGCCATAAATTTTACAAAGCAAGTGAGGAAACAATTGACAGTTCTATTTTCATGAAGCACTAGAAGATTCTGGAAGAAGAAGAAGCAGCTCTCATTATGCACATTAAAAACCAAGGTGCTCATGAGAGGGAACAGGCCAGGAGGAGGAGGTGTTGGAAGCAGAAGAGGTAAGGTTTCGTGAGCAGGAAGAAGCTGTGGCAGAGAGCAGTTCAGACTTCAGGGCGGAAGCAAAAGTTGGAGAGAAGGGGGGAACCAGAAGCTGTCGAAGAAGCCAGGGGGTCTCCCCCTTGTGCTGCAACCAGCTCCCCTCTCCCCTGGTCTCCCAGGACACTGAGAGAAATGAAAAGAGCAGAGCGGAGAACGGTTGTGCACAGACGCAGTTGGCGACTGGGAAACACCCTGGAGAGGAGAAGCCTTGGAGAGCGGTGGGAAGGCCATCAGCTCTTGCAAGTGCTTAATTGGGACAAGAGCTGCTGAGACCTGGGCTGTTTTGGCCACAATGCAGCCTGGCCCCCAGCAGAGACATAGTGCATGGTAGGCAGGCGGCGGTGGGGGGGGGATTTGGTGGGGCTCTTCACAGGGCTGGTGGGCTGCCATGGGCATGGAGGCTCTGCTGCTGGCTGTCCTGTTCGGCAGATGGCATGGGAGCCAACTCCTAGGCCCTGAGGGGTCTTTGCCCCCCAATAAAATATTTGAGGGACCAGGCCCCCTCAAGGTTGATGGGCATTGCCATTCAAATGGCATCATGTGATCGTTTATGTGCGGTGGGGCTTACCTGCCGTCCCCATATTTTATTTAAGTTGGCACCCCCCGCAGGTGGACTTGGGGGGGGGCTACCTGTCAGCGAGTGCAGTGGGTTGGACTAGATGACCCTAGGGGGACCCCTTCTACAGATCTCTCCCCGCCCTTAGTTAATGACCAGCCCAAAGGGGCCTTGTGTATGGTGGGGGTGGGGTGGAGGGATAGAGGTGGTGAGGAGGCCGAAGCGGCCATTAGCGCCCCCCCCCCCACTATGCTCTCGTCTTCTGTGTTTATTTACTGGCTTCACAAGAGTCTCGAATCATTTTGACTAGAAGCCTAAAATATTTTTATTTTTACCTCCTTTTAATTGTATATATTTAATCATATATATTCAGTTCTGTACATGAAATGGTATTAACTGTATTGTGAACACTTCAATTCACGCTATGGGGATTTATTTTGGTGGGTGGCTCGCAGTTTCTGTGGGGAAGTGCTCTTGCGGCCCACTCAGTCTGAGAGGTTGGGCTGCCCTGCTGTAGCCAGCTGCGCCGGGTGGTTTGCAAATGCCAAATAAGGATGCTTTATTAAATCAATGCTGAAAAGAAAGCTGTGTATCAAATCCTAAGTGTTGTGATCAAGCAGAAGAATTGGTCACGCGCAGTAATGCTCAACAGTGACTCTTGTTTGTTGGTTGGATGAATGTGAAAGCACAGGTAAACATCTCCTGATCCATGCAATTAGAGCTTTTGTGTTAAATAGAACAGGTTGTGCTGAGTCTTGTTGCATTGTTGTTCCTACAGGATAGATATTGGAGGTCTGACCATCATCTGGTTACTTGTGCTCCTAGTGGGGCATAGGTAGAAGATGGAGTATTGAAACCTGAGTGAAGAACCTGCTCTGCTGTGCAAACTTATTAAACCTTTACTTCCAATCATAGATTAGATTACCAATTACCATGGTATCCAGCATCATGCTTCCTTTTATCCATTGATGTTTAAAAAAATACCCGGTAAAAATGGAATGATGTGGCACTTGGAGACCAGATGCAACTTGACTCGTGTAAAAGGCCAATTTTGTCTTTCAAATATTAACAAGCAGAGACACAAAAGCATAATGGGCAGTATCGGGCACTTGAATCTGCAGCTTTGTTTCAAGTATGAAGAATTAGCCACAAATGTCAGTGAAGATAAAGAGTATGCCAAGTTGCTAAATAACTTGAAGGTAGGTAAACCAACTGCAGAAGAGAAAATAACAAGGGTTTGCCACATGTCCTCTTTTTTCCAGGCCCTCCTTTTCGTGATGAGAGTGGCCAGAGAGACCCATAGTTAAAAGTAGAAGTCGGCAAATGTGTCCCCTTTTTCCTCTTCAAAATATGGCAACACTAAAATAGCAGTGGAGAAGATACTGATTTTCTGTAGTCAGCCAACATATGAATAAAGCAGGAGACATATTTGTCTCATTAATAAATGAATATTTTTTTTCTTTGTATGTTTAATGGCAACTTTGAAAGAAGCTCACCAGTTCAAATGTTAATATGAGAAGAGGAAAACATAACTGAAACAGCAATAGAGGCTGCAGATAATATTCCACAGTATATGTTTGGGAAAACTGAACAAGAAATGTGAACTGGAACATGTTTTTAGAACTGTTGGAAGTGTGCAGAAATGCTCATGTTGTACTCTGGAGAAATCTATATGTTGGAAAAGGATTTAGTTAAATGTTGTGGGTTTCCAATATGACACATACCAAAAACAGGTGGAACATCTAATAATCAAATTTGACAGGGTTCCTGAACCAGAAATTAACTATAGAAGTGAGGAAAGGTTCCTCTCATCATATATGCTTTGAGCAAATTTACTAAGACCAAAAATTCAGAAAATGGTTGGTACTTCAGCAGAGTCTCATCTTGCCCTAATCTTGCAAGACAATGATCCTTACATAACCTTGCAGGTGGCAAGGTTCTTAAACTCTGTTTTGTCCCCAAAAAGGTGAAATGGCCAATTACATAACTACTAAAGGTCTTTCGCCATTTTTCCTTTTAGACTGCAGTTTTAATATCTTTGGGTGATGGTTACTTTTGACGGCCGTGCTACGATATTTTGCTACTGTGGTATCTCTGTATTTCTGTGTTATATGGTTTGCTTTATGTATGTTTACGTTTATGTTGATATATTTATATGGGCTTATAGCCGCAATAAATTTCTATTCTATTCATATATGCTTTGACATTATTTGTTTGTAAAATAAATAAATAAATACAAAGTTTATATACCGTTTCAGAAAAAAATACATCACAGTGATTTACAACAATATAAAACCAAACAATAACATTGTAAAAACAAGTAAAAAGCAAGAATAAATTAAAAATATAGACCATTGTGGGGGATGTACTCTCAATTGTTGGCATCATGGCTCCAGAGCTGCCTTTGGACAGTATTGTGGGTTTGGAGGAATGAGTTACGCAGCTTTAGAGCATGAAAGGTAACTGGCCTGCAGCTCTAACCCAGCATGCAGAGATGGATGTAATATATTGCACTTTATTTTTATAAAGGGTTTACTTTCCCTCATTGACATGATGAAGCAACTTCCCCAGAAGTTGTGCTGGTGCCAGGCTATTTAGCATCTTAGGCAAGGCTAACTACTTGCACCCGCTGCCCCTCAAAATGGCTAACTTCAGTTTTTAAAAAAATGTATTTCTTGTAGAAAAAATGCACAAAACTTTAAACTGCTAAATTTATCTCAAATTGCAAGACTAGGTAATAAAGCAATCTTTGGTTATCTTTATCAAATACAAATTAATGTGTTTTAGCACACAAATAATTCTGAATAATATTGTGAATTGTGAGGTTAAAATTTAAGTCTCTTAAAAGTTTCAATTTCAGGCACATCAAAACCTCTCTGTGTACCTTTTGCTTTGCAAAGTTTATCACCAATTCCTTCAGGTCAAGTGGCGATGCTTCCTCCAGTCTTTTGAACCTGTTTCTTCTAGGGCTGGTTCAACATTTTTTAGCTGAACAACTTACAGCAAAAACAAATAAACACAGGAGATGGACTTGGAGCAGCCGTTTTCCATTCTTGTCGTATACCCTTCAGATCCAAGACTACTGATAGTTGACTCGTCTGCTGATAACCCACTCACTACCTTCAAAGCAAATGATGTCAGAGAAAGGGAATTGCAGTCTGGAGAAGGCAAGTTGAGAGGAAGGAGTAGGAAGTTATCGATCCATAAGACTCTTGCTTTGTAACCTATCTTAATAATATCCAGATATGCTCCAATAGACATGAGGGGAAGATTCCATATATTGGCCCAAATGCAGGGACTGCAAACTAATATGCCGAGGTTAGAGTTGCAAAACTCCTACCCTGCTAGCAATCTGTTTTCTTATTCTGGGCCAGAGGAGCAAATAAAGCAGTTGCAGAACACACCAAGCTTGGCTGTGGAAGGTACAGTGTGTACAAAATGATTTATACAACTCCCCAGAGGAGGAGGAGACACGTGGTGGTGACTCCCTACTGACACCCCAAAAGAGGACATGTACATGTTTTCCCGGATGTATGGCAACCCTACTTTTAAATGCACACATTGAATCTCATTATTTATTTTTTTAACTTGACCCACCAACAGCCAACATCTGAAAAATACCAGTTATATGGTGCAACAATGCCATATTAATTCTGTTGGGCAGCTTTATGAAATCTGAACAGTGACGGAGAGCAAAGGAAGGAACAGTTCCATGCCCACCATCCCTGATTGAAAAACTTTATTTATATTGCATGCATATCCCACCTTGGTTTATGACACTGTACACAGTCCTCCCAATGTCTTCCTCACAGCATCCCTGTGAAGTAGACTAAGAGATAGCAACGGACCAAAATTCAGCCCTTAAGCTTAATGTTTAAGGGGGTGGTTGACTCTGATCTCTCCAGGTCTAATCAAACATTGCACCTCAGAATGAACACCTTTGGGGAACTCCTCCCCTCCTCGCTCTTACAAACTCACTCTGAAACTTTGCAGCTAGACTGATTTTATTTACACATATGTACAACCTGAGCCTAGATGGAGGCAGTTCAGAGCATTCACACCTCAAAAGGGTCCTATTCCTTCCATTGAGGCAGCTTCAGATTCAAAGAGACTCCAAACATCATGTTTGAACCTCTCCGCAGTATAAAACAGACAGATTGTAGAATTATAAGTTTTATCTATTTTTTATTTCCGAGTCAATCACATTTACCAGCTTTTTTCTTTGGTAGCATTGCTCAGCTGCAGCCTCATCAGAGGAGCTGAAGCTCTTTTTGTGGTTGCTTTAATTGGGATTTGATAGTACATGTTGAATTTATTTGATTATTATGTGAGAAGGCATAGAAGAAACCTGGCAAGACAAAAGGACATTTGTGTTTGGGTGGGTGCATGCATTATTTACAATGTAGAATGGCTGAGCAATTGCCTTGAATACTGATAGCTCGCCACTTTTTCCCCTCCTTTAGCTTAGCCTGAGACAGGCTAAAGGATTACAAATAATTTTATATGTATGACTTAGTGCTAATTAGGGGAAAGCCAATGTAAATGATGATGTATCAGGATTAACCCTCCATGTATCAAATTGCTCTGCAAACCAAGTGGTTATTGGCAGAGCAGCTTTCCCCCCCTCCATACAGCTTCAAGGTCACAAAGCTAGGTGGGAGAATGACAGACTTGCTCTTTTTGAGGTTGAATCCTGACAAGACAGAAGTACTGTTTTGGGGGGACAGGGGGCGGGTGGATGTGGGGGATTCCCTGGTCCTGAATGGGGTAGCTGTGCCCCTGAAGAACCAGGTGCGCAGCCTGGGAGTCATTTTGGACTCACAGCTGTCCATGGAGGCGCAGGTTAATTCTGTGTCCAGGGCGGCTGTCTACCAGCTCCATCTGGTACGCAGGCTGAGACCCTACCTGCCTGCAGACTGTCTCGCCAGAGTGGTGCATGCTCTAGTTATCTCCCTCTTGGACTACTGCAATGCGCTCTACGTGGGGCTACCTTTGAAGGTGACCCGGAAACTGCAATTAATCCAGAATGCGGCAGCTAGACTGGTGACTGGGAGTGGCCGCTGGGACCACATAACACTGATCCTGAGAGAACTACATTGGCTTCCAGTACATTTCCGAGCACAATTCAAAGTGTTGGTGCTGACCTTTAAAGCCCTAAACGGCCTCGGTCCTGAGATCCAGCGCCGAGGGCCTTCTGGCGGTTCCCTCACTGCGAGAAGCAAAGCTACAGGGAACCAGGCAGAGGGCCTTCTCGGTAGTGGCGCCCGCCCTGTGGAACGCCCTCCCACAAGAGGTTAAAGGATCAACAACTACATGACATTTAGAAAACACCTGAAGGCAGCCCTGTTTAGGGAAGTTTTTAATGATGCGCCAATGTATTTTAATGTTTGCTGGAAGCCGCCCAGAGTGGCTGGGGAGACCCAGTCAGATGGGTGGGGTACAAATAATAAATTATTATTATAATTATTATAATTATAATTATTATTGTTATTTTGGAAATCATTGCTAATTGTAGAATCTTATTTCTCTCGCAATGCAGCGGCCATCAGGTGAATCGAACTTCTCTCTCACAGGCATGACGACCTCTGAACCACTTTATGTAAGGAGCATATAGATAAGGATACAACCTCAAGGGAACTTGTAGTCAAAAGCATTTTTGTAAGCAAGTCATCATGTGGTTTTGTTAGGTGATGGCTGCTGTGTGTGTGGGTTAAGGCTGCTTTTAGCTCGTGCTGAGAGGGAGGTGGGTCTATCACCTATGAGCATTGGTGAAAGGAGGCATGTGGTAAGCAGGACGTGTGGTGGTGCAGAAGGGCCCCAAAGACTATAAGGACCTCACAAAACCCAGAAATATTCTTAAGGAATCATTTTTGACATACATGATTGTTATATGCTCATCTTGGTTATATTCTCCAACAAAAACATGACAGGTCTAAATATTCCAATCAGGGAAACCCATAATGGGAATGTCCTTTACTGGTTAATTATTTTATTAAAAGTTTTCCATAATACAGTAAGATATAGAAAATATAATGTAAATGAATGTAAATACAAATTGAATACAGTGTCCTCTGAAAGGTAGTTCTTAACCCTTACCACTTGCAGAAGGTAGCAGCTCCTCCCAGCTCTCACCTGGGATCTCTCTCCTCTCAGCCTCAACCACCATCATTTCCAGGTCCCTCCACCAACCATTTACTTACCCCCATAAGTGTACAATCTCTGATGACAGGCCCCAAGCAGAGGACACCAAGGAAGAAATGAAGGGGTGGGGGAAAAAGGAGAAAGAACAAGAAAGGGAAGGTGATAAAAAGAGAAAGGAAAAGGAAACAGTAACGAAAAACAGCAAGACAGACAGTCTGCCATTTCCTCCTCTGGAAGTACCATAATGGGAATTTCCCAGAGGCTAAGACATGCACTGACCTAGTGATGTCACTGCACATGTGTTATGTCATATCGACTTTCTGCTGCCTTTGCCATGGAGATCCCCAGTAGTCTCTCTCTCTCCATCTACTGTTTAAGATCAGAGTGACAACGTAAAGGCTCTTCTACAGCTGGTCTGCTGCATTTTTTCTTTATCACTTTTTTTTGAATGAGCACCAAAGCTTTCCAAAGTGGAACTATGTAGATGTTTCTGGAAATGCTGAGTTGCTGTATACATTTCTAAATGCTGCTGTCCACGGAGCAGAGTGAGTGGAGATAAGATTTGCTTTGCTCTGTGTGTGCTGTCTCTTGCATGCGTTTTGGACATACGTCTTGACATAAGGTATAAGCAGTAAGTTGAAATATGATGTAATGATGATAAATTTAAAGCAGTAAAAATAAAATACTAGCAGTGATGTAATATGCAAGCTGCACACTTACATTTGCCTTATCTCATATTACATTATTGCTAGTATTTTATATATTTTTCTTGCTGCATTATGTGAAGTAAGTAACTTTCATTCTAGTGGTGTTATGAAGTGTAAAAATAACTCATAGACTGAGAGGCACATGAATAAATTGCCAAAAGTCACCAGGGGTTTTCTTTACAACCAAAGGGAAAACGTGACTGTGAGAAATTTGCCATTAATGATGGGTGCAAAAAATGGCAAGAGGAAAGTGGACCCCAAATCTTCGACCCATGAGATCCACAGTGCTGCTTGTGAAGAATCAAAATGGCAAAATGCAGCTCCAACTGACACTGACTAAGCAAATTTTCATTTTTAAGACACTGGCAATATACCAACAACCATTGTGAAAATGGCCCATTTTAGGCAACAAACAACTAGCTAGAAGCTTTCTGAAAGCTACTATGAAATGACAACAAAATGTGCAGCCAAAATTGTTATTTGCTGTGCTACACTCCCTCTTTCAACAAAATTTACTGTAAACCTTTAGTTTTGGGAAAGGATGTGGATCTTTAATTACCGGAAAAAAGCACTCAAGAATCAAAGGCAAACATTAAAACACGTAAAGTTTAAGAAATATGGTCTGCACACGGAACTGTTGATATGTTGGATGCTTTGGCATGAAAAGAAGAAAACTATTGGAGACAGGTCCTTAAACGTATTGCCAGTGTGACCCTGACCTTTGCCACGCAGGACAGAGCATTTAGAGGCCATGCAGAAACTGCTTCAGCTGAGGGAGAGAACATGGACATTTTTTAATCAGTCACTCAATTGCTCTCAAAACATGATCCTCTGATTGAGGATGTTTATTGTAAACCAGGAGGAACAGTCAAGTACTTGCATCATCATGCTGAGCCAAAGGTGAACTGCTCCGGAAGCTTTGCTAACACCATCTTGGTAGTCAAGATAACCTCACAATTAATTATAGAATCATAGAAGGGATCCCAAGGGTCATCTAGTCCACCCCCTGCAATGCAGGCATTTCAGTTAAAGCATCCATGACAGGTGGCCATCCAACCTCTGCTTAACAACCTACAAGGAAGGAGAGTACACAACCATCCAACTAAATGACCCTCCGGATCCCTTCCAACTCTATGATTCTAGGATTGCTCCAACCAAGACTGGAGATAGAGTATAGTTTTTATTCTGCTGGCACCGCTGATCAAAAAAGTTCTTGCATCATTGTAGAAAATGGTGAAACATTTTCAGTGAGAGGAACTGGCACACCACAATCAACACTGCTTCTTTCATAGCACCTTTAATTCTCTAAAAAAGAAAGTATTATACCTTGCCAGCCTCATTTGTACAAAACTGAGATAAGTATGACACATAAAACTTGTTGTTTCTTTTATTTGTGGCACTAAATTCAATTAGTATTTTACATTATATAATATGCAGCCACAGGATTGCAGATGGCTAACAGTACACTTTGAAAGGTTAGCAACATTACACAGTGCCTTTAAAAATCACTTTGGACTACGTCCAGTGCTGTAATTATTATTAAACAAAAAACATGTATTAAGGTGCATTTTAAAAACTCTTTTGCAACATACAATAAATGTGTAAAACCCAGACAATGGTAATTCTTTATGCTAATTTTCTTATAAGAAAATATTTCAAAATATGTACATCATCTATGAAAGTAGCTTAATTTGTTTAAAAACATGCCATTTAAAAATGTTAGGGCCTTAACTGAAGAGAAATCAGGCTTCGTATGTGAGGTGAGCATAAGCCCATTGAAGGGGGCTGGAATCCTGACCCACTAGCAGCAGTTTTGGAAACAAATTATAGCCAGTAGTTCCCAGGAAGCAGTATTAATAGCACATTTAATTGCACTTTGATGTGGGGTACATCTACTGGAAAGTTATCTCTTCATGTCCCACTAAAATAAATGGGAGTTGTGCAAGATAAGAATAAGAATAAGGTAATGATAATCTTGTACAGCCCCCTTAGGGTGAAGGGTGGGTAATAATAATTAGCCACCCTTCACCCTAAGGTCCCAAGGTGGGATACACAACAAAATACAATACTAATAACAGTTCAAAACAACTACAAAGATAAGGTGGGTCTTAAAAATATACACATCAAGTGTCAAACGCCAGGATAGAGGGCTGTTGCCTTCAACATTTGCCAGAAGCTGTGCAGGGAACGTGCCAGTTCCCCTACTAAGACACCCCCACACATGCCCTCTGCTGGGCTGCCACCTCCCCTTGGGGCTCAGCATATCTGCAGATGTTAGTATTATGGACTTTAAAAGGTAAAGGGGCCCCTGACCATTAGGTCCAGTCGCGGACGACTCTGGGGTTGCGGCGCTCATCTCGCATTATTGGCTGAGGGAGCCAGCGTACAGCTTCCAGGTCATGGGGCCAGCATGACTAAGCCGCTTCTGGCGAACCAGAGCAGTGCATGGAAACGCCGTTTACCTTCCCGCCGGAGCGGTACCTATTGATCTACTTGCACTTTGACATGCTTTCGAACTGCTAGGTTGGCAGGAGCTGTGACCGAGCAACGGGAGCTCACCCCGTCACGGCGATTCGAACTGCCGACCTGATCGGCAAGCCCTAGGCTCTGTGGTTTAGACCACAGCGCCACCCGTGTCCCAGTATTATGGACTTTATATCACCTAAAACTGCCTGTCAAATGGATCCCTAGTGATCTCTGAATCTCTAGTGATAACTAGCTTGGTCAAAACGTTGCAGATAATAAATCTTGCTTGATTGTAAAAAGCAGTGACTTCAGCATGTGGTAATTTGAACCACTGAGTTTCCGTCATAATCCCTCCATCCCATTTTAACAGATCTATAGTCTGTATACTCTGAGGTTTTAAATTGCTTTTGTTTTTAAAAAGAAATTAACTAAATGGCCCAGAACAGCTACGTATGTTTAACTGTGAACAAGCAAATATATGTTGGTGCTGAGTACACACAGCAAAAAGTGTTCGTCAGCTAATTAACCTGCCATTGAGAATAGTTTTATTGGCACGGTTTGACTATTTGGGGGCAAGGGACCCACAAATCCTTGGCACAGAAGCTGTGTAGCAACCTGTGAACCAAATAAAAAATAGAGAGAAACACAGAAAATGCAGCTTATTTTTGGCCTGTAAACTTCTTGGAATGCTTTCGCCATGGGTGGGTGTCCATTCAAACCAGTAAGAAATGCATGAGAAATTGCATAATAAACAGGTGACTGGAGCATTTAGTGTTCAAACAAGCAGAGGGACCTGAAATAAAATAAATATATATTGTAATTTATATTTTCAGTCTCAAAAATGACATTATTATGTGAACCTATCTTTGTATGTCTCGTCGTCAAACTGTGTTTCTACCACAACCCTCATTATATTTATTTAAAATTGCATACGCCCCAATTTGAAGCAAGTTTAAATGTGGCCTCAATTTCACACACAAATTGTTATCTGTCGCATTTGATCGCATTTTCCCTTGCTAAAATATTGAACAGAAGCGCAACAAATGTACTTAATTAGGAAATCTGATTGAAGATTGTTTCTCTCTCTCTCTCCAATAACTCCATCTCCTTCTACACTCATTTCTATTGTTCAGTATGGACTCTTTCACCATCTGGCAACTAAACATGAAGGTTTTTAAATATTGCAGTAAATCAGGCACGTCCAACAGGTAGATCGTGATCTACCGGTAGATCACTGGACGTCTATGGTAGATCACTGGTAGATCATTGGCTCCCCCCAAAGAAGCTGAACAACTGTGGCTCCCCTAATAAAGCTCAACATTTTAGCCCTGCACCCCCAAAAAACTGCGCTTTCCTTCTTTTGTAAAAAAAAAAAAAAGCTCAATAAGACCCCCCTCCTCCCTAACAAAAGCCTAACAACTTTGACCCGGATCCCTAAGAAACTGGCCTTCCTCCTTCCTAAAAAAAACACCTCAACAACTTTGACCTGAACCCCCCAAAAGGGGGTAGATCACTGCCAGTTTTTAACTCTGTGAGTAGATCGCAGTCTCTTGGGGGTTGGCCACTCCTGCAGTAAATAAATAAGGGTGGTATTCATTCAAGTTCTACTCAGAATAGACCTATTGAAATTAATGAACCTAACTTGGCCATGTTCATTAACTTCAGTGGGTCTACTCAGAAATAAACTCAGTTGAATACCATCCTACATACAATCAAACTTTCCAGGGGTAAGGAGCACCTTTATAGACGAACAGAGCAGGAAGTGAATTTTTAGTTTAGTTTATTATGTTTATTTATCTATTCATACACCCAGAAGTGTACTGAAGTGATGTATAATAATAAAATATGAAATATATAAACAATTTCATTGATCAATGCAAATACTGTTTCCCCCCTGTTGTCCATTCCACACCTTTTATTGAATTCTGTGGTCTCCAATACAGGACACCATATTTGACCTTAACAGATGAGGGAAAACATACAAAGGGGGCCCAGGCTGAACAAGAAACCAGCCTCACCAACATTATCTCCCTGTGACCTTTGACGTCATGGTTTGTACAGCGTTGTTGTTTACAGAAATACAACAGACTTTGAAAGCTACAGATTTCTTCTCCAATGACTAATGATTTTCTGTGGTTTGTACTGTCTTACGAAATGACTTGAAAGCTGCAACATTTAGTTTATAACTTTTGTGGGTTTGTTTTCCTTTAGAGGGCAAGCAGATAAGTTTATGCATTTGCATGCTTGTTGTGGTAAGATCTGAGGTGGGAAAATTCCATCTGCATTTGCAAACACACCCGTGATCACTTTCTGGGATGGTGACCCTGGCCTTAATCTGGAGTGGCTCCTGGTGTGAGCCAACTGAGAGCAGTGACTATACTTCGATGGAATAACAATGTCGTGCAAATGGCCAGTTACCAAGAAAATTCAACATGAACATATTAAGCTCTGAAATAGGAAGCTTTCCCCAAAATGAGGAGATTGGGGGAAATGAAGCTGAAAGGCAAAGTCTAAAGGGTCAAATCATTCTAAAAATAACTGGGAATAGGTGCTGGTGCGCAGCTGCACGGGAGGTGCCAGTGTTTACCGTATTTTTCGCTCTATAAGGCACACCTGACCATAGGACGCACCTAGTTTTTAGAGGGGGGAAAGCCCCATTTTTTTGAGGATCAGCTCAAATTTCTGTAGCTTCTTTTGCAAAGGAGAAAAGCCCCATTTTTTTGAGGATCAGCTCAAATTTCTGCAGCTTCTTTTGCAAAGGAGAAAAGCCCCATTTCTGGAGGATCAGCTCAAAGTTGTTGAGCTTACTTTGCAAAGGGAAAAAACCCTGTTTTATGGGGTTTAACTCACAGTTCTGCAGCTTCAGGAAGCCATTTCTACAATTTCCAGACAGATAATCTACTCAGCCAGTCACATGTCGCTGGGGAAACAGCCTCCCTCTGCAAGGGGGTGGGGCTGGAATCTCTCTCCCTTATCTCTCTCCCCGATCGTTTGCTGAGCAGCTGCTCAGCAGGCTTCCTTTCAACACCCCCTTCTCTCTCTCTCTTTTTTTTAAAAAAGCACGATCTGCTTTTGCCCCTGGGCAGTTCAGCTCCAGAGACCACACATTCGCTCCATAAGACGCACAGACATTTCCCCTTACTTTTTAGGAGGAAAAAAGTGTGTCTTATGGAGCGAAAAATACGGTAAATTGGCCCTAAGATCTGGACCACAAAAGGGAGTCTTACTGTGACAGAAGGAGAACACAACCAGAAGGCCCAAAGTCTTACCAGTTATGGTATTCAATTTGTAAGAGTTGCTTCTAATCGATGTGAGAATACTGTGTGTATGAAAGCCTAATTTTATTGTCCAATGAGACTGAACACAGGATGCTCCAGATTTTCTGAGGAGCCACACTAAGTTGCATGACAAACACTCACAGAAATCACGTAATAGGTCATTTAGCCTGCTGTCTGACCCTAGGCTATCTTCATTTCGCTGAAATTTGAATTATTTCACTTCTACTCCTTTCCTGCTTGTGCCAAACAAGCACACCTGCTTCCTTATCTTGCATTCAACCACAGGCCCAAACCATGCCTCCTCCTGTTCATATTCTGCCTTAGAAAGAGGATTACCTTTCTCAAACGCGCTGCCCCAGTTCCCGAGCGGATTGCTTCCATTAGCGCCTGCCTTGCATCCGCGGGGCTGTCTGTTCTTGGACTTGCAATGTACCTAGGAGTTTTCATTGTCACTTGAGGTGGAGGAGGAGGAGGAGGTGGCGGCAGCTGATTCCCCCGTTGCTCTGTTGTAGAGGCCTCTCTGTTTTGCAAGGCTGCTTCTGCTTTTTGGAAACTCTGCAGCTCTTCAGAAGCAGATGAAGAGATCTACCATGGAGAAAAATGAAAGGGGGGGGGGAGGTCATAGTAGGCTTAACGGAACAATGATACTGGGTGCATATTGTTACACACCTCCCCAATCTCAAAGCGGTGTGAGATTCCAGGGGTTCCAGGCGCTTACCCAGGGTCCACGTTTCCTTTTGGGAATGAGGCACAGCGGAGACGGTTGGTGTCTTTAAGATATATGGTTTATTTACAGATATTTACAACCTGAGCCTATAATGGAGGGGTTCAGAGCATCAACACCCCAAGAGGTTCTTGCTTCTCCCACAGCCACAGCCTGGGATTCAATCAGAAATCAGTCATGGCTTTCTCTCTGCCTTTTCAGCAAACCTTGCACTCAAACTCCAGCTTTGTCTAAGAGCTGGAGGAGGGATCCCACCCATTTGCCGTCTGTCACAGAGCCCCTCCTCTCTTTTGCTCTCTTAATGGCCCATCATCTTTCCTTTGTTTTCTTAATGCTCAACACCTGAACACAGGAAGCTATCCTGGCTTATGTTTTAACACTTGCTGTATCCATGGGTTAGGCACGCACAAACTCATAACAATATTTTAATCTCTTCCCTTCAGGACAATTTTGCCTTGTTCCATAGATGTAAACCTTGTAACAGTTCTTATTTCCCTATTAAATCACAGAATTGTAGAGTTGGAAGGGACTCCAAGGGTCATCTAGTCTAACTCCCTGCAACGCAGGAACATCTGTTCCCCTCTCACATCATTTAAAGGAACTGATGATTAAGATCAAGCATTTGGCCTTGAAGCAGGCTCAGAAATTCAATCCTGATTTATTTGTTTGAATTGTGGGATCCTGGAATTTATTTTGGCACATAAGGCAAAAATGTTGCCAGTTGGCCACTAAGTTAGGCTGAAAATGACAACAAGGAGTTTGGAATTAACATGATTTATTAGCCTTCCCTGGAAGCTTTATCAGAAACTAGTAACGGTGATAATTACTCTGTGCCTTCAAACTTTGCTTGATTTTTTTTTATCTCAAAAAAGTATCATTTGAATCCTATTTTAAAAGGGAAAAAGGACTGAGCAAATCAATGAGGAATTCTTCCAGAATAATTAGCTTTTTACAGTGCATACACCTGCATTTCACTCTCAAACTGCAGTCAACCAAATTAAAAATTAAATATTCACACAATGGTTGACAGAAGCATAAGTATTGAGTTCTTCCTCAGTTTATAATTGCTAGATGCCATATCCGGGCAGCTCTATTTCCTATACTGCAAAGGCAGAGTACAGGAACTGCTAAAGTCTCAGACCACTCTCAGGTGCCAACAGTAGATGACTTCCTCTCAGCAGCTATAGGACAACCATCTCATACGAACGTAAGTGATTACTTTTTACCAGGTTAGACCATTTGCACATCTAGCCTTGTGTTGCACACTCTGACTGAGAGCAGCTATCCAGTCTCAGCTAGAGGTTGTTAATGTATTCTACCACAGAGTTAAGTTCCCATCCCTCAAAAACGTTTAGATTGATTTTTAAGTAAATAAATGTTTATTATCAGCTGCTACAGGTACAACTCTGTCAGAGAATCAGAAGTGATACATTCTGGTAGGAACGTACATGGCATGCCTACTCTGGCTTATTTATTTTTTACTTTCGGTTTGCTAATTCAAGCAGAGCTTCATTATTATAGCATTTCCAGGACAGGGATGACATAGTGCAAAGGATGAACAAGCTACTGAAAAGATGCAAGGTCTCTGTTCTTACCTTTCTCAACTTTGAGGCTCCACTGTGACCTCTAATGGCTGCCAGAAGGGCAGAGCGCTCATTCTCTTGTTCTGTGAACAGTGGCTTCTTCTCAGGCCCATTAGCCATGCTGGGTGAAATCTAGCATGCAACAAAACAGATATAAACAATTTATTTCTACCTAGTTTGGAAACAAGGTAATTTGAGCATCCGGAATGTCACTCAGTTGGAAGTTGGCTTACCTGACTTTGGCCTTTATCCAGCCTGAGTACACTGAAAAAATGGGATTTGTAGGAGTATGCCTTGTTTATCAGAGATGGAAAAATCAGTCTTGCCATCTGTATTATGTTCAACTAGATCTCTTCCATGCATTGCAGATCTATATTATTACTTTATTTTAATTTAATTTTTATCATATTTTATTCAATTGAGTATCCCTTTTAATCTATTTTACTGTTAGCAATTGTAAACCAGACTGTGCTGTTTCTGTTTTTGGTTGTTATGTATTTGGGCTTAAAGCCGAAATAAAATGAGTTGAGTATTATTACTTTTAATGAGTACAGTTTTAGTCTTATACTATATGCCATTTATAATTAGCTTCAATAGACACTTCTGCACATTCTGCTGCTTTAAAGAAGCGAAACATTAAGTTGCACAAAAAACACAGTGCAGAAGTGATAGTAGCCTGGTGTAGTATCTTGCCACTATATATTTTTAAAAAAGTAGAAACAACAGCTGTTATAAAACAGACTGGTGCCTGCTAAGGTTGAAAGGCAGGGCTCACTATTTAATAATAATAATAATAATAATAATAATAATAATAATAATAATAATAATAATAATTTATTTCTACCCCGCCCATCCAGCTGGGTTTCCCCAGCCACTCTTCTTTTAAGAAGTCTAAGAGCTGTTCCTGATGTTACAAAAAATTTCATACATCCAGTAAGAGACATTTCCTATAACATCCAAATATGTTTTCAGCTAAGTTTTTTTTTTACCTTTCGGAGATTTTCTCTTCCTCCTGCATTCTGGATGGCTTCCATTAAAGCACTGTGTACAGATGTATCTTTTGGAAGTGGCTTCTGGATGACTGGCTTAAACTTCTTCTTTGGCCCAAAAACTTTATTATCACCTCCGACATCGGACTCTACCCTTTTGCTTTCACATGCACTGCCAAGTCTTTCATCTTTTTCTGAAACTACATGATTAACAATAGTTGTTCTATTGAACTCTGATGGTCTACTGTTGATAGGATGCCCCTTGGATGACTTCACAGAAGAGCTGGAAGTGATGGAAGATGAGAAACTGTTGGATGATCTAAGGAAGAAGGGACAGTTAGCCTCATCTGTTTGCTCCCTCTGATTAAATATAGAAGGTGTCTCTCTAACAACTACATTTTCTATTGAACCCCAGCTGGGCTTCTCTCCTGTGAGACCACCATCTTTAGAATGTATTGTGGTAAATGGCTCCCTGTAGCAATGAGTGCTATTTCTTATCTTGGAATGAGCACCAAGTGGTAGAGTATTTGATGCATTTTGGCTGCAACTGAAGATATCTACGTAAGATTTTTTTGTTTCTGCTGGCTGCATTTCTACTGGGCAGGTTTTGGCCAAAATAATGCATCTTTTGGGAAGTGGTTCTGTTTCAGTTTCTACCACTTTTCCATCCCTCGTCTCTTCTACTTTGTCATGCCTTTCTTGATTGGTTTTAAACTGGAGTGGATCGATGCATTTTGCAATGGCAGAGGCTACGTAATGGCTTGATGTTCTTCTTTGGGGCTTCTGAAATGGGAGCTCCATCTTATCTGTCTTGACCACTGGAGTCGTTAGCATTTTAACGGAAGACTGTGTGGCATAAATGAGTGGCTTCCCCCCGCAAGGCCCAACATTATTGTCAACTGTCCTGGAACCAGTTAGTGGTGCTTTTGCTGCCTTCAGACTTGCAAGGGAGTCAGGCTTTGTTTCACCTATTTTACGGAGGGGTTTGAAATTGGTGATGACTGCTGGCTTAGTGGGAAAGCCTACTGGGGACTCCCCCAATGGTGTTTTCATAGAATTTGATCTCCAGTATGCTTTGGCTCTCCCAATGAGAGTTTCCTCTGTTTCACTTGAAGTCATATTTACCGCGACCTTTTTCATACTACCAGCATTTGGAGCCACCAGGTTGCCCAATTCGTCTATTTTAATGGCACCAGTAGAAAGGGAGGCATCTCTGTCAAAATATTTCACTTCAGGTTTGGGAGGTACAACTTTAAAGGTGGTCAGACCTATTTTAGGTTCATAGTTTGTGATTCCATTGCGAACACGGTGACACCATAAAGATGGTGTAGGGATACTTTGCTGCTCATCTGGGTCTTTTGCTGATGCATATCTGAATTCCAATTCAGATTTAATTGTGCTTGGAAGTCCTTCCTTGGTATTATCCTCTTTCAATTGTTTTACTTTCTCATTTGTTCTATTTCTTTCACTCATAACAGTAAAGTTGGAAGAAATCACTTTGGATTTTTCAGACTCAGTACCATCTTTTGTGAGGATTTCCAGGGACACATCCTTCATGTTCGTTTTTTCACAGGAAGGTGTGTGTGTCTCCGATATATATATCTGCTCTTGCTCAGTTTGGCGTCCAAACTCTTCTTTAGGTGACTGTTGTTGTAATAAGCTCTTGGATAAATTGGAAGATATACCATCTACAGAGCCCTTGCGCAAAGAACCAGCATTATTATTTTCATGAGTAAGCTTCCCAAGGATAATGGGATCAGCTGAAATATCTTCAATAGCCCCTGTCTCAGAAAACAAAGGTTCTCCTTCCTCTCTAGTGGGGTGGATTATAATGTCATTTTCTGGAATTTCATCTATTATCGTCACTGGCACAGGAACTGGAACATCTTGGGCAGCCTCAGCATCCCGTGAAAAAGGGAGGGGTGAGCCATTCGTCTCACTAGATACAGATCCGCTTTCAGAATCATCCTGCATACTCTCCATCGCTGCAAAGAATACCAACAGCATCTTTCAAAACTATGAACCACGACATTATCCCAAAATATTATCACAATCGGGGGATAATAAACCAAGGGATTTTAACAGCAACACCCCTTATATTACAAACTCCAGCTGCAACAGCTGCTTGAGATGCAGTGTAGAGGGTTGTGGTTAGAAAATAAATAAAATAAAATAATAAAATCTCCATTGGGTGTGTTGAGTTGGTTGTATTATTTGAACACATCCATAATCTTTTAAGCACTTTTTAATTTATACACATTCATGCTAAACATTTGCCAATATGTCTTTTGCTAACTACACAGTGTATCCCAGCAAATGGAGCTACTCTGATATCTGGCCAGTCATGAAAATGTACTATGAGAATGTGCCAGCTACACAGTTTACATTACTGGGTAGTGAGTATAAAACAGAGAACATAGTCCTCATGAAAGCAAATTGTGTATATTATGCATTTGCACATTATGTTTTCCCAAATATCAACACAAAGAAAATTACTGGTAATAATTCATAAACTGGAAAATATAGCATTCCCCAAGCAGGCCGTGAGGCGCATTTGTGAGAAGCTATTAGAGAAAATTCCACTTGTCTGAAACATATAAAATACTGAATATCTATCTTAGTAACTGAATACGAATGATACTGTAGTCCTTTCCCCCCAGTTCTGTATAATATATATTTTTTGCAATGACCAGATAAAACAATAAGGAAAAATATGCTCTCTCCATCAATGCTGTAGATAACTAGACTTGTTTTTAAAACAGCAACAATCTGCTGAACTGAATTTCTTCAGCACACAGTTCCATGGAAAGTATGATAACGGAAAATTTGCATATCCAGTACTACTGGATTTATTAATTATCATTATTATTATTTTACTATCAAGGGCTACTCAACATCCTTTCAATGTAATGATCAAAGTAAATAACAATATTAAGAAATTCATGGGCTTGTTTCAGTTTTTCACTATACCCTCATAATATTTCGTAACAGATTGTTGTCTACTGTGAATAACCTCCCACTACAGTGCCCCAAAAGGTAAGACAAGTTGGCAATGGAAGTTGAACAATCTGATGAGGTATATGCTGCTACTAGATAGAGCCTGAGTTATGAGATCTTTCCCACCGCTATGGAGTTTCCCAGTTTGACTGCTCTCTTGTCTGCCTAACTGATGGATTGTCACCATTTGCCTTTTTCCTGCATTCTTTTTGCAATACAGATGTGCAAATTTAAACTTCAACCTACCCATTAGGTCTTTGTCCAATGCAGCCAAGGTCTGAGTAGCTATGAACACATCTGTGTTTTCAAACTTAGTTTCCATCATTTCGTCTTCATCCCTGCTACTGACAACAAAAGAAAATAACAAACTTAATTGGTCTCTAAGGTGCTACTGGAAGGATTTTTTTTATTTTGTTTCAACAAAAGAAAAGAAAAGGAATGAAAAGGTTGTTCCTTTTTTTCTATTGATACTGCATAACCAAATTTAAGCAATTTAACATCAACTTGTGTATGTGTGTGTATTGTTTCTTTTAACAGCTGAGAAAACCAGATTACATTTGTTTAGATAATGTTTGCACACCTATCTTGCTCTCAACAAAAATTTAACTGCAGCTTCTGTAGTGAAATACTTTGTATTGGAGAGAAAAAGAAAAGCATAATGTTCAAATTATTTTCCAGAATACAAAGTAGCTACTTGATTAATCACTTTCCAGACATCTCAATAAAATTTAGAAAATAGTAAGACATGGCAAACTGTTTAAATTTCTTCTGAAGCGCAAGGACTTAACTTGTAGGGTATCTGAATCTGGCTGTAATCCGGGGAGTAAACCCCACTAAATGCAACAGTATTTACTTCTGAGTAGGCATGGTTAGGATTGTGTTGTCAATCTCCTATCAAAGACCTGAAAGTGTCTCATTAAAATGTGCAAGAGAGAATGCTTTCCTGTATTTTGAAATGCTTAAATTCTGTAAATATTTTTTCTACCTGACCAAGTTCACTTGTCACTGGCTCAAACCCAGATTAACATAATCCACCCCCAAATCAATCTGTGCACATATTAGGGAGGGGTAGTACCTCTGGTCGGAGACACATCATGCTCCTTCTGAGGTAGTTTGTCCAGCTTTGGCCTCACCCTGCACTCTGTTGTCAGCATGCAACAGTGGCCAAACACCCTGGGAAATGGCTCTGACTGGCCGGCTAAACCACACAGATGTTGCTAGACCATAACTCCCCATCTTGCATGACGTGTGATGGGATGATGGGAACTGTTGTCACACAACACCTGCAGTGCACCACACTGGCTACCTCTGGTTTAACCTGGGTCTTACACAGACAAACACAATTCTGAAGATGAAACCGTTCCAGCCATTGTGTGTTTGGGGTTATAAAATGGTTATAAATGGGTTATAAAAAGGAGGGTCAAAAGCTCAGCCCATGAAACTGACAGTCAGGGAGAAAATGAAGCCTAAAGGGGAGGAAAAGAGAAACCAAATAAATTAAGGGGAAGAGAAACAAAAACTGAACTCTACTGTCTTCTTGTTGCCCAAGATGTTGGCAGCAGGATAGAAATAATGTGCAAGAGACTCTAAGCTGAGCAGTTAATGTGCATAACAACCAGCTATTGTGCACATTCACCAGGCCTCAATGAAGAGGGAATTGTGCACATTTCCTAGTTGATATACACAATTTCCATGGGAAATGTACATATCTCAGCTGAATTTTGTACAGTGGGCATGGGAGGTAGCAGCCTTTAATGTGAGTGACTCCAAACTTGGAGTGACACACATTTCTTTTTCTTGCAGTACTGTGCAAATCTGGTATAGTGGGAAAATACATTTCATTTTTTTTTAAAATGAAAGGGTGTATGTCAGGACGGGTAAATGAATACCTGCAGTTTTGGGCAAATCTAGAACACTGGGAAAACTTGCACTTATAAAATAAAAAGGTGCCTGTGCACAAATAACAAATGTTTGCATTAATGCTCACAATGGAACTCAGGTTTCTGGAACTTGTGGTGGGTGGGAAAATACTAATTGAAGGCGACGAGAACAAACTGTGTGGTTTCATCAGGCACCACCCACTAGTGTGGAAGGGAAACACAGACATAGATTTTGAAGGCATAAAATTTAAAGTGTTCATGGATGGATGGATGAAGGCAGACAAATGTGCACACCAAAATAGTGACGTACATACACATGACCCAGCCTAAATGAATCACAACTCCAACAAGCCATGTGATACCAAAATACTATGTTTTGCTCAAGCGTATTTAGCAATACACAGCACACTTAAAAACAAACCCATAACTTTCCTCCAGAGCTTTCCCCTTCGCCTCTAGACCTTTTTGTTGCTGACAGGCCTGCTCTGGCTTGCATTCAAGTAAAACACAAGGCCTTTTCCTGATAGTGTTTTACAGGTCAGATAACTATTACCAGTGGCTTTTTTCACACACTCTTTTTAATATAGGAAACAACACGATAAACTTAAAGAACTCTCCCCTCTAAAATAGAAGGTGCTGAAATCACACCACTCGGGAATTTCTTGAAGTAACAGATGGATTAGCAGAGGTTCACACAACAGGAATAGCAAAGGCCCAAAAGCACTAAATTATTGACTTTTGCATTTGTTAAACCAAGGCCACTATGTACTGTTGCTCCACTGCAGTCAGCCATATGCAAAAGCATGGGTTAAAATAGCACTTTGCCAAATCAACACTGTAGGAGCAAGGTCTTTATGAGAGAACTTGTGTGCAAAAGGGAACAATAAAACTACAAAAAGCTACTGTTAAGCCAAATGAAAGTCCTATTGGCAATTTATGGGTAGATGCTATAATACATAACAGGTGGTACAAAAAGAATGAATCTGAAATACTTGAAACAAGGTCATTAATAGAACGCGAAAGAAAACAGTGCTGAAAGCTTACGCAAAGCGGTTGTTAAAAGCGGGATCTGTGGCTAGGACCTGCATCGGTGCACCTCATTGGTGATCTGCATTGTCACCTCAACAAGTGACCAAAGGCAAGTTCCCATCAAGTCACATTTTCACTTATGCAATACTGGTTTGGTTTACAAGATCACTGAGATCATTCAAGTTCAGCAGAAAAATAAAAGGCCATATAAATACTAACATTATCAGATGCTAAAGGTAAAGGTAAAGGAACCCCTGACCATTAGGTCGAATCGTGTCCGACTCTGGGGTTGCGGCGCTCATCTTGCTTTATCTGGCGAACCAGAGCAGCGCATGGAAACACCGTTTACCTTCCCGCCAGAGTGGTACCTATTTATCTACTTGCACTTTGACGTGCTTTCGAACTGCTAGGTTGGCAGGAGCTGGGACCGAGCAACGGGAGCTCACCCCGTCGCAGGGATTCGAACTGCCGACATTCTGATTGGCAAGCCCTAGGCTCTGTGGTTTAACCCACAGTGCCACCTGGGTCCCTTATCAGATGCTATTTGCCACCAAAACTGTTATGCTCCACAGAAGATATAACAGAACTTGAGTGCTGTGGTTGAAGCAATGCAAAATACATGTGTTAGAACCCATCTCTATATGTTTGGCAAGTAATTATGTCACACGGTTGAACCTTTGTTCCAGAAGAGCCACAACTCGAACGAGGCAAATGGACATGACTGCGACTGCACCTGCTCTAATTCCTTCTCCGAGTGCTGCTTCTTCCACCCCTTCGGAAGGGGGAGAGTCAGCACCAAAAGAGTTCCCCCGATCCAATGAAGGGAGAATTTCAGCTTCGGGAGCAGAAACTTGAGGGTTATTTTCAACAGCAAGCCAAATGAGAGGAGGGCTTTGAGTTGACTGTGTTCCAAAAGCAAATGGGCCTTGAGGAGCAATCCTTGACTTTTTTTTTGCAGGAGGACAAGAACTATGAGAGTGTGAAGAGGAAAGAAAATATATCCTGGAACTGCTAGCTCTGGAAGATCAGTATGATCTCCACCCCCTAATCTCCTGGATTCATGTCTTGAGCCATGTCTGCTTTTTGACTTGTGACTGTCCTGCCGCATATGGGAGGACCTATCCCCTTTTTAACGTTAAAGGGAGGGGGGAAGCAGGAAGGGGGAAAGGAACCTGGATAAAGGAAAAGAAACAGGCTTCAAATGCCCAGACACACTCATGGGAAAAGGACAGAAAAGAGAAAATAACTCACAGAAAATATCAGAATCATATTTTTTTTTAAAAAACATAGTAAAAAAAAAGACCCTTCCTAACCCAACCATAAGCAAGGCAGCTCTGAGTGTGTGTGTCACAACTCCTCTCCCTGAAAGAGGAGGCAAAAGACTTGAAATACCCTGCCTATCCAGTTCAGTGGGAGGTGTCATCCTGTTAACCAAATGTTCTCCATTGCACACATGCTAACGGCATCTTGCATACACAAGAGGAAGGTATCAGCAAGCTTAGGGGAGCTGCAAGGTTTCCACGTACAAAAAAGCTTTAGACAAAAACAAAGTCTTAAGGGAGAAAACCCCAAAACATCCCAGTAAGGACTGGGCATGCCCAATGGTCAAGGAATGCTGACTGACATTGGGTTTTTTTGGGGGGGGGGAACAGAACAGAAAAGTACAAAGGATGGAACAGAACAGAGTGGCTGGAAACTCAAACGGGAGCATTCCAATATTTTCTTGAAGCTCCAATTTGCTAGTAAATGTTATGAATGTAATACAATTCTCTGAAGTGGTTTTTATTCTTTGATAAGGTTTGGCTGTAATTTTCATACGTGTTTACTAGTTTAAGGCTTCTATATCTGAGAATGAGGTGAATTTGTATTGATAAAATGCTTTTGAAACTCATTAAAATTTCCAGGACTTGTTTGCAAAGCATTTAATCTCCTCCCAATGCCAATCTTCCTATTCTCTTATATTCTGCTGAGGAATATCTTTTCTGTGGTCCAACTTTGACCAAGGCTACACAAGAAGCAGGCCTTGTTTATGGTACATCATCTTTTCGGGAGACTGTTTCCCACTTCCCACCTGATTTTTTTTCCTGCTTTATTAAAACTTATTCTGGCAGGCATCTGGCCTCCTGACTGGCTTAAAGTTCTTATATGGGCGAACCCTTATGTCATTTGCTTTTATCTGCCATATCTGTTTTTTCAAATCTGTATTTGCTGTTTTTAGCTTGTTATTTTATTGGTATTTGCTGTTAGTCACTCTGAGTATTTATATGATATAAATCTTACAATAAATATATCCTATATTATAATCTTCAAGTGTCCCTGCGTCCACCTGCAATTTTCTGTGTGTCACGGAAGTAAATTCTGCGCATGGCACAGACGGACGCAGGGATTGGAGGGGGCGGAGAGGGGGGCGGGACGACGCAGAGACACTTCCGGCCGGGCGAAACTGCGCCGCCATTGCCGGGGGGAAGCGGCGCAAAGCGCCGCTCCCGCTGCCGCCGCCGCCTAAAGGAGGCCCCCCGTCCGGCATGCGCCCTTCCCTGCGCGCTGCCCAGCCGGCGGGGGTCCGAGGTGAGGCCGCCGCCCGCCTATGGAGGCTCCCGCCACCGCCTGAAGGAGGCCCCCCATCCGGCACGCACCCTTCCCTGCGCGCTGCCCAGCCGGCGGGGGTCCGAGGCGAGGCGGCCTCCGAGGGAGCGTCAGCTCCTTAGGCTGCCCGTCCCTGCTGCTTTAGCAGCAGGGACAGGCAGCTCCAGGAGCCGGCTCTCCCTCGCCGGGAGCTGCAGCGCCGAGCGGGATGCATCCCGCCCGGCGCTGCTGCTCCCGCGGTCACTGAGCGACCGGCCGAGGGAGCAGGGACAGGCAGCTCCAGGAGCCGCCACTCCCTCGCCGGTAGCGCCCATAATTTTACGGGCTTAATATACTAGTTACTTAAGAATGGTTATGTGTCCCATAGACAGCGCCATCTTGAAAACTTGAAGGCAATAGATAAGTTTAGATATTTTTTTAAAAAAAATGTGCAGCCTGTCTTACTGTGCATGTGTTGAAGTACTTAAAGGCTGGTTAGCTTAATGTCTGTTTTGGAAAATTTGGTGGAAATTATTGCAGTGTATAAGCTACATAAAACTGTTTCAAGTTGAAATTGGGATTAAGCAAGAGTCAAAAATGGGTTGAGGTCAACAGTGAATTCTGCACTGTCATTTTGGCTTCTGCCTATTTATTCCAGGTAGGCTTGGCACAGTCGAAAGATGAAGGACAAGAATAATACACCCAACCTTTCCTGCAAAGCATGATTTGCTTCAGCTAAAAACACACAAATCTGTCTACCCTATCAACTTCAAAAGGCACCTCAGAGTGTATTACAATATACATGATTATTTGCAGCATTAGAGTCATTGGGGAATTCAGCCTGAAAAGCAGAACCCTGTAACAATGACAATTACCAAAATTTGCTATGAACACATGATCATAGGTTGTTTTGCATGCAAACCTTTTCATTAGGATAAGTCCTCAGGTGCCAGTTTGATGCTGGCTTCTGATACAGCAAGTAGACGTTAACAAAATTAGTTTGCAAAAGACTAGCATAAGCAGATGTCACTTCTCTAAATTGCCTCACAGATGAGACTAACCTTTGGGAAACGATTCCAGACTCATCACTACTGGAGAAAACATTCCTTACAGAGCACGTCTGTTCAACATACATGGAATCCATCTCGGTCAAGGTCTCCTGGGCCCCGATGGACTTGTCTCTTGACCTCACGCTGTCATTTTGAGACTCCAATGAGACAACGTCAGAGGGGGAACTCATAACACCTGAATCTTCTGTGGTGTCCTCTGAGGTAAAGCAGCTGCTAACAGAGATCGTGTCCTCTGTTTCTGACAGTTCCAGAGCTACATCTTCCATGCTAGAAATATCACGCGAAAGTTGTAAATTGCCTAGACGAAACATGGCAAACACAGTTAAATACCATTTGTCACTCTTTTGAAATAAATAACGCATTTAAAAAAGCCCCTCCTCCTCTGTTTATCAGAATGCATCACAAATGTGGAGTTTTTTTGTGGGCAGTGAATAGATCTTGGGAAAGTAGATTCTCTATGGTGAAATGTCAGATTTCCATGTACTTAAAAGAATGCTCTGCACCTGTCTCTTACATGAAAAATTCAGTGAATTTGACTAAAAATGGGGGAATTCTGTTGACCAGGAATAAATGAAATACTTCAGAAATAGTATACACAGTGAAACAACAGTGGTTATGCATTTAATATGGATAACTGTTATATCTTAATAGAAAATCCCCAGCAAGTGCAAAAGAAAAAAGGATAAACTGGGGTGCAGCTGCTCTATATGTCAAAAAGAACACAGGAGACCCAAATTTAGGAAATTAATATGAACAATATCTTTGATAGAATCACTGTGGGTGGAAGCACCAGACCCCTTCAAAATAATTTTGTACTGGAATATTTCAGTGCCCTCTTGATCAAAATATGGAGGATGAAGAAATAACTGAGGAACACAATCAAAGGTCGGAAATATTGTAAAAATGAGCGATCAACAAACCCTCACACTGACTGGGTAAATGTATAATCAGGATATGACAAAGAGGGCCATATTTCTAGATTTGACAAATGCACATTTGGCTGACAAAAAGGGGAGTAAACCTTTGACTTAATCCTGAGTGGTGCTCAGAACTTAAGATAAGATATACCGGTAAACTGTCAGACTACTTGGGAACGTGATGTTCTTAGTTTCAAAAATATTTATAAGTGAGAAGCTGTCCAGAAGTCAATGTGGTCACATTTAAATTGAAAAAGAATTTAAAAAAGCAAATGAAAAAGAATGAGGAAACTATTAGACACAACATTTTTTATTCAAATAGCAGGAAACCAGATAAAGGGAGTCAGACTGTAAAATGATTATGTGGTGAATTACGCAATTCTTTGAATCAGCCTTCACTGCTGAAGATGTTTGATAGATATTCATGCCTCAACTAGTAATTTTGCAACGAACTTCATCCAACAAGGGATGGTGTTCTAGAGCTAAATTGGTGAAACACAAATGAACATGTCACTGGGTCTTCATGGCAAATATCTCAAGAGTTCTTTAAGAGATCACAGGGAAAATTGACTCTCTGAATTGAGCTTGAATTCTAGTAAGGGTGGGTGGTTCCCATGTCCAGGAGATAAGTCAACTGCATGTACTGGACAAGATGGCACTCCCTCTGAAGGAGGAGGCTTGCAGCCTGGGGAGACTCCTTGACCCCCCCCCCTACCACTAGATGCCTAAGGGACCTCTGTGGCCAGGAGAGCGTTTTCCTAGCTCTGGATGTTGCGCCAGCTCCTTTCACTAATCCAATCAGTATTTATTGATGTTTCAATATGGCTTTTATGGATAAATTGGTTTATTTTGCTTTATAGGTTCTTTTCTGCCTTGTTATTTCCTTTATGAAAGGGTGGTTTAATAAATCTGTAAATAAAATTTTAAAAAACCCAAATTTTTAAACATTTGAGTGATCCTCCCATTGAAATCCGCACCAATTAAAAGTGTTCAGTTTTGAACAGACTTTGTCAATAAGCTGCAATCCGAACCACGCTTACCTAGAAGTAAATGGGACACAGAACACAGAGGGACTTACTTTTGAATAAACATGCACACAGGATGGTTCAAGGATGCTTTACAGGGCAATCCTAAATCTACTCAGAAGTAATTGCCATTGAATTCAAAGGGACTTATTCCCAGTTAATTGGGGCAAGGATTGCAGTCTTAATTTCTCTTATTTTAAGACTAATTTGGACATACAGGGTCAGATGCAAAATGTAGCTTTCGTTTAAAACAATATAAAACTGAAAAACTTTGCAAAGAACATCACAACCACCAGTTCTGAAAGCATAAATCTATTGAATTGTACATTTCAGCATTTTGTACATTTACTGAAATGAATCAAGTTTTTAACGGAACAATAGGTTTTCAGCAGTGAAGGCATTGTTGCATTTAAGCTATGTGTGCCTGTTAACTTAGATAAAGATCATTACAAGTTTTACAGAACCTCAGCAAGTTTGTTGCAAAGAAACAAGTAGATTATAAAGGAAAATTGGTTGGGTATTTTTTAAAAAAACATTTATTTTGGAGGGAGGTGATAGGGAATAATGACTATTGAAATAAAAAAAATCTCACAGTGAACATGTTTTTCAAATTGAGTTTTCCCCCCTGTTTTAGAATAATCAAAATGATTCATGTGTTTAGGGCATGCATTTGTTACATATCCAAAGTTTAAACTTTGAGTAAAGTGTTTGGGGATACCTGCATCTTTGTCAGTGAAATATTAAATAAAATTAAAGGACAAGTCTCCTTGGTTGAGATCATGCAGTACCCATTAAGCACAAAACTAAATTTCTGGCAGCACAATCAGTAAAACCTGAAAGGTTACAAATCACAATTAAAGCTCTGCAAATTCCAAAATTAATGACTGTGGGTGCTGCTAAAGGTTCCTGGCACTGCCTGGAATTTGGGAGGCAATGAGAAATCACCCAATTTCCAGCATTAGTATTGTGTGCCCCCACCAAATTAAAATCAAGTTACATATGATTTGTTTATTTATTTATGACATGGAGTACCGACCCATAACATAAAGTTATCTGGGTGATTTACAATAAATACGTTAAACACAATTTAAACAAAAAGTAAAATATAGTATTATCAAATCAAATGGAACACATACAAATAAGAAAGAAAGAGATTCAGAACAGCACTTATACAAACCACCCGTATTACAAGTAGAAAACATGATCAGGAAAAAAACCACGCTGAAATTATAAACAAAACTTTCTAGCCATTTAAAAAAAATAAAATGCTTGAAGTCCAGAAGAAAAGAGATACAACAGCAGAGCAGGAAAGTACACAAAGTAGACAGTCGTTTTTTAATAAATGCACAATGCATTACATGCTGATGTTCATTGGTGCGTATATAAAACCTAATGGCTCTCTCTGTTTCCATTAAAATGTCAGAGCAAAGGATGATTTGCAGCACTATTATCTATGCAGCCTCTAGAAGTAGCAAGCTAAAAAGAGGGTAGGCCAGCTCTGGGACAGCTTCCCAGAATGGTAGTGTTGCTCTTTATAATCTAACAAATTTATAAAAAAGTATGATAGCTGCATCTATGAACTTACATTTATTATCTTAGCTTTCAGATATACTTAGCAACTGTATTGACTTCCCTCTTGTTGAAATCACGGCGGAAGCTGTTTCAAGAAATGGCCGTGTTGGAAGTGTGCATAACTTAAAGGTCAGTAAGGATGAATTTACATTGCAATGAAAAACCTTTTACCCCAATTCCTTATTGCAGCCGCTTCCCCTCATACAGTGGTGGGCAAACATTTTGGCAAGCATTCCACAAATTCAAGTGTAAGATAGTGCCATTCTAGTGCATGGCATCTTATGCATTAGCCACAGTTAGTGCATCTGAAGGAGCGTCTCCACGCCCTATCGTTCAGTCCAGACACTGAGGTCCAGCTCCGAGGGCCTTCTTGCGGTTCCCTCACTGCGAGAAGTGAGGTTACAGGGAACCAGGCAGAGGGCCTTCTCGGTAGTGGCGCCCGCCCTGTGGAACGCCCTCCCAGCAGAGGTCAAAGCAATAAACAACTACCTGACATTTAGAAAATACCTGAAGGCAGCCCTGTTTAGGGAAGTTTTTAATCTGTGATATTCTAATGTATTTTGATATTTGTTGGAAGCCGCCCAGAGTGGCAGTGGCACGCCTCCCCCCTTTTTCCTTTCTTGCACTTACGTGCCACGCAGCCTTTTCCTGGCCTTGCTGCCACCATGGGAAAGGTGATTGCAAGCTAACTAGTCCAGGGCAGCAACACTGGAAGGCATTCTGCAGCCTGCTTCTTTTTACTTCTCTTTGTATTGGTGAAATTTATTTGTGCTTATGAAATCTATTTATGAAAATGAGATTTATGCAGCTCCTAAAACAGGGCAGAGACTCCAACTCATTGAAGGACAGTGCTATCTGCTCAAAGGACTCTGCAGTCCTGTTCAAGGCTCAGGGCTTATCCACACTTAACCTTTTACCCCACTCTTTCCAGGCAGGCATCTGCGCATTAACGCTCTGAGTGTGGGGCATGGTTGTGGGTTTTTTGCCCTGAGCTTTCCCCATGAAAACCTACTCTTTAAAATTTGAAAAAATAATTAATATTCAAATTCAATGAATAATTATAATGTGTTTGTGGGTGGGGAGGTTACTGGTTTGTTTACTGTGATGATGATGATGATGATGATGTATTTTGTATTCTCATTTTGTATTTTTATGTTGTGAACTGCCCTCCGATCTTCGGATGGAGGGCAGTATACAATTTTTTTTCATCATCATCATCATCAACATCATAATTTGAAGCTGAATCAGAGCAAATGTCAATTCAGGTTTTCCGCAGAATGGATGTTTGCTCCAATTGAGCTTTCAAGAGCAGATTTTCACAGGGAAAGCTCCAGAGCAAAAAGAAGGGCGCTTGGACACAAAGTTATAAAACATGGACCATTCTTGGAAAGAGCAGGTGGAAGGAAAGTGTGTATAAGCCCTCGGTTTGTTTGTTGTTGCAGCAACATTCCAATCTGTCTTTCAATCCAGGTGCTACCTGGAGCTATCCTGGGTGTTACTTATCTTGCTTCTTTGCCTTTGGGGCTTTGACCTCTGCTTTTTTCAACCTTGGTTATCTTGGTTACTCTCTGCTTTGTCTGACCTTGCCTGGGGGAACTTGACCTTTCTTTAACCAGACTTTGCTTCCTGAACCTTCCAGATGCTAATTGAATATGATGCAGACTCTTTGCCTAGCACAAGACCCCACTTGCGCTAGAAGTACCCCTTGCTGGGGCAGAATAGCAAGTGACTATACATGTACACTAAAGGTAAGTTGCTTTCATTCCCCACCCAGAAGTGTAACTTCTAGAAACTGTGGAGGTTGAACTTAGCTTTTTCTCAGCGGCAAAAGGGTACTTGAATTTCATCCTTCTGTAGCTGCTCTTTTCTCATTAAGCAAATAACCACCAGTGCATTTTTGAATGAGCTAGGTAATGCTGCTCTGAGGACGGCTTGGTTTAGTGCAGTGATGGGGAATATCTGCCCTGTGGGTGTAATGAGGTCTGGCAGGAATTCTAATTTGGCCCATAAGTCTGTTTTCACCAAACTATGCCCACCTGCCCCACACCTGATACTGGTGTGCAGTAGGTAAAGGTGCTGTTGCAAAGGATTATTCAGGAGTTTGAAGTGTGCTCCAGATTGTTCCTTGCCAAGTAGTGCTGCTTGGTGCTGACAGCAAGTCCCTTTGAAGTTTGTATCATAATGACACTAGGTGACTGACAGGTGGGCTGACCTACCCACCTGTCCATATGGCTTGCAGGTGAGCTCAAAAGTTGTATCCAGTCCCCCCCACCACTGGTTCACTTCCTTCTTTAAATATGAATTGACTTTGGGTTGTATACAGACCACCACTGACTCTGACCAACAGGCAGGTGTTTTTCATAACCCTGCCACCAGTGAATGACAGAATCTTTGGCCTCCTAAAGACAAGAGCCCACACACCTAGGAGCAAGCCCCATTTGAAGCCACATCTGTGTGGACACGCATAGGGGACTCAATATGTGTGTTATCTCAACCAGGTGACATGAGAATCATCCCCCAGTCTGGTCCTGGGAAGCATAGCCCCAAGGAAGTGAACTGAGGGATCATCTACACTTCCGTTTGCCCTGATGCCTTCCCTCAGGAAAACCTGTGCTTCAGCACTGAACTGGAACAAACAGCAACCAGATTTTCCATGGATTGCCATTTGTTCCAATTTAGTGCGAAAGAGTGGGTTTTCCAAAGGAAACTGGCAGGAGAAAGGCAAAACAGCTCGGACCCAGGTCTAGAAGGAGATGAGTAACTATATCACCTTTAGAAGAAATTTGAAGGCAGTCCTGTATTGGGAAGCTTTTTAATTGTGTAATGTTTTATTATGTTTTTATATGTGTTGGAACCCAGACAGATGGGCAGGGTACAAATAAATTATTATTATTATTAGCATAAGCATTAGCAGGGGACAAGTGGAAAACCACTTGGGCCTGTGCTTTCTAAGTGTGGATGAACCCCGAGTTGCGTTTCAATGCCAAAGTTCAGTTTAACCATGTATCTCAGAAAACGTTTAGACTTCCTTTTAAGAACAATTATTCTTAACAATAAACTTAAAAGGTTAAAGCTATTGGAAAAATGCTGGGGAGGTAATGTATAATAGTGTACAGATAGCATTGATTTCAAGATTTGTTATCCTGTTGTAAACCTGTGATAACTAAATAGTACGATGGGCCACATTTCTATGTTTAATGCTTATGGAAATTGCTATGATGCCTCCAAGCCAAATGTGTGCGCTATAAATTTGTTTTAACTTGTTTAGGTATTTCTCACCCATGTGAATGCTTGTGTGCATTCGCACACAGAGAAATGATTCCAAGGTGCAAGTCGTTCTGCAAAAAGGACTAATTATTCAATCCAGCACAACGTATTACATGATAAAAAAAAGTTCCAACACCTACAGCCTTTTCTGTGCATAATATAGCTCTGGCTGTGAACATCATTTCAGCTCATAAAACACATGCTTAACCATTAGCTTGAGTAAAAAATACATGCCGATCAACATACATGATCAACTTTCGCCGTTTCCAAAACACCTGCAATTCTGATAACTAGGAGCTGATTTTAAAAAAACAACAACAACACCCAAAACACCCACATAAGAATGCAATACTCTTGAAGGGAATATAAAAACAAAATTGTGGAATCAGATTTACCATGACACAAACAGTGGTTTAAAATAATTTGATACATACTAAACAGTATATACGGTAGTGTACTTATAGAATCACAAGAAAATAGTTAAAGACAGCAATAGCATGAAAAGTAGAGAAAATATGAATGTTTTTAAATGTGCCTTCTGTATTCCTATTATGTCTGATAGACCCTTAAGAGTGCATACATGTCTAGTCAGAATAAAATATTCATTCTCAATGGCCTATTCACTAGAAGCGTGTATGGCATTGCAATCCTTTGCACCTGGGAGTAAGTATCATTACTTTTCATAGACATGTATAAAATTGCACTGCACGCTGCTTACGGGGAAAGCAACAAAAAGCACCTTGTATTTTAACACCAAGTATACCTGTGTAGGCAGTTGTTACAGGACCATAGGAATAAAGCAAATGTTCTGAATATTTAAAAAAGTGTCGTCCTACAAACCAGGGGTGAGGAACCTTTGGCCTGTGAGACAAATTTGGCACGCTAGGCCTCGCCATTTGGCCCACTGACATGACATCAGATGAGGGCTTGTAGGAGTGGAGCTTGATTGACGGGCTTTGCAGGTGCTGCCAACTGGCACTTCAATGTATCAAATCACATGATGGGTGGTGACAGGTGATGGACGGATGGGTGGCTCCACCCACCAGTCAAATTCAGCCTGCAAGCTCAGCCCTGCTAAAGATCTGGCCTGTGAAGCCAAAAAGTCTCCTCTGCTCTATAACTAAAATGGGTGGAAAATGAGGAGTTACACCAAAAATAATGTGTTTTCAACAAAATGTTGCATATATGAAAAAGTTTAACGCCTCTATTGTGGATGAGGACTGTCTGGCTCTCCAGATGGCGTTGGACTCCATCTCCCATCAGCTTCGGACAGTGTGGTCAGGGATGATGGGAGTTGTTGTCTAACAAGATCTGCAGGGCTAAATGGTCCTCATCCCAAATCTAAATAAAACAAAATACTAGACTCAAAGAAGCAATACAAATACTGGATTAT
Organism: Darevskia mixta; assembly: GCA_034641385.1. Taxonomy (NCBI): domain Eukaryota; kingdom Metazoa; phylum Chordata; class Lepidosauria; order Squamata; family Lacertidae; genus Darevskia; species Darevskia mixta. Next base: position 1,951,292 of record JAWWNH010000242.1, read on the forward strand.
TTTGAATCAACATAACATATTGAGCAAGTCGCAGAATTTCTTTTCACTACTGAAGAAACTTTATCTCACAAAGGTGCAAGTGAAAACACTTTCTATTTGTTCAACGAAGGAGAAAAAGTCAGAAAGATGCCAATGAAGAAGGAGAAAAAGTCAGACAGATGCCATTCACACACAATTTTTTCCTCAGTGCGGGAAAAAGGAACATAAAAAGAATGAAGGCAGAAAGACAACGGGTTTCAGAGGTATGAAGATCATAGGAAGAGGCAAACTGTGTCAGACGGGCTTGGTACGTGAAGGGAATGATGCACAACAATAAACTGTTGGGGAGGGAAAACAAATAATATAATTAATGACTGAACAAAATATTTTAGGCTGCAATCTTACCTGAAGTGAGTCCCATTAAGTTCAATGGGGCTTAGTTCTTAGTAGATATGTATAGGATTAAACATCCAACACATTCCTTTATGACTGCTGCCAGCATGAGCAAAATTAATGCAGTTTTTTTAAATGGAATTGCAACTGTTCTAACGTACAGATGGCCCACTTTGGTATTCTCAGTAGCCACCCTACTCTGTAGACCTTAGTTTTGAAACTAAGATCGCGGAACCCTACAGTATGTAGGGCTGAAATCACAGTCCTCAAAGAAGAACTTGCAACTTGAATGGGAGATAGAAATATTAACCTCAGGTCCCTGCAACAGGGAGTTATTTCAGCAACTGGGGTGGGTAATGAAATTCATTCCCAGGCTTGGGAGAGAGCAGCATTATCAGCAGTGAGGATGGCTCTTTACTAACTTTAAAAAAAAATGGCTGCCATCAACAGCGGAGAGATCCTTTCTCATCAGTCCAGCCACTATTTCGTTTTCCCTCAGAATGACCTTGACACTAGGAATGCATAGATCGGTCTCTATCACACTTGTGTGCATTCATTCATACATCTGTTCCATCCAGCTTCTGCATTTATTTGCCAACGTTTTAACAATCTGCACAAAATTTGTATTTGAATAATATTTAATCACAAAAATATAACTAAATATATATTATTTCATTGCACACATTTCCAAACATATTTTATCCTGAAATACACATCTTGGTGCATCACAAAATTTGGACAAGTAAAAAATGTGTAGGGTAAGCACATCTTCTGTAATGCTTCTGTTGTAAATTGCTTAGATTTTTAAAAATGAAATTGTGGTAGACAAGTAAATGAAAGTTTCCTTGGTACTACAGCTTCTAGGACAGTAGGCAAGGAAGCTTTTCAGAGTTTGATTTCTGTATATATTGTAAACCGCCCTATCATCCTTGGATGAAGGGCAGCATAGAAATTTAATAAAGAAATAAAATAAATTCTAACCCTTAGAGTTTTCTGAAAGGTGCAGGCCATCCACGTCAGAATTCATAGAAATTAAATTCCTCAGGCATTGATAGTGTCGTTCTGGGGCAGTGTGGCAGGAAATGGGGGCTCCTATTTCCTCCCACAGTGCCCCAGAACACTACATCCAGAGCCGTTGTAGAGGAAACGAAATGGTGGCTTGGCTCCCAGTAGGAACACTCTGCTGTTGTCATTGCCTGTGGCAGTATCAAAATACAGTTTTAAAAGTTAGAAAACATCACTGTTGTTCCTAACTGTATGCCTCCCCGCCGCCCTACCCAGTGTCTAAGACTGAATCCCCCTCTCAAATCATCACGTGTGAATCAAGCAGCAAATCTGGACTTGCAACTCTATGATTCTATGACATTTGGGAGGGAGGATTTCAATGCAATTTCGTACAATGCATTGCATTCAGCCACAGGGAAGTGAAGGATGTTTTCTATTAAGCATGAATGGTGATAGCATTTTTTATGATTCCCCCTATACAAAAAGCTCCCTGCATGTAATAAAACAATGCATTAGATGGTTGGGAATCTTTTGGGCTTGGGGCAGATTACTCCAGTGGAAAGCTATTGAAGGCTACATTCCCCAAAACGGTCAGGGCCAGACATGCATACACACAACTCTTCCTATCTCCCCCTTATTCAGTGCCCTGGTTTATCAGCAGATCAGCTTTCAGGGGAGGGTATTTTCATCCCCATTATGATGCTGGGCTCGGGATGCTTGCTGGGATGTGGACAAAAATCAGGCCCACTCTTCAGATGATCAGCATCCATCATCTGGAGACCAGGGACAGCACATTTATATCTGGTGTGTGGTGGGCCCACAGAGAGTGTGGCTGGGGCAAGGGCGTGGCTGAGGAAGAGGGCTGGATGTGGAGGACTGTCAGGTGACAGTCAATCATCGTGGGAAAGGGAAGTCACTAATGAGGTTCAATCCTGTGGATTGTCACACCTCTACTTCGAGTCTATGACGTACATTCAAGCCAGAGCTGTGATTTCCCGGAGACTAAGTGATATTGCTAGGCAAGAAGATATAGCCCAGATAAAACCAGGGATGTTCCTAGGGGACCAGATCCATCAGACCATACCAGCCCCCTACCTTGCGGAAGTCCACTATGTGGAATACCGTAGACTTCTTACAGCGGCTAGATTAAATGCCCTTGATTCTGCGGTATTGTGGGGAAGGTACAGGGGAGTACCATACGCCCAGAGAACTTGTCATTGTGCCATGGGCGTGGTCAAGTCCACCGAACATATTCTCCTAACTTGCCCTTCTTATACAGAGCTTAGGCAAAATCTTATAGCTCCACTTTTAGTCCAATTTAGCTTCCTATCCAGAGAAAATCAGGTTTTATACTTGCTGAATAATGCTACTAGAAATACAGCCTCCTTGGTGGCCAAATTTCTTTTTTTAGCTTTCAAGCGTTGCAAGACTAAAATTGACTGTATTGACCTGGGGCTATCTGTCTAGCCCATTTTAGTGTTGGTTGTGTTTTAAAAACCCTCTCAGATGTTTTAACTTTGTATGGATAAATGTATCTTTTTCTGACTGACGGTCGAATAAAGGATGATGATGATGATGACTGTCAGGTCACATTACGCCAGCAGCCCAGAAGTTCCCAATCCCTGCATCAGAGTGACATGTTTACTACAAGTCCATCTGGTGAACCAAGAGCAAATCACAGAGCATGCAAGCCTAAGGTCTACTCCCGATCTCACCCCGATGGCCAAGTACTATCTGAACAGATTTATATTTCAAAACATTTCATGATGGCATAATATATTGTTATCTACGCATATAAGCACCACACAGAATTCAATGCAATCTTTTGACGACACTCCTATACGCACTTGTCTTGCAGTAAGTTTCACTGATCTCAATTGGACTTACTGCTGAATAGATTATAGTATTGCAACCAGTAAGTAATTCCCACAAACACAGTGGAAACTTACTCTCCAGTAAATATTTCTGATGAGGATGTTAATTCATTAAAATTTCTGCAAACCATGCATGTCACAAATCATTCTTTTAAGGCCAACACAGAATGAAAGTTCAACCAATCTCAAAATAATATACCGGTAATAGAGAAAAGCAGATTAATAAATTAAAGACAAAGACATCCATGGATCAGTAATGTTAGAAATGCACACAATACATATATATATGTATGCTTAGTGGTCCAAAATGATAGATCATTTAAGGAGAATAAAAAGGTCAAAGCACAAAATGGCAAGCAAGCACACTGCAACACTATAGGCTCCATTATAACAGAATTCAATAATGATCTATGTTCCACATAGTGTGAGAACAGCCATTATTTTACATTTCCAAATAAAAAATCTTTGGAAATGTGTAAACTTTGCTTTGGGATTTCCAAAGTAAGACACATGGTTGATGACCAGAAACAAAACTGACACAACTAGGTCATGATAGAAAAAATAAACCGAGCTTTGCAACACTGATTGAGCAGCAGTAGTCTTGTCAGGACAGGGGCCAATCCTGATCTCCTTTTCCTCAAATGCTGCCGCCACTCCTAAGCTTGGTCTGAGGGGAAGACTGTTACCTTTACTGGAGACTTCTAGGTGAGCCAAAACTTGCTCTTTACCCCCCAGAAACCTCAGGCAGACAGTAGCCTTGGAAATAGGTCCCACTGAGATCAAGAACATTTACTAACCTGAGGCTACAATCCTATATACTTGCCTGGGAATAAACCAAGTAGACACACTTAAAGGTAAAGGGACCCCTGACCATTAGGTCCAGTTGTGACCGACTCTGGGGTTGCGGCACTCATATCGCATTATTGGCTGAGGGAGCCGGCGTATAGCTTCCAGGTCATGTGGCCAGCATGACTAAGCTGCTTCTGGCGAACCAGAGCAGCGCACGGAAACGCCGTTTACCTTCCCGCCAGAGCGGTACCTATTTATCTACTTGCACTTTGACGTGCTTTCGAACTGCTAGGTTGACAGGAGCAAGGACCGAGCAACGGGAGCTCACCCCGTCGCGGGGATTCAAACTGCCGACCTTCGGATCGGCAAGCCCTAGGTTCTGTGGTTTAACCCACAGCGCCACCCGCGTCCCAAGACACACTTAGGATTGCACTAATTGTTTTTCTGGAGTGGTATCTGTATCTTTGTCAGAGAAAGAAATGCTACTTAAAAGTATTTATTTATTTATTAAGGTATATACCCTGCTGCATTGCAAAACATCTCAAAGCAGTTTACAAAATAGTAAAATGATAAAATCAAGAGAAATTCACAACCATACTTTAAGTCATACGAAAATCAAAATACTAAAACAGATGAAAATTACCATCTTTCTAAGCATCTGGGTAGACTTGTCTAAACAGGAATGTTTTTAACAGACATTGAAAAGAGTACAGTGAAGATGCCTGCTTGATGTTGATAGGCAGGGAGTTCCAAAGTTCAGATCCCTAAATGATTTCTTTACATGGACAAAGAGATATTTGCCAGAAGGCTTAGAAATTTTTTTTACCCAGGACCATGACTGGCAGCTAGGAATACCAAGTCGCTGTTCTTTTTATTTTGTCTGAACTGAGCATTGCTGTTTTGCAATGGGAGGTTTGGTTCCTTCCCACCAATTTCAGGATGGAGTGTGGTCTGAATGTAATATTGTCACTATGCCATAGATGTATTGATATACTGTTTTACGGTGTCTATGTTTTGAAAATAAAATATTGTAAAGAGAAAAAAATCACAACTGCATTACAACATTCATATACGTGCACATTTTGGATGGCTGTGTTTTGAATCTTGTAATTTTTTGGGAAAGTGAGGCTATGATAAATTCGGCTTTAAATGCAAACTGAATCAAATTTGTCCCCCATCCCTAACCTTAGCAAACACTAGTATTTCCTTGAACTTGCTCTCCGCATCTGGTTGGGTCCATTAGGCCACCGACTCTGGAACTTGGGTGTTAGGCTGGGGGAGAATCAGAGGTAGGCTCTTCAAACTCCCCACTCCCCTTAAGTGGCCTTGGATGGATGGGCTCAGGTCCCAGTTTTGTTACTGTGACAGAAATGTGGCCCCCACCAGTGCTGTCTCAAGTCAGCCTTCCTTCTTGCCCTGTCAGCAGATGGGTAGTCAGTAATATTGGGGGGCTCTGTCTGTGCAGTCCCAAACTGTCTGTAATAAAGAGGCAGGCTGCTTTAACCCAGACAATGGCTAGTTTTCATTATCTTTTCCCCTCTAATCTTGCTCCATCCCTGACTGCAGATGCAAATACACTTATAAAACTTCCATTAAAAAACAGTCAAAATTAACTGAAAAACTGTGGATTTTGTTCTTCATTCTTACTTTTTTAGCATTTAAAAATGCCATCTCCTCTCCCACTCCAAACACAGTTTCATACCTATGATAAGTCAGGTGCTTTTGAAAAAGGCAGAGCTGTAGACTGTAAATACTAGACAGATACGAGAACAAATGTGGGCTATTTAATATTATAACTCAAAAAAAGTATTTTTGTGGAAAATGGGCTACAATGTTAATTGAAAGCGAGGAAAAAAACAACAAAGCTATGTTGAAATGAGAGGAAACAACAAGAAAACCCAAAATAAATAAAAAAACTTTATAAAAAAAGAAACAAAAAACAAATAATGAATCTCATTTTAGTATCCAAATGCATGAAGTAAGATCATGATTGTTATCAGTAAAGAGTTGACATTCTTGAAACAAATATATTAGTCAAATTAATATAATGCATTGTGCATTTTTTAAAAAGGAGACAAACTGGAGAGGAAAGCACATGTATGACTGGAAAGAGAACAGAGGAAAGTCTGGAAAAGTCCCGTCCCCCGCCCCCCCCGCCATGGAAGTAAAGAAAAAGAAAAATGCAATTATTCAAACATACGTTTAGGTACCAGCTTGGGTGGGTCTGTAACATCGGCTTCACTGTACAATACGGTTGGATCCATAGTATTTCTGTCAGGAGGAGGGTATGGTGGGGGTGGGGGGATCACTAACTGGGGTGGGCCACGTGGGTTGCCTCTAGGAGGCTTTTGTGGCACATGCCGTCCATTACCTACAGAGGAATCAATTGGAATTTACTAGTTACTTTTATCATCAAGTCAAATAGACGTCTACTTTCCTCCAAGGATGGTGGGGTGGCAAATCCCTCCACATACTTTTTCTTGCAAATTAGTTGAGAGTAACAGGCCCAACAACACCAGTGAGCTGTTGGAGATTCATTCCCCATGTCTGCAGTCATGGGATTGTTGTCTATCACAAAGTGGGAAGTGACGGAGATAGGATGTTTGTGTTACTGTGTTCCATGAAGTGGGACTATTGTCCTTTGTTATTTCTATCTGCTGTATGATGCTAGAGAGAGAGGGAGCCATGTTGCAGTGCTCCGTGTGTGTTTATATGTAAATAAAGTAGATTAGCCAAAATGCTGAGTTGCTGAGGTCTGTTATGCATGCTGCAAAGACTCTGCAGACTCCTAAGTGTGCTGATGCTTCTTGGTCAGTCGCTGTGATGTTCAGGCAGAAGAAAGCTTTTGAAGCTCCCAAACGATCGACCAGGAGGGAGAGAACATGCCAGCCAGGCACGTGTCTCTGCCAGGGTCCTACACGAGAGTAGGAAGCTCCTGCTAACATGAGCTCCATGACTGAGAGGGGGTACTGGAATCAAGATCTCCTCAGGCTAAGCCTGACACTTTGCTCACTAAACCACATGACTGATTCTCTTTCAGTCAACATGTTCTGTGCAGCGACATGCAATTATCAGGGTATAATTCAAAAATTTAATTGTCACCAGTAAATATACAGAGGTTGAATAGGAATGGGTAGAACCCATAGGAGCCAACTCCTAGGGGCCAAGGTCCGTTTGCCCACCGAATATAATATTTGAGGGGGCCGGAGACCCCCAAAGTTGATGGGCATTGCCATTGAAATGGTGTGTGTGTGCTGCATCCTGTGATTGATTGTGCAGGCCAGGGCTTACCTGGGCGCCCTCAATATATTATTCAAGATGGTACCCCTTGTGGAAACAGTAAGGTTATAACATCCAGAGAGATTAAAAAGATGTACAATGTTCTAAAAAAAGGCCTTCATAACAACATTCTTTCTAGATATATAAACAAGCACATCAGTGATACCCCAGCTAATGGATTTCTATTGCTACTTAAAAATTGGAACACTAAATATGAGGTAATTTAGTGAAAATAAATATAGACATAAACCAAATGGTTTCTTCCAAAATGGGAGGCAGATGTAATGTAAGCAATTAAGAGTGTTCATTTATGCATGTACTGGTTGCTTTAGGGAACATGAGGCCATCAGATGGAATCTTAAATGCATCACAGAAGCTGTAACTTGATTAATTTAATGTACTGGTTGATTATTGCTGCTGTGTATGATTTCTCTCATAGGTTTTAGCAATCCATCAAATGGCAGCTTGCTAAGGATGTGACTAAGTATAATACCAAATGATTGTGTAGAATTTTCAGCTGAACTAAATTCATTCGAAATTTGGAAGAGTATGTCTTTTTTTTTGCCCTGGACTGATTTACAACTTATTATTTCTAGACATGGGACAATTTTGCCCATAATATCCAATATATACTCATGAAACAACAACCATTAAGTTGGGTTTTATTGTACTTGCATATATTTAATATACACAACTTTTTCATAAGTAATCTCTGTAGCTAGATAAAGGTGGAGGAATGTTGTCTGAGTACCTAAGAAGAATGTTAAATCACCAGGAGAGTGCTGTTTAATATTCAACATTACAATGAAAACTGAAATATAACCAATTATTTAACATACACTGTATGTTACACACTCTATCTGTCTATCCATCTACTCCAGCAGAGTTCTTCAACCAATTCATAAAATATAGATTATTTCTTATTTCCAGACTTTCATTCTGTCATGTTAATAATTTTCCAGATTACACTGTTTCTTGTCCAGGTGGGAGTATGTTACTATTAGTACTAATATATCACACAACTTGCAGATCAGCATAAAGCACATGCATCAGGTGCAATCATAACAAATGGTTCTTACCAACGGTGCTTTTCCTCTTGTCTTCCATTTCTTCTGTCCTGTTCTGCATTGGAGGAGTCGGTGGGGGAGGGGCACGCCGTTTTTTCTTCTGTAAATCATTTTGCGATTCGCTTGGGGAAATCTGCCAAAGATGTGAGGGGAGGAAAACTGTACTAAGTATTTGAACTATTGCTTTCGGGGAACTATAATTATCTTCAACACTTTCAATATCTGTGTATCTTTCAAAATGGCATTATGGGCCACAAAATGGGGTCTTGTAAATCTGCCAAAAATGTTGCCTGTTTTGGAAAAAAGGTATGTATTACAGCAAATAGAATAGCAGAGCTTCTTTTTCCCAATAACACACTCCACACTCCAAGTGTCAGCTGTCTCCTACCCTTTACAGAATGACCATGATAAAGACTTGGGGAGATTTCTTGGGGGACCCTAGTTGTGGGTGATTAAATTATTATGGACATAGTTAGCTGGGTGTGCAGACCACATGGTGAGTTGCCTGCCTGGTGAAAAAGTTTTGGATGTTGCACATTGTCTATGTAGCCTGGTGGGCAGTGCTGGGAATGTGTCAGTGGTGCCTATTTGGGTCAATAGAGAGCTGTTTGCCACCAAATGTACACACTGCAGGTGTGCACTGCTATTGTCGTAATTATGCCCTTGCCAGCAGACACACATTTGTCACATCACATTAATTTTTTAGGTGCACAGTTAAATCATCTTAGAAGCATACCTAGATATATGGCCTCGGTCCAGTATACCTGAAGGAGCGTCTCCACCCCCATCATTCTGCCTGGACCCTGAGGTCCAGCTCTGAGGGCGGTTCCTTCACTGCAAGAAGTGAGGTTACAGAGAACCAGGCAGAGGGCCTTCTTGGTAGTGGCACCTGCCCTGTGGAACATCCTGCCACCAGATGTCAAAGGAAAAAACAACTACCAGACTTTTAGAAGACATCTGAAGGCAGCCCTGTTTAGGGAAGCTTTTAATGTTTAACAGACTACCTGTACTGTATTTTAATATTTTGTGGGAAGCCACCCAGAATGGCTGGGGAAACCCAGCCAGATGGGCGGGGTATAAATAAATTATTATTATTATTATTCTTATTATTATTATTCTTATTCTTATTACTATTATTAATTTGCCATATATATGTACTAGTTTCTCATTTTCTCAAGACCATTCACCCCCTTGTAAATTGGGAATCTATTTCTTGAAACTTTGGGGAGATATTTCCTGCAGTGCAGATTTCTGACCATTTTCCTGGGTACATGGGCTGCGATCCCAATAGCCCTTCCATTCCAAGAAAGCAATTTCTCTACATGACAGATAAGGTGATGTCTGCCCTTAACAGCTGCAGTTTCCCAGCATTTTGGAGCTTGAGTGAACACTGGAAGCCTTTACATGTTAAACCAAAAGGGTTTTTGTCTGTGTGGTTACTTGAATGTAGTCCTTAGGTCTGGAGGTCTTGGGTCTGGAGATCATTCTAGCTTACCGTGCACAACTGCTGCAAGGATAATTGAGATGAAGTATGTGGAGTAGTTTGCAAAAGGGCTATAGAAATGCTATGCTCTATTGCACGACAGACATAGCTGTCAACTTTCTGATTTGAAAATAAGGGATTTTTAAAAACTTTCTGATTTGAAAATAAGGGATGCCGCGAGGGCGGTGCAATGGCACCAAGTAGCCTCGCCACCCTGCGCTCCAGAGGCTGCATGCGAACGGGTGAGCAAAAGAGCGAGCGCATAGACAGCAGGCAGGCTGTCTGTCTGGTTGGGCGTGAGGGTCTGGCTGCACAAGGCATGCAAGCTCCGCCCCCAGTCAGTCTCAGACGCCTTATTGGCAGCCGAGCAATGCAGCTGAGGAGCCTCCCTGGCCGGCAGGGAGGGAGAGGAGCTGCTTCCTTTGAAATCCAGGAAATTTAAGGGATATCAACAATCCAGGATAGCAGCGGGAAATGGCATTGGAATAAGGGAGTTTCCCGTGCAAAAAAAGGGAGGGTTGACAGCTATGACGACAGAGTCTGCATACTTGTGTGTGGCATCTCTAGGTAAAAGACTGAGAAGTCTAACTTATCTGATCAAGTTACAGGTAGGTAGCCGTGTTGGTCTGTCACAGTCAAAACAAAATAAAAAATAAAAAAATTCCTTCCAGTAGCACCTTAGAGACCAACTAAGTTTGTTCTTGGTATGAGCTTTCGTGAAGAAGTGTGCATGCACACGAAAGCTCATACCAAGAACAAACTTAGTTGGTGCTACTGGAAGGAATTTTTTTATTTTGTTTTATCTGATCAAGGTCACAAAGTCAAACCAGAAGTTTTTTCCCGCATGGCCATCACCTCCCTACAGCTTAACTCAATACGCAAAATGTAGTCTTGTTCCATTTCACACATGCAACTTAGTATATGACAAGTATACTATATAACTTAGTTCTGCATCATATATATCGTAATGTAAGTGGTAGGAGATTTGCCTTCCTCAATTGGTTCTCCTTTTTTCTGTACATTTTCCTGTACAACCCCCAGGAATGGTGCTTTGCTCTCGAAATATTTCTTGCAATGTGCGCTTGTATTTTTGCCATATTCGTGCTGGAGAGCCAACATCCATCAGAGCAGACATTTACTGCTTCGCATCAGGCAGCTTCAAATGTTCACATCCCTCCCCCACCCTTTGCAACACTTAGTCCTGGGCTGAATGTGTCTGCCAGGAAATGATATTCATAAACAAATTCCCTATGTTCAATGACTAAAGTAGTTTTGATTTCCTCTCTCTTTTTACCCAAGGAAGTTACTTTGCGGCACCAAATATTTTCACATGCACTGAAATGCGTAGATTACACATGTCTGCGTACGTTTGTTTTGGCAAGAAAAAAACGTGGCTTCCTCCGTTTCCCTAAATACAGTCCTTTTTGTCACCATCATTTAGAAAACAAGGAGCAAACTTATGCAGAAACCTCCAAAACCCACTAGATTTAATTTAGATTCAGGGTTAAAATTTATTTCCAACAATATTTGATGCTTTTGTGTAAAGAAAGGGAATAGCTCTCAATTAACTTATTTCATTTATATCCTGCCTTTCATTTTGGAACCGAAGGTGAGTTCCCAGGCACTCTTATCTCTTTTAAAAAAGTAATTTTATTACAATTTAAAAAGAGATCTACAAAGAATATCATCCAATATCTTTTTTTATCCAAACTAAAGCGTTAATCTAGATAAAAACAGATATCCAGAGGGAGGGAGAGAAGAAGAAGAAATAAAATAAAGAGAAAAGGGTAGAGATAGAGAGATAGAAAAAGGATTAAAAGGGGGGGAAATAAAGTTAAGAAACTAAAGAACTTTAGACTCTTCGTCTGTCAGCTATATATAAACATTATTCAACTCATCCACTCCAACATAACACCCAGCAAGACTACTTTCTATAAACCAACATTATCTTCAGCCTTCAAACCCAAATGTCATTATTTCATTTTCTTTTCCACACAAGAAGTCTAAAACAGGTTTCCAATATTTAGTAAATGTTAACAATGACATGTGAACTTTGCCATCTCAGCCAAGTCCAAACCATTCCTCCATTGGCCAAGACCAAGTGTAGTAGCCAGACAGTCTCTTATCCAAGCACTTAGACCAAGAACTGCTCAGCTTCAGAAAAGCTTTTGCATCCTATGCCTTCAGACCAAGTCCTGGCACTGATAGATTCAACAGTGCATTGAGATCCAATGTAATGTTGGCACAAAAAGTGGGAGATTTGGCACTGTTCTGCAAGCTATTATTATTGCACACATGTAACAATAAAAAAACTGAATACAACACGTGAATGATGCACAACACTTTTGCCCATGTAAGACACCCTTTGGATTTGGCCACAAGAACAGGGTTCCTGCTCATGGAATGGCTGCTGTGCCAGGGGGCTGCCACAACCAGATCACACCCCCTATGTTAGATTTCATTCATCGTTATTTGCTACGTTCTCCTAGGACGTGAGTGTGTAAATTAATGAAACTTAATTCAATAAATGAGTATTACTATACTGATACACCCTAGATGCTCATGCATCCCTGTCGATTTGCAAGCACTTTTAAAATAGAGTATTAGGCATAGGTTTAGCAGCCTGCTTCTTTAATCATGCAGGACCTACAACGCAAGACTCAACAGCAGCATCCATCCTAGATACCCATCCAGTCTCTGCAAAAGTCCTGTTGCTTCAGTGGCAGCTAGCCAGCATCACAACAGCAACAGGGCATGTTTTTGCATTGGGAAAAATTCTAGGAGTTTGAAGGCCAATTCACAGTTCCGTTTTTAGGACTCTGGTATAAACAGCACACCTGTATTTAAATGGCAAAACACACTGGTAACATTCATTAATTGTGAATGGTGTGTGTACATTATAAGTTGGACCTGGGAGAAAAATATGTTCCTACCAACACATTTGTTGGTGAAAAACCCACCTTTTAAACATACGTGCCATTCACAATTGATGTGTGTTCTTCCATTTCAACTTGGGCACTTTTTGGGTGCAAGTTCATGATGTTATCTCTTAATGGTTTAACTTCTCCTCATCTCTAGGCATGGCCATTTACTTCAGTTCTCTCCAAACCTATAGATGACAACTGATGGAGGGAAACCTCTGAAAGTCACCAAAGAGCTCCTAAGTTTTTCAAAATCCTTTCTTTGTTCTTGAGAAGGCAGTTTATACTACCTTGTCTGGAACAATCTGAGACACCCCTATAAAGGATTCAAACACTTTTGTGTCTTTGCTTGTCATACAATATTATCTGCTTTCAGAAAAGTGCAGGTCTTCTAAAATCTCAGTATGGCTTACACGTCTGACAAGCCTGGTGGACTTCGGTTTATTTGCAGAACATTTCTATGCTGCCAAATTACAAGGCTGCACAGAACAGTATGTTCAGGATCTGATAATCTTGCCAGCTCTGAATGAAGTGCTTGACGGGGACTGTATGTGGAGGTCAAGCACTTGTATCTTGATCTCAGCCAGATGGTACTTTATGGTCTTATTCCCAAGAGAGGTACCAAAGAGAGGTTTGATAAAACACCTGACAGCTGCTCCATAAACTAACTACCATAAGTAACTGTACTATTGTAAAAGTCATAATACATTTCTGGCATTAGGGGGCAGGGGGAACTAAAAAGGTTTTCTTATACGCATAGTGAATTCAAGGCTGTCACTTTGATGCCTTTGCCAACAGACAAGACCAAGCCTTAAACCTTTTTTGCATGGAAGTAAATATGTCTGAAGGGACCCAGAGCCTAGGGCTTGCTGATCATAAGGTCGGCGGTTCGAATCCCTGCGACGGGGTGAGCTCCCGTTGCTCGGTCCCAGCTCCTGCCAACCTAGCAGTTCGAAAGCACGTCAAAGTACAAGTAGATAAATAGGAACTGCTCTGGCGGGAAGGTAAACGGCGTTTCCGTGCGCTGCTCTGGTTCGCCAGAAGCGGCTTTGTTAGTGCCAGAGAGGTGCCAGAACTGAGTTCTGGTGAGTTCCCACTGAAAAAAGTCCTGGCACTCACAAATCAGAGCTAAGACTTCACTTATTGGCTAAAACACTGAAAAGTGTTCATACCTCACAAAGCATTTGCTTCAAATGGTGTCTGCCCATTTTGTCGTCGCACAGCTTTCATTCTAAAAAAGCTAGATACTTGCTCATTTTCTTAATGAAAGCTCAGAGCCTCTTACAGGTTCTGGGCCTCTTACAGCAGTATCTCTGCATTCCCTCTCCTGCTCCTATTCACATCAGGAAGAAACATCTTTGATAAGCTGAAGAAGAAAAAACAGCATCAAGAATTATCAGGGGAAGGGCTTGAATGAGTTGGAAAATATTATTTTAATATTTGCAACCGTATAAATTGCCATTGGTGGTCCAACAACGATGATGAACCTCAGGATAGGCAGAAAGGATGTGTATGATTATGGTTTAGACCTACAGAAAGAAGACATCCATCCTAGAGAATTTAATGGTGTGTTAACCAGAACGTATCCTGAGCTGACATTCTTCAAATCATTTCACAGTCGACAGGAGACAGAGAGGAGATATGATAGCCATCTTCAAATATCTTAAGGGCTGTCACATGGAAGATGCAGCAAGCTTGTTTTCTCCTGCTCTGGAGGGGAGGACCCAAACCAGTGACTTCAATTTACAAGAAAGGAGATTCCGACTAAACATCAGGAAGAACTTTCTGACAGTAAGAGTTGTTTGACAGTGGAACAGTCTCCCTTGGGAGGTTGTGGACTCTCCTTCCTTGGAGGTTTTTAAGCAGAGGTTGGATGACCATCTGTCATGGATGCTTTAGTTGAGATTCCTGCATTGCAGGGGGTTGAACTAGATCGGGCATAGGCAAACTCGGCCCTCCAGATGTTTTGGGACTACAACTCCCATCATCCCTAGCTAACAGGACCAGTGGTCAGGGATGATGGGAATTGTAGTCTCAAAACATCTGGAGGGCCGAGTTTGCCTATGCCTGGACTAGATGATCCTTGGGGTCCTTTACAACTCTATAATTCTATGACCACATGCTTAGCAGGAGAACGCTGATGGTTGTGAGCCTTGGTTTTACATATTTTGCTTTTTTGTTCTGCTGTAACTTTTGACTTTGGATCAATGTTGTGAACACTTCATTGTCAGGGAACACTTTCCAGTGGAAATATTTTGTCAGCAAAAAGGATGGGCGGGTTAAGATTAGTTATCTCCTTGACACCTAAATCAGAAAACACGATCAGGAGACTTGCGTTTGTTTTTGTCTTCCTTCAGAAAGGAAGGGAAGTTTCTTTTGATTGCAAGGTCTTGTGTGACATATCATCTTAACCTTTCTCACGTAACACATTTCCTTTGTTCCCTCAACATTGAATGGCATCTCTTGTGCATCTAATACTCTCCTGTGAGTAAAAATAGGGTTTTTTCTCTTTTCTGAGGCAGGATGCTGTGAATCAGTTTCTCCCATTTGGAGCAAGCTATGGCTCAGGATGCACATTTCCTTCTGCAAAGTTTTCCAGTCTAGCTCCCAGTTATTTTAAGCACCTTCAGGATAGGAAACCTAAGTCAGTTTCCACTGAAGAAGCAACATTGATGGCAATGTAAACAGGGGCGTAGCAAGGGGGGGCGATGGGGGCGGGCCGCCCCGAGTTCCACCTCAGAGGGGGGGTGACACTTTTAAAACAAAAAATTTTTTTTTAATTTTTTGTAAAAAAATTTTTAACTTTATTGGGAAAAAGAGATAATAGACACACACACACACAACCCCCCACACCTCACAAAGTGGCACCATCAGAGGGGGGTGACACTTCTTTATTTTTTTATTTTTATTTATTTTTTTAAAAAAATAAATTTTAACTTTATTGAAAAAAAAGAGATAATAGACACACACACAAAAACCCCACACCTCGCAAAGTGGCACCATCATTTTTGGGGGGTGGGGGTGACTTGCTATGCCACTGGGTGCAGCTCTGCCAGTGTCCTGGCAAAGTGGTGGGGGGGTTGACAAAAAAAAATTCCGCCCCGGGTACCACCTGGGCTGGCTACGCCTCTGAATGTAAAAATAATAATACGAACTGACATCTTGCAGTCAGTTGCAAAATGGGACTTATGAGTTCTTACTTGCTAATATACATAACGGAGGGGCTCAGTGAGAGAGGTTCACTAAGGAATTTGTTGCAGAGTAACACTTCAGGCACATCTGTACTCTAAACCATTTGAAACTACTCCTAACTGTAATTTATTTGCTTTTATTCATTTATATACAAATTTTCAGCCTATGTGCTACTCAGGGCAGCTAACAATTAAAACCAACCATAATATTTTTATTTTTATTTTACTATAAAATAGTAAAAACACAGATAAGTTTCAGGTGCCAAAGCGGTATCAGATTTTTGCCATATGGTAAAACACCATAAAAGAAGGGAGACTGACTGATTCTCTTGGGCCGAAGAATTTCACAGTTTAGGTACTGTCACATAGAAGTCCCTTTCTCTAGTCTCTATCATAGCTGGAACATGGAGAAGGGCCTCTCTGCCGGATCTTACGATATAGGCAGAGTGCTATAGAAGGAGGTGGTCCCTAAGTGCTGGTGCTGAAATTTAAAGCGCTAAACAGCCTTGGCCCAGTATACCTGAAGGAGCGTCTCCACCCCCATCATTCAGTCCGGACACTGAGATCCAGCACCAAGGGCCTTCTGGCAGATCCTTCAATGCGAGGCTACAGGGAACCAAGCAGAGGGCCTTCTCAGTGGTGGTGTCCACTCTGTGGAATGCTCTCCTATCGGATGTCAAGGAGATGAGTAACTATATAACCTTTAGAAGACATCTGAAGGCAGCCCTGTATAGGGAAGCTTTTTAATGTGTAATGTTTTATTATGTTTTTATGTTAGAAGCCGCCCAGAGTGGCTGGGGCAACCCAGTCAGATGGGCGGGGGTACTACTACTACTACTACTAATACAGTAGCTTGAACCTAGAAGAGTTTGGATTTGATATCCCGCTTTATCACTACCCGAAGGAGTCTCAAAGCGGCTCACATTCTCCTTTCCCTTCCTCCCCCACAACAAACACTCTGTGAGGTGAGTGGGGCTGAGAGACTTCAGAGAAGGGTGACTAGCCCAAGGTCACCCAGCAGCAGCATGTGGAGGAGCGGGGACGCGAACCCGGTTCCCCAGATTACGAGTCTACCGCTCTTAACCACTACACCACACTGGCTCCCTAAGCCAATTAAGGCTTTAAAGGTCATCACAACTACTTTGAGCTGTGCCTTGAAGCAAGTCCATAAGCAGCACAGCCCTTGAAGAGCAGGTGTAATATGACTTTCTACAACAAAAACTGAGGAGTATAGTTTTTGTAAGAATGCTGAGACAGCTTTGTTAGTGATCCCTATCTATCCTCTTCTGGAGAAGGAACTGGCAAACCACTCCAGTATTTTGCCAAGAAAACTCCATGGACAAAAAAAAGGAGAAGCTCTGAGAAGAAAGTGAGAGTTTCCAAGACATGCTCTGGTTCATGGGGTCACAGAGAGTCGAACACGACTAAGATGACTAAACAACATCATCTATCCTCTTCACAAAACTACCATCTCACTGTTGCTTGGTTGACAATC
This sequence comes from Darevskia mixta, assembly GCA_034641385.1. NCBI lineage: Eukaryota > Metazoa > Chordata > Lepidosauria > Squamata > Lacertidae > Darevskia > Darevskia mixta. The sequence continues at coordinate 1,968,768 of JAWWNH010000242.1, forward strand.
AGAACGCAAACAGGTTTGAAGCTTGTTCATATCTGTAGCCTAGACATGCTTGTGTGTGTTGTTTTACTGTAGCTGCTCTGAGACTCATGCTTGAACAACAGCAGATAAATAATATAAATCACATCAATAAATCAAATCAAATCAAATAAATGAATATAAATCATAGAATCATAGAATTGTAGAGTTGGAAGGGACCACAGGAGTCATCTAGCCTCAGCTTTCTATTTTGTAAAGAAAACTCACGTTTATCCGTGTGTAAAAGACACTCGCGCATAATAGAACCAAATTCATGGCCACAAAGGAAAGACAAGTCACAAGTGACAGCTGAAATTTACTGAATGTATATGAATACGTATAGAAGATGTTCCCTCTGCCAGTTGGGACTCTTCTGGTTTTGTCAAGGAAACAGAACGTGTTTCTTCGTTAATCTAAAAAAAGACAGCCTTAGCACAGTGGCTCATAGAATCCTATCCTCTCTAATTAATAGAAAAAGAGTGAAAGAAAGGAAAACCTCACTTCCAAATAAGCTCAATGGGACTGTATTAATGCCAAAGCATTACACTTTTATTTTATGTTTTAAGAAAAATCAAATCTCTACAGCACAGGTGGACAACCTGTGGCCCAGTGACCACATGTGGCTCCCGATCTTATTGTATGCAGCCCCTCTGCTTCCTGAGACTGCTCTATTTTTCCATGCCACCAGAGTTCCTTCCTTCCTTCTTCCCTTCCCTTCCTCTATGTATCCCTCCTAATTTTTCTGGCATTTAAAAGTGTTTTTCCTCTTTCTATGGCTGGAATGCAGCCTGCTATATAAATGTAAGATTCGCATCTGTTGCCCAACCCACTGTTTGCCATTGGCTTTGCCCATGAGGAAATACGGTCCTGAAGTGGCAGATGTTTTCCCAAAGATCCATGCACACCTTTGCTTTACTGCACTTTGCAGATATTGTGTCTTTTTAGAAACTGAAGGACTGGAGGAGCTCTTGCTGCTCCTTATGAAAATATTACGACTCACTGAAGGCTCAAATTATTGTTAGCATATTTTAACCATAATGTGTTTTTTTAAATTATGGTATGTACATTGCATTTTAAAACATAATGCTACTGCACACTTAAAAGACTATAGTGTAAACATAACATGTATATGTACAGTGGTATCTTGGGTTACAAACTTAATTCGTCCCGGAGGTCCGTTCTTAACCCAAAACCGTTCTTAACCTGAGGCGCACTTTCGCTAATGGGGCCTCCCGCTGCCGCACGATTTCCGTTCTCATCCTGGGGCAAAGTTCGCAACCCGAGGTACTACTTCCGGGTTAGTGGAGTTTGTAACCCGAAGCATTTGTAACCCAAGGTACCACTGTACTGAGAAACCAAATATATTGTGCGACTCACTTCATTGTGTGATATTGACTCTACTGTGGTGGTCTGGAACTGAACGTACAGTATCTCCGAGGTATGCCTGAATACATCTGTTAACTAAAGATATATTTCTCTGTTAGCAGTTAACCAGCGGGATGGCTGGATTGGCTCCATCAATTCACCTGTGCAACTCCAGGCTCATAGGTGCCCAACCCCACTCCAATCCTGTCCAGGTAAGCTGCAGCAACACGGAGCCAGGAGGGCAGCTCTACAGCTCAACAGACTACCTCTGGTTATACTTGAAATGCATTAAGCGCTTGGAAAAGGTCTTCAAATAAATAGTTTTAACTTTCTTTGATAACTGGGCTTATTTCAAAGTAAATGTATGCATAGGGGAAAGTGGGGCACGTTGATCCATGGGGCACATTGATCATTTCCATTTTAAAACCGTACTTTAGCTTTTATACAAAGTTTGTGGCAACACAACAACAACAACAGTGATACTACATACTGTCATTGTGTTTGGGTTTGGGTTTTCAAAGAAGTTTTTTAAAAAATCCAGATTTGTTAAATTAGGTAAGCTTTAGTAAATTATTTTATATGTATTGTGAACCATGTAACTCTAAAAGTTGTAAAGGTAGCTGAAATATCTTTTCATTTATGTGATCATAGTTAACATAGCTGCAGTATGTACTAAAATATTTGTCATGGCTGCCAGCCTGTTTTGCGTAAAACAGATTTATGTCTGAAATGGTGATGTGGGGCACATTGATCCAATTGGGAATGGGGTACATTGAGCCTATTTCCCATTATGTTGCTGAAGCTACCGGAACTGATGAATATGGGGACTTCATTGTAAAATTTCTAAAACATGTTCTGTCCAAAGTGAATGACCAGCCCAAGTTCACTCCCTCTTCTGAACCAGAAGCTTTGATTCCTTTTGATATTGTAAAATTGTTGCCTAAACCACTCTGCTTCAGAGGAACTGCTCGTGCTTCTAAGATGGTAACATTTCCATGTTTACTTAATAAGTACAAGTTGAAGTGATGCTGACTCTTAAGAACTTTGAGATATTTTTGAAACTCTTTTGGAAGTTTATACTGTGTAGTAAAAATGCCTTCTTTGCTCTTAAATTGGAATGGCTCAATGTGCCCCAAATGAAGGATCAATGTGCCCCACTACTGGGGCACATTGATCCATTATTTTGAAAAACTTTAATGTGATTCTTTGTCATTTTATTCCATCAAATGTGAAACATTAACCATTTGATTTTGCTTGGAATAGTACCTAATAAATATTAAATGCAAAAGTTTTCTGTTATGTGCATTATTTTGAAGTGTGTAGAGCTTAAAGTAAAAAATGGCTCAACGTGCCCCACTTTCCCCTACTACTGCAGCCTCAGTCATGCCTAACTTTAGGAAAATTAAGGGTCAAGATAAAGAGTTTCCTGATATGTGTACCTACCCTGTCAGAGAATATGTACAAAGCTTTATGAAGCCTATTCTACCGTATGTATTTTTAAAATTTCTATTCTGTATTTTTTTCTTGGTTCTTAAGAAAACGACTTCCACTGAGAAAGAATTTTCTGTCCCTCCCTTTTTAAAATATGAAATGTATTTCCCTTTTCCTATTAAAAAAAAATCCTGCAGTCTCTCTGAAAATAAACATGTTCTCCCATTGCAGGATATTCCTGTTAGTAACAGTTGTACACAAATAAACGTCTGTAAACAAACATCTTATCTTTTTATGGAAGGAAGTCAATTAATAAGGAATTGACGTTCTTCCTTGGGGATGGAATGCAAGTTCATCCCCATAAACTAAAGAAATAAATGAACACGCTGGCATTTTCACAGACTGGATAACCTACACACCTTTAAGTTTTGTCTGTTGGTGTTTCCAAACAAACAGTACCCCTGTTGCTTCCTTCCTGTATAATGCTGCCTTTTCTTCCTTTCCCCCTGAGGGTTGATTTCCATGTTATGAGTTTCATTCAGGAGAGTTAGTCCTGTTGATGTGGAGCAAATTTACTCTGGTGTCTACATTAAGTCAAACAGGTAGGCCAAACCAGATTCTGTGACTTAACTATACCTAAATACAAGCACATCCGGCAATGTTTAGTCACAGAAGGAGCTTCCACGTATACTTTCATAAACTAAAAGCAAGGCAAATGTAGCTCCTGGCAGGTGGGTAGAAAAAGACTTTGGCCTGTTTCTGGTTGGTTATTTTTAGTCACAAGGAGCCTCTAGCATTTAGCCTGACCTGTTGCATTCAGGCCTCAGCAATGCAAATTATTACAAAGAGAAAAGCTACTAAACTTCCTTTTCATAACTACATGTTCAGCTTTCATAACAATTCAGAGTTTCAGAAATACACAAAACATCACAAAATCAGGCTAAAGACTGTAATAGATTTTTGAACTTTTCTCATGGGCCAACATTTTCCTTTTTATAGAATCACATTGTTAATTGGTCACTTAGGATACCACTCCCTGTGTCTAATGAAATGGGTGCTAGTTCTTTGATATTTTTGCTTTTAAAAAATCTAACATGGATACCCCTCTGGAATTCTGACCAGTAGACCTATAAACTATTTTTGGAACACAATTTACTTATCAGACACAATATTATAAAAACACTATACTAGCTTTGATCATGTGACAGTGCTCTGAAATTAACTTTATTTACGTCATCTCCCTAAGGACATTGTAATTTAGGGGAATTTAAGAGTACCTAAAATACTTAACATGAAAGCAATGTCTTAAATTTTAAGAAGGTATGAGAAACTGGTACCCACGTCTGATAAGAAACCTTACTTTTTTGGGTCTGAAAAGTGAGAAACGCCTTCATGACAAGATCTACGTGATGGCGGTCCTCCATTTGTGGAATGCCCTCCCTAGAGAGATGCATCTGACTCCCTCACTGTTGACTTTCAGGAGAATTTTAAAAACACTCCTGTTTAACTCAGGCATTTGATGGCATTCCTGTTTACCTAAGCATTTGATGGTTGAAAGTTCTGTTCCCGGCAACCCTGAATTTAATAGTTTGAGAGTAGGTGACTGCTTTTAAGAGTTTTAATGTGTTTTTAGAAAGTTGTTTTAACCTGTTCTTTAGAAGGTGGCTTTTAACTATTTTTTAGCAGTTTTTATTGAATTATTTTAGAGAATGGACATGTTTGCCGCCCAGGGCTCCTCTGGAGGAAGATGCAAGATATAAATTTAATCCAAGGATCTAACTCAACAATAAAAGGATCTGCTACCACGCTGCATCTCCTTCACCACCTTTAATGTTTTTATCTCCGGCGGGCTAGGGACAAAGGTGAGAGCTGTTTCCTGGTTCTGCTGGATCTCTCAGCGGCCTTTGACACCATCGACCATAACATCCTTCTGGACCGTCTAGAGGGTTTGGGAGCTGGGGGCACTGTTATACAGTGGTTCCACTCCTTCCTCCTGGGCCATGTTCAGAAAGTGGTGGTGGGGGATGAGTGTTCAGACCCCTGGGCTCTCACTTGTGGGGTACCTCAGGGTTCTGTCCTCTCCCCCATGCTTTTTAACATCTATATGCAGCCGCTGGGAGAGATCATCAGGGGGTTTGGACTGGGTGTTCATCAGTATGCGGATGATACCCAGCTCTACCTCTCTTTCAAATCAGAACCAGTGAAGGCGGTGAAGGTCCTGTGTGAGTGTTTGGAGGCGGTTGGAGGATGGATGGCGGCTAACAGATTGAGGTTGAATCCTGACAAGACAGAAGTGCTGTTTTTGGGGGACAGGAGGCGGGCAGGTGTGGAGGACTCCCTGGTCCTGAATGGGGTAACTGTGACCCTGAAGGACCAGGTGCGCAGCCTGGGAGTCATTTTGGACTCACAGCTGTCCATGGAGGCACAGATTAATTCTGTATCCAGGGCAGCTGTCTACCAGCTCCATCTGGTACGCAGGCTGAGACCCTACCTGCCCGCGGACTGTCTCGCCAGAGTGGTACATGCTCTAGTTATCTCTCGCTTGGACTACTGCAATGCGCTCTACGTGGGGCTACCTTTGAAGGTGACCCGGAAACTACAACTAATCCAGAATGCGGCAGCTAGACTGGTGACTGGGAGCGGCCGCCGAGACCACATAACACCGGTCTTGAAAGACCTACACTGGCTCCCAGTACATTTCCGAGCACAATTCAAAGTGTTGGTGCTGACCTTTAAAGCCCTAAATGGCTTCGGTCCTGTATACCTGAAGGAGCGTCTCCACCCCCATCGGTCCGGACACTGAGGTCCAGTGCCAAGGGCCTTCTGGCGGTTCCCTCGCTGCGTGAAGCCAAGTTACAGGGAACCAGGCAGAGGGCCTTCTCGGTAGTGGCGCCCGCCCTGTGGAACGCCCTCCCTTCAGATGTCAAAGAAAACAACAACTACCAGACCTTTAGAAGACATCTGAAGGCAGCCCTGTTTAGGGAGGCTTTTAATGTTTTATAGATTATTGTATTTTAATGCTCTGTTGAAAGCCGCCCAGAGTGGCTGGGGAAACCCAGCCAGATGGGCGGGGTATAAATAATAAATTATTATTATTATTATTATTATTATTATTATTATTATTATTATTATTATGTAGCCTAGGAATATGTGTGTCACAGGAAAAGCATGGGAGACACACACACACACCATAAAAGATCACAAGGTTCATTCAGATCTTCCTTTTCCTCTCAGAACCAGCTACTCAAAAATATGGACACAGGGATTTGAATCTACCGTGGGAAGCCTAAATAACGTGCTATGTGGTCACTGTGTACTTCCCAGAGGAGGAAGGAACACAAAAGCATTCCAAGCCCAGGAGTTCCTTTCAGCGTAGATATTTGACCATACTCCAGACATTTCTGTTTTGACTACTTCATCTCAAGCATATTCTAGGCCAGGCATAGGCAAACTCGCCCCTCCAGATGTTTTGGGACTACAACTCCCATCATCCCTAGCGAACAGGACCAGTGGTCAGGGATGATGGGAGTTGCAGTCCCAAAACATCTGGAGGGCCAGGTTTGCCTATGCCTGTTCTAGGCTGAAGAATGATATGAAGACTGGCACTCGCTGCTCTAAATGCCCCTAGGCCAAATTTTGCAAACAGGTTCATTTATTTAAAACACTTATATACTTGCCCTTAATTCAATTCAGGGTCCAGGCATAGCTGTCAACCCTCCCTTTTTTTGCGGGAAACTCCCTTATTCCAATGCCGTTTCCCGCTGCTATCCTGGATTGTTGATATCCCTTAAATTTCCCGGATTTCAAAGGAAGCAGCTCCTCTCCCTCCCTGCTGGCCAGGGAGGCTCCTCAGCTGTGTTGCTCGGCTGCTAATAAGGAGTCTGAGACCGACTGGGGGTGGAGCTTGCATGCCTTGTGCAGCCAGACCCTCACGCCCAACCAGACAGCCAGCCTGCCTGCCGTCTATGCACTCACTCTTTTGCTCACCCGTTCGCGTGCAGCCTCTGGAGCGCAGGGTGGCGAGGCTACTTGGTGCCATTGCACCGCCCTCGCGGCATCCCTTATTTTCAAATCCGTAAATTTGAAAAAATCCCTTATTTTCAATTCCAAAAGTTGACAGCTATGGTCCAGGGTCCAGCAAGGTATAAATTGTGCTGAGTTTTCATGATTCCGTTTGCACTTTGCTATACAGTCCTTACCTGACTCTGTGTTTTCTCTGGACTGCTCGTCTCCCCGCCCTGCATCTGAGGAATCACCACTGGGGGTGGAGGAGCTCTCCGCTTTTTCATTTCGGTGCTTCCAGTAATTCCTGAGATGTTCCCCAAAGACTGTGATGGACCCAAAGTAAAGGAACGTGAATCCACTGAAGAAGAATATGGAGCTGTTGCAACTCGCTGTAAGTAAATAAATTCACAACCTCATTAAAATCTCTTAAATATGACACTTCACAGTCAGTCACTAAAATATGTATCTTGGGAGAGGGGAAATGCCACCTCACACTAACCCATCTCGAACATTTTCCTCTTGTGTTTTTAGATGCATTAGATGTCGTTGAGACCCTACCTGCCCGCAGACTGTCTCGCCAGAGTGGTGCATGCTCTAGTTATCTCCCGCTTGGACTACTGCAATGCGCTCTACGTGGGGCTACCTTTGAAGGTGACCCGGAAACTGCAATTAATCCAGAATGTGGCAGCTAGACTGGTGACTGGGAGAGGCCGCCGGGACCACATAACACTGGTCCTGAGAGATCTACATTGGCTCCTAGTACGTTTCCGAGCACAATTCAAAGTGTTGGTGCTGACCTTTAAAGCCCTAAACGGCCTTGGTCCTGTGTACCTGAAGGAGCGTCTCCACCCCCACCGTTCAGCCCGGACACTGAGGTCCAGCGCCGAGGGCCTTCTGGCGGTTCCCTCACTGTGAGAAGCAAAGCTACAGGGAACCAGGCCTTCTCGGTATTGGCACCCGCCCTGTGGAACGCCCTCCCATCAGAGGTCAAAGGGATCAATTTAGGAAATACCTGAAGGCATTTAGGAAATATTTAGGAAATACCTGAAGGCAGGAAATACCTGAACATTTAGGAAATACCTGAAGGCAGCCCTGTTTAGGGAAGTTTTTAATCTGTAACATGTTAATGTATTTTAATATTTGCTGGAAGCTGCCCAGCAAATTTGCTGGGAGACCCAGCCAGATGGGTGGGGTACAAATAAATTATTATTATTATTATTATTATTATTATTATTACTAATACAATCTCCAGGCCAAATCTCCAGGAAGAGGGCAGTCACTTTCCCCACTTCCCTCACCTGCCTGGATCCCACCTTCTCCAAGGATGGAGACCAACAGGCCAAGGGGTGCTGCGTATGCAAGAGTGTGAGAGCTGGGCTGATGCTGGAAGCTGGATACACAGAGACATGTCTTGCTCTGTGCTGGACTTTGGGGCTCCCCTGAAAACCTGGTGGGAAAATCAAAGGCAGAAACTTTGTGCCTAAGCAGAATGGGGTGCTGTCCCGTGAAGGAGGCAGGAGGAAGCTAATGGGAGCTGGAGGGGGCCTTTACAAAATCACAGCATTTACAGCTTCACTCCATCAGAAATGGGCCTTCATTGGGATGCTCTAAACATGCCTCACTATCATCTTACAGACATTAAAAATTCATGAAAAATATGGATTCGGTCCCCAAGAACTCATCTATGTCCTTTAAATGACAAGGATAAATGTCTTTGAGCAAATATGTTAGAATTCTAAGAACAAAAATTTAATTTAAACCATGCAAGAAGAACATGTTTAATATTTAAAATGTAAACATGACATAAAAATGCCACTTGTGAATATCTTGATTTCTTCTTGTATCTCATTCCATTCATACTAAATTTACTTTCTTCATGACTGGCACACAATGAAGAAAAGCTTGCTTTCCACAGTCAGCTAGCCACAAATCCCACAAGACAGGCCAGTGCAGATATAACACCCCAACCGTCTGACAATGATACAGGCCAAGGCCACAATTAAGACTTTTGAAAAGTGGAGGTGCAAAAAGTGAAAGTGGCAACATCGGCTTCACTAGATAAAATGTGATATGAATGTCTACCCTTTAAAAACATGTGTACAGAAATATTCAGGAGAGGGTTACCCTGATTGGGCAGCTTTAAAGGGGAATCGAGCAAATTCATGGATGATATGGCTGTCTGTGGCTGCAGCTTACAATGTCAGGATTATTTCCAGTATCAAGAGGAGTATGCTTCTGAACACCAGTGGAAGGGTCTCCCTCAGAAGGTGGTGGTCTCTCCTTCCCTGGAGGTTTTTAAGAAGCGGTTGGATGGCCATCTGTTGTGGATGCTTTAGTTGAGATTCCTGCATTGCAGGGGGTTGGACTAGATGACCCTTGGGGTCCCTTTCCAACCCTTCCAATTCAGTGAGTGCTACTGCACTCATGTCTACAGGCATCTGGTTGACCACTGGGAGAACACCATTCTGGACTATATATACTTTAGTCTCATCTAAGCAGGTACACTGGTAGTCTTGTGCTGAGAATCACGCACCATCGTGGCTTATGATTCTCATTATCAGAAAATATACAAGCCATAGTTTACTAATTCAGATGAAATGGCAAACTGTATCTTGCCACAAACTGGGATTGAAAATTGCTAGTCTCTGCACACAAGAGAAGGAGGAAGTATACAAGTCCAAATCTCATCTGAATGCAGTCTTTCTCTGGCAAACTGTATGTTACCACAATTTCTCTGAGACAGTTTGAACTCAGCTCAGACTCTCCACTAAACTTAGAAACAGACAAGACTTGAAGTAGGAGATTCATTATAATTTTATTTTATTTTTAACATCAAAGTACCCAAGTGATCAGTTAGCAGTCTTCGTGCTCTAAGTCTCTTGTACTTGAATAAAGTCCCGATTTGGTTTTATTTAAATTTAGACTATTTAGACTATTGCTCCTCTCTCATCCAAGGTTTGCTAATCTCTGTTGCCAGTCTGCTCAAAATGTTTACATTTGAAGGACTCTATCTACCCGGTATATGCACTAAAATAATCTCTACTCAGTATCTCATCTTAACAGATGCCAGACGGAAGGCAAAAAAATGTCTCCTTCTGGAAACTCTTGATTAATTGTCTTCAATGTGTTTTTAACCCCAGTTGGTCAAATCTATTTCCATGAGGATTTTTAACAACGCAAACCACAGTTACTACAACCTGCAGGCCAGTTTCTAGTATTATTTGAAACTCTGTGGATCCAACATAAAAACCTGGAGTTGGATTTCAATTATACCAGAGTATGTCATTAGCAAACTGAGATTCTACTAAGTTTTATGTTAACTGTGCAATGCATACATTAATTACAAAGCTGATGATCATGACCTCCCACTTTCACAGTTTGAATCCAAAGGACTATTTTAGGCATACCTAAGGATTTGGGGTGGGACCCAGGTGGCGCTGTGGGTTAAACCACAGAGCCTAGGGCTTGCTGATCACAAGGTCGGCAGTTCGAATCCCCGCGACGGGGTGAGCTCCCGTTGCTCGGTCCCAGCTCCTGCCCACCTAGCAGTTCGAAAGCACGTCAAAGTGCAAGTAGATAAATAGGAACCGCTCTGGCGGGAAGGTAAACGGCGTTTCCATGCGCTGCTCTGGTTCGCCAGAAACGGCTTAGTCATGCTGGCCACATGACCCGGAAGCTGTACGCTGGCTCCCTCGGCCCATAAAGTGAGATGAGCGCCGCAACCCCAGAGTCGGACACGACTGGACCTAATGGTCAGGGGTCCCTTTACCTTTACCTTTAAGGATTTGGGTGTGCCCGGTAGGATTTTTGCTATTTTTCTTTGACCATTTTAGGTTTTTAGCAAATCTTTGCCCTTGTCTACCATTCCTTTCCAAGCTTTTGTAACACTTTACACGTGACAATCCTGTGCCAAATTGTCTGTTCCCATGGAACTTGTTAGCCCAACACCAATATTTCACAAACCTGAATTTGTTGGGTGGGCGGGGGGGGGGGGGTACATCTGAGGGGGCAACGGAGGAGCCACTTGACTCAAATGAGAAGAGTCCATGCCAACATATAGAGGACATAAATAAACAAACAAACTTTGGAACACTGGTCTTTTTCATATATTTATGTTTCTATACTACTTGATAAATATATCCCAGATCCATTTATTTTTACTGAATGTACTTTTCATGGTCTAATTTATTTTAATAATATAAAGAAACTTGCTAAGTTGGTTATTTGGGTGTATTCCCTGTGGGGAGTATATAATATAACCGGGGGTGGGGTGGGGGTGTTAGTCTTTTGCAGCAAAGCCACCAAGGGTCTAACAAATTTACAAAGACTAACAAATTTAAATCATAAGGTTTTGTGAACAAAAAAGCCCCAAACAACTCTATGAGATAATGAATACCCACCCTTGCCCTCTTTTTGTTGTTGGTTAAACAGGACTGAGTTCCATCAGAACAATGAAATAGACCATTGCACTTAGTGCTTGATTAATATTATTGCATCAGCACCACCCAGAGGCCATGTTAGTACTTACATCAAGGTACGGCTCACTTTCTGTTGTGGACTTTAAAGGTTCTTCACTGCCATAATCCCCAACCGTCCTCATCGAACACTCTTCTGCCTAGAGAACAAATAAACACTCTATACAACCACTCCAAAATTGGTAAATACAGTACATGGTGCTAGCTAAAAAGCACAGACCATTAAAACACACTGTGGATGGGAAAGCTAGGGACCATTTGCCTAATATCTGGAAAAGCAGGCCATGATGGGAGTTGAAACCAGGACTGGAGAGGATTTCAGTTCATGCCCAGGGCTGTCTTAAACATATCCGGCGCCGTGGTGCAAAGATCCCTCTCGCACCCTTCCCAGAGTTGTTGACCTTTTTGTAGGGCTGGAGGAGGCGAGCAGCGGCTGGAGGGCGTCTCCTCCAGCACGGAAGAGGCGGAGGCTGGACGTGGTGCCTCCCGTCTCAGCTGGCCGCTTCGTGCCGCGGCAGCCACAGCAGGCAGCACACCGAGCGAGCGGGCCTGCGCCGAGTGAGTGAGGGTGCATTGTGCCGCTCCCACCAAGCACAGCTTAGTTTTTTCCCTTTTAGCCTTCTGGACCCTGCAAAATTCGGCGCCTGCAGGCTAAAAGGGAAAAAACTGAGCTGACGCTCAGCGGGAGCAGCGCATGCACTCTTGCTCACTCAGCACACTCGTTCGGTGTTCCCTGGACTCTCGCCTGGCACCCTCCAGCTATAGATGTGATTTTGTAAAAAGATTAAGACAGACAGAATCCCAATTCATTTTCATGTTTAGGACACTTCATCCGGAAGGGTTGAATTTGGAAATGGATCTTGGTTGCTTTATTTAATTCTGGATTAGGAGTGATGTTGCTTTAACTGTGTTCATTCTTGATTATAATGGAATTCACCTGGTGCCATGAGTGGGTTTATAAGCTTCTGTACTTCTGATAACCAACATACCGGTAACAAGCTTACGGATGAGCAGAGATGAAAGAAGGGTATGTATAAGAAATGGAAGAAAGCAGAAATCATGAAGGAAGAGCAGGGGTCAGGCCAGTGTCTCCAGCGCCGATTGTGCGGTGGACCGGAGGGCGGGGGAGGGCGCGCCCATACGCTTGTGCACACGCTATTTCCGGCGCACTTCTGGCCGGAGGAGCACCGGAAATAGCTTGTGCGCATGTGCATGGGCCTCCTCTGACCCGGATGTGCACTGGAAATAACACTTGCGCATGTGCACAAGCTATTTCCGGTGCTCCTCCAACCTGGAAGTGGGCAGCCGCGCAGCGCCAGTAAGAGCGGGCAGCGGCAGAGGGCGGCACCACGGGCCGGATAAACAAGTCCCTCGGGCCTAATCCGGCCTGCGGGCCTTAGTTTGGGGACCCCTGAGGAAGAGTCTACAGAAGTAGCCAACAGTTGCAGGGTAAAGGTCAGGTGGGTCAAAGCTCAGAATGAACTCAGGCTTGCAAGAGAAGTTCAAAATAATAAAAAGGTTTCTTTGGTTATGTTTGAAGCAAGAGAAAGAACAAGCAAGTAGTAGGTCTCTTGCATGGAAAAGATGGAGAAATGATATTGGGTGCCAGAAAGAAGGCTAAACCACTAACACCTACTTGCCTCTGCTGTCATTCAAAAGGAAAGAAGGCCCAACCTGGTGATAACAGAATCATAGAATTGTACTAGATGACCCAAGTTCTTCCTGATGTTTAGTCAGAATCTACTTTCTTGTAACTTGAAGAAATTGGACTCAAGTCCTATCCTCCAGAGCAGGAGTAAACAAGTTTGTTCCATCTTCCATGTGACATCCCTTAAGATATTTGAAGATGGCTATCATATCTCCTCTCAAATCTCCTCTTTTACAGGCTAAATATACCCAGCTCCTTCAACTGTTCCTCATCAGGCTTGGTTTCCAGACCCTTGATCATCTTGGTCGCCCTCCTCTGCACATGTTTCAGCTTGTCAATATCCTTCTTAAATTGTCGCGCCCAGAACTGGACACAGTATTCCAGGTGTGACCTGACCAAGGCAGAACAGAGTAGCACTGTTACTTCCCTTGATCAGGACACTCGACTTTTGTTGATGCAGCCTAGAATAGCATTAACTTTATTTTGCTGCTGCTGCATCACACTGTTGAATCACGTTCAGCTTGTGGTCCACTAAGACCCCCAGATCCTTTTTGCATGTACTATTGGCAAGCCATATGTCTCCCACCTTATACTGCTTTCCAACGGCTCTTGCACTGTGCCTCTGCAGACTAAAGAGTGTCTGGAGTGGGGTGGCCAAGAAAACCATGGTTAAGCAAGGCTGTTGGGTTCATACATAGGGCCAAATCATAGTTAAAATAAACCACAGTTCAAAAAACCACCAAACCATGGCTTCACATCATGGTTGGTTGCCAGAAAACAAAACCATTCTTAGTCTGCTGGGCTGAGTTTAGGTGTTCAAACAAACCACACACTGACTAAAGAAAACCACAGTGGTGTCCTGTGTGAATTAGGCCATACCTGTTAAAGTAATAGAAAGTAGTTTCCTGCTATCCATTCTTAGAAGAGGCATCAGCAGTCACTTTGATTCATTAAGTTTGATTACAGTCACATACCTAACTGGTAAAGCTATAAACATATACTAAGGAGGAGTATAATAAATTAAACTAATTGATAGTGTCTGTATGGTCTTGTCATGGCCTTTGGCTAACAGGCATGGCCAAACTTGGCCCTCCAGATGTTTTGGGACTACAATTCCCATCATCACTGGTCCTGTTAGCTAGGGATGATGGGAGTTGTAGTCCCAAAACATCAGGTGGGCCACGTTTGGCCATGCCTGGTACAATAAAGCTTATCTACATCTACAATAAATGAGGGGAGACATTTACCTTAATGTTCATTTTATTAGTCTTGAAAAATCCCAGAAATCGTTTCTTTTCTTTTTCTGTTGTGTCACAGCTAGTTGAATATCTTCTTGTTTCTGTAACACACACAATGTGTCATAACTACTCCAGCACAAATGATCAATTAAAGAATTTAAAAATCAGCTTACTAACTTTGAGGCTAGAAATCAGTAGCTGGTAGTACAGGACGATAGCAACATACACAGGTTTAACATATGCTATTTCAACTTTATGCATTTGATGTCTGGTCAGTTGAAATCACACTAATTCAAAGCACAGAAGGTGGACAGCTTGAAAGCTCGTTTTGTACAGTGTTTTGCCAGCACAGGAGCTTTTAAGCTCTTTGCTTTGCTTACTGAGTTCTGGGATGCTCCCGCAAGATCTCGTGGAAACTAGGGCCAGCCACACTAGATCTTGTGGGGTATCCCAGAGTTCAGCAAGCAAGGTAGAGAGCTTAAATGCTTACCACAGAATGTAACCCCTGCACAGGAGGAGATTGTACTGTGCACAGATTTATACACAAATTAATTCTAATCAATGCTACTGCAGTATTAATTGCTCACAGGAGGGAGAGGTCATGCATTGTTTTTCCAAGATACTAATTTAGACCTAACTTTACTTACTTGCATGTTAGTCTTAAACTTCGTTATTAAGCATTCAGGATTAGAACCACTACTAATATTCTCCTATACTCACTACTGTATTTACCCAACCAAATGTTTATATAAGTTCATGATAGGTCAATATTAAATGTTTCACCATGACACATTTGGTAATGAGGCCACAGACTGAACCTTGTATAACTGTTCATATTTCTCTAGAGAAGTTGGATGAGTTTGCTGAATTGCTAAACTGTGGGCCACATTATATGTGACACAAAATAGTCTGGTGTGCCTGTCACATTAAACTATAGGTAGAATAAACTATGCTATAATAAAGCAAGCCATGTTGCTGCGTACTGCAGGAGTTTGGGACATTCCATTCCTTACCAGCTGCCACTACACTGCAAGGAAGCAAGCCATGGTCTAGCCCAAGGGTTGGCAACCTAACGCCCGGGGCCGGATGCAGCCTAATCGCCTTCTCAATCTGGCCCGCAACGGTCCGGGAATCAGCGTGTTTTTACATGAGTAGAATGTGTCCTTTTATTAAAAATGCATCTCTGGGTTATTTGTGGGGCATAGGAATTGGTTCATTTTCCCCCCTTCAAAATATAGTCCGGCCCACCACATGGTCTGAGGGACGGTGGACTGGCCTACAGCTGAAAAAAGTTGCTGACCCCTGGCCTCTAGCTTCTGTAATCCAAACGCAGGACTGTGCATTGTCTGTCTCCAAACAAACCACGAGCAAAAACCAAAGACAATGTCCCTCCCATCACCATCTGGCTGTCAAGTCCAGTCAGCTTGTGTACATGGAATGCAATGGTGAATCATCTTGCCCTTTGCCTCTGGTGGAAATATGCCCTGGACCAGCCCTGCCTCCCCCTACTGTTTCTCTGCCCCCAACAACCCTCTCCCCTCACTGCCCCTTTATTACTTGCAAACAGTGCCCCCTAATCCTGCTTTCTTGAGTTCCAAACTCTTGCTATGCTTAATGATGCATAAAGAGTGAAGCTGATGGCTACAAAAGGGGACCAGAAAATATCATCCGCATTGTGCATATATGATACATTCCACAATAAGTTCACAAATGTGTTACTAACTTTTTAAACCCATCTTTCCATAGAATGCACCATTTCTTTTCCTTTTCTTTGTTTAGTATTTATTTATTCACTTTTTCAGTAACCACCACCAAAGAAAGAAATACCTATGGTACAACCCAAAGCATAATTGCACAGTCCAAGCATAACTTATTAGCTGATTAAGTCCTTCCAGAGTGCCCTGCACGGTTGGTGGTGCCACAGGTCTGTCTTCCTTCACCACAGAACAACACCACTATTCTCCAGAGTCACTATCAAACCCACAAGCTCCTTTCAATGGAATGGTAAAGGTAAAGGTAAAGGGACCCCTGACCATCAGGTCCAGTCGTGTCCGACTCTGGGGTTGCGGCGCTCATCTCGCTTTATTGGCCGAGAGCCAGCGTACAGCTTCTGGGTCATGTGGCCAGCATGACTAAGCCGCTTCTGGCGAACCAGAGCAGTGCACGGAAACGACGTTTACCTTCCCACTGCAGTGGTACCTATTTATCTACTTGCACTGGCATGCTTTTGAACTGCTAGGTGGGCAGAAGCTGGGACCGAGCAACGGGAGCTCACCCCGTCGCAGGGATTCGAACCGCCGACCTTCTGATCAGCAAGCCCTAGGCTCTGTGGTTTAACCCACAGCGCCACTTGTGTCCCACAATGGAATGGTATGATTCTCTAACACTGCAATTTTCCAAACACTCTGTCAAGGACAGACCCTCTTCTGTTCTCCAATACCTGCTAATTGTGCAACAACAACCTTAAAGAATGCTAGCATATGTAAGTTCTTATTATTACCATCAAATATCAACAACAATGCTAATGAAGCGGTACAATGCCAACTGACCCAGGATTTTTTCACACTCTACAAATACCACCTTGCACAATACTTGTGGCAGGGCCAGCATGTGAAGTAATTGTGCCTATATTGTTACAACCCTTCCAGTACCCTTTAGTGAATGAGTGGTCAATGCAGCAATTTTCCAGCAGCATAAAATGCCAACTATTCACTAATTTCAGGGAACATTTCTGCATCGCTGCTTATACTGACCGCAACGGTTTACTTTGCTGCAACCTGCTCTATTTTATTATTATTTCATTTACAAATTGCTTTGCATGGGGCATCTCAAAACGATTCACAATACAAAACACATAGAGAGAAAGCAACTACATATTTAAGAACAGCTAAATCATTCGCATATATAAACACAAATTCTCACACACACATTTTTTAAAAAAATCTCAGTTTGAAAACAATACAAATCCAATGCAAATGTAACTAGAATAAAGCTATCCATTTAGAAGGCTTCTTGAAAGACGTACGTCTTCAATAGGTGCCAAAAACTTGAAAGAGAAGACATCTGTCTGATATCTAATAGGAGGGAGTTCCAAAGAATAGGTTCCGCTGCACTAAATATCCAATTTCAGCATTGTGCAGAATGAGCCACCTGATAGGATGGGGCTCAGAATGCCGTGATCAGTTGGGTATGCAGAGGATGAGACAATTTTAAGATATCCTGGTCCCCAGCCCTATCAAATAGAATTACAGTTGTACCTTGGTTTTCGAACAGCTTAGTTCTCGAACCTTTTGGCTCCCAAACGCCGCAACTGTTCCGGTTTGCAAACTATTTTTGGAAGCCGAACGTCTGACGGGGCTTCCGCGGCATCCTATTGGCTGCAGCCAATCAGAAGCTGTGCTCTGGTTTCCAAACATTTTGGAAGTCGAACTGACTTCCGAAATGGATTCCATTCAACTTCCAAGGTAAAAAGGTAAAGGGACCCCTGAGCATTAGGTCCAGTCGTGACCGACTCTGGGGTTGTGGCGCTCATCTCGCATTATTGGCTGAGGGAGCCGGCGTACAGCTTCCAGGTCATGTGGCCAGCAAGACTAAGCCGCTTCTGGCGAACCAGAAATGCCGTTTACCTTCCCACTGCAGCGGTACCTATTTATCTACTTGCACTTTGACGTGCTTTTGGACTGCTAGGTTGGCAGGAGCAGGGACCGAGCAACGGGAGCTCACGCCGTCACGGGGATTCGAACCGCCGACCTTCTGATCGGCAAGCCCTAGGCTCTGTGGTTTAACCCACAGTGCCACCCGCGTCCCCCCCAAGTTGTACTTCCAAGGTACAACTGTACTATATGCTGATGTATTAAAATGAATTCAACAGTAAATCAAGGCAGCGCAGAATAATCAATGTGGCACAAATAAAGACGAATATTTAAAGACGCACATTGCACAGAAAAGTTAAAAGTCCATATTAAAAACTGCCACCAACCTGGACTGTGTAAGCTTAGCAGTTAACGGCAATACACATGCCAGCTACTCTTTACAATTAATTATTACAGAATTTTACTAAGACATATGGCACCTGTGCCCAAAGAGCATTAGCCCAAGTGTTTATTATTTTATTAGAAATAAAAAAGAGACCGTTTGAGGACTGAGAGATCCAAACATGGACAATCATTGCTTATTTTCTGTGAATCTATTAATGTTCTGAAATGTTTGGTTTCCTTCCACACAGGTTTGTTTATAGATGCCAATGCTTGCCAGCTGACATATATGCTCATGCAGAATTTCAATGAGTAACACCTGTTATATGCCGGTCCAGCCAGCTCTAGGGCAAAAGTTGGTGGAAATGCAATGAGAGACGCACCTGCTGCTGGCAACTTTTGCTTGACTTGCCCAGGGGTGTAATCATTTGGGGAACAAGTGTGAGTGCGTACACAGGTGGGATTCCTTCTAAATGAAGGAAGTGGGGGAGAAGGAAGAAAATGCCAATACTATCTGGAAGACTTTGGCCACCTACTTGATCATTGCAGCTTGGCTTGTTTACTCACAA
Organism: Darevskia mixta; assembly: GCA_034641385.1. Classification (NCBI taxonomy): domain Eukaryota; kingdom Metazoa; phylum Chordata; class Lepidosauria; order Squamata; family Lacertidae; genus Darevskia; species Darevskia mixta. The sequence goes on from JAWWNH010000242.1 coordinate 1,987,488, forward strand.
GGCTAGTTACACCGGACAGAAGGTTCTGTACTGTACTGCTTCAGAGAAATTGACTAACTAATTAAAAACTATTCAAAGCCAATCCAGCCCAGTGGTACATTGGTGAAATTCATGTTACACATGAACAACGTATGTACATCCTTTCCAGGCTCATGTTCCTTCCAAGTATCAGTTTATTTGATGGGATTTGTAATATTTTGTTTAACTAGAGTTCCTTTGAATGACATAACCTTCCTAGTTCTGGCAAATTATTATTGCTGTGAAAGAACATTTCCTTCATGTTTTCAATATTTTTTATAACCTTGCTGTTACAAGAGAAGCCTTGCTGGTACACCTTGCTGTTTAAAAGAGAGAGAGAGAAATCTGTTTTGCATTACTTGTAGTGCCAATGATGTATGAAGATGTGAGTAGTAGCTCTTATTCTAGGTGTGGGGAACCTGAGGCCCTCCAGATGTTTTTGGGCGGCAAATGCCATCATCCCTGACCATTGGCCATGCTGGCCGGGGCTAATGGATGCTGGGAGTCCAACGGCATCTGCAAGGCCACAGATTCCTCACCCCAGTCTTACACAGTGAACCTCAATGCATTAATCATCCAAGCCATGCAGAAGAAGAAATAAAAGGGAAACTCTCTCTCCAAGACTCATTATACAGTACCTCTATTGTTCAGAGAAGGTTCAGACTGAGCTTTTGATGAAAGAACTGGAAAGGACAGGAACAAAAAGGATGAAAAAAGAATAATTAGAAGATGCAGAACATAAAGCCTGATTTGCTTTCATGCACGTTATGGGGCTGAGGCACTTTAGCTAAATGCAGGTGCTCATCAACCACCAGGAAACTGCAGTTAAAGATAAAAAGATTCAGAGAATGACCCCATGTCCTATCAGAAGGCATTACAACTACACTGAGGCTGAATTTTCCACCATCTTCCTCTTCATTGGCCTTTCCTGAGAGCCCTTTGCTGCCCAAGTCCCAACTGTCAGGTTTTGCCAGGGCAATTTCTTTCACATGCTAGCTTCTGGAGGAACCGCTTCTTCACACAACAAAGCAGTGAAAGTATGGAATTCGCGACAAGATGCAGCGATGGCCACCAATTTGCTCAGCATTGAAGCGGGTTAATAATAATAATAATAATTTATTATTTGTACCCCGCCCATCTGGCTGGGTCTCCCCAGCCACTCTGGGCAGCTTCCAGCAAATATTAAAATACATTAACATGTTACAGATTAAAAACTTCCCTAAACAGGGCTGCCTTCAGGTGTTTTCTAAATGTCATGTAGTTGTTGATCCTTTTAACCTCTGATGGGAGGGCGTTCCACAGGGCGGGCGCCACTACCGAGAAGGCCCTCTGCCTGGTTCCCTGTAGCTTTGCTTCTCGCAGTGAGGGAACCGCCAGAAGGCCCTTGGCGCTGGACCTCAGTGTCCGGGCTGAACGGTGGGGGTGGAGACGCTCCTTCAGGTATACAGGACCGAGGCCGTTTAGGGCTTTAAAGGTCAGCACCAACACTTTGAATTGTGCTCGGAAACGTAGTGGGAGCCAATGTAGATCTCTCAGGACCGGTGTTATGTGGTCCCGGTTAGACAAATCCATGGAAGATAAGGTGATCAATAGCTACTAACCAACCCCAAAGTCAGGAAGTATACCAGTTGCTGATGATCACAAGCAGGAGAGCGCTATAGAGCTCATGGCCTACTTGTGGGCCAACCATTGGCATCTAAATGGCCACTATGAAAAAAGGATGCTAGACTAGTAGGCAGGCCTTTGGAGTGGACTGACCTAGGAGGGCTCTTCTCACGTTTGTTGTTCCTGCCATCCCCCTTTCTTCTTCCCATTTCCCTTGTAAAGCCTACTTTCTGCAGTTGTGGGCAGGTTCACAGACCTATTTCACAGTTAACTGCATAAATTCAGTCATAAGACTCTAAAAGATTTGCTTCCGTATGAAAGCAATCGGAGAGAAAACCACTGCAGTGTATAGTGGCTAAGAAACCGAGCTGTGAACCAGGAAATCCCTACATTGAACTCAAGACACACAAAACCACTATTGGAGGCTGCAAGTTGAAGTGACAGAATTTGAGGGAGTTGAACTACTTGACCATTTTACTTCTGACCATTTACCCACTTGAAATGGTACTGTCAAATTGTTTTTTTTTCTCCAGCAGTGGAGGGGAAGAGATGGGTACCTTCATCTTTCCCCTCCAGGGTGGAAAAGCAGGCAGGGAGTGACATTTTGAGGGGGGGGATGGCATTTAGGATTAAGATGGGAAAAGAGTGCATGGCATGGCCCCTTCCATCTTCAGCCTCAATCACTCATCTGCAATATGGGGATAATTATACTGATCTCTTATACCCAGTGCATTTTGGGGGGCGCAGGGGTACGCATACCCCTAAACATTTTGTGAATCTTCGTACTTTTGTCCATTTACATTATTTATTTTTTCCGATTTGAACTATAAAATGGTGATTTTCTTGAGAGAAAATGAGAGTACCCCTAAACATTTTTTTGTTAGAAAAAAAGCATTGCTTGTACCTATCCATCTTGTAAAAATTACTGAAATAATGTGTGTGCTTTCAACACTCTAAATGCTAAGTATTATTACCACCATATATTAAACAGAATGAAAAACCTGTTTCTAGGAAAGTTGGTTTCAAATCCCAGCTAAAGTCTGGGAGTAGTTTGAGGGCCTTCAGTTTTTAACAACAGCTATAGGAACCTAACATACAGGACATTGTTGTGAGGACAACATGAGACAAAGACTGCAAACCCCGAGGCTCATTGTAAAAGATCTTCATAAATAGAATGGAATGGCAAGCTGGGGAGGGATTATATATCAGAAGAAAATATCACAAGAAACTGTCATTTTTTCTAGTCTGCAGTTGTTATTTTTTCAGTATTACGTCTCTGCCCACCCCCACATCTGAAATGAATGGTGTGTGATCACATAACAATAAGGTGATTAATTACATTATTAAATCTGACCACAACGAACCAAATAACATTTTTGTGGAATATGAACTGCAGCAGAATGGAAATGGATAGAGGAAAGAATGAGGAAAAATGCCTTTTTACATTTGTAGTAACGCTCCAAACCAGACAAAGATTTGGTGTCACTCACATGAAAAGCTGCTGTTTCCTTTCCTCCACTTTCCCTTTCCTGCCTCCTGTACCTAAAAGGGCAGATTTTATTTTTAAAACAGCTGTTTTGTGCAAGAGTAAGTAAAGCTAAAGGGACCCCTGACCATTAGGTCCAGTCGCGAACGACTCTGGGGTTGCGGCACTCATCTTGCTTTACTGGCTGAGGGAGCCGGCGTTTCTCCGCAGTTTTTCCGGGTCATGTGGCCAGCATGACAAAGCCGCTTCTGGTGAAACCAGAGCAGCACACGGAAACGCCGTTTACCTTCCCGCCGGAGCGGTACCTATTTATCTACTTGCACTTTGTGCTTTCGAACTGGTAGGTTGGCAGGAGCAGGGACTGAGCAACGGGAGCTCACCCCGTTGTGGGGATTCGAACCGCCGACCTTCTGCTCGGCAAGCCCTAGGCTCTGCGGTTTAGACCACAGTGCAAGAGTAGTTCTTCGCAAAAGAGCTGTTTTAAATATAAACATATCATGAATGTTCCTTCAGCAACAATCAGTGGAAAACAACTGGTGCGTCCTTTTCATGCAACGGAAGCTACCATTCCATGTTCCAAACACCCAACTGGCAAGCAATATCATTCATGTAGAATGACGGAGCTGGAAGAGACATTGGAGATCGTCTAGTCCAGGCATCCCCAACCTGCGACCCTCCAGATGTTTTGGCCTACAACTCCCATAATCCCTAGCTAACAGGACCAGTGGTCAGGGATGATGGGAATTGTAGTCCAAAACACCTGGAGGGCCGAAGGTTGGGGATGCCTGGTCTAGTCCAACTCCTTGCCACAGGTAAAGCATTTCAAAATACATTTCCTTTCAGCCAATTAAGCGAGACAATGGGCAGGGCAAAGACTAACTCTGCATTGGTGCCAGCACAATATTGAACATGGAGACAATGTGCCATTGTGCACTACAGATGTGGAGCGGCCTTGTGCCAGGGCCCAGCTCTGAACAAAAATTACCAGTGGCACTCGCTGTTTGAAGGAGGCACTGCTAAGAGCAACTACTAGTGGACCTATAGAGTTCCATACCATCAAATCTGAAGGTCCCTGACAGTTCCACAATGGGCTTGGATACCATTTTGGGAAGACTGCAAAAGATAGTAGTATGAATAAAAAGCCGTCTCTGCACCAATGACAGGGAATCTTATTTTGATTACCATATTTCCTTGAGCATAGCCTTTTGGGGGTATCACAGTGGTGGGTAGAGATGAACCGCTCTGAGATCTATGGATGTAAGGCAATATACTATACTACTACTACTACTACTAATAATAATAATAATAATGCCACCTCTTTTTCTTTCCCCTGCTCTCTTTCTTTCTGCACATTCCCCACCGCTGCTCTACATATCTTACAAGGGGCACTCTTTGAAAAACCCTATGCCTTTCCAACCCCCAGCCTCACACCCACCAAAAAACCCCAATTAGTGCCATCTGCAAATATTACCGGTAGTGCATAGTTTTCTCAGTGTACATTAATAAATGTATTGACTTACCTCTTTTCCTATCCCATGCATAGAGCTCTTTGACTCCCAGTTCATTCAATGACTTTGTAAGTTCCAGTTCCTCCCCAGTGAAGGTATCTCTCAAGAGGACAAGGCATTCCTGACTGACCTCACATTTCTCACAAATCACTGGGATTATACTTTGGAGGGGGACCTCGGGACTCACTCGAACCACTGCCTTTTGTGTCTTGAGATAGTTTACGACCAGCCTCACTGTTTTCTAGGGAAACAAAATAGAAAAGGAAAAGACTCTTATACTAGCACCTCAGCGGCAGTGCTTTTGCACTGCAGTTGCGAAATAGATTATTCATACTGGCAAGAGGGTTAAAGAAAGATCAAGGAGTGTCAGATTCATTGCACAGGAATGACATTACAGAGGCAGAGCAGGATTCCTTACAGCCTTCTTTGTGTAGGTATGCAGCAACACATTTTAATCACTTATGAAATACCTGTATATGCAATGCTGAAGAACACAATTATTGTGAAGCAGATAGCAGTTATTCTAATATTAGATTGAGAGAGAGTATATGAGCAATAATAGCCCTTGGACTCTAAGCAACTTGTTCTACAAGGCAGTCGCAACACCTGTAGATGAGAACTGTCCAGTTTGTTTCTATTATGGAATAAAAGAATTAAAGGTTTGGAAGGGACCTAGGAGGTTTAGTCAACCCCTTCAATGCAGGATCTGCAATGTTCGGATGCAGCTATTGTATTCCTTCAGTCTTTGCTTACATACCTCCAGCATAGAGGGGTTCACCATTTTCATGGCAGTGGACTACTGTCAAACAGTAAGTTCCTCCTAATGCTTAGCTGAAATGAGCTCCCTTGCGATTTCCACCCATTGGCCCCAAAGCAACAGGGGACAAGTCTGCTGGTTCTTCTGATTAACACCTTTGATTATTTTTGTACCTTAATGCCAGGCTTTACATTATCTCTATTGAATGTCACATGCTGGCTTCGGCCTGCAGTTCCAGCCTGTAAAGATCACTCTGAATCTTGATTCTATCTTCTGTGCTGTCAACGATCGCTCCCAGCATTGTGTCACCTGCAGTTTCAGTTCCTGCAAAACCATACTTCCTCTAGAATACTTAACTCTTAATCTCCACCAGGTGGCATAATTTTTCATTATGTTGCAACTTTGTCCATTTTACCTGCCTCCTTCCAAAATTTAGAAGTTATAATATGGTTATAGAGATCAAATAGGAGTTTTTTCTCAACTTCTACAGTTTTCTGTTAGAAAGACCTAAGAGCCAATGTTGTTGGCATCCGTCTGTCTCTCGAGAGTGAGCCAAACCACTTCATTAGCAGTGACCTTCCCGGGGCACAAGCCTGGGCAGTGTGGATGGAGGTCCTGAGCTGCCCAGATGAGACATTGGCCTTGCTGTTGTGATCTAAAGGAAAGCAGAGCAGTATGTTTGGCAACAGCTTGGCTGCAGGAGTTGCCGGAAGGAGGCATACAAGACACCATCCAACCATCTTAGGGACTCCAATCCGGATATGTGTAGGGTTTACTCCTTAGCCTTTCTTCTCCTGAAGTTGTCCTGTGAGGCAGCAGAGGTTTAGGATCAGAGTTTCCCTTCTCCTAGAAGGGCTACCTTCCCAGGTGAATGAGCCCCATCTGCCCCTTACTTCTATCTACAGCATATGCAGAAACAGCCTTCTTGACTGTTAGACCCACTATTGGTCGTCTGCTCAATCCACCAAGCCTGTCTTTGCATGCAGGGGAAGTCCCTAAATCACTTGGGGTTTGAGACCCATCGGCCATCGTCACTTGGTTTAGCTGGCCAGTCGAAGCTGTTTCCCAGGGTGTGGCCACTGTCACTTGCTGACAGCTTCTAGGAGCCACAGGTGAGAGCTGAATGCAGGGTGGGGACCAAGGTGGACAAACTACCCCAGGAGCATGATGTGTCCCCACCAGAATTACTATCCCTCCCCTAACGCCCTAAGATCCCGTACAATACAAACAACAAAACACATTCCTATTGTCAAACCAAGGCCTAACACAGCCTTGGACAACTTATCCTCCAATGAGAACCCAGACTTCTAGGAAACCAGGAGACCAGAAAGAACACACACATAAGATCCAGGGAGAGCTCTCACCATGCCCACATCCAGGGAATGCCCAGGAGGGACCCTCAGGGTGAATCTCTGCCTTGTTTGTGGCAAAGAAGCCCCTGTCTAAGCTGTATGGGGAAGCTAAACCACCCTTTAGTCCTTGAGAGAATCAGCATCAGAAACTGCAGGCTCAGACAGCTGGAAAACAGCGTAGAATTGAGACCACAATGTCACCATGCTATTCAACAGTAAATGGTTCCTTAAGCATCTGGGTTTGGACAGGGTCTGGAAGGCTACTCTTTACTTCAGTTGGAGTCTGCTAGTAGCTGGAACAACACATGCCTTTTAACTTCTTACTCATGCAACCAGACTCCCCTGCAGTTGTCCTGCCCTCTGACTGAGTGGTGTACACACTCCTCCCCCTCTTAATTTTATCCTCACAACATTTCTGTGTGGTAGGCTTGGTTGAGAGACAGTGACAGGCCCAAAGTCACCCAGTGACTGAGTGGGAATTTGAACCTTGGTCTCCCAGGTCCTAGTCCAGCACCCTAACCACTACTCCACCTTGGCTCTGGTTAGAAACCACATGGCCTTACAGACGTTGCTGGACTCCAACAACACCTGGAAGGCCACAGGTTCCTCAACCTTACTTACAAATTGACAATTCAACTCACAAAAGGCCATAGTCAACTCAAAATAAACCTGCAGTAACTACTTATGGCCGTATACCCAGTCTCTACACTGGCTGTCAGTTAAGATTACCATTACATTGCAATAGTAAGCTCCAAGCCCAATTCAATACTGCACACATGGGGTGGGGGAGGGGAGACTGCCGTCAACATTTCTTGACATCGGGCAAAACAGTTATGCAGCAGAAAGTTCCAACCTCGGGAATTTTGGGCGGAGGAGGCCGCTTCGCCTTTCCTTCAGGAACCTTCTCCTTCAGAAGTATCTTCCATACATCCAGTGCCCCTATCAAAGTATTTGGCTTATAACTCAAAGTCTGTTGGGTCCCTGAAGACTGCAGCTCCAGGGTGTGATAGGCTGGATTTAAGTGGTAACGGCTGCACAAGTCAACTAAGAGGTCCATCACGGCTTTACTGGAAGGGAAAACAGAAAATGCTACTTAGAACCAGGTTTAATAGAACACAGAAGGATTTTCATGCATAAGTGGATAAGTGGATAAGTGGATAAGTGTGATATGGAAATCCACATTTCCATATCACATGGTTTATTTTGTTTTCAAAAATATCCTCATGAAAATTCATCAACATTTAATACAAATTTCTCATAATTATATGTATTTTTGCATGCAATTCTGCCTATATATTTTTTTACAAAGCAGTTTTCTGTAACACAATGCATTTTTGAACGTTATTGTCACTAAGCCCTAAACGGCCTCAGTCCTGTGTACCTGAAGGAGCGTCTCCACCCCCACCGTTCAGCCCGGACACTGAGATCCAGCGCCGAGGGCCTTCTGGCGTTTCCCTCATTGCGAGAAGCAAAGCTACAGGGAACCAGGCAGAGGGCCTTCTCGGTAGTGGCGCCCGCCCTGTGGAACGCCCTCCCATCAGAAGTCAAAGGTACTAACAACTATCTGACATTTAGAAGATGCCTGAAGACATTATGTATTTTAATGTATGCTGGAAGCCACCTAGAGTGGCCGGGGAGACCCGGCCAGATGGGTGGGATATAAATAATAAAGTATTATTATTATTATTATTATTATTATTATTATTATTATTATTATTACTAATACACAGGTTTTTAATGTACACTTTATCCCAGTACATGCATGTTTGTACACATTAGTCGGCTGCAGAACTTCATTGCAAAATTCAGAGAACTGCAAACTTTTAAGGATGCACTGAAGGATTGTATTGTGTCAGAAAGTGTGATAATTAGGGAGGATTGCCTTTAAATGAATCAAATTTCTCTCCCATCCCTAGAATGGAGGAGAACCCACCAAGCCTCAAGCCCTCCAGTCACTAAAGGAGTAGTCTGAGAGCAACCCACACAATGGGAGATTTTGCTTTAAAACACCAACTGAATTGCAACTCGGCCACGAACCAAACCCCAAAGAGGAAGAAAGCCAATGCGAAGGAAAAAGCCTCATGAAGCCTTGCCAGAATGTGGAAAGTGTAGAGAGCAGAGGCCCACCCACAAAGCCTCCACAGCACCAATGGTGGTCATCTGGGTGGTGGAGATGCCTTCACATGCCCTCCGCAGTGGCAAACCCACCTTACCCACCTTACGGAGCTGTTCCGCCTGGCCTTTGGGTTGGTTTCAGTTTAACCCTGATGTTTCATTCCTTTATGGTTTGATTGGTGGGCTACTTAAAAATTAGGCTGCAATTTAAACTTTAAATCGAATTTTAACCTGTATTTTAATTGATTGTTTTTTTTATGTTTTGTCATGATTTTATTGGTGTTAGGCGCCCTGAGTCCGGTCTTGGTTGGGAAGAGCAGGGTATAAATAATTTTTTTTATTTTTTATTATTATTATTATTATTATTATTATTATTATTATTATTATTATTACCTAGGGCAGGGGTAGCCAACTCCCAAGAGACTGGGATCTACTCACCGAGTTAAAAACTGGCAGTGATTTATCCCATTTTTGAGCTTTTTTTTTAGGAAGTAGAAAGGTCTGTTTTTTAGGGGTTCAGGTCATGCTTGTTGAGCTTTCTTACAAAAGAGGGAAAGCACAGTTTTTTGGGGGGTACAGGGCTAAAATGTTAAGCTTTTTTAGGGGAACCAGAGTTGTTGAGTTTCTTTGGGGGGAGCCACTGATCTACCGGGGATCTACCACAGGCATCCAGTGATGTACCGGTAGATCACAATCTACCTGTTGGACGTGCCTGACCTAGGGGTTGGAGGAGTGGAGAGCACAAATGGGAAAGTCCTCCATGTGACCTCTGGGCAACGGCTAAGAGGCAATGAGAGGCCTCTACATAACCTCCTTAATTCTTGGACATGTACTGGATTGCTTCACACCAATCATAATATGCTGGAAAACAATTTGTTGTTCTCCCAACCTTTACTAGATTTCATCCAGTCTGAGTCTATCTGCTTTTCCTCATGATTGTGTGTGTGGAAACATCCTTTCCTGGTCTTTTAAATTCTCATGTGTGCTTTGCTTCAGGAAAGGATGGTTCTCTTCAGATACATACACAATGCTTCAGAGGCAAAATGGTGTCCTATACTATGCACTGCACATAATTAAAATTAATAAATATAGTAGAGGGAAAATTGATTATATGCATATAAATTAGCCTCTCTTTGCATGCTGGATACATGTGCACTAAAATACATGTGCACTAAAATACATGTGAACTAAAAACAGTTGAGGAATCACAGCAGGCGTTGCTAACCTTACATGCACTGCTAGGTTATAAAGAGCAAGGGGGGGACACCTGAAAATAATTGCATTGTCTACACCTCTCCTCCTAAAAATAACACCAATGGGCAAAAGCAAATTGTTTCAAATATCTGAAAGCCTTACCTGCCATGCACAGTAGTTTTCTGTTCTTCTCCATCTGGAAAAACTACTATAAAGTCCACCGTCCTGTTAATCAGATTTTCCTTCATGTTTATCACACCCTGATCAGGCAGCGTTCCCAGGTCTGTAGGTAATTTGTGTTCATTATTAACTGTACAGGTGGCAGGAGTTTGGTTTGGTGGAGGTGGAGCACGAGCCTTCATTCTTCGTCTGAAAAAGAAAAGAAAACAGTAGGAAGCTGGTTTGTTACATGTACATGCTCCAAAAGAGCAGCCGATACCACCTGCTTCCTTTGGACAGTAACAGGATGTATTACTTAAGATTTTAGTGCTTAATAGCACACTTCCAGGACTGAGTACTTAGTACCCTGTATGCCAAGGCAGTCATCCATCCAGGCCGTCACTAGACCCGGACTTGCAGTAAGCGGCCAGAGGCATACACCCAGGGTCCCGCTCTCACCCCCAGCAAAGGGCTGTATTGGCAACCTACTCAGAAAAAACAACTTTACCACAATAACCACAATAGAAATTACTACATTTTAAGCAACCCAAGTACTCAAAGTGCCTGGAGTGAGGGTGAGACAATTTCAATAGGGAAACTGGAGGAGGCCAGTTTCACACAGCCTTAGGTACACCTCTGCAAGAGGCCTAATAAGTCTTTCAACCATACCTTTCTAGCTTCATGCCATCTACGAGTCTTTTACAAAATGCTGAAAGCACAGAGCTGAGGACAGAGCCCTATGACTCAAGTCCTCCCTCTGGGCTGACACAGAACCATTAACAAACATTCCCTGGGTGTGGTTGTTCAACCAGCTGTAGTATCAACCTTACAAGTGGTATCGTCGAGCCCACATTCCAAAAATGCAATATAGTAAAAACTCAGGCAGATGCAGCAGATAAAGCAGAGAGTTTGTCCTAGGCCTTGCTGAAGTCCAGATATACCATGTTTGTGGCATTCCTATGATCTACCAAACAATTAACTCTCATCAAAAAAGGAGGTAAGGTTGCCTGGGATGACTTCTCCTTCATAAACCTTGTAACCAAAGCTTTCTTTTCTGGATGATCATAAGGTACTGAATGATCTGCTCAAGAAATGTGACCGATGTTGACATCAAGCAGAGTTGACTTGTAATCTACCAGAGCCATTCCCCACCCTTTGATGACACGGACAACATCTACACATCTCCAGGCTTTTGGCACCTCCTCTGTTCTCAAATATTCTCAAATATTACACAAATATTCAGAATTTGCAAATATTACAAACAGCATCTCTAAAGTAACACCTTCAAGCTCATTCAACTCCCTTGGGCTTAATTCATCTGACCCTAGAAGTGTGAATTTACTGCAAGTAGCTTGGTGGTTCACTAACCATCTTCTTACCTATCCAGGCTGCAAATCCCTCCTCACATTGTTTGCTCTTGTTGTTTTAAATATAATTTTATTTTTCACTATTCATCCAAGAACAAAACAAAACATCAAATAATACACAGTGTAGTTCAGATTTAGTCTGCATCCATAATTTCCCCTTGTTAACTCAACAGGTGCCAGATTTCCACAAAATCACTCTCCAGTCCTTTAGCTTCTCCTATTTGTTCTGTAAGTTTTTCTGTTACAGCTGCACTTAAATATCCCTTCTAACTCTGCAGTGATCCTTTATTTCTTCCCAGAGCCTACTCCATTTCATAGATCCTCCATTTGCCCTCTCTGCAAATAGTATCCTCTAATTATATCCTCAATCTGCCTTTTTGCCCGTGGCCCAATTCACAGACATGGAAAAACTCAAGAGAAGTGCACTTTTTATCTTTAATTCCATCTGCAAACTAGCCTGCCTGAAATCCACACTTCTCTCATTAATTTGCAACACCTCCTGAAGTGTTTTCCTAGGAAACAAATCGACCTCATAATCCCTAAACAAAACTATATAAAAGATTTGCATAACAAGTCACTTGCTACTATACTATTACCTTACCTCTCAGAATAAGCTGCTTGGCAGAAAATTCAAGAATTGTTCCTCAAAACAAAAATAGCATGAATACAATCCCTAAGATTTATGAACGCCGAGATCCTGGAATGCAAAAAGAGCCATACCCTTTGGACCAATAAGGATCTTAGTTATTTATTAATAAAGATCACTAACAATGTAACCTTGGCATACCAAAGCCCAACTAACAGACGGCAAGGCATGCTCATAGCCTTCATTTCCTCACATCAACTCTATAAAATGACATTTACAGTTTTGGTGAAAAGTGCAAGCCTAGGATTTTCACCTTCAGCTTATAAACTGTACAAGACACATCAGAAAGCTTCCAGTGAGGTACTAAAGAACCAGGTAGAGGTTCTCAACGTGACCTTAGAGAAAGTCTCTGGAAAGCAGTGCTACACTATATGCAAGCTTATTTGTCTAAACAGTATGAACATTCAAGAAATGCATGCATTCGGCAGTTTGATAAACAGGAACGCTGCTTATACTGCACAGGGTTCCACTAGCATGAAAGTATACCTGAAGGAGTGTCTGCACCCCTATCGTTCTGCCCGGACCCTGAGGTCCAGCACCGAGGGCCTTCCGGCGGTTCCCTCACTGCGAGAAGCCAAGTTACAGGGAACCAGGGAGAGGGCCTTCTCAGTAGTGGCACCTGCCCTGTGGAATGCCCTCCCACTAGATGTCAAAGAGAAAAACAACTACCAGACTTTTAGAAGACATCTGAAGGCAGCCCTGTTTAGGGAAGCTTTTAATGTTTAATAGATTATTGTACTTTAATATTCTGTTGGAAGGGTGGCTGGGGAAACCCAGCCAGATGGGTGGGGTAAAGGGGCCCCTGACCATTAGGTCCAGTCATGTCCGACTCTGGGGTTGCGGTGCTCATCTCGCTTTATTGGCCAAGAGCCGGCGTACAGTTTCTAGGTCATGTGGCCAGCATGACAAAGCCGCTTCTGGTGAACCAGAGAAGCGCACGGAAACGCCGTTTACCTTCCCGCCGGAGCGGTTCCTATTTATCTACTTGCACTTTGACATGCTTTCGAACTGCTAGGTGGGCAGGAGCTGGGACCGAGCAATGGGAGCTCACCCCGTCGCAGGGATTCGAACCTTCTGATCGGCAAGCCCTAGGCTCTGTGGTTTAACCCACAGCGCCACCTGGGTCCCACCTGGGCGGGGTATAAATAATAAATTTATTATTATTATTATTATTATTATTATTATTATTATTATTATTATTATATACAAAAGGAGTTTTCACATTGTATCTAAACCTCAGATATTATAGTGGTAGCCAACCAGTTCAAGAAGCCCACTGCCCAAACTCCTTGCTTGTCCTGTGCCTGTCTCAAGCACGAGTGAGCCACACCTGCTATGTCCTGCCATGATTCGCAGGGAGGTGTGCCAGGTAAGAATTCTGCTCCCATGCACTTCTGGTGTTAAAATTAAACCACATTATGTCTGCATGTTTGCCATGATCATCTATAGTTTGGCCCCCAAATAGTATTTGGCTTAAAATCAGTCTGGGATGTGAATGTCAAGTTTCACTAGATACACCCATTTCAGCTCCTTCCCCCACTACCAAAACTGAGATGGCAGAATTAATGCAAATAGGGCTCAGAAATGCTAGTTCTGGGCTTCCTATCTGAAAACGTCTACTGCCACATGGAGTTTGAAAATCAGAGTTGTGCTGCTTTCAGCAGTGCATAAAACCATATTATTAAGTGGAACAGTCACATGCATTAAGGGGTGCAAGTGAAATACTCATATGTGAATCCAATGACACACCTTAAAAAAAAAAAAGATGTCATCACTTTTCTATCATCACCAGCTATCAAAATCTGGACAATGAATGATAATATCACCTGAAAAAATCTTATCTGAATTGTACTAAAGTGGAGCTGGAGAGACAGTAAATTCCACTTAACATGATTTTGTAAACTGCTTTTGTTATGAAGCCTCGTCTGCAATGTCCCTTCTGTTCCCTGCCTAGTAAGCTCAGGCAATTGCTCAACGGTGCTCTGTGCCACACACACTGCCAACCTAGGCAGGACTGATCAGAGTCCCCCCTTTTGCATTTTCGCTCTCAGCGCGCGCGCGCCCCCCCCCCATATATTTTGAGCGGATTATTGTTAATGCCCAGTTCCTGCCACTCTTCCAACATGTTCCTTTTCCTCGCGCACTCTTAGCAGTCTTTGTGCGAGTGCGGAGATCATATAAATCTCAGTTCATTTCAAACTGCTAATGAACCAAACATGCATCGCCAGTGAGGTAATGAAGTGTCCTGCTTTCGCACAATAACCGTGTTGTTACTGGAACATTATAATGAATAGATGCCTCGGCTGCTATTATTAGGAAATTCCACAGTTTGAATTCTAATGGGATTTGGGTTTCTTGTATTAAACGTCCGAGTGCCAGCTTTCATTTCAGGTTATATTTTCCTCAAACTCTTAAAAAGACGTTTGCTGGAAAAAAAACACTGTCGTGCCTAGCCCTGACCTAGCACTAGGCATGGAGTCCTTAGAGGACAGACTGGGCACCACACAGGTTGAGGAGCAGGCCTGGCCCCCTGAGCCCAACGCTGATGATCCCCTGGAGGGGCTCTCCGCGCTGATACCTAGTGAGGAACCCCTGGAGCACCCATTGCTGGAAACAACATAGGTCCCTAGCTTCAAGGTCCTGATTCTACTCACTCTCCCTTGCTGTGCTGTACCTTGCCACACGCACACGCACAAAACATACATGCGTACATGTATGTGTGTGTGATCTTGATCTTGGACTGTTTCCTAATTTGTTTCTGGATTACATTTGGAACTAGATTGATTATCTGTGCTTGATCGTTGTTTGTTTGGAGTGTGTTCCACTGGTTATCTCTGTCGTCACTGGTGAGTAGTTCGGCTTACATCTTCTGTAACTGGGATCCCTGCTTCTGAGGGCATCTCCTGGAGTGTTACAAACATTCCCAGAGAGAACAAGCATGCACACATTCACACTTACATACACTGCATTTGTAACGCCAGTGTACAAATATCTGACACTTCCTTATTAAACTAATGAAATAGAAACTGCCATGGAATCAGGGGCGTCTTACCCATAGACCAGTGATGGCTAACCTTGACACTCCAGATGTTTTGGGACTACAACTCCCATCATCCCTGACCACTGATCCTGTTAGTTAGGGATGATGGGAGTTGTAGTTCCAAAACATCTGGGGTGTCAAGGTTAGCCATCACTGCCATAGACGCTAGTGGCGCAGGGCACCAGGTTCTGGAGGGCGGCAGGGAAGAGGCAGAGGCTGGACGTGGCAGCAGGCATCAGCTCGCCACCCTCACCATGCCGGGTCGAAGCAGCACCGCGCCCGGACCCTCCACCTGCCATGGCCACCACGCCACGAAGCGGCCAGCTGAGCCGGGAGCCGCCGCGTCCAGCCTCTGCCTCTTCACTGCCGGAGGAGCTGCCCTCCAGTCGCTGCCCGCCTCAAGCCCTGCAAAGCTGGGCGCGTCGCTGGCAGTGCCGTCCTCCCTAAAAAAGGTCAGCAACTCTGGGAAACGGGGGGGGGGGGCACTGGAGGGATCTTTGCACCACGGCGCCGGATATGCTTAAGACGGCCCTGCATGGAATGCACACAATCACAGCAGTTGTTATCCATTATTTTGCTAATGCTTATACTGAACAATTTCTGAACAATTGTGCTCATACAATTTCTGAAGGAATGAATAAATGTTCTGCAGTGCTGAAAGCTAACATGTTAACCTTCTGCACCTACAGACACTGGGGCTACCCAAGTGAACAGCAGCATGTCTCTTTTATTATCATCCCCATCCTGCAACTAATACACTGCTCATTTTGTTACTCTGTGTGCCCCCTTCTCTGGCACAAAGCAGCCCCCGTTTGTGCTTCCCTGATTGTGCCCAAGTGATTTGTTTAAACTCAATCTATTCCTATTACACATAGGTCCCACTATAGGAACCTAATTACCTCCTGAGAAATGATTCATAAGGCAAGTGTTCTTATAGAGATGTGAACAGTTCCATTGTTTCTTATCAGGAAAATTCCAATGCAGGGCCATTCCATGAAAAATGAGCCTGATAAGAAAAAAATTGTTTTTTTCTTCCATGAAAAAAATTTTCTTCCATGATTCCAAACATGCAGTCTAACCATTTTTTTAAAGCTAAAGACAAAAGAAGTTTAGTTTATGGACCTTCTTTTCAAAAGTCCACCCACGTAGCCCTCACAGAAGTGTTCAAGTTAAAAGTTTTCTGATGATTGTCCCACCCGTGACAGCATTTTTTCCTCAATTTTGTATCGTTAAATTTTTTAAACTTAATTTCTGATTGCATAGTTGTAACCAATAAACATTGATTTAAACAGATATGCTGAGTTTATCATTGAGTCACCTCCCAACTCAGAGTTTTTCCATAAATCAAACTTATCTCAAGCTCCGTGTCCTTTTTTTGTCCCACCCGTGACAATACTTTAACATTTAATAAAATTGTCAAAAATATCCATAAAAATAATTAAAAAATTAGTAAAATGTTCAGTATCTTATTAAGAACATAGTTTAAATTTTGGTTGTTAATTTTTATGTATATTTACATTGTTACACATGTGTGAATACCAAAAAACATGGTCCAAGTGTCCCACCCGTGACAATGGAATGGCCCTGCACTCCTGACCCAGAAAGATTCACCCTGAAATGATTTATATATATAAGAAACCTGAACATAATTATAATGAATAAAGTCACAAACACCATTACCATTACACCATATACCTGTATTTCTTAAACAAACAAGTCAAACAAACAAATGCTTCACCTGACATCATGGTGATGTCAAGTGATGGACAGGGGGGCAGACCCACCCACCTGTCAAAGTGGCCCCCAGAATGTGGGAGACCATAGGATCTTGGCTGCCAGCTGGATCCAGTTTCTAATCCCACTCCAACCAGTCTTTGAAGCAATCCAAAATGTGTGAAAAGTGGATGAAGCAATTTTTGTTATTCCCTATTAGGCTCACACAGATGAGGCATCTGATGTCAAAACTTGCGCTCCATCATTGGAGTGAGATCTGATAGATCCTATGGCCCCTGAAATGCTCTAACAGGGACTCAAAGGACTGCAGCTCAGTTGTTTTTAAGCGAGGAAAAATATGTGGGTTGGGCTTAAATTCTGCACATGCTTCTCCTTTTATATTTAGTCTGTATAGCTAAATATACGAACACTAAACATAATTAAATCCTCCACAGCCCTTGTGACTTCAGGGATGACATATATATTTAGTAATTATACCTATTTATACATAGCCGAAGAATTGATGCTTTTGAATTATGGTGCTGGAGGAGACTCTTGAGAGTCCCATGGACTGCAAGAAGATCAAACATATCCATTCTTAAAGAAATCAGCCCTGAATGCTCACTAGAAGGACAGATCCTGAAGTTGAGGCTCCAGTACTTTGGCCACCTCATGAGAAGAGAAGACTCCCTAGAAAAGACCCTGATGTTGGGAAAGATGGAGGGCACAAGGAGAAGGGGACGACAGAGGACAAGATGGTTGGACAGTGTTCTCGAAGCTACTAACATGAGTTTGGACAAACTGCGAGAGGCAGTGAAGGATAGGCGTGCCTGGCGTGCTCTGGTCCATGGGGTCACGAAGAGTCGGACACGACTGAACGACTGAACAAGACAAGAATACATAGCTGAATATTAATCTCAAAGAATAGTTCAAGATATCATTTATACTGGGCTCTTCCAGAAAAAGTTTATTTGGGAGAGGGTGCTCACTATATTTCAGGGGTGGTTTGAGGAGTCCCGGCCTGCCTGGTTCTTTTAAAGGAACTTGACTCACCTGTAGCCCTCCACAGAGGTTTTTGAAGTCAAACTCTCATCTGCTTTGGCCAGATGGCCAATATTCATGCAAAACTTACGAGGTTAACAAACCACCCTTGCTTTAAAGTTATTATCATCGTGGAATAGCAGCATTTAATCTTTTACTTGCTTTAGGTAAACAGAAAACAACAGAAGCACTTATAAAATTAACTTCCCATTCTAAAATGTATCCTATATAATAAAGAGCCTGTGTCCCTCCGTAGCTTTCCGTCCCTCAGTGGAAATCGCAACTGCGCGTGCGCTCCACTGAGACACGGATTGGAGGACGCAGACCAATAGGAGAGGGGGCAGCAGGCGCAACGCGCCGCTGGCCGCAGCCTCCTGCTGTAGATACCGGTAGTTATCTCCCGCTTGGACTACTGCAATGCGCTCTACGTGGGGCTACCTTTGAAGGTGACCCGGAAACTTCAATTAATCCAGAATGCGACAGCTAGATTAGTGACTGGGAGTGGCCGCCGGGACCACATAACACCGGTCCTGAGAGATCTACACTGGCTCCCAGTACGTTTCCGAGCACAATTCAAAGTGTTGGTGCTGACCTTTAAAGCCCTAAACGGCCTCGGTCCAGTATACCTGAAGGAGCGTCTCCACCCCCACCGTTCAGCCCGGACACTGAGGTCCAGCGCCAAGGGCCTTCTGGCGGTTCCCTCACTGCGAGAAGCAAAGCTACAGGGAACCAGGCAGAGGGCCTTCTCGGTGGTGGCGCCCACCCTGTGGAACGCCCTCCCATCAGAAGTCAAAGGTGCTAACAACTATCTGAAGACAGCCCTGTTTAGGGAAGTTTTTATTCTGTGACATGTGTATGTATTTTAATATTTGCAGGAAGCCGCCTAGAGTGGCTGGGGAGACCCGGCCAGATGGGCGGGGTATAAATAATAATAATAATAATAATAATAATAATGATAATAATAATATATACACCAAAAAAACCCTCTCATAAATTTAAAACACATCACTGACTATTAAGTCTGGTGGCAAAGAAAATATTTCAGCAGAAGTTTAAAGGTGAATCTAGAAGACACCTGCTGAATCTCTATTTTATTCTTTGGTAGATTGGCAAAAAGAAAAACACACACCAATAAATGCATTTTAGAAAGGGGCCAGATTAAACATGGACACACAAAGCATTAAAAACAACAACACAAAAAACCAAGACTCCTTGCGCTCTGCTCCCTCTTTCTTCCCACCCAGGGCTGTCTGGCCCTCAGAGCCAGCGCGTCACGTTGGGCTGGGGCTTGGTGGCAGCAGCCTCTCCTCCTCTTCCTCCTCCTCACCCTAGAAATCTAATGGGGAATCAAGATCTGTTGGGGGTGCTAATGCTGTGAGCCCTTCCATCTTATTCTCATGTTGTAGATCTGTGTAAGTAAGACCATATATCCTAAAGACATTACAGTCTTCAGTGACCATAATCCCAAGGAACTCAAACCCTGGGTAACAGCCGGGAACCGCTCAAATCTCTTGCTGCTCAGAGATTGGGGTGTGCGTAATAATATTTTGGTTTGATTAAGGGGAAGTCTAGAAATTATTAAATCAGCGCCTCAGCCCCCAAAACTCCCGGGAAGAAATTATTAAATCAGGGGCTTTCTGAGATGCAGGAATCTTGATTTATTTATTTTAACAGCAAATTAGACTTGCAATTCATTAGTCCTTGAAATGACCTCTTACGAGTGTGTGTTTCTATTTTGACTGTTGAGACCGAACACTGTAAAACAAATATACAAACATTTGTCCCCCATTGAGTTATCCAATGCATGCGGCTACGCCCATGTCCTGATGGAGTGATCCAAAATAACTGTGACATTAATATTACACAACTGTAATTTTAGATACTGCTAGAGAAGCAGGAAGAGCTTTCAGGAGTATGACTGAAAAGGAATGCTGGAGTTTTATAGCATCTGTATACCTCAGGAATTATCTAGATACAGCATAGATATTTAAAATGCTTGTGGGAGAGCCACAGCTACCGGGGGTGGGGGTAGCCAGGTTTTTTTGCCCTGGGTGACGCCTCCACAGGGGCGCCATTGAGGCTCTCAGCCTGTGTGTGTGTGTGCGTGTGTTCGCAAATGCGCCTGGGGGGTGCCAAACCGGGCCTTTGACCTGGGTGAAATAAAGCCTAGTTTTGCTCCTGCTTGTTGATAATTACCCTTAAGCATATTGCAGCAAAAAGTGTAACCTAAAATGCCTCCTACACAAGGAACAACTCACTAACTGAAAACTATTTAGTTTTTGCATTTGAACATTCATTTGCATCTCACTGTCTGTAAATCATCCACACAATAGTTGCATAGGAAAAATAATATTTAGAAATGGACTCAGGTAGGTTGACTGTGGCTTTCTCCCACTAGGCAATCCAGAGGCCACCCACAACCAACAGCATGAAAGTTCCAGGAACTCTGCTGGGCTTCACATTTTGTACTTAAGCTCTAGCTAGCTGCTGCCTAGCATTCTGAAATTAAATGAATAAACCTCCCAGACCAGGGAAAGCCTGCCCTAATGGATTTCTGAACCTCAGGCTGCTAAGAACATTGAGAAGCCTACCTGAAGCATGTTTATACATCAGTAAGACTCACTAAGCTCACTGAGACAACCTCAAGTATATATAAGATAGTACAGTGGACCCAGGTGGCGCTGTGGGTTAAACCACAGAGCCTAGGGCTTGCTGATCAGAAGGTCGGCGGTTCGAATCCCTGCGACGGGGTGAGCTCCCATTGCTCGGTCCCAGCTCCTGCCCACCTAGCAGTTCGAAAGCACGTCAAAGTGCAAGTAGATAAATAGGAACCGCTCTGGAGGGAAGGTAAACGGTGTTTCTGTGTGCTGCTCTGGTTCGCCAGAAGCGGCTTTGTCATGCTGGCCACATGACCTGGAAGCTGTACGCCGGCTCCCTCGGCCAATAAAGCGAGATGAGCGCCGCAACCCCAGAGTCGGACACGACTGGACCTAATGGTCAGGGGTCCCTTTACCTTTTTATGTACAAACTAGGCCTTCTATTGAAATATAATCAGAATTTGTATTTTCCTTTAAAGAAATAAGGTTTTTTTTAATGTGGCATTTATTGATAAATTGGGTGTGTGTGTGTGTGTGTGTGTGTGTGTGTGTGTGTGTGTGTCCTTTTTCACTGATCCAAGCTTTGGATGGGATTACTTAAAACAAGTTGTCATACATTATCCCCAAAATCAGGTTCCTGTGCAAAAGGCTGCTGTGTGTGAATTAAGAACTAGCACCTGTGTCTGGGCATTCAAATGTGCACACACCAACTAAACAGATGGTGAGTTTCACTGCCACCAATTGCCTATTTTGAGCTGAGTGTGGGGAATGACTGCCCCCACCAACAGTACCAGGAGATCAGAATGATCAAAGATGGCAGCAGTGACCCAATCTTCATCAGTTGCATGTATTCAGATCCTAAAATGCAATGCACTCAGACCAGTACCTATGGAAAAATGCAATCTTGCATGACGTGAATAAGATGCAGATGTTGGACTTTCAGAGAGAACTAAAATTGTTAGGTCTCAAATGGCATACCATTTCTGAGATAAGGAAGCGTCACAACAAAATAATAATTACCATGTATAATTAGCATCTCACTATACGAAGTTTCGCTCATTTAACTAACAGCTCGAGGCAAAATATTACGCATTTTTGCAGCAAAGGAAACATTTGCTAAAAAGGACTACAGCAAATGCTGATACAGCTTCTTAGAAAATCCGTACCTTTGAACATTCTAAATTAAGCAACCAGTAGCTACTTCCAGTCATTTCTTTAGCATTTCATTATTGTACCATGCTCAAGTACAAAAATACTACAATAACTTTATAATTAGGAGAAAGCACACTCTTAAAAAGCAAAGACATCAGAATAATGCAAGCCATTCTTCCATCATTGACTGCTTTTCTTCTATCTAGGAAAAAGGATTCATTCATTCACTCGCAAAGACACAGCACTTCCGGACTACTTTAATTTCAACATCAAACAATTCAAAGAAACTTAATCCAGGGAAGCCCAAGATGCTGAATGAAGTAGCTTGTGATTTTCTGTTTAAATATAAACTCATAAAAGATGTACAACTATCCCAGTACCATAGCACACGTCCAGCCTGGTGCTATAGTGCAAGGTTCTGCTGCAATCTGAGCTTAAACAGTCTTACTAAATGATCCTAACGCAGTATTTATATTCGGAATAAAAGCACATTCTGATAAAATTGCAACCAACCTGCTTACTGTATGCTAGTGAACTCTATTCCAAAATACAGAACTTACAATTTATAGCACTGGTTTTCAAACCTTTATACTTTCAAGGAGGTGTTTCCACATGAACCTCTCTGCCAAGAAACCCCTATGCATCTGACACAAAACCCCAAAATGTTGTAGGATTCTGAGAACAAATTGTGAATTTTCTACATGAAAATCACTGCCATGTAGGCAATTGCTCACAGTATTACTTATAGGCAATTTCACAGTGGTTTAACAAGTTTAAACTAACATCAAAAACATTATGACAAAAACAAGGCATGAAATAACCAGTTTCAGTAATGGGAATACCCAAAGCATAAAAGGAGCTTGTCACCCACCCATCTTTTCCAAAGGCTTTCAAAGAAAAAGAAAAACCACACACACTTTGCCCCTTACCTCCAAAATGACACCAGGGAGGAAGTTATGCAAACCTCTCATGAAATGGTGTTCCAGAACATCAGAACGGCTCCTGAGAAAGCCTATTCCGGCTGGCCACTAATAATCCAGCCTACCCCCAAGATGGAGCATGGCTTAATTCTGGCATCTCACATGCCAGTAGGGTTCTTATAGGAAGAGATATTTCCTGAAATAATCAGGACCCAAGCAACCTATGGTGGTGGTGGTTGTTTTCTTTAAAAAGTACGAACCAGCACTTGGACCCCAAATCAAACTGGCTTCTGCACCTATTAGCAGGTAGGCTGCTGCATTCTGCACTGACATTTCTACACCATTTTCAAAGGCACCCCCAGGTGGAATGCATTACAGTAGTCTAGTATAAAAGTCACCAAACCATTGAACCATAAGCCTCAGAAAACTAGTGTTGTGTGAAATGGCCCCATAATCCTGGAGATGGTATTGGAATTTGCCACAATGTCCAATTGACAGCAGTCACGAAATTAGAAGACGCCTGCTTCTTGGGAGAAAAGCAATGACAAACCTAGACAGCATCTTAAAAAGCAAAGACATCACCTTGCCAACAAAGGTCCGTATAGTTAAAGCTATGGTTTTCCTAGTAGTGATGTACAGAAGTGAGAGCTGGACCATAAAGAAGGCTGATCGCTGAAGAATTGATGCTTTTGAATTATGGTGCTGGAGGAGACTCTTGAGAGTCCCATGGACTGCAAGAAGATCAAACCTATCCATTCTTAAAGAAATCAGCCCTGAGTGCTCATTAGAAGGAGAGATCCTGAAGTTGAGGCTCCAGTACTTTGGCCACCTCATGAGAAGAGAAGACTCCCTAGAAAAGACCCTGATGTTGGGAAAGATGGAGGGCACAAGGAGAAGGGGACGACAGAGGATGAGATGGTTGGACAGTGTTCTCGAAGCTACTAACATGAGTTTGGCCAAACTGCGAGAGGCAGTGAAGGATAGGCGTGCCTGGCGTGCTATGGTCCATGGGGTCACGAAGAGTCGGACACGACTGAACGACAACCAATTATCTGCACCACTTTTATATCTCCAGATGAAATATGGCTAGCCACATGACAGATGATAAAATTCTGTTTATGTGATCCTCATAGATGCTTCCCCACAAAGACAGGGAGCAACAATCACATGGATTGGGCATAAGCACATTGGGATACAGTCCCCTATTCAAACATTATGTACAATGGATGGATTTTTAAGGCAGAGCCAGATATAAACAACTGCACTGTGGTGGAGCCTCACAACTCTCTGGGTAGGGATTGGATCATGCCTATTTAATTTTGCTGTGAATATTATCTTTAGTATTAATTGCTCTCTCTTTCATTCCCCCACCCCAATATAGTAGTCTTGTGTTAAATTGGTTAATAAAAAAATCAGGCAATGCAAAGCACACTGGACATTTTATTTTGTACCAAACTACTTGTTTTATGGAAATCACAACTGGGAAAGCCTGCATTTTTCCCCTAGCAGGAAGACCAGGTCCTTTTTACACTGGGGTATCCTCTTTTAGTAGGGCACGGCTCAATAATTTCTATTTCTAAAAACTCAGCCCTCAACTATTGGAGGACAAGGAGTGACATTGCTTTTTGAAAACTACCACAGCTAACTTGAGAACATTTTTTAATAAACAAGAGACTGAACTGGATGAAGTTTACGTATTGTTTTTAACACTCGATTGGGAGCCGCCCAGAGTGGCTGGGTATAAATTATTATTATTATTATTATATACTTGATTGTCGGGAAGGCAAAACACTTAGGAAGACAAAAAAACCTGTGTGTTGCACTCTTCGAACAGAAACCAAAAATGAGCAGCACAACGGCCAATGAAAGTAGTGTATATATTTTCTTCTTGTAAAATAACAGAAAGACGACAGTGATCCGATATTGCCACTGTTTCATTTGCGTCTTCTTCAGCATATAATAACTCACCATACAATGGAAATTTTCAAGGAGCAGTGGTCCCTGTTATTTTACAAGAAGAAAATATATACACTACTTTCATTGGCCATTGTGTTGCTCATTCAGGGAAGGCAAAACACAGCAGTACTTACGACTTAGCTTTTCAAAACAGGATTTGTACTATCTGTCCCAAGTACAGGCTGGTGGCAGCAGTCAAACAAATCATGATCCAAGGCCTAAGACAGACCCTTATGTGCCAGGCACTCTTGCACCAGGCGCCCTGCCCCTCCCAGACAGGCCCCTGCCTTGGATGCTCTGGGTGGGTAGCACAATACCTGGGCTTTCGATTCGGAGTCACTCAGTTGCTCTGTGCTCTGGTCGTGCGTGCTTCCCAGGCATTGCACACTGGGTAATTTGATAGCAGGCACAAATGTCCACAGCAGTGCTACTAAGGAAGAGAGAAACCAGTGGGTGTGGCGCTGCCTAATTTTGTGCTTTGAGGTGGTGGGACGGGGGGGGGGGGAAGACATATGATCAGGCGTCCTTCACTTAATCCTGTACAGGGTAATGTAATGCCTCATGATTTGGCACTACCACTGTTTTGCACCAACGAAAACAAGGGAAGGCATGCTTTCTCTGCTCCCCCGGCAATAAAACAAAGCAAAACCTTGGAGGGGGCAGCTGCCTCGTCTGTGGAGCACGGTAGGGATGGCTGGTGCAAGTGTGAGAGAGAAATGATTAGGAATGATTCATAAGCAGTAAACAGCTGTCATGGAATGGCTGGATGCTGAGGAATGGTGGGACGCACCTGCTAGGGAACGGCGAAAGGAACCCCCAAGGGGAGAAGACTCAGAGCCCAGCGACTGGCGGTGGGACGACATTGAGTGGTCAGAGGGAGAGCAGACAGGGAGGAGGAGGTGTCATAAGCCATGGGTAGGCAAACTAAGGCACGGGGGCCGGATCCAGCCCAATCGCCTTCTAAATCCGGCCCGCATGTTTTTACATGAGTAGAATGTGTCCTTTTATTTAAAATGCATCTCCAGGTTATTTGTGGGGCCTGCCTGGTGTTTTTACATGAGTAGAATGTGTCCTTTTATTTAAAATGTATCTTTGGGTTATTTGTGGGGCATAGGAATTTGTTCATTTCCCCCCCACAAAATATAGTCCGGCCCCCCACAAGGTCTGAGGGACAGTTGAACTGCTGAAAAAGTTTGCTGACCCCTGTCATAAGCTGAAGAGGCAACAGGGTTTAGTGAGCTGGAAGAGGCTGGAGCAGACAACAGTCCAGAAGCAAAGGCAGAAGCAGAGGCTGGAGAGGAGGGGGGCAACAGGTGATGAGATATGCTGAAGAAGCCAGGGGGTCTCTCCTTCCTACTGTGACCAACTCCCCACCCCCATCCCCCGGTCTCTCAGAACCTGCAGAGGTATGAAGAGGGCAGAGCAGAGCTGGACAAGGTGCCAGTGTCTCCAATTGCTTGGGAAGGAGTCAGGGGAGGAGGAGACTTAGAGAGCTGTGGAAAAGTGGGGACCTTCAGTCCTCCTAACTGCCTCATTGAGGAAAGGTCTACTGGGAATAGTTGTTGTGCTCACAAGGCCTGAGCTGTTTTGTTTCTTTGAATAAAGAGTTAACTTCACGGACATCTTATAAGTTATTGCTGGCCTGCTCCCAATACCAGCCCTGACAATAACATCTCCTTTCGCAAATAAAACAGAGCAGAGAGCCAAGCAGTCAATAAACCAGAAATAAACAATATTGTCTTTAAAGGGGGTGGGAATCCCTTTGAATAGAAGAGCGATTGTGCTGGATCCATCCAAAGACCAAATCTAGTCCAGCCAGGTGCTTTAGGAAATGCACAAGCAGAGTTTGAGGCCAATAACCCTTTTTCGGTTGCTTGTCTCCTCTCCTTCAGCATGTTCAGGGGCAGACAGCCTCTGAACCAGGAGGATGAAATATGTCTATCAAATGATATTTAGCCAATTGATATTTTAAAGTTCTCTAAGCCAGTGGCCAAAACCATATGATGTGTTGTGTGGAAAAGTCAGTTATCTTCTGCTGCACTTCAATTCCACGGCGGGATCTCAAGTTCTAGTTTTACAGAAATGACGAAAACCTATGAGTGCTATGCAAACAAAGCAGTGCTTGTTAAAAATATCTAAACTACAACTTGTAATTTCTTATCTACTTTCTCAGATCTGTACCATGCAATTCTCTATATGTTTACTCAGAATTAAGTCCCACTATGTTTGCCAATCAGAAGGTCGGCGGTTCGAATCCCCGCGACGGGGTGAGCTCCCGTTGCTCGGTCCCAGCTCCTGCCCACCTAGCAGTTCGAAAGCACATCAAAGTGTAAGCAGATAAATAGGTACCGCTGCAGCGGGAAGGTAAACGGCCTTTCCGTGCGCTGCTCTGGTTCGCCAGAAGCAACTTAGTCGGCTCCCTCGGCCAGTAAAGCCCAGGTTTAACGGTCAGGGGGTCCCTTTACCTTTACCTTTTATGTTCAGTGTGTGAGGCTTGCTCCCTAGGAAGCATGTTTGGGAAGTTCTGTGATTTAATTTGGATAGCTTTAAGAGTATAAACACCATGAACACAAAGGCAGCACAGCACAATCGATGGAAGGGGAAAAAATAAAACTTTTGCCTACGTTTTGGTTCAGGACCTTAGACCATCAAGGGACTGCACCAAAGACCATCCACTGATAGTTGTTTGTCCAAGGGCCACAAAAATCCAGCAAAACTACCCAACAGCTGTTTAAAAAAACAGTAGTAACAGCAAACATGTGCATTTATAAACAGCAATTTTTAATTACATATATTTTACATTGCCAAGACCCATAACTGAGTCATAGTCCAAGCATGGTGTTTTCTAAAAAAAAAACCCAGTAAAAATAAGGAATTGGTCCCATAATGCATGTCTAGCCTTCTGGAGCTGAAAAGGTTGCAGAATGTCCAACTCACTCAGTTCTTATGGGGTAGGAAGAGGAAGGTGCCTCCTTTGAAACACAACAATCTCGTCATGTCACAAGTGCCCAGCAAAATCAGAGGTGGCATTATCAAGAGGCTCCAGAATCAGGTTAACAGAAAGAAAGTCAGAGTATCACAACGTTCAAGGTTTTCAGTGGCCAGACCCAAGGTCTAAGTATCTGTTCAAGGAGGCAAAGGAGACCCCAGAACAGACTCCAGCACTGGCTTTGGGAAACACACAACCTAGAAACATTTTGAAAGGAGTTATATAATATGTATGTGGTATGCACTTCACGTGGATTTCTGCAATCATTATCTTTTTCAAAGACTGTATTCAGGAATAGGCATACTGTACAACATTTTAAGTCCTATTTGAATGCATGTTTTTTTTCACACACAAAAATTCCCTGAAATTGCTTTGGATTAGAACTCAGTTTGTTCCTATAAAAAACAATGTAAATGCAAATGAACTCGAAAGAGCCCAACTTTTGATCCTCTCAAAATATCAGAATCCATGAAAACCTACTTCATCAAGAATATGTAGTTCCTCTCAGATGAGGAACTCAGAAGTGGTATGCACATGAAGCAGAATCAATGGAAGTATTCCAGATGTTTCAATGCTCTCTTTTAGAAGGCAGATACAAGACACATAAAAGCTTTATGCAAAATGAAAATCTGCCACATTAAGGAGAAAGGTTCTATCCCATCCATCTCCATGATTTTCCTTTATTAGAGGATGATATTCTTTGAATATCATCATGGAGATATGTCTATGCAGTTTTGGCATGTAGAAACGATGCAAGCTTCCTAATGCACAGAATTGTATAAACAGAAAGAAGTGATCTGTACCCATGGGAGCATTATCATGAATCAGACTTAATGAAAATATAGATTAGCTGTCCATTATTTAGGATATGGAAATTTAAGCCTTACTGTTAACTCCACTTATATTCCTTGTCATTGTTGTGAAATAGAGTATTCTTTTTGTAATTGTTGATACTGAATTGTGTACATTTTATTCATAAGTTTCTGAAGATTGTGATGTTTTGGAGCTTTAATATAGAATTGTACACAAAATATTAAGCATTTGCAGAATAAAGCCCAGATGTAATATTGCAAATTCCCACATGGTGTGATTCCAAAATGCCTTTTGTGTAATCAGTTGTAAACATGGATCCAAAGCAGCAATATGCTATATATTATTTGAGGGCAAATTTTAGTTGGCGAGGAGTAAATATTTTTGATATTTGTTTTTTTAAGAAAGCTTTTTAGTCTGTTCTACTGCTTTTAAGATTTGCATTTAAGATGGGTCCGGAAACTGCACTTTCTAATAGCATGTTTTCAATCTACTAAAGCAGCTAATTGTTGCATCTCACAAATAAGCCACAGTTTTTATTCAATGAAAAAATGTTGGTAAACATACAGGTATATTGAGATGATGCCCCAATGGGACCTTGCACAAGGAAACTATATTCTTGTATGTCACAGAAGAAGACACTGTAAGTCAAAATGTGTTTGCTGCAGTCATAATCTTCAGAACACATCTGCTATCACCTTCTGGATAAAACTGATCTGTGCAATTATACACACCCAATGTATCTTATTTATGTGAAGCTCTATACCGTTTGTTAACATTATTGTTCATAACTGTATCTCTCGCTGAAGTTTTTATAGCCTTCTATATTGTGTTTACTGAGTATCTTTTGTACTGATAAACGCAAGTGGTGAGCGAATAAATCATTTACCTGAGCAGGAAGTCAGGAAAACAGCAGTTAATAAAACCAATAAATACTGTAAAACAGCAAGATTGATTTAGAACAAAGTTAGCACAAACAATACATGATTAAAGGTTAACTCCTCTAGTAACTGGCAGTAACAAGTCACACATTCTAAACATCTGACAAAGATGGCAAGATTCCAAATGGCTGTGTCTCCGACTCGTTTTAAAATAAAGACTGGCTTCAAATTTCAGTTGCAGCACACCATGCAACGCTTTACAGCAGCCTTCAGCAATCTATATAACCAGGCAAGACATCTTACACAGGCAGCAAATGATAATACAGTGGTACCTCAGGTTAAGAACTTATTTCGTTCTGGAGGTCCGTTCTTAACCTGAAACTGTTCTTAACCTGAGGTACCACTTTAGCTAATGGGGCCTGCTGCCACACGATTTCTGTTCTCATCCTGAAGCAAAGTTCTTAACCTGAGGTACTATTTCTGGGTTAGCGGAGTCTGTAAACTGAAGCGTCTGTAACACGAGGTACCACTGTACTATTAATGATTTAGCTAGAAACAATAGTTTGCATTCCATTTCTGTGGAAAAGTGCAGAATGAAAGGACCCTGAATCTTGCTTATAAGTCTTATAAGTAAGTGCTATTATATGTAGAGTAATAAACATGCTTAATTTTATTTTGGTCTAGCTCTTGCCTCTTTGAAAGACCAATATTCTCAAAAACATAGTAATAATTTGTGTATCAAAATACTACCATTTAAATACAAGATACATGCCAGTAAAAAAATCCAAAAGGTATCCCATCCACTGTCTAGATTTAGTAGTAAAAAGAAGCAAATTCCCACCAGTATCTGATGTTAAAATTAGAAATTCAATACTGGCTTAATTAGGACTGAGGGGTGTGTGAAGAGACCACACCACAGATCACAAGTTCCCTGTGAAAATCTGTGGCGCCTCTTAGTATTCCCACAAGAGAGGGTGGCGTATGCACCTGCTACAGTTTTAAATACACTAAAAAGTATACCTTTTGATTGATTTCTTTAAAAGTGAATTCTGACTACATAGCTAAGTGTCTGGAAGTCATCTTCAAAACTGTTTTTACTAATCAGCAGTCACATGATATTCTCAAAAGAGGTCTGGGACTAAGAGTGCTTCCACACAGGAGCATTATCTTGTTCAAACTTTTCCGTGTGCACAATTAGCACATGAGTATCTACACATTCTTGTTTCTTCAGTCACAACATGCACCGCTACCATACGCAGCAGTGGTGGAGCCTGACAAAAATGAATCAGCTGCAAGTTTCTGTCCCTCCCTTCAACTCCTCCTCCTCTGAACACCTTTTTCCCATTCTGATCCTGCATGCAGGTATTTCAGTGCCTGTGCATGCACGCCTATAAAAAATTAACGTTTGCTTTTGTGCCGTTGCACAGTAGCTGCTATCAGCCTTGGTTATCCTGTTTCACAGTGGGCAAAATGGAGGCTTGTACTTGCGGGAGAGGAAATTCCATTTGTGTTGTCTACATTTTAAAGACTGTGATAGGCCTAACACTTGCACAGGAGTGATAAAAAGTGCTAGTGAACTTTGATACTACCGCTAACAGCAGAAGAATATATAAATTGTAACTTATTTGATATTCTGTGGAAAGGAAAAATCCAGATTAAATCAAGAAAATCTATGTGGGTTGGCATTTTGTTTATATCCCACCCTTCCCCCCAGAAAATGGTGGTAGACGCAGGTAAGTTGGCACAATCAGCTGGCAATGATGGACATCACCAGGGGCGAAGGAAGCCTCCTCGCTACCCGGGGTGGCGAACGGAGGCACCCCCTGGGGGCGGGGCGTAGTGACATTGCATCGTGACGTCACGACGCAACGTCATGACGGACTGCGCATGTGTGAAATGCCGCACATGCGCACTCCGTTGCCGGGCCGCCGCCACTGCTCCCGCGGTGACCTTGCGAGCCGCCGAGCGCGATTGGCGGCTCATGGGGCTACCCTGCCGCTTCTGCTTTTCACGCGGCGGCTCTCAAGGTCACTGCGGCACCGGCCCAGACGGAGTGCGCATGTGCGACATTCCGCACATGCGCACTCCGTCTGGGCCAGCGCTGCTGCTTCCGTGGTGACCTTGCGAGCCGCCGCGTGAAAAGCAGCAGGGGCGGGGCAGCCCCACGAGCCACGGATCGCGCGTGGCAGCCCTATAGCGGCGCCGGCGGGCGGGCCCGCGCGGGGTGGAGAGGCATTGCTCAGCGGCTTGCTCGGGGGAGGCCGGCCCAAGTGTCACCCCCCTCCCCTGGAACCCGGGGCGGACTGCCCCCATCGCCACACCACTGGACATCACTTTCTCCATCTTTGGAATTTGCTAAATTCTTTGTCGCAGCATTTCATTGTGGCAAGGAGTTCCAAAGCTCAGCTTTCCCAAAGCTAAGTACAGAGATTTGCTCTGGAGTCACTAGGTTTGTCCACACAGCCAACTTGATCTGAAAAACCACTGTTTTCCGATTTGAAATTGGCAGCTCACATTCGTGCACATTTGAAGTTGAATGCTTCGGTTCGATATTGGACTTCTATTTGAACTTGGAGAAACTCTGAAAACGTTTCTGTCACTCATGTCTCTGCAGTACTCAGCCAATCCTAATCCAAAAATATAGCTATGGCAAAGAGTTCCCTCCCATGTGTACCTGGCAGGGACTCCTACTCCATCTGTTTTTATGAGGACTGACCAGTGTTCTCAATACTGTATTAGGCAAAGGCAGCCTGAGCATGCTCAGATCTCTTTTCTTCACAAGTCATGCCTCAAAGCAAATTCTTCATAGCTGGCCAGGAGAAGGGCGCGGTCGCTAATTTGAATAGCTCCAGCTTTTTTATTAATATCCTCTATAATAATCTCCCTGTGTCCCTGCGTCCGCCGTCCGTGTGTCAGTGGAAATCGCAACTGTGCATGCGCCCCACTGACACACGGATTGGAGCGCAGAGAGGTTGGAGCGCCTGAGGTTGGAGCGCAGCGCGAGCGAAGCGCTTGCGCTTCGCGAGCCTCCGAACCTCTCCGCTTCAGCCGCAATGGCGGCCGCTCCCCGCGCGCTGCTGCTTCTCCCCCTCCCTTCTTTCTCCCCGCCTCAGCCGCCCGTGGCGGCGGCGGGGAGGGCGGCCGTCGCTGGGGCAGCGGCAACAGGCGGCTCCGCCATGGTGGCGGCTTGGCCGGCTGAGGCGGGGAGAAGGAAGCGCCTCGGGTCCCCGCCGCCGCCGCTAGCGCCCATTATTAATGGGCTTAATTCAACTAGTTTGTTAATAACAACAATGGTAAACCAAGTTTGCATCTATATTTTATTTTGCTTAATAATCTACATCACCGTAATTTTGTGAATCGAGGAGGAGTCTTGGGAAAAGAAATGGTGGGTGGCATCTGTGTGGGTGAAACATCCTCATTGGTGAAGCAGGTATACTCAGTGCATATTCATGCTAATTAATGTCTGAGGCTTATAGTCCCTAATTGTGCCTCCCTGGACCAAGGCTATGGGAGGAGGTTGCAGGTTGTGAGGAGTTGGTGGTGCAAACAGTTTAGACCCCTTAGGCTGCATCACACTTTGGGTAGAATATTGCCTGCACATTTTCCTTATCGGTAAGCCAATTGGCAAGAGCCTCCTTGTATTTATATTTTTTTAAAAATAAACACACCAGAGGATCAGGAGACTGAATTTAAAAATCCTCCTCTGCGGTATCATTTCAATCAAAGGGGTAGCGAGTGAGCGAGCCAGGGCTCATAGCAGAAATAAAAACAATAGCCAAAGAAGCTAGAAAAATAGATTACCAGGAATGATACATCTGATGAAGTGGACTTAGGCCATAACAGATGTGCTTATTTCAAGGTACTAGTACTGTACTGTTATTTTGCTAAAATTGCACTATAATGTACTTCACAGGGTTGTTGTGGGGATAAAAACACTTTGACAAACATTAAATGCTTTTACAATAGTAGGATGATGCAGAGGATGATTCAGGTGAGAACTCAATGGGCAAAACCTTTATATATTTTGGGATCAAAACTTGTAAACTGCCTGCACAGCCCACCCAAGCAAGCTAGTCTTAAAAGACAGCCACACACAGGATTTGCCAAGGACCCACATGTAAAGTCCAGTGTTTGTAGGCCAGAATGTCCTGGCTGTCTCACAAAGATTCCTTTTTCTTTGATTTTTAGGTTAAGCTTTCTTATGATTCCAATCCTCCCTCCTCCCCCAATTAAAAACTGGGAGCAGGCTTATTTTTATTATTCCTTATTCATTGGTATAATTTTTATATCCACTCCACCATTCCTTCAAGGAGCTCATGACAGCATTCATTAGTTCCTTTTTCCCAATGTTACCCTCATAACCACCCTGTGAGGTAGGATAGGCCGAGAGACAAGGACTGGCCCAAGTGAGTTTCATGGTGATTTTAACCTTGGTCTCCCAGGTCCTAGTCAATTTAATATCCCTCCACCTCACTCCATATTCTGAAAAAAATATGTACAAGTTAATAAGCCAGGAAAGGGGAATCCTCTTTTCCCATTGGTCTGAAAATTTATGCTAACACTCCTGTGTGACACATTTAAGATTACCGGTAACCCATTCAGGCTCCACTCCTGTCGAGGGAGTTTTCCCCATGGAATTCAGGGGAGCTTACTTCTGAGTACCATTTCTTTGGTATGAACCCACTAGCAATTGTGAAGCAGCGAACCCTTCTGAATCAAGGGAAGGCACTTAAATTCTAAGAATTAACAAAACTGCAAGATTTAAGTGCCCACTGTTTCTTTGCAAAGGTGGAGAGATTCAGAATAGGTGAGGGCCACACAACTTTCCTCCCAGTTAATTAGTCTGAACAAGCACCAACTTGATGAATATCCACTTTATGAATATTCATGTTTCTCTTCTGAATATATGAGATTTGGCAGGAATTGGATCTATGGCTTCTTTACCACATATCCACCTCACAAACCCTTACCCAAACCACGTCTTTCCCTTCTGACTTTTCCTATACTGTAATGCTGCAAACCAAACTGTGGGAACCCCTGAACCTGAGCCTTTAAGGCCCACAGATATGCAGACAATGTATTCTCACCCACTTATCTAGAGAGCCTTGGGTTGACCCCATACCCAGGGCCGGCGCTTCCATTTAGGCGAACTAGGCGGTTGCCTAGAGCGCCAAAATGGAGGGGGCGCTGGCCAGCCTGCCCCTCGCCCCCCGCTGCCGCCCGGTGCCACCCCAACCAGCGGCGAAAATCGCGGCGGCGCGAGGCGCCCGGCGGCAGGGGGCGGGGCACCGTACATCATGTGCCTAGGGCGCCAAAAACCCTGGCACCGGTCCTGCCCATACCCCAAATCAAGGTACATAGTAGCCAAATCCAGCCAGTTTCTTCTAGCACCAGAGGGAGGAAATCCAAAAAGCACCTCCCCTGCTCCTTGTGCATAAAACACCCTGATTAATTAAAATCATTAACCAATTGCTGACCCTTTCATGACATGCAGAACCAGCTGTCTGAGGCAACCATATCACTCTGCCTAATGGTATAGCCAGCTCTGCTATTATCCCAACTCGCTTGCCCAGTTTCATATGAAAACAACCCAGTTTTCCAAACCCACTACAGTACTACCATATATACATTTATAGCGCCATTTAAAATACCTTTAGGAGACTTAATGGTGTGTTGAGCAGCTAATTGCCCACATCTCACCGTAGACTTTCTCCTCTCTTAATAATAATAAAATAATAATAATAATAATAATAATAATAATAATAATAATTTTTTCTTTGTACCCCGCCCATCTGGCCGGGTCTCCCCAGCCACTCTGGGCGGCTTTGCAATTGCAGCCCCCCCCTTCGGCCACAGCGGGGTATCCCCAGAATGCCTCCCCCAGGCTGCTACACACTCCGTTGCGAAGCGCACAGAGGATGCTCCTCGCTCGCCATCCTGCCCACCTCCTTGCAAATCAAACTGTTGCCCCCTCCCTTCCATTTCCGCGGAGCTGCCGTTTCAAGCGCTGCTTTCCCTCGGGAGCAGCCGCCCGCCAGCGTCGCCCCGCCTCCTCCTCCGGCAGCCTCCATCCCCCTTGAAGAGCGGCCTCTTCTCCCCCCTCCGGCCGGAGCCTCCTCTTGGCAACGAGCCGCGCCCCGGAGCCTGCCCTTTCGCGGCTCGTCTTTCCCACCCGGCCGCCCTGTTCCCCGCTGCCTGCCAGGCTCGGCTCCTCCCCGCGCTCTGGGCAGCTGAATGGGGGGAAGCGGGCAGGCGCCAAATCCCCCGACGACGCTCTCGGGGTCCGAGGCGCCTCGCTCGCAAGGTGGCCGCCCTGGGCGCGCAAAGCAGCAGCCTACGGACCCTCTGGGAGAAGCCGGCGCCAAATCTTGGCCGGTGTTAAACCTTCCGCGCGGCGCGCACCCGACGGAGCAGCAGGCGCAACTGGCAGCTGCTCCGCCGCCCCCCCCCCACCAAACAGTCCCGCTCGTGGCTGCCAGGCTCCTTACCCGCTGGGGGGCTTGCAGTTCCCCGGCTGCAGCGCCGCCGTCTCCATGGGGGGCGCCTCCTCCGCTGCCTTCTGGACGGAGCTGCTGCGGCCGGAGCCCGGTTGTTGGCTACAGGGAGGGGGTTACAAATGAAATAAAATGGCCAGGGGCTCCGCCGAGCCGGTTTCTTTGTCGCCTGCGTTGCCCTCCCCGCTCACATGTTGCCCTCCGTCTCCAGCAAGGCGCCTAAAAGGGAGGCAGAGAAAGGGAAGGAGGAAAGTTAAGGCTGGCGGCCGCCGGGCACCCAAGCAGCGAGCCTCTGCGGGCGGCTCGCGAAAGCCCGTCCAGGGACACGGAGCGCCCGCGGCACCTTAAGACTTTGACGACGACTCCGCCGTCAGACGCTGGGCAGGAGGGCGGGGGGTTGGGGTGGAGAGCCATGCAATATGCATGCGTCTGTCCAACAGGTATTTTCTTTCTCGGGCCGAGCAAACACCGCCGGCTTGGCCTTCAGCAGCAAGGTGGAACAAGCTGCAGCAAAAGCGCAACTTCTCTCGCGAAGGTGTAGCAGAAACGCGCGCGGCGAGGGGTTAGTCCGGAAAGCACGAGACGGCGCAACGAGCATAAGCGGAGAGCCGAAATCCGAGCGAGACGAGCGCAAGGCTGCTGCAACGCGCGGTGTCAAGCAAATGCCTTCTGACAGCCGCTCGGGGCTGCAGCTGAAGATGGGCATGGCGCCTAGTCCGCTCGGTGAGGCTTACCTTCTCAACAAGCGTGCATTGAGCAGGACTGGTCAGTGGAGCAGGCGACTGGGTGGGAAACCAGCCTTCATAACCCGGGATTTCGAAAAGGAAGTTGGAGCCGCAGGAAACTAAGCTGCGCTACGACGATGAGCGCCATTGCTGCCAATCTGCTTACCTCGCGGCTCCCCGCAGCACCTCTTGCAGCCGGTCAGAGAGCCGTCGCACCGCGATGCCCGCCCGGCAGCCTGCGCCGGCCGAGCCTGAAAGTTCAGGCGAGCAGCAGGGGGAGGCGCGAGCGGCGCGTTTCCATGTGACTGCGCGGGACAAATACAAACAGCGGCGGCCCGAGGAATCTCCCGAGCCGAGGGCAGCAAGTGGCGCGCCCACAGGCGGCAGCACGCCCCCGGGTCGCGCCCACGAGCAGAAGGCGCCCAAGCAAACGGGGGGGGGGGGGAGAGGACACGCTTCGCTTGCATAATCCAGACTCGAAAGAGGGAGCATTACTCGCCCTGGAGAGTACAAAGGGAATTAGCATAGGTTGCGCCCGACTGTGTGGTGTTAAATTAAGTTAGACAGCAGATCTGGGTGTTTCCTTACTACAGACACTAAGGCTGCATAGCTGGCGTAGCCTTTGAAATGGGCAAGGGTCTTTTTTTGGCCTTGGGCTTTTGCACATAGCAGTTTGCAGTTGTGCAGGATAGGGCCATCTAAAGCAGCAGCTGCTATCCGTAAAGCCGGGCATGTTGTCAAAACTAGCGTTCCCTGGTGTGTTCCCTGTCTGTCTGTCTCTCAGGCTAGAAACGTACTGTAAGTTAATATACTGATATACAGAGGATATAATATATTGGCAACCAGAGGTGACTAAATTATTGTACTACTTACTGTTTTGCCTATTTCATTCATTTGCCCTGGGGAAATAAA
The DNA here is from genome assembly GCA_034641385.1 of Darevskia mixta. NCBI lineage: Eukaryota > Metazoa > Chordata > Lepidosauria > Squamata > Lacertidae > Darevskia > Darevskia mixta. The sequence goes on from JAWWNH010000242.1 coordinate 2,024,925, forward strand.
GATTGACACTGGGATCTGCTACCCTAGTGGATTCTGTTGCCTGAGACAGTCCCCTCACCTTGCCTCAGGGATGGGATGGGCCTGGGTTTGGCCCAATAGGAAGTGACCTGAAAAGCTGTGTGTACACAGGTAGCGCTTGAGAAATGCATTCCTGACACAAAACAGATTACAACCATTCCAGCAAAATGCACTTCAGACTGACATGAGGCTGATGTGTGTACAGCACCTCCGCAAGGCACCTAACACTGAATGCCCATTATCACACAGGGTGTACATGCCCTAAGACTGCAATCCTTAACTGCACTTACTTGGAAGCAAGTACCGGTACCAGTAAGTTAAAGGGACTCCTGACCATTAGGTCCAGTCGCGGATGACTCTGGGGTTGCGGCACTCATCTCGCTTTACTGGCCAAGGGAGTTTGTCCGCAGACAGTTTTTCCGGGTCATGTGGCCAGCATGACTAAGCCGCTTCTGGCGAAGCCAGAGCAGCGCACAGAAACACCGTTCACCTTCCCACCAGACTGGTACCTATTTATCTACTTGCACTTTGACGTGCTTTCGAACTGCTAGGTGGGCAGGAGCTGGGCCCGAGCAACAGGAGCTCACCCCGTCGCAGGGATTCGAACCCTAGGCTCTGTGGTTTAGACCACAATGCCACCCGTGTCCCAGCAAGTAGCATTGGACTAAATAGGACTTACTTCTACGTAGACATGGGTAGAAAATGGAAAAGGGAAGCTTATTATTTACCATATTTATTGATTTTCTGATATAACAAAACTAAAAAAAAATCCAGATCAACTGGTCAACCCACAGGAAATTTAATTATATTAAGATAGTTCCAGTTACAGGTATGTAGCCGTGTTGGTCTGCCATAGTCAAAACAAAATAAAAAATAAAAAAAATCCTTCCAGTAGCACCTTAGAGACCAACTAAGTTTGTTTTTGGTATGAGTATCTGAAGAAGTGTGCATGCACACGAAAGCTCATACCAAAAACAAACTTAGTTGGTCTCTAAGGTGCTACTGGAAGGATCTTTTTTATTTTTTATTTTGTTTTTATTAAGATAGGTTTTGTTCAAATATAACATTTACACAAACACAATGTAGGTTCAATTCTGAGTGCTAGTTTTGTCCTTCTAGTATCTGAGGCCAGATTGTGAACCTATCCAGACATTAAAGATCTGCTTGGCTATTTTTGTAGACTCTTTCCATAACATCAATTTGGTTAGCAGGCACGAGAGACAGTTTAGATGAAGTAGTGCTCAGGTTGTGGAAATCCTTCCCTATTGAGCTGCTGCTTTTGGCCCCATAATCACAAGCCTTTCAATAGGCTTTAAAACCATGTTTCAGATAGCTTTCTCTTAAAGTATTATGTTACACTTACTGATTTAAATTGTGGAGCACATGAAATTTTATTTGTTTATTTTTTTGCTTCCAGGGCAGTTCACAGTATTCACACTAAACTAACAATAAAACCAGTAATAGGACAATGATAACATCAATTAAAATGCCATACAATGAGATAGCTGTATTTCTGCAGCTACCGGTAGGTTGTTTGCAAACTACACAGAAGACAAACCTCCTGTTGGTAGCAAGGATAAATAAAACAGGAATAAAAGGAGAATTCCTGGATGCTAAGATCCAAGCTTGGGACAAGTACTCTTTGGCTTAGTAACATGTACGTCTATTTCCAGTACAGTGTTATGTACTTAATTCGTTCCGGAGGTCCGTTCTTAACCTGAAAACGTTCTTAACCTGAAGCACCACTTTAGCTAATGGGGCCTCCTGCTGCCGCTGTGCCGCCACTGCCCGATTTCTGTTCTCATCCTGAAGCAAAGTTCTTAACCCGAGGTAATATTTCTGGGTTAGCAGAGTCTGTAACCTGAAGCATATGTAACCTGAAGCGTATGTAACCCGAGGTACCACTGTATTCCCTACTTTTAAAATGTTTTGATCTAAGCCCTGATGTTTCTTACATAGTTTCATTTACAGTCACACTGCGTCCTGCACCTTCAAACATAATTATTATACGGGTAAATCCCCATTTGCGCATGCTCTATTTGTGCAAGACTGCACACATTCGTGGTGCCGAGATCCCCGAACCGGATCCTGGAAATAGAGAGCACCCCAGAGAGTCCTCCTGGCTCATGAGGACACCCTCCCCAGCCAGAGGGGCAGCAGGGCTTCTTCACCTGAAACACCAGCTGTTAGGTGGGGAGGCCCTCGGGCTCGCAAGAAGACTCTCCCTGGAGCCTGAAGAGCTCCTCATCGAGCTTTGGGGTGGGTCTCCTCGTGAGCCACTAGGACTCTAGGATACTCCCCATTATATGTGATTTCGCATATGCGCACAGGGCCCCAGAATGGAACCCACACATAAATGGGGAATCTCCTATACATGCATATTTTTCTCATTGTTTTTCTGCATTTGAGGTGAGTGTATATTCTAGACAGAATGAGCATTGTTTCTCATCTAACATTTTTTACAGGCAGATCATTTCCCTCAATGCAAATGTTATGTTAAAACCAGGCAGCATTTTCTGCCGGGCAAACAAAACAGAATTATTCACCTTCGCTCCAGCTGTCTTTCAATACCTCCCCCTCAATTGCACATCCCTTTGTTTTAATATGAACCTGTGCTAGATAGACATGACCATAGGACAGAGGAGGGCAGAAGGTAGATTGGTATCTCTTAGTATGTCGGTTATTTTGAAGCACATTCCCAATGATTTCTGGACTGTCAACTGTTTAAGAATAGCAACAACAAAATGGCACCCCACAGGTTTAGCTCCTTGGGCATCTGCCAAGACACACACTGCAATAGGGTTCTCTGTCCCTGCTCCTCTTCCTCCTTGATGTGCCCTTTCCTACTGTGCAGCGGTGAATACTGGGCCTGCAGTGAACCAGTAATGGAATGTGTAGTAGTGACCGGGGGCAGGGGGAACCGAAAAACCTGGATGCAGCACTGCCCCAATGCCTCTTATGAGATGCTACCAGGGCATTTTCCAAAACTTAGAATAACATCTCATATTACTGATTATGTCGTGGAACAGATGAAATAGCTTACTCCCCTTGACAGAGAAAATTCTGTTGGATAAGTGCTAAAACTGAGTCTCACACTCAAATACTTTTGTTGCTGCTACTGTACAACAGAACATGAGACTAGTCTCTGTTTATAAAATGCTATACATTCCTTATCTCTGTCACTTCAGATGAATGACGGCTCACAGAACGGACAAGTCTTTTAACACCTCTCTAAGTAATGGGTGCTTGGTACACAACTTAATCCCATTCCGAGTGAGCAAGCTCAGGCAGTTTTGTGTTTGCAAGTGTACATTTTCTATGGATGTCAAATAATCTAGTCTATGATACAACCTTTTATCACATATCACCAAGGGTTTACACTTGGGGCAATGAAATGCCATGTGTAGAAATGGGTTACAATAGAGTTAAACACCATCTCCAGTTATTATGGGTTGGAGTTAAGACTTGTTAGCTTGCTCTTATAATTACTTTCATTTTTCTATCCAGCTGTGTGTTAACCTGTTAATAAATAAACAGTCTTTTGTTCTGGGCCTACAAAGCGAGTAACCCTGTATTATACTAAGTAAGAACTTAATACTATGGCAATTCCATTATGGTATCTAATTTCATTATGATAAGATTCAGTCCTAGAGTATTGCTATGGATGACAGCTTTTAAGCATGAAGATGGAAATTCTGAAAGTTCATGGTAACAAAGAAACATTCCTTTTACTGTTTGGTCCTGGTGTCATACTACTTGGAACGTGTAGATATGTATATGTGATTACAAAACAGGTAGAACTATTTATGGGTGTGCCTCTGAGAGCCAGGACATGTAAAATAGTAATAACAACAATAAATGTGACTCTAATATTTACTAAGCAACATACTAAACCTCAGACTCCCATCTCAGGCTGCCATTTAGGATTTTAACCAGGTGAGGAATATGATTCTCAGCTTGTTTTTAAAGTCTAGGTAGGCTTAACCCCTATGTCTCCCTTGGCTCAGAGCAGGGGAGTTGGGGGCAGACAAACATTTGTTGTTGTTTAGTCATTTAGTCGTGTCCGACTCTTCGTGACCCCATGGACCAGAGCATGCCAGGCACTCCTGTCTTCCATTGCCTCCCGCAGTTTGGTCAGACTCATGTTGGTAGCTTCCAGACAAACATAGGCTGCTGGTCATGCTCAGTGGGGTCTCTGGCCATGCTCAGTGGGGCTTAGGCATCTGACAGGGGAGCAAGGACAGTGCCCCCCAATCTCTGTGGAGGAAGCTTATTTATATGTCCACTTTAAGGGTAATTGTGACTATACCTTTAAGTGCACTTCCCATATCTATTTTAAGAGGTTAGTCCCGTGTTGCATATACTGTAGTTCTCTTGAGCAACTCATCTGACCTGCTTATCGTTAAACAGATACCATTACCATCCAGTCTGTTCTCTGTGTCCCACTAGACTTCCCCAGCTCCTTCCCTCATTCTGGGACTTTTTTTTACAACTCCCTGTCCCTCATCCTGCATTCTGCCTAAGGCACAGCAGCTAGCTCCTTCCCTCTCACCAGAGACTGAGAATGCCCCACCTTCCTTCTCTCACAAGTCCAAAAGTGGGCCCACCCTTAAAGGACCGGGCGCCAGCAAAAGATTAGAATGTTAACTGAAGTTTGAAGCTTGCATATAGAAAAATAATCACATTTCATTTACTTGATTGTTTAGAACTACTGTATCCAGTTTTTCTACCAAAATTCTCAAGGCAGCTTACAACATTATAAACTGCCATGAGAACCACATAATCAAAACAAAACACAAACTAGCCCCGAAGGAGCTGGCATCTGATGTTCTTTCCTACAGGAATAGCCCTGTATGCCAACCCTATCATCATTAGGGAGAGTTGCCTCATGTGTGAGAGAGAAAGGATGTAAAGCACTCACATATTCCATAGTACTTTCCCACAACGTATTTCACCCCTGGTACTATGTGCTGTCTTCCACATGAAGTTCCAGATTCAATGTAGTAATTTAGAAGGAATACTTTACTAACAAGCAAACACCCATATAGGTGCACTATCCATCAGCTGAACTTAACCTTCTCTAACTGAGCAAGCTGACTTGTTATTCTCTTCCTTTTAAAGTCACAGTTAACATATTGGCATGGGGGGGCGCAAAGGGGGTGCTGCAGGATAGGAGAGAAAGGAAGGTATGGAAATGGGGGTGACCTGTGTGCAAAGGAGAGTTGAGGAAAGGGGGAGATTGGAGCAGAAATGGGGTGAAGGTGAAAAGGGGGTGCTAAAAGGGCTGCAAAATGGAGGGAGCAGAAGGCATGGGAATGGGATTGAAAATGAAAGCAGGGGCATCAAAAGGAACCACAGCATACTTGAGACTGAAACGTAAATATTGTAAAACTAAGTTTTAAACAGGAGTTTTAAAACTACTATAGAAAATGTTCATTTTTTATTTCAATCTAGTTAGTGATGCTATATAGGTCATTTAGGCTAAACTAGTTGAAGTGTAGGAGATCCATGACTAGCTCTCTCATGACAGATACATTTTTTAAAAATGTTAAACATAGCCAGGGTCGTAGCGTGGGTTGGTGGTGCCCAGGGCAGAGATTAAGAGTCTCATGCTCTACCAACTGAGCTATCCCTCAACCTATCCACCCCTGCTCCACAGCAGCTTCAGATTAACTCTCCCTCCCCACTGCTGCGGCCCCAGTCTAAATCACCCCCACACCTGCTTTTAACCAAAGAAAAATAGTTCAGATGATCATGCCATGGATCTTCCAACATTTACTTTAGCAAGATGTTGAAAGGGGGTAATCTAATGCAACCCCCTGCAATACAGGAATCTCAAGTAGATCATATCTGACAGATGGCCATCTAACCTCTGCTTAAAAACCTCCAAGGAACTGGACGTTTAAGTCCAGTTCATAAATCAATAAAATGTAAAGCTTTTCCTGGACTGAACCACTTTGGACTGCTGAAAGGAGAATAGTGTTTGAATGTTCTCCGATAGAAAAATTAACTGCACCTGAGAACCTGAAGGACCCAACAAAACACATACACCTGTGGCCTTAAAGTTTCCTCATTTGACTGTATTGACAATAATCCCATGGCTCTCATGATTACTCATATTTTTCTAATGCTGAGCACCAGGCATTTGAATGTACAGTCACACCTATATATCAGCCCAAATCTCCAACAAGTAAAGCCAAGGTTTACACAGAACTATGCTGATTTATAAAAGTTGATTTTTCCAAGCTGTAGAAAAATGTCACCAAACAAGAATTTCTACTAAATGTCTGGCCACACAGATACAATGCACTCAATGGAAATAATTCAGCTTCCATAGCAATATGTAGGCACATGGTGCCATCTAATGAGAGCCGGCGCATACAAATGGGGTGACCACCTCAGACAGCAGAATCCACAGGTGCAGCAGATCCCAAAGTTGATCTTTATTTCCCCCTCCTTGTTCCTGATGCAGATCTTCATTCACCCCTTCTTCCCTGGCAGGGAGCACGGTGCCAGTTTGTGGTTCCCTGAGGTGCCAAAATGAATTGGGCTGGCCCTGCATCTAATATTACGTGTGCTTATCCAGACGTCTTTGTTAAGTACAGCGGTGTTTACTCCCAGGTATATGTGCATAGAATTGTAATCTTAAGATGCCGGTTAATTCAATAAGGATATTTTTATGTAGGATATTAACAATAGATGAGGGAGCCACTGCTTTTTAAAATATACCTGAGAACAGACCCAAAACTATTCTTGGTATCGGTCACCTTGTTCCTGTGTTATCTCATCTCGCTGAATGGAGCAATAAATGTACAATTAAATAACTCATCACAGGCCTCTGTAATCAATACTCACTTATTTATTTACATTTATATATACTGCTGCCCATCATGCGAGCATCATAGGGTGGCCTTCCACAGAACCACAAAAATACATAACATAATAGCAAACACAACACACAGCCCGCCACTGCTCTTCCATGTATGTTTTAAAGCAAATATTTTCCAATATCATAAATCAGCGCGTCGGGATGAGGAGGGCTCTTCACCTGCTCCCTGTTCCCAAGCCTGCTCTTCTCTGGCTCCACTTGCGACCTGACACTTGCGCCCATTCCTAGAACATGACTGATCCTTCTCTGAGGGCGGTTTTCTTTCCCCCTTTTCATTTCTTCGGCCTGAAGCTCGGAAGCCCCGAGAGGAGACCTGCCGCGGCTGCGCTGGGCCTAAATCTCTAACTCCAGGCGGATTGGCTCGCCTCCAGGCTGCGCTTTGGAAACACGGCGCTGCTGCTGCCATATTCTAGACCACGAAGCAGAGATGCCTTCAAGGGCCCGTTAGCAAGGCGGCTTGGCGAACACGAAGCTCGGAGCTGCCTGTTGCCATGATCTGCCCAGCGACACACAGTATAAGGGCGACGCGGATTTATTAGTTTTATTTCATTTCTTTATACAGTCAGGGTGTTTTACTGGGACAAACGAGCCACGCCATAACCATTATTCCTTTCCTTGAAGTGAAACTCGGCTCGAAGCTTTGCAGGTGGCAGCACTTGCTGCTTACTGACCCAAAGGAATCAGGGCGGAGGAGATTTATTATTATTTTTGGCGCCTCATTCCACCCCCGCCATGCCACGCCTTTTTTTTTTTAAGTGACACCTGAAAGAAGGAAGGCGGGGCCAACGGCTGAAAGAAGAAGCCTTTAGCAACGGTCGCGGTTAATCTTTCGCGCACGCGCAGCTCCTTACGGGACAGGGGCCCGCGAGCCGGCCGACACCGCGCACGCGTGCTGCGCGCCTGAGGCCTGTCGGGGGGCGGGGCTTATCTAGTGTTGATGCAATGTGGCGCAGGCGCACTTCAAGCCTGTCTGTCAGAAGCTTCCGGGAAGATAGAAGCTGCCGCAGCTGCCCAGATGAGCGGGAGGCGAGCGGCTGAGGGGGAAGAGAACGTGCTCGCCTGCCTCCGGTCCTGAGGGAGAGGAAGGCGCAGCTCCTCTCGGGGATAACTGGTAGGTGGGCTAGTTCCGAGTTCTGGCGTTTTGCGGGAAACGGACGGCTGCTATTTATTATAATTCTCATTACAACCAAACCAACCAAACAGACCAACCCTTCCCTCTTATATACCATTGCAACCAAGTGGGAGGGGTGAGGGAGAAAATGCATTTAAAATAATCATACTTCAAACCAAACAGACTAGCCCCCCCCCCAAAAAAAACACAAAGGTACATTAAAACCAGGTGGGAGAAGAAAGAAAATGCATTTAAAATAATTGTACCTATGTAATTTATGCCCATATACTTTCTTGGTGAAAAAATAAATACAAATATGGAATCAAGATAAAAGATGGACTGATAACTTGAAACTGCATTGTTCAGAGATACTCCATATAATTGTGTGATTTTGTTCTGCATAGTCACCTGTAAAATAAAGCATAAACAAAGCAAGCTGATACAAGTAATGCAAGGTATGAAACAGCTCTTCCACTGTTATATCCACATATATCTAGGGTTGTAACAGTCTAGGTGGGAAAACACCTTACATGCATGCAGGTGAATAATTTTTAGGCAATTCTGTTCCAGGTTGGTCAAAGGGGGGCGGTTGCCCCCTTGGTGGTGTGTATGTGTTTTGTCTCTTAGCTGCTAGATAATGTAGGGAAGCAAGCAGCACTGACACTTTGGAACTCCCTGCTTATTGATATTAGGCAGGTGTCTTGAGTGCATTATTTCCAGCGCCTGCTGGAAAACATTCTTTTTTAGACAAGCCTTACTCAGATGTTTATAAAGTTTGTATTAGTGTTACTGTGGTTTTCACTTTTTGGTATGTTTTCTCAATAATGGTTGTGAATTTTTAAAGTGATGTTATTTTTCTCTTTTTTGTAAACTGCTTTGAGGATTTTTCTACAATCAAGCGGTATATAATTTTAAATAAAATAAATACCAATATTTTGCAATGTAGGGCTTTATCATATGTAGGTAAAAGGTGAAAAAAAAGGTAAAGGACCCCTGGACGGTTAAGTCCAGTCAAAGGCAACTATAGGGTGTGTGGCTGTGGCACTCATCTTGCTTCAGGCCGAGGGAGCTGGTGTTTGTCCACAGACAGCTTTCCGGGTCATGTGGCCAGCATGACTAAACCGCTTCTGGCGTAATGGAACACCGCGAAAGAAACCAAAGCATACGGAAACGCTGTTTACTTTCCCGCTGCAGCAGTACCTATTTATCTACAGGTACTTGCACTGGTGTGCTTTCTGCCCGGACACTGAGGTCCAGCACCGAGGGCCTTCCGGCAGTTCCCTCGCTGCGAGAAGCCAAGTTACAGGGGAAAAGGCAGAGGGCCTTCTCGGTAGTGGCACCCGCCTTGTGGAACGCCCTCCTACCAGTTGTCAAAGAGAAAAACTACCAGACTTTTAGAAGACATCTGAAGGCAGCCCTGTTTAGGGAAGCTTTTAATGTTTGACGGACTATTGTATTTTAATATTTAATATTTGTTGGAAGCCACCCAGAGTGGCTGGGGAAACCCAGCCAGATGGGTGGGGTATAAATAATAAATTATTATTATTATTATTGTTGTTGTTGTTGTTGTTGTTGTTGTTATTCGAAATGCTAGGTTGGCAGGAGCTGGGACAGAGCAATGGGAGCTCACCCCTTTGCGCAGATTTGAACCACCAACCTTCTGATCGCTACTATCATATATAGGACATGCATAGTTACTAATGACTTATCACTTTTTTAAGGAAGTTGTGTGTAACACCCACAGGAGAAAAATAGGTTTTACTTTGCTGCCTGTGGTGCTGTATGCATGCACACAGCAAAATGGTCTACACACTGCACGATGCTATCCAATTTCTACACAGAAGTAGTAAATCCATATATGAAACTCTTCATGTGGGAAACAGGCTGCAGTCAATTTCTGTTGTCTGTTTTATTCCCCTGTTGTCTGCATAGTATGTTCTGGAGTCCTGTCTCCTCTCCTGCAGGAAAAACCCAAGAGGCAATGAAGGTAGTGTATCTTTGGTGAAAACAGGCACAACAGTTTGAGAGTAGTGGGGCCATTCTGGATTGAATGTAGTATAGTTATACGGTAGACCCGAGCTCTGAAAAAAACCAGTCCTGCAAGTTTGAACAAGCCATGCAGGCTTAAGCACGTTTCATAGACCAATGGAGAGGAATGAGCAACACACGGTGTAGGGAGAACTTGGCTATGCAGACAAGTGCTAATTATCTTCTCTACCTCCCATGGCTTCACCAGTTCAACATCTAGGAGTGAAATGTTGCACATGTTAAAATGTTTATAATGTTTTTAAAATGCATGATAGGCTTCATGTGAAAGAAAAAGAGTGTATAGCCCATCTGAAGCATGGGAGGGCGGCTTATGGCTTCATTGGGTGTTTATTAGCTGGCTTGCGCACCTGTCATTTCAGTTGCAAAGCTGGGAAGAAGCTAGGCTTATTCCTCCCCGCCCCAACTTTTTTCATACCACACAAACATTTTGAAGCATTTTAATATTGCTTATTTCCCCCATTTTAAGTATTATTAACAAGACATCAAACTGCCGAAATCCCATACGGTAAAATTATTTTGTATGATAGAAATATACCGTATTACTATTAAATATATTGTTATTTCTATCACAACAGGAATGCAGGTGCTGTCACTTTTGAGGCATTTGAAATCGTTACAGCTGATTTTATGCAGTCAAATGTGCTTAAGCTTGTAAATTTCAGTATGTTAAGCATTAGTTTGCTTTCTTACTCTCTTTTGATTTCCCTCCGTTTTGATGTCCTTCCAAGTTGTTTTGTGGTCATCAATCCTCCTTGCGCCCTGAATTGGGCTTCTCCCCTCTATTCCTCATGAGCTTTCATGCATGCTGTGCTGGGAGTCCTGCTGCCCTAATCAGGATCTGTCTCTGGCAGTGGCTGTTTGCTTTTGTGTGAGTGTAGAGACACACATACCCCAGCCCTGGCTGGACTGCACTTCCCAGGATGCTGAGCAGTGTGTGCTTGCAGCAGGGAATGCTGGGAATTGTGGTCCAGCAGAATCTGATGGCCACATTGGGGAGTTCCAAAGTTATCAATCAGGAAACCCACAGTGAATGGATACTCAACCTCACATGGCTTATCTGGTATCAGAAAAAAAAATTCTGTCAGTATGAGCCTGTGAAGATGAATAATCAATGAGTAGATATAAAGTGGAGCAATTAAACTGGGTGATTGATCTTTTATTCATAATTTGCCTGTCTCTTTCAATGTTGTGTTGTAAGCATTTACTATGCAGCTATTAACGTTCATGTGTTCTTATTTGCTTACCGGTAACTTGTCTTTGTCACTGGCAACTGGGTTGGGTCCATTGCTTTTTATAAGAGATGTGTAAAGTCTCTCAATATTGAATTGCCCTGTTTCTTCAGTGTCCCTTGAGATAGAAACACATCTTCATTTTAAGACTTTGCTCCACAATGGAGGAGACTGGCCGAGAGGCAGTTGCAACAGCTGTGCAGAGAGTCGCTGGGATGCTGCAGCGGCCAGATCAACTGGATAAAGTGGAACAATATCGTCGGAGGGAAGCACGGAAGAAGGCTTCAGTGGAAGCTAGACTGAAGGTATGAAACCTCAGTTCTAACCCTGTATTACAGCTGAGGATGTAATAGTCTAGGCTATCTTTGTAAAGTCTTTATGTGTAGAACTATAGTGCTAGAACTATAGTGTCCTCCTCCCCTCTTTCCCCCTTCACTGTGTTGATCTTAGTTTCTGAAGTGAGGAGCATCTGATTTACCATTGGAGGAAAGCAACACTCCTGTGGCATCTTAATGACTTAACCACACAATCCTGTGATGTCTACTCAGAAGTGAGTCCCACTGAGTTCCACAGTGCTTACTCCCAGGTTATTGGGTACAATATAGGATTGCAGCTAAAGAAATGTATTGAGGCCTAATGTTTCATCAACCAGAGCCTACTTCATCAGATGCATGTGGGCTCTAGCTCATGAAAGCTTATGTTCAAAATATATTCTTTAAGATGTCACAGGTCCTTTTTTGTTTTTGGAATAGCAAACAAACCAAAGCTACCACTATAGAATTTGGCATTCCCCCACTCCCTTCTCTACTTCTAATTATTTTAAAATTAATTCATTAAAGTTGGCTCTCTTGTATGTCACTATCTGTGTTTCCTTCATCCCACAACAGATAGGTTCTTAACTAATGTAGTAATTTAATTTTAAGATTTTCTTTTCAGGCGGCAATCCAGTCACAGCTAGATGGCGTCCGAACTGGCTTAAGCCAACTGCACAATGCACTGAATGATGTAAAAGATATTCAACGTTCTTTGATTGATGTCAATAAAGACTGGCGGCAAAGTATAAACACCATAGAAAGCCTCAAGGATGTTAAAGATGCCGTAGTTCAGCACAGCCAACTAGCAGCTGCTGTAGAGAACCTCAAAAATATATTCTCAGGTATGAGTCTACAATGAGTGGCCTCACTCTGTGGGTAGAATAGAAATGTAATGCTATAGTCGCATTTTCAGAGGTACCATTAAAGTCTGCTTGAAGCTACCATTTTTCATGCAGCTATGGTTCTGAAACCAGGTTTGTGTGACATAATGTGATTACATTTCTTTCTGATTTTGCTTTTCAGTGCCAGAGATAGTACAGGAGACGCAAGACTTGATTGACCTGGGGGAATTACTGCAAGCCCACCGAAAGCTAATGGACTTGGAGTGCTCTCGAGATGATCTGATGTATGAACAATATCGTATGGACAGCAAGAACACCCGTGATATGAACCTCATTGACAACTATTTTGGAGATATGCAAAAACTTTCTGAAGAGCTGGCCAAGCAACTCTGGATGGTCATTCAGAGGTCTCTAGTTACTGTCCGCCGAGATCCCACCTTGCTGGTTTCAGTTGTCAGAATAATTGAGAGGGAAGAGAAAATAGACAGGCGCATGCTAGACAGGAAAAAGCAAACTGGATTTATCCCCCCTGGCAGACCTAAAAAGTGGAAGGAGAAAATGTTCAATGTATTGGATCGAACAGTCATCACCAGGATTGAAGGCACTCAAGCAGACACCCGAGAATCTGACAAAATGTGGCTTGTCCGTCATCTGGAAATAATTCGCAAATATGTCCTTGATGATCTGCTGGTGGCTAAGAACCTTTTGGATCAATGTTTCCCCCCACACTATGAAATTTTCAAAAGATTACTAAGCATGTACCATCAGGCACTGTCTTTACGCATGCAGGATCTGGCTTCTGAAGATCTGGAAGCAAATGAAATTGTTAGCCTTTTGACATGGGTTTTAAATACTTACAAAAGGTAAGGGTATTGTCTTTTGGGTGTAGTAGCAAGTAAACATAAATGAAATAACACATGGTTTTAGATAGATGCATACAGAGGTGGAAAGGTGGATTATATTTTTATATACTGCTGAGCCACAAGCTATTATTATACATTGAGCCTTTTTATAGCAGGATGGAACTTTGGTCCATATAGCCCAATACTAATCAATCAATCAATTACAATGAGCAGATCAAAAGTACACCAGAATAACTGAGCAAAACAGATTCAAAAGTGAAACATGAAAACAATTATATAGAGCTACAGTAATCCTGAGTTAGTTCCTGAAGATGGTCATTCCAGTTTCAGATGATGAGTTCTCTTCTTCTCACTGACACTGACAGAAATTTCGGGTTTTATCTTCTATCTGATATTTAATATTAAATTGAACTGGCTTTTCTAGTAGTTAGGTCAGTGAAGGGCCAACCATGTGCTGCCCAATTCCAGGATAAAACTTACAAAACAGAAGGACATGTTCTATAGATTCTACTCCCTGATTATTACCCATGAGGAAAGAGAGTTGCCAGAATCTTGCCAGAATAAAACTTTGCAGCAACATGCAGATTTCTATATTAGGCATCTAACTGGGCGGGATAATAATAATTTCTTGCAGTTGCACATGGATTCTGTCTGTTCTCTCCAATTCAGCATAGAGATGATGGGGAATCCAGAACTTGCACCAGAGGTGGATGTGAATACCCTGCAGCCATTGCTTTCTCAGGAAGTGGTGGATGAGCTTCTTAGCACATATATGTCAACTCTTACAGTAAGCAATAACAGTAATTTTGCTCACTCCTTCATATGGGGTTGGAATATTCATTATTCTTACTTGGCTGTTCTCCCACCCCAATCCTGCACAATTCAGATTTTACCATGCATGTTTGCAAATCAGTTGTACAACTTGCAATTTGAGTCCTTGGCAAACAATTTTCATTCCACTAGAAACTTTCCTAATATGGGTTGAGTGGCAGCAGGCAAAACTGAGTTCTGCTTCATGGGCATTAGTGAAGTGCATGGGCCATTTTAATTTAGTATCCAGATTCAATATCTTTGCCTTTCTTTCTTTTGAATTTTAATCTTCCTATAGTCCAACATCATTGGCTGGCTACGAAAAGCACTGGAGACAGATAAAAAAGACTGGCTAAAAGAAAATGAGCCAGAGGCAGATCAAGATGGATACTATCAGACTACACTCCCTGCCATTGTGTTCCAGGTATAAGCAATTGGCTTCAGCATACTGATTGGGGCAGGAGGAAGGGGCAACGCTCTGAAAATGTGGAAATGAATAGAATGATTGATGAGTGCATGCTATTCTGCTTTGTGTTTGTTTTGTAGATTGAATTGATTTCACTTGGCCACTTAAAGCTGCAATCCTATGCACACTTTACAATGAGTAGGCCCCATTGAACACAGTGGAACTTACTTCTGGGTAAACATTAAACAAGTGTGGTTGAAATATTATTAAAACCTATAATTTGGCACTTAATTCTTTAAAGGCATAGAATTCCATCCCAGGGCGCACCACTACATTTGGTCACATTGGACTTATACGTTTTGGATCTGCTCTGCCACCACATAAGCTCTTTCTAGTGTAGCAACAAAAGTGTAGGGCTGTGGCTGACATCTGTGTGGCATCCACAAAATCCCCATGACTATGGGCAGAATAAGTTAATAGATCCGCTTGTTGTACAGTGCCATGACTGGGGCTTGGGAGGCGGCAAAATGTGTTGTTCTGTGGGCATAAGCTCTCCTATTTGCCTCATAGCTTCAGTCTGCAAAAGGAACAGGGTTACTAGCAGGCTGCTGCATTCTTATTAACGGTAATACTGCCTTATTGGTTTGTGTTTTTAGATGTTTGAACAGAATCTTCAAGTAGCTACACAGATAAGTGAAGATTTGAAAATAAAGGTACTCTATTTGTGCCTTCAACAAATGAGTTCATTCCTCAGCAGGTAAAATTAAATTTTTTCTCTATTACTTAGGAGGGACGTTTTCTCTGCGCATATACTATCGGTACCTAGCAGCTAGAACCCTCTATCTGTTGTTCCCCTCAGCTACTCTGTTCCTTAAAAATAAGACATGAGGATAGTAGTGTTTAGCTTCCTGCTCCCCTTTGTGACCAAAAATGAAAGCTTTGTACCGTGCTTTGGTCACAGGGTGCTTCCAGATACAAATTATTTAGCAGCACACATTGAGCAGCTCGCAGCTCATGCTAAGAGTTTCCCAGAGAGGAACTCACAACTGCTTTTGTTGCTCCCTTGTCCTTTTTGCTGCTACAACATGCTGAGCCTGGCTAAGCTTTGGTTTAGTATGATGTCTGAACCAGGGCATCAAGGTAAACTCCCCCATTCACCACAAGCTGCAACCAAGGTTCAGACAACACACTGAGCCAAACCTTGACTTACTTCAGTGCAGAACAGCAGCAAAGAGAACCAGGAAGGAGCAAAGCAGCTGTGAGCTGCTTTCCAGGAGCACTAGTGAAGTCTTGCTAAGCAATGATTAGACTTGGTGTGATGTGCAAACTAGCCCTTTGTGTCTCTAAACCAAATTTTAAAGTGCTGATGATTACCACTAAAGGCCCAAATGGTTTAAGACCAGATTATTTTATGGACTACATGCACCCATATTGGCATGTCCAGACCTAAAAGATCAGCTTCAGAAGCTCTGCTACCCTGCCTGACTTCAAGATCTATCAAGTTATGTATTTTTTCAATTCATTCCAAACTAGAGATAGGGGCCTTTTTGTACTGGGTCCAGTTCTGTGGAATTCCACACTAGGTATATATGGCTTTAACAGTTTTTAAACCTGTTTTTAAAATAGACCTTAAGGCATTTTTATTTCAGTCCAGTTTAATTAGGATGGTGGCTCTCTTATTTTTATCAGCTGCCATATTGGTGTAATTGTTTTATATATTTGTTAAATTGTTGCTGTATGTTTTGTTTTATGTGGGCTGCCTTGGGCAATTCCCCCCCCCTTGAAAGGCTGTATACAAATATTGAAATAAACAAATACTTGGTGGTTCGTTGTAAAAGAGAAGTGGCGGTACTTCCTCTTCCCTTCTGCAGGCCAGGAGCTGAATTGTTTCTTTTTCCATTCTTGGGTTTTGCCCCATTCTCCATTGCACAGGTACAAAGAGGAAGCAAATTTATATAAAGAAGAGCACCTAAGAAATCGTCAGTACCATCTGTGCTATGTTCAGTACATGGTTGCCATCATCAACAATTGCCAGACCTTTAAGTAAGTTCTGCGCTGAGGTTGTGCTATGATTTGTGTGGCAAATGCAGTTTTGCTGCTTTAAAAAAGAGACATACTATTTCTATTTGAGGACAGCTCTTGAAAACACAGTGTGCATGTTTCAGTGAGATAGATCTTGAATAGGAAAGATCCAACCATTAGCTGGTCTACATGATAAAAAATAAAACTCTGCCCTGGTCCCTGAAGTAGGTTTGCAACTCTTTATTAAAATCTTTGCAGTTTTAGTTTTGTTTTCTTTATGCAGAAAGATTAAAGTATAAATGAAGAAACTTATTTGGCCCTTTATACACTAAACAAAAAGTGGATAGCCTGTCTGAAGCATGGTGGGAGGTTATGACTAGATGGTTGAGCCTGCATCTGATTCACTGTTACCTACATCTGTGATGCAAACTGTAAAGCTGGAAGGAAGTTTGGCCTGTGCCATATAAGAAGAACGTGCTCTATATAGGGCTGCTCCATAGTTAGGGCAAGTAGAGAAAACAACATCCCACCATTTTAACCCTGGGGGGGGGGGAAATGTAGCTTATAAAAATGGCAGTTGTTGAGCTAATAATTTGAAACTTGGCATGGATGATCTTATCTGATGAGGTCTACAACTAGGCCAAATTTCCAGTCCAATAAAAAGATCCCACAGGAGCAGCAAGGGTTAAGTATGCTGCTCCTTTAGAGCTGAGAAGAGATAAGAAAACACTCAGATAAGAGTGAAAACCTTAAGGATGACAAGCAAAATGAGAGAATGGGGGTTTGACAGGAAGATTTTTTCAAAGTCTCAAAACTTGTCTTTTAAAAGTTGCTGCTCTGGCTGGCTGTCCCTTCTTCGCTCTCCTAATAATCAACTCCTTCCCCCCATTTTAAAATATTTTATTGCATGGGTTCCAGTGAAGTTTTGTTTAAAGTGAAGGGTTCAGTCACAGCAAAAGGTCTGAGAACCACTGCTCTAGAATGGACTTCATATACCTTCAAATTGCAGGGGAAGGATTGCTGGTGGTAGGCAAAAACACCTGCCCACTGTTACTTGTTTTCTTGGTAAGGAGCCATCAGTCAGTGTCCAAGGAATCTTAAGGTTCCATGTAACACATTTTGGAAACCACTGGCCTCAGCCAGTTATTGGTTCTCCAAACGTGTATGTCACTCAAGGTGCGTTTGCACATTCATTTTTCTCAATTGGTAAGATTGGGCAAGAGGAACTACTATTAATTCTCGAGAAATTGTACTTAAGGTATCAAAGTTTTGTTGTAGCCTCTTGTGACATCACAACATATTACCTTAACTGATTGGCTGAACTGGCTCTTGTACTGGGATGCTGAAGGATCTTGTCTTGTTTGTCAAAGGGAATCTATCATCAGTTTGAAAAAGAAATACTTGACTCCTATGATGGAAGAGCTTATGACAAGCAGTCATGCATGCATTGATGCAGTTCTGGATGATGTTGCCAAGGAAGGATGTGCAAGCCTGCTTGATGAAGTCTTCATGGATTTAGAGGTTAACTTTCATTTCATTTGGCATCCTCTTTTTAAAAATATTGAAATAGTATCTGTCTAGAGTGGCAAACAGACAGAAATGCCCAGATATGGCCGCTGAGATCCATCTTTGTAGCTACTTAATAGGTAAAACGTCAACACATTCAAGATTTCTAGAACAGCGCTGGGATGTACAATGATAGATCTAAAGTTGAAGGATGTTGTCCAAAAGTGATTCTATCTAATATTTCCTATGTTTGCACTACTTCTCTTTCAGCCACATCTCAGTGAACTGATGACAAGGAAATGGCTGGCAGGATCCAATGCAGTAGATACAATTTGTGTAACGGTGGAGGATTATTTCAACGATTTTGCAAGAATAAAGAAGCCCTGTAAGAAGGTACAGAATCTGCAAAGTTTTATCTAAGATACTTACCGGTAAATAGTGTAGCCTAATGGGGTGGAATACTGCTTTGCTATTCCTGAGCATTTATTATTATTTTGACTTTGAATTCAGTTAAAGTAATAAAAAGCAAGATACTATGAAAAGTATCTTAATAACCTGTTTCTGTAGTAATGTAAGATCTCTTGTCTATAAATGAGCACGATATGCAAAGTTTATTCCTATGATCCATTCCACTCACATGCTCTTCAGATTTATTTTCCTCTTTAACAAGTACTACCTGTACAAACTGAAATACCTTACAGAACGAACCAATGTTTTTGGCGATTTCAAAGTTCTGAAACTCCAATGAATATTCCTCCTGAAATTTGCACAATAGATCTTCAATGGGTTTCTCTTTCTGAGAACTATTGCAAAGTAGCACACTGATCTGGTTTGTGTGAGATATTAATGATCCGTTTGACCACTTACACAGCCTCCTTGCCCTTCATTTGAGTAATTGCTATTTACCTGTAGTTTTACATTTTGTTTAAAATGGGAAATACCGGGTAATCACCATGTTCAACACAAACCAAGATATTAAAACAATTTCTGGTTTAATACTGTTACAAAAGCAGGGTGCCACCCCCACTCTCAGCTGAGCAGTAGCAAGATTCCAGGGGGTTCCAGGCACTCACCCGGGGTTTGTGCTTCTTTGGAAATATGATTTGTTCACATATTTACACCTTTAGTCTTCATGGAGGGAATCCATATCTTACAGCATGGTCATCTCAAGCAGGGCTTGCACTGGACTCAAAAGCATCTCTCCCAGCATGCCTGCAGCCAGCCTATCCAAGATGGATCTCTTATCTTTCTTCTCCCCATTCTTCTTCCCACCACACCTTGCTGAAAAGCACTTTTCCTGTCACCTCACACCCAGTTACCTTGGTAGTCTTCCAGATATTCCAAATCTCTGTTCACACCTCAGGGCAAGAGGAAAGGACAGTTCTCTTGTATTGCCAAGGGCTCTCAATGGCCCTGTATTGTTTCTTAATGGTCCTAGATTGGCCAGGTCATTTTGCATAGGCTAGCTCAGGAATTCCTCTGCAGCTTTTATTTTCCCCTTTGCATCCCAAATAATCAAAATCCTACCATTTATTAATTTCTAGGGTTTAGCTGGGGGGGGGGTCCTCCCATATCTATGACAAAACCCTGGCTTATTCCAAAGCTGGTAACCATGGTTTGCCAGTTTTCTAAACTGGGGAACTACAGCTAATTTAGAGAGTTCCTGGTTTCATTGCTCATGCCATAATGGAACAAAAGGGGCTGCATGCATAGGCAAAAAGGTTGTTTATACCTTTGCTTAGTAAGCTAAGAAATGATTGTTCAAACTCAGCTATTATCTAGACGTTTTTGCCACTGTGCAAGCTTTTGCTGAGACAATTTCACAAGCCTCCCACAATTTAACTCATGTCTTTCCTCTCGAGGTTTGATCACAGTACCCTGTTCATTATTACAGCCCTTTTTATTGCTAACTGCACTTCCTATGTTTTAAATCTGAAAATGTGACTTGAGGAATTGGGGGAAGGCAGCTGCTATATTGGTCGAAATCAGCATATCATTTATTGGTTATTGCCACTATAAAGGTCCTCACCTCTCTAGATTTCATATTAAATCACATTTGGCTACTGTTTAAAGGTGTTGCTAAGGAAATATAATTGGACATAGTAACAGCAGCATCCTTTAAATTCTGCTCTTTTTAATAGTTTATACTAGCCATGCTTTTCTGAACATGAATACTGGTGTGAAAAAGCAGGATAAAAATGAGAGCATGTGAGGCTGCATGAGTGTTGGACTTTGAAGACCAACATCTGTAGCTGGAATGCACAGTCACCGGGAGTTTACACATCATGGTGAACCCATGGTTAATGGTTTACTGTGAACACAGAGATTGATCCTGCTTCACTGCTCCCTTTAGCCACAGGCCACAATCCCTGGCTTAGCATTCCATCCAAGCTCAAGGATCATGGTTTAAGTGTTTTGGTTTTCTAAACCAGTGGGCCAGATCCTGAGTTTGCCCACCCACAGCAGGCCACTTGCACAGATGGGCAGGGCCACCCACCTGTCAATCACTTGGAAGTCACCACAATATCAGTTAACTCATCTGTTCCTCTCTTTTCTTTTGCTTCTACTCCCACCCACTCCTGGCACGCTGCCATCCTGAGTGGTTGCCCATGAGGGAATGCGGCCCTCAGGCTGAGATAAGTTTCTTATCCCTGCTCTCAGACCAGTCCATACCCACTGAACAGTTTCTCCCCATTACTAGTCTGCATAGCTGCCATCTGGAAATAAACATGCTCACCAATTTATCTGCCACAGAATTTGGGGCCAATCCAGATGAAGCTAACAGCAAGCTCCATCCCCTAATAGATGTCACTAAGTCAGTGTTAATTTCTTACTACGTACTCAAATGAGTGTGGTGCAGAAATGAAATACAGTAGCACCTCGGGTTACGTTACCCTTGGGTAACGTAAACTTCAGGTTGCGAAAGTGGCAAACCCAGAAGTGTTTTGCCGCGTGCGCATGCGCAGAAGCGGTCTACCGCTTCTCCTCGGGTTGTGAAAACCTTGGGATCCGGCCGGACCTCCAGAACGGATCCCGTTTGCAACCGGACGTACCACTGTATTTGTTTCTCTTATAGACTAACATAACACATACTGGTTGCCAGTTGTATAATTTGAATGTTTCTTTCAGAAAATGACTATTGAGTGCCATCGTAGAGTTGTTGTAGAGTACATCAAGGCTATTATGTTAAAGCGTATTACTTTCAAGAATGCAGAAGAAAGAAAAGAAGGTGCTGAAAGAATGAATAGAGAAGCTGAACAGTTCAGATTTCTGTTCAAGAAACTTACTGCTGTAAGTATAAGAAAACCACAATGTCAAAAGAACTTTTTAGAAATAATTATAAATTAGCATCCCCACAACCTATTCTAAAATTAGTGCATTAATCCATCTGCTTTGAAACTGCAATGTTAAGCAGTATATAAATTGTTGAAATAAATATTTATAATTTCCACGTATATTAGGCGTGAGGAACTTTTGGCCCACGAGCCAAACTAGGTCTGCCAGGTCTCCCTATTTGACCTGTTTGGGGCAAGTCGTGCCCACTTGCCTTTCTGGGCCATCATATCTTATCTCCAGTTCAACGGTGTCTCTTAGCGCACATCCAGGAAATTAAGAGACAACTCAAATGGAGAACAGAAGAGTGTCAGTTAACCAGCCACTGAGTGGAAATAGATAAATGAATCAGCCTCTATCTCTCTCAAAAAAGGAGGACTCCAAAATCGACTGAAGACTAGGTATATAGTGAGAATATTATCATCTCCTTCTACTTCAAACAACATATTTGTTTAGAAATTATTGTGACATAAGTAAAATATACTAGTCATACAATAATTCTCTATGTGCAGGATTGCTGAAATGTTTTTAGAGTGGTTTTGATGAAAATGTCAAGTTGAATAAACGCTGTAACCACAGTCCAGCACAGTTAAACACACTTACTCTCACTGTAAACGAGCAACATGTTACCAGGTGCTAGAATGTGGCCTCCATTTTTAAACAATAAAAACAGAAACATGACAAGGTGTTGCTGCTGCTCTGCCAGTTTGTTCTCATGCTCTGTCTTGCATATTAAAGGTGATTTGAGATTAGATGTCTGAAAATGATTATCCATTTTATACTGTTCAATAGGGATCTGGAGAGGAAACACAAGGGCTTTGTGACGTCATTGAAGCCATTGCAGAAGTATTTAAGTTGACAGATCCATCACTACTTTACCTAGAAGTCTCAACTTTAGTTAGCAAACACCCAGATATCAGGTAATACTAGTAATTTATAAAGTTTGTAACAATGTTTTCTTCCATTCAAGGTCATGAGAAGCCTTGACAAAAACAGTTGAAATGTAGTTTTATGTCAATCCCTTGATTCCACAATTTAAGGTTACATATGCAAGAAAAGTAAGCATATAAAGTCAGTATCTGAACACACACAATTGAGTCCCCAATTACAAAAATATATTTAGTGCTATTTGGAGTAAAGGACCCCTGACAGTTAAGTCAGTCACGAACAACTCTGGGGTTGCAGCGCTCATCTCGCTTTACTGGCCGAGGGAGCCGGCGTTTGTCCACAGACAGTTTTTCCGGGTCATGACTAAGCCGCTTCTGGCAAAACCAGAGCAGCACACAGAAACGCCGTTTACCTTCCCGCCAGAGCAGTACCTATTTATCTACTTGCACTTTGACGTGCTTTTGAACTGCTAGGTTGGCAAGGAGCTGGGACTGAGCAACAGGAGCTCACTCCATCACAGGGATTCGAATAGTAGACCTTCTGATCAGCAAGCCCTAGGCTCAGTGGTTTAGACCACAGCGCCACCCGCATAACAAGGCAGTGGGAGGGAAACTATAAGTCACAGAAACGCCTTAAAACAGATTAATATAGAAATGTAATTACAACATAAAGATGGAGAGCAAGGAACCAAGTGTGCCTGAGCAGATATGCTGAGTAGACAGTGGTCATCATGATGGCTTGTGGACCCATATTGTACAATATATGTCTTGTATATGATTTGTGGAAGGATTCTCATAACAAAGATAATTAGAAAAATTGGCCTGTAAGCACTCTAAAATAGTGTCTAGAAGATAAGTTGGTACTCAGGTGTTTAGTGTAGAATGTGTACTCTTTGAATTCCCTGTTGCCAATATTATTCCCAATACAGTGGTACCTTGGGTTAAGTACTTAATTCGTTCCAGAGTTCCATTCTTAACCTGAAGTGTACTTAACCTGAAGCACCACTTTAGCTAATGGGACCTCCTGCTGCCGCTGCACCGCCAGAGCACGGTTTCTGTTCTTAGCGGAGTTCTTAACCTGAAGCGTACTTAACCCGAAGCGTACTTAACCCAAGGTACCACTGTAATGGCTTTTGAACTAATGCTGTTCTTCTTTCATTGGTAGGGATGATCATATTGCAGCTTTACTGACAATGCGAGGAGATGCCAGCAGAGAGATGAAGCAGACCATAATTGAAACTCTGGACAAAGGCCCAACCATGCCAAATCCAAACTATGTGCCCATTTTTAAAGAAATTACAGTTCCAACATTAACTGTGCCAAAGCTTCTTAAGTAATAGCAACATATTTCGGTATGGATCACTTTGGTGTAGTGTTAATATATTGTAGCCTAATCTGGCTTTGCACTTAGGAAACACATGAGAGTTTCATGCTGGACTTTTAGTTTTTGTGTCTGATGTTAGCTTAGTCACTTGAAGAGTATGCTGTATTCTGATGGCCAAAATGCTTTAGATTGACATCTTCGCCATCAGTTGTTTTGACAAAGTCTGTCTTGAACTTTTTGTGTGTACTCTGATGACTAACTGAATAGGTTTTAGAAAATGTATTAGGGATGGATTTATGTTTTACTCATGAAAAAATGAAAACTTGAAATTGTTGAGGTACATTGGTTATTTGTTCCCCCACCCCGATTTTACATACTTACTGGATTTGAAAGCAGATGTGTATAAAGGACTGCTAAATGCGCAGTGTCATTTGCATCGGGAATGGAGACTGTTCAGAGCTTCCCCTCTCCCTTCAGGAACCTTTAACACAAACTTTATACATGCTATTTATTTTCAGTATTGCATGCCATTCCACAACACAAAATTCTCTAGGTGGCTTACACTGAAAAACACTGTCAGCATAAAATGAATAATTAAAGCATGAAATAAAAAAAACCACGGCATACAAAACCACCAAGATTCAAATACAGATTTCATAATTTGTTTAATAGGCATGAGTAAACAGGAAGGTCTATACTTGGTGCCCCCAAACTAAACACATAGGAGCTGCCTGTCACCGAATCAGACTGCCATTGATCCAGGAATGTTGCTAGTGGTCCAAGAACCATTAGTGGTATAGCGTCTTTCACCACCTAAGCCTGGTACATCACCAGCAACACACCCTGAATAGAGAGCCTCACTACATTTATCCATGCTCTGGTAATCTCCAGATTATATTGGTTCATATGTGAGTACTGACTTTTGAAGACTGCCCAGAAACTGCAGTTAGTACAAAGCAAAGGAATGGAGAGACAGAGCTGTGTGTCGTACTATTGACTCTGTACTCCAAGTTTCCAGGTGACGGCTCACATTGATTTCATATAGATTTTGAATAGCATATGAGATAGAATGGACCATTGTGGGACCCCACAGCTCAAAAGCCAGAGTCAATCAACTGTCCACAGTACTTTCTGGTAATTATGCTGCAGGTAAGAGCAGAACCACTGTAATACAGTGACTCTTCAATATATTGCAGGACACCATGGTCACTGGTGTAAAACACTGTAGAGTTGGAAGGGTTCCCAAGGGTCATCTAGTCCAACCCCCTGCAATGTAGGACTCTCAGGAGGGACCATACTGTGTTAATCATAAAGAGTGGGTCTTACGATAGCAAGATAGTTGCTTCCAATCGGGGCGGGGAGGCGGAATACCCTCTCCCACCACAGCAGCTTGGACTCTATATATGTTGGAATACAGCCCTTATGGAGCACCTAATTCAGGAAAGATGGATTTGACTCTATGCTCTCGAGTTAACTTGTTTATTAACAATAGTGCAGTAATCTCCCTTTTGTCCCCAGTCACAGCAGCCACTATGAATAAATACGGTAATCTTAATTCTTTAGTCGATGTGAGTTGAATCTGTATTGTAAAAGAGTTCCCATGTTTTTGATGTCATGTGGATGACTGAATACAAGACTTATAATCCGTACATGTATTTATCTTGGAAGTCAACACTTTGTGTTTGGTAATCGTTTTTAATTTTTTCCATAAACTTTGTAATGGGGGGGGGGGAGAGGGACCACACCACTTCCAAGTTTACGGCAAGCTGGCATAACACCCTCCCCTAATGGGGCATTACAACTCTCTGGACTCACCCACTCAACCTTGCTCCTTTTTCACTAGCCACAATAGGCAGGGACTGAGGGAGCTGTAAGTACCCTATCCATGTCCTGGGGCTCCAGCAACTGACATGCATCCACATAGGCTCAAACTAGGGACCTCCAGTGGGCCTGTACTCGTGAACCGTTTTGTCAGTTACCATAAGCTGCCCTGGAAATCTTGAATTATAGAAACACAGAACTTTTTTAAAAATGGCTTCTGAGACGCCATTCATTTTCCAACTCAACAGCATTGAAACGTGTGAGTGTTTACATTTATAATACAGTATAATTTTATTAAGAATAACATAAACAATACAAATAATAGAAATTGGTCACCAGATACAAAGCAAAATACAGTTATTATGTATGTAAGAAAGGAAATTGTAGTAGCAGGTTAAGTTAAATAACCAAGCCAAACAGATGTACGAGTCACAAGTCTGTGTACTGTACTTCCAAGTGGCGGTGAAAGAAAGAAAGAAACCAATCAGCATCAAAAGTATCCCTGCCTGAAACTCCAGCTAGCCCCCTGCCAACCGGTGTCTACTGAGCTGGATGGACTTGGCATAAGGCTTCTTGGGTGGCTATGAATTGGGAAGGATATAAACTGCACAGCCTTCACAGCTGCCTGCCCTGCTGGTCTGTTTGAGTGCAGATGCATCTCCTTGCTGCCCAGTCGCAGTTATGCTAAAATGCTAAATAAGAACAGCCTGCTGGATCAGGCCAGTGGCCCATCTAGTCCAGCATCCTGTTCCCACAGTGGCCAACCAAATGCCTGTGGGAAACCAGCGAGCAGAACATGAGCACAAGAGCAACATACTCTGTGTGTGGTTTATAGCAACGTATTCAGAAGCATTGGTGCCTCTGACTGCGGAGGAAGAGCACAGCCAGCATGGCTAGTAACCATCGATAGCCCTCTCTTCCTCCATGAATTTCTCTGGTCCTCTTTTAAAGGCATCCAAGCCGGTGGCCATCACTGCCTCCTGCAGGGGGGCGTTCCACAGTTTATGCGATGCGAGAGGAACTCCTTTCTTTTATCCGTCCCGGAATCGTCTCACATTCAGCTGCACTGCATGTCCCCAAGTTATGAAAAACGAATGCTTTCCTTTGTGCTTTTTCCATGCAGCACATCATTTCATAAACCTTTCTCATGCCACCACCTCTCACTTGCTTTTTCTATAAACTAAGAAGCCCCAAACGCCCAGCCTTCCCTCCAGGGGATGTCGCTCCATCATTTGGGTGGGACAACCAACTTTTTATAAAAGAACGGAAACGGTTTATTGAATATTTACAAATAAACTGTAAACAGATAAGAACATTGGCAGGATTATTGTAATAACCTGCAGTTTTATAAGAGCATATATTTAAAGTAGATGAATACATGAGTAAAATAAGTTAACTTGGAATACGCAGAAAATATAAAAAACAAATTTAAGGAACCGCAGAAAGAGGGGGAAGGAAGTCGAGCTTTGAAATGTCAAAACGATTGCCAAGTTATTGAAATGTATAAATGAAAATCATAAATAAAATAACAATAAAAGATCATTTTCTAATTCCGCAAGGTCCTTTTCGAGGTGAGGCGACGACCAGCACCGAACTGCCGTCCGGAATGTGGCTTTTTCGTTCTCAGCACCTCCGCGGCTGTCTCTCCCACGGCGAGAGGGGCGTCTCGCGGCGGCGGCTGCCCCCTCGCAGCTCCGCCACGACCCTGCACGCGTCCATCCCCACGAGCAGATGCCACGCGGGCGACGCGGGACCGCCGTCCGCGCGCAACGAGACGAGCGCGCGCGCGAAAAACCTCCCGCGCCTTGAGGCGGCGCCTGCCCCCCGCCGAGGAAAGGCGGCGCTCCCTCCCTGGCTCCCTCCCTCCTCGCCGGCCTGAGGAGGAGCTGAGGCGTTTCTTTCTCGCGGCCCGAGAAGGAGGAAGAAGCGGCTCCTGCTCGCAGACCCGGAACCCGAAGTCCCCGAGAGAGCGGCCGCTTTCCTTCGCCCGCGTCCAGCCCGGGCGATGGCGGCGATGGGGAGAGCCGACGCGAACTTCCTGTGGGGCGTCTTCCAAAGGTGAGCGAGGGGCTGCGGGAGGAGGAGGAGGAGGCCTGGCCCGGCGGGGACTCTCGCGGGCCGGGTCGCCCCTTTCGCGGACGCCTTGCTCGCCCTCGGCCGCCCGCGGTGACCGCTGCTTGTTGTGTTTTGCCTCAGGGTCGACAAGGACCGCAGCGGCGTCATCTCGGACGTGGAGCTCCAGCAAGCGCTCTCCAACGGTGGGTGAAGAGGCCTCCCGCGCGGCCTACCTGGCTTCTCGCGCCACGGGCGGCGTCCGTTTGTAATCCGCCTTTTCCCCTGGCCGGGGGCTCAGGGCGGCCTACCGATAGAAACGGGAACAGCTGGAAGCAGGGCGGTGGGTGGGTGGGTGGGTGGCGGGCGAAACAAGCATTTAAAAAAAAAAAAAAGGTTTAATTCAAACTGTAGAGAGAGATAAACTGTGGGGATTATAAATTCTTATTAATTTATTTGCATTAATAAATAATATTAAATATTTATTTATTTATATTAATAAATAATATTAAATATAATATAATTCATTTATATTAATTATACTTAAATAATTATATTACTTTATATAATTATATAAATTTATTTAAATCCAACCTTTTCCCCCCTGATGTGGACTCAGGGCGGTTTACAGATGAGAACAGCTAAAAGCATAGAGAGTTAAGAGGAAGCATTGAAAAAATACATTAAACACTGATAGAATTAAAGCTATATTTCCTCACGATTTAAATTATTATTATTATTATTAATTTCTTTATATCCCGCCTTTTCCCCTGACAGATTTGAGGTGGTGTAGAGATAGAAATGTAAACAGCTAAAAATAATAGTTCATTTAAAAAGCAATTAAACATTAATAGAATTGAAACTAACTCTCTTAGCTTTAAAAACATACAGACAATTACCATAAAAACAGCAGGCCCTTTTAGTAGAAGCAGTCTGTTCCCCAATTCCTGCTGGAACAAGCAGTCTAGCTTCTCTAAGGAGGAAGTTCCAACTTTGCCCGGGAGCAGCCACTGAAAAAGCCCTCTCCTGCCGTGCCTGTCTCATTTTAATTCAGAATACACCTATGTTGTGCAATAAGATGAAACAACCCAAATAATGAAAGGGCACCCAGAGAAATATCAAAACTGAAAGTAAAATTGGCCAGCCCAGGGGAAAGTCATCTCACATATCTGAGGCTTATAAATGGTGCTGAAAGGTGGGCATTCCCAGGGCAAGAGCTTTCCAAAGAGACACTGCAATTGGGGAGAAGGTCCTGTTTCATATTCCCAACAACAGGCATAGGCAAACTCGGCCCTCCATATGTTTTGGGACTACAATTCCCATCATCCCTGACCACGGGTCCTGTTAGCTAGGGATGATGGGAGTTCTAGTCCCAAAACATCTGGAGGGCCGAGTTTGCCTATGCCTGCCCAACAATCTCTAGCCAAAGTGGACAGAGCAGAGTGCTTCCCAAGCCTTGGAGGCCAGGGGAGAATAAGTAGCTACCTACTTAAGAGTTTTAAACACAAAAAAGGAGGTCGGACTTTGATTATAGACTGAGGCCCAGTTCTTTGCTTAACCCTGAAGCTTTGTATTTTGTGAGGGTGGGGTAGGTCAGTCTTACAGCATAGTCAACTTTGCACAGTTATTGGGAGAGCAAAAAAATACATTGTTCTGAAACACAAATGTTAGTAATAATAATATAAAAATTTTATTATTGAGACCCCGTCCATCTGTATTTCTTTTCTTGAAATACATTGATTTCCTAACCACCTCTCCATAGGAAAGTTCACAAAAACATGTAGATTTGTTATTTTGCTGTCATATGCATCTATGTGCCAGTTGTGGCTTTCCACTGTGTTGTGTACCCAGTGGGAAAAATGTGATTGTTGCTCAAGATAGAAAATTGTATGAAATAAGGGGAATATTGGAGTAGGAAAATGCTGCAATGTAACCACTGAAGGTTGCGTAACCAACGTAAGGCAGAAAAACATCAGTCTCTGAAGTGCAAAGGGTCTTTCATGTACGGTAAGTATTAATTAATGTCAGAAAAATCCAGCATAACTAACCCTTTTGATTATAAACCTACGGGTATAGGACAGTATACAAATGTAATAAGTAATAATAATTTTTTAAAAAACTTCACAAATACTAAGACTGGTTAAAATGAATTTGCTCCTACTTGAATATCCCTTGAAAGCATGGGGCAAAATTGTTGCCCCTGATTATTCTTTGATTATTACAAGTCTAGAGGTAACCCAACATGTATGTGTTAAGAAGCATTCTTGTCTCTAGGTGATAGCTGGCAAGATATGAGGAGACAGAGTCATAACTTGGAGTAGTGTGTAAACAGGGAGGCTTTTGAGAGTAACAAGTTGGACAAAAGCAACCTCCTGGTCATTATGATAGAATGTAGCATCATAGAATTGTAGGCTTGGAAGGGACCCCAAAGGGTCATCTAGTCCAACCCCTGCAATGTTTTTAAAATGGTATATTTTGTAAATTATTAGTAAAGGGAGTATTTGTATTACCGGTATATAAAGTTTTTTTTTTAATGGTGGTGGGGAGAGAGGGGAGAATCAGTATTGATTCTGTCTTAACGGTTCTTATCTCATCTTCAGGAGTTCATAACACTTAGCTTTTCCTGTACGCATATTTTAACGATTTGCTTCCATTCTCTTTTAGGAACATGGACTCCATTCAATCCAGCAACTGTTAGATCTATCATATGTAAGTGATTAATAACATCATACTTTTAACATTTTTGGGGGGGGGTTGTACTCACAAGCAGCATTTTTAGGCGGTTCGTAGTATGTCAATAAAATAGTTAAACAAAATTGTTTCAGTGGTGAGAACTGGAAGAATATTTTGTTTGAAATGACTTCCAGTTGTATTGTCCTCTTAACCCATTGCTATTTACATAGATTAATATCTGCCATGGGGACCAAAATACTCCTTGTTTAAAATGCATTGCTTACTTTTTTACTGAGTTGCTTTTGCGTAGTCATATGGATTCTGCGGTTGCATAGAGCACAATTTTGAAACTTCTAGAGCTAGATGGCAGATTTTTGATGGGATGTCTGCCCTCAGGGCAGTGTGACCCCAACTTTCCACTCTTCCTTTACTGACTGCTGCAGTGGAGGAGTCTGGTTATGCGATGGTATAAATCACCAGTTGAAGAACCAGTTATAGGTAAGCATTTGGGGGTTGGTTTTTCCATGGTCTATGTGTGTGCAGAACCATATGGGTAATAGCAACCCACGTTATCCAGAGGTGAAGCAAGTGGGCAGGCAACCACTGACCTTGGCATAGCTGTGAAAGGTGTATCCTCTCAAGCTGAAACAGTCATACTACAGGATTGACATTGAGGACTACAAACAGAGAGCAGTATAATAAACTTCAAGAACAGAGAAGCCCCAAGGAACAATGTGGATGAAACAACTGTCCTTGTTGAGTGTATACAGATTCCTAAGAGAATCTGAAGCCGAGCTACCTTGAAGCATGGGTTAATTGTGGATGGAGACCAAATCTTCCTGAACACCATGTCAACACTGCTTGCTTCTTCCAACGACTCATAGAAAGTGAAGAGACAAAAGCTGAGACTGAACCCATCTATTTTTATTGATAAAATCACTTGTTTACTATACAACTAGTGCATGCAGGGAACACTGCAGGTTTGATAAAGGGCTTTGGGCAGAACACTGGAAGAACTGCCTTCAGTAGAAAGAACAAGGCAGGCAGGCTTGAGGACTCCATTATCCTAATGCAAAATGAGAGATTTAAGTATCAGCTTGTTGGTGGTTGTTGGCACCTGTCTGTCTCGAGACAGTGCCCTTTTCCAAACCAAAATTGCTTGGAGAAATCTGTTTAGTGGTTCCACCACCTTGGGATTAGAGTATAGAAGATAAAAGCTTTGTGCCATCTGCATATTGATGGCACTTCTGCCCAAACCTCTAGGTGACTATACCCATGATTTTGTTGCTGGGGCTGATGGGAGTTGACATCTGGAGCACTCAAGGTTTCCTACCTCTAATGTAGATATTGAAGAGAATAGAACCTTGTGGCATCCCAAAGGTCTTGAAGTAAAACAGAAGTCATCTAACAGCATCCCCTGGATCCTACCCTCCAGGTAGGACCAAAGCCACTGCAAAAGAATGTTCCCAGGGTGATGTCACATAAGGATTCTACGGTTGATGTGGAAAACTTGTGAAAAGTTAAGATGAAACATCAGGTTTGCACTTTTCTCTCCCATCTGTTCTTCAGTGCTGGTCATCCAGGGAGATGACCAAAGCAGTTTCTGTTCCATACGAGGCTGGAAGGGATCAAATCAGGGTCTGTTGCAAAGTGTTGCTTTAAAATGGCAGATTAGAGATTTTCCAAAGGTTTAGGATCCAGATTTAGAATTTTTTTTAAAAAAATTGCTCTCTCCTTTAAAAACAAAAGGGGACATCACCATTCCACAGCTGATATTCACTGAAGGTGAGTTAAGTTTTCAGAAGCTGAGATGGGCAAGGAACCTAGGAGTGCATGGTTGGTTTCATCCCTCATCTACTTCCTCAGACAATAGCAACTGAAAGGCAACCAGATGGTATCTTTGCTGCCTTCGCTTCTAATTATGTTGAAATTGTGTCATCTTAAATTGAAGTGAATATGAGCAATTGAATCTGCCAAATGTAATGCAAACTGATCACAATGGGACTTCATTGGTTCCATCTGATGTTCTCTACCAGACCTTTATTAAGCAGATTGCTAATCACCTGACCAGGCCCCTTTGAGCCTACATTAAGACGTATTGGTGTAGAAATATGATTTTCCTTTGGCTGCAGTAACTGCCATAGAGTAGGCCCTAAAACCGGATCTAACCTGTTTGGTCATATTCATCCTGTGTTCTCCACCAAGAAAACTTTTTTAAGAACACTTTGTCATGGGCTCATGATTTGCATGTGAGAGTAGTATTATTTTAGATTCCATTTTGGGAATCTGTGGACTTCTGGTGCATTGAGAAGAGCCACCCTTTAAGAAACCTTTATTCAAGGAAAAGTGTTGACTATATTGATTTCTTTTTAGAACCCATATCTGTTTACATAAGAGCTGCTTCTACCACTGCTCCTTGTTTTTCTTTACATTAAAAGGTAAAAATCCATATAGTAAACTTTTTTATGAGGTATTTCAGTTATTCCTGTCTCCTAATCTTAACAGAAATGTAATAGAGAATGATTGGTGTCTCATTCTGTAACTTAAATGAATTAATATTCTGAATGTTTGTTTCAGCCATGTTTGACAGAGAGAACAAAGGTGGTGTGAACTTCAATGAATTCACAGGAGTCTGGAAATACGTATCTGACTGGCAGAATGTCTTTCGCACGTATGATAGAGACAATTCAGGAATGATTGACAAACATGAGCTAAAGCAAGCACTAACAGGTTTTGGTAATTCATTTGTAATTATATTGACCATGTATCACAATCATCATTTTATACCAGGGGTTGTCAACCTGGTCCCTACTGCCCACTAGTGGGTGTTTCAGGATTCTAGGTGGGCGGTAGCTGAATCCTCCTTCCACCGAGTGCTGGTGGGCGGTAAGGAAATTTTACCATCAAGAGAGATGCATTAGTGGGCAGTAGGTATAAAAACGTTGAATACCCCTGATCTAGACTGAGGATGAAACCATATCACATTGAAAGATTCCAAAGAGGAAATGAGCTTGTTTTGGTTGTGGTCCTTCTAGAAGCAGTCTGAAAATGCTACCCCAACATTACCATTTTAGAGTTAATTGTTTAACAGAAAAACTACAAGACTGAAATCTATAAATATCCTCCTAGTTTTTACAAATAGATACAGTTTGGGAAAATAGCTTCATATCACCTTTACTAGTTTATTTAAAGGTCTAAGAACTTGGTTTAGTTATTACCAAGGAACAGCTAGAGAGAAAGTATTTATAGCTACAATCCTCTATTCACTTACCTCGGCATAAGCTCCACTAAACTTCGGAAGACTTCCAATAAGTAGGCATTTATAGTATTGCACTGTTAGAATTAGTATTTCAAGAATTATCAAAGATACTGCACCCTGCACACTAAAAGTTGTGAGCTGGAAGGACATCACGGCTTACACAACTGACAAGTGGGGAAGCAGTGGCAGCTGCTACTCTACTCGACATGTCAGCTTTTAGGCAGGAGGCCCTGCTGGGCCTCCTGCCTCACAAGGAAACCCCCCCAGAGGATATACTCTGGGCTCTGAATAGGGTCTCCTTGTAAGCCAAGAGGACTCTCCAGGGTGCTCCACATTTCTGGGATCTACTTCTGGAATCCTGGCACTGTGCGTGTGCATGGTCATGTGCAAATAGAGCGTTCATAAATGGGGAGTTGGTCCACAGGACTGTAGTTCCTCACCCCTGCCATACAGTTGAAGACCTTCAAAAAGACTGGGCAAAGCTGAAGGATTTTTAATTTATGCCAAAGGCTCCATCATTGCTTATTAAACAGTATGTTGTTCATTCCATCAATGAAATTAATTTGGTTTTCCCTAATTTTAATAAACCTTTGCCTTCATATTTGGAAAGTAAGGTGATCACACTATGCGTGCAGCATAGCATCTGCTTGTTTTCATTACCAACACATTTTTGCTATTGGATTTAAATGGTACTCTGAGTTTGCATGAATCTCCTGTAGTTTTTATGACTTTGTTGTATTGTTTTGTGGTGTTTTGTATGGTTTTGGTTGCAGTGTCATATCATTGCCTAATTAATCCATAACACAAAAGACTCTTAGACGTTTCATTTTTTATTTACTTTGCTCCTGAATACCTTCAATTTTTTTCAAGGTTATCAACTATCTGACCAATTCTACGATCTCCTTATTCAGAAGTTTGACAGACAAAGAAGAGGACAAGTGGCTTTTGATGACTTCATCCAGTGTTGTGTTGTCATACAGGTAACAAACCGGGCTGTTGAATAGTTACAATTTAGAACGACCAAGTAACAGTAAGTTTAGCATGTATGTCAGGTAATTAGAAAATCCATTGCTGATTTGAATTTAGTGATAGCGTTTTGTTTTTCAGTGCTTTCCAGTTTTTTCAGTATTTATTTTGTCACCTTTATTTGTGCTGTCTGTAAAATCTGATTTTTCAGGAAGATGCCAGTTACTGTTTGTTTTAACATAGTAAGCAGTAAGAGTGTGGCTCTAAAGACTGCACCATCAGCATTTTTGTTTCAATGAGCAGCAAGCAGTGAATAATTTCTATAAGTAGAAATAAGGAATTTATAAGTAGAATCCTTTAGATTATATACTCCATTAGATTATGTACTCTAGTAATTCAGCTGAAGATTTGCTCAGCTTCAATTCCTGTTTCACAAATGGAAGCTATGTTTCAGTAGAAGAACTGAGTAGTTTCATCTATAGGTAAATCTATTTTAAAATGTTCTTTTCAGAAATGGACAGATGTCTTCAGACGCTATGATACTGACCAGGATGGCTGGATTCAAGTGTCTTATGAACAGTATCTCTCCATGGTCTTCAGTGTTGTATGACAGCAAAAACTGTTGCACTAGAATGTGGACCAGAGTTGCCAGGTGCCTGACTCCAAAACATAAATGGATAGCTTCTCACTCTCTCAAATGTTGTAGAGAGGATGTTTAGAAGTATATCATTTTTCTCTATAATAATTACTAATAATCATGTTCAATATCACCTGCTGCTTCAAAACTCAGCAGGTGGAACTTTTTGAAATGCCAAACAGTAGTAGAAATGCATGTGCCTTGTTTACCTTTTTATAGAGATTAAAAAAAGCCTGAATTGTATCCTGTGTCCATATCAAGGATGATTTAAAATTCATAGGCATTTTAGCTGTATAGCTGTGAATTACTTGGAAGAATGCATGCTTCTGTTTCTTTGTTTGGGGGCAACATCATGCATACATTTGGTTGCATGGAGGCACTTACACTCTAGCGGTAGTAGAAGCAGGGGAGATCCCATAGTTGTGGAAGGGCCACATCTGTCATTTTGGTAGTAAACTTATGCAGTGCTTAGTTTGCCTTGGTATCACAATGGCCAAAAAAATAATCCCAATATCCACCAAAGCCCAGAAGAATGATGAGGTTAGGAACAGGGGACAGGGTATAAATAGACCCATCAGGAAAAGTCACTTTGAAAATAAGAGGAAGTACAGAAGATGGACAGAGTGAATGGCTAAGACAAATTCAAGTGAGGGTCAATAACATATATTTAGAATGTTATGAACGTCAATTTGTGTGTCTGTTCATGAACTTGATAACATTTTAAGTGTAATGGAGACCAAGCACTTCCAATTCTGAATCCACTATATATAGTATACGTATACAGTAAACCAGGCCTCTAGTATAGCTAATGTTATTGAGATTTTTGTTCCTGGTGTTATAGAAGTGCTGTTTATTATTTAACCCTGCTGTGAAAAGTGTCATTCTCTTTCACATTAGAAGAATGGCAAAACTTTAGCTCCACTCTAGAATATATTCTCTCACATTTAAGCAGGTGATGGAATTTATGGTTTCCACAGCTGGAGACTGTAACATGACATCCAATGGAGAATGGGGGACAATGCTATAGTGGGGTGTATCATTAAGATTAGTCAGTATACAAGAACAATAAACCAGTGCCTGCAGACTAGGAGCAGAAGAGGATAAAAATAAGAGGAAACAGCAATGCCACACAGATTCTGGAAAAGCTTTTTTTTATTATTTAATTTTTAATTGTAAGTTTGTCAGAGAAGGCTTAACATTAAGCATAGTTTACCGTAATAGTAAGAAAAGCAAGTGCTGAAATTTTAAAGGCTTTACCAGAATGTACTTTTGTTAATTATATGAACAGCTACCCACAGTTCAGGAATGCGTCAGAAACACTTTAATATTTACCTTGAACAGGCTTCAGATGCTATACAGATTTGAGCCAAGTCTTCTCTTTCTCTCTACCCCTTAAGATCTAATGTTGATTAGCTTTCTGCTATGGTGAACCAATTTTTGCCAGTTCAGTTGATTGCAAATTCATTTCACTCAGAGCTTGAGCTAATGCATGAATATCAATTTCTAGGATAGAAGAAAAATTGTCAGTTTAACGTAGCTTTAAACACTACAACCACTTCAATTTTTGCCTAGGATAGAACACAGCAGCCATGTTCACATGCCATGCTAAACATGTTTGGACCTCTAACCACATTGAAATTTTACAAAAGTGTTGGGCGCATAAATCAGTCAATGATGGGACTGGCAGCGCTGCCCCCCCACAAGAAAGAGAAACAAAACACAAAGGGGGAGGAGGACAAGGATCATTTAAGTCCAGCAGTGGAGGCAAATCCCACCAAAACATTAATTGGGGCAATTCTCTTTTCTGTTCAGCACTGTAAACAGAAGACCTTCATGTATGTTATACTAAGCCATGGTAATATGTGACCAGTTTCTCCTCCCCCATCTCTGCTTTTTCACTGCTGAATCCAACTGCCAACCACCTCCCATTAAGACCATCCATTTCCCCCCCCCCATCTACATTCTTCCAACCAGATCTATGATTGTGTTATTTTCTGTCACTGCACACACACTTAAGAGCTCCAAGCATACAGACACATACTTTGACATTCAAAACTCTTGGTCCTTGTCTTATGGCACAGGTCTTCTCTAAGGGAGATAATTAACCCAGCCTCAATAGCCAGCTTCCTTTGTGTTAACCCAATAAAGTTACAATATGGCAATATATACTTCATGCACTTACTTTGAAGGTCTGGATATTGGGGTAGCCGCATCCTTTCCTTGAAGCTGACTCATAATGTTGGCAGTAAGCTCACTGCCACATTCACCCATTACATTATTCAGGTGTGTATTTGGCTGTTGATAATTACTGTATGAGCTACCACCACCAAAAGATGGATAAGGCCTCAGATCACCTTCAAAGTTTGAAGCCCAATTGTTGTGGCCAGCCACATCCACCACTTTCTGAAGAAAAGGAAGGTACAGACGTCTGATTACCACTCCCAGACCCATCACCATACCAAGAGGGAAAATTCGCTTGGTGGGTTATTGAAGGAAGCTGTGAGATGATGCTATCCGGATATGTTCTTGAGTCACAAGAGTCTTGCATACTATCCCAATGTCTTGCTTCACTACATGCCATTCTGTTACCAAGTACTTTGCTACTGTTGAGTTGGTGATGTATTGTATAACTTTTGTGTTGATGTAAAGCAGGAAGGCTTTTCTACAGCTGGAGTTGACTGGAAATAAGCAGAAGCAGATTGGTTGAATTGCTTCATCCATTCATTGATTCCACCACCTAAGCCTGGCTGATGGATCTTGCCAAATGAACTCTTAAGGGCAGACATGGTTGCAAGTTCATTCGAACTCATGGCAAACAAAGAGGCTTCCCCTCTCATTTGACAGCTGTACAAATCAGTAGGTGTGTGCGAAGTACTTGATCCATGCTGCAGTAGGGACTGTAACTGTGCAAGTCCATTAGACAGACACCCATGATTCCATTTACTGTCTCCTACAAAAAAAATTAAAAACATGACAAAATGCTATTGCTATTAAGCATACACACCAAATTATACTTTTCCAGACCAGCATTTCCCAAACTTCTAGAAGACTAAAGAAAACAGATTCTTAAAATATAGCAGCAACACTCCCAGGGCACTATTTGGGAATGACTTCTGTAGAGCTGGTTTTCACATAATGCTAATACAAACTATGATTTGACATGAACATGCAGGCTCCCAGGAGAGACTCTGACTATTTCTCTAAGCAAAACCATGAGAATTTTGGCCTAGGGTGTTTTCCAAACTGGGGCTTGAGATAAATCACAAAATGCAAACCCATGCTTCCCTGCATAGATTTTATAGCAGCTTCCTAACTATGGCAACTCGGCACTAAGTCCTATTGATTCAAAAGAAGTACTGTTGTCATACAAAGTCTAGAAGGGATTAAATGATTACAAAAGCATAAGCATACAAGGTATCTGAATTAAGATTAAATGAATTTGGATTGGATTGAATCTGCTGTGATGTGTGGTGCAACACCCCTTTTGTGGCAAGGTTGGGGGGATGATTGTGCTGTACATAGCAGCTGCCTCTATAAAGAGCTATAGCCAAACCCATCTGGAGTACAACTAGAGAAACAGCAAATGCTGGTAACTGAGCTACTGTAATTACCTTGGGTATTCCCCCCTCCCCATCATTTATTTCACTGAAGACATCTCTACTGTGATAATCTTTGTATTTTCCAAATGGCTTCTTGGGTTTACACTGCTTTGCCATTTTTTGTACTGGTGCTATCAGTGGTGGAAGGCTTCTAATATGGTTGAGCTAGAAGCAGAAATACATGAAGTCTTAACTTTGTATATACCGGTACACTTGCCTTCCTGCATTTTCAAAAGTATTCAAAGGAGACTGATCTGGAGAAGAATGGTGATTCTTCTGGGAAGCTCGACTTATGCTCCACAAGCTAGCTTCATCTGCTGTGAACTTTCACACAAAAATCAACTAGATTCCTCAAAAATCATCTCCTGTGCTGCAAACAGAAGTATATTTAAAAAAACTTGTTGGAGACAACAGCTAAAGTGTTCTGCATTTCAAAAACATTTCTGACAACCTTTGGGATCTACAGGCCATTGGGTTTTGTGGCTTGAGAATAGGTTAACAATACAATTTATTCTACTTCAAGAAAATGTGCAAGTTCAGGGAAATGTGCAAGTTCAGGGAAATGGCAAAAAAGTGGGAAATTTACTTTTAAAGCAAGTGGTACCTTCCACGTAATAAAATTCACTTAGAACAAAAAGAGAAAATAACTCCTAGCTTATGGGTATTTCAGGTTGAATCCAATGGTGTCTCTTCACCAACAGAAGGGCTTCGGAAAAGAGGCTATTTTCACCAGCTCACCCCCCTGCCTCGCAGTCTCCCATGCTACTTCTCATGCTGTTTCCAATGCTCTGGAGGAGAAGGGGAGCTGTGAATATGCAAAAATTGTATTTTTCCATTCTGCTGACAGCAGACTTTGCTGGATCAAAGACCCATCTTTTAGCAGAGGGACACCATTGGATAAAACCATATATAATATTAAGAGAATTGTCTCTTAATACATTTTATGCAAATGAAAGCTTCTTGCAACCTTTTCTCCAAATGCAACGTCATGCTTTACTCAACCTACAGTTGACTAGAAATTAGGTCAAGTGTACCCACATTCTCAGGTTGCCTCTTACAGAACTCTGCACTAATTTAGCCACACTTGGAGGATTTCCCTCTCCAAAGGTGAATATCCAAAGAAGTACAGGAAGTGCTCCATTTACGCACACTATTTGCATGAGACCGTGCAAACGCACAGTGCCTGGATCCTGGAAATGGGGAACACCCTGGAGAAGAGTCCTGGCTCGTGAAGAAACCCTCTCCAGAGCCCAAACAGGATGTCCTCTTGAGGCTCTGGGGAGGGTGCACCACCTCACCTAACAGCTGACAGGCAAAGTAGCACAGCAGCAACCCCTTGGCAGCCTGTCAGCTGTGAGAGCCAGGCTGTCCTTCCGCTCTCTCTCGCACCAACCAGAGGAACAGCACGGCTCTGTGGACTGGCACACCTGATGGGCGATTTCGTGTATGTGCATAGGGTTTCGGAACATAACCCCTGCGTAAATGGAGTCTCACCTGTTACACAAAAATTGCTCACACAGCCAGTGCTCTGTTATTGTCACTGTAATGTACTGCTGCTTTGGATCGTAGCTAATCATTCTTTATTTTTGAAATAACAACTGAATTACCGGTATATTATAGGATTTCAAACACTCTGAAAAAAGCTCCCCTCTTATTAGATCACCTTCAATCCATTTTTCTCAATCTGTTCCAGAATATTATCCAAAATCACTACAAAAACAAACACTATCTGAATACATTTCAAACACTACCCAGGCACTAACATATATAGAAAAAGGTTTCACAGAAGTCAGTATAAATTGAAATGGATTGTAGAAGGGTTCAGCTATACACAACACATCTGTGGAGCAAGAGTGAAGGAATTTACAGCAGAGAGGAGAACTAGCAAACTGCAGGTAGACCTTAAAGGTCTACCAAGTACAAAATAGCGGCTTGGGAGGAAACAGTAAGTAAAATTTATCTACGGCCATTGGCCCAACACATAAAATCACAATTCCAAAAACAACATTATTGGGAGGAAACAGAAGAAACACATTTAGGATTTAAGGACGGGATGCTTCTGAAAACAGCCTTAGATTGTGTTTTCAGTCCAAGATCTGACCTCACCACCTTTCGCACAAAAATCTGCTCCTGATTTTCTCCATTCTTCATTTCAGTAGTCTTAATTTAGAAGGAAAGGACTTTAAGCTGGTACTACTGTGCATCAACTGGGGTGTTAGAAACTTCAAATCATGCAGAGATGTGTCAGTAGATCCCACTTTATCATCAGTCTGCCCCAACATACCTAAGCAGATGAGCCCACAAAAGCATTAATTATGCAACAAACTTCTCAAAAGAAAACTTTACATGGGTAACAGCAAAAATGGCCTAGATGTTTTCTTGAATAGTTGTTTTGATAAAAGTACAGCTGCTAATGATATAAAGTTAGTTTGTAAGCAGATGAGTGAGATACTAAACCACCTCTTCGATGCAACCACATTGTTAATACATGAAATATTGCAATAAAATAACTTACGTAACTATAATTAAGATAAAAACACTTACAGCTGCTTTATTTTCACAGAAGGTCTTCAAATTTTCTGACAAAAGATTGTGCAATGCTTATTACTAAAGCTGCTTCTTTGTCTGATGTTATCTCAAAGTTTTCCTATCAAAATTTAAAAATGGTTAAGAATTGAGTGTTGAAATATTAGAAATCATATCATTATGTACTGGTATCTATAAAATACTTTCTCTTATTAATGCCAGGTCTGCATTTAGCATTTGGCAGCCTACCTCCTAGAGGCATTATGAATAGAAAAAACAGAACCACCACCTTTCATCCCACTAGTTGCCTACTGAGAAAAAAACCCAGACACTTATGCACAGGCAAGTACTTGGAGTGTATATTCTGAAAAAGAATGCATCCTGACCGAAAGCATGTTTACTCAAAATGGCATCCCACTGATTTCAATCAAATGTACTCCCAAGTCAAGTGCCCTTAGAATTGCAGGCTTGGAGAATGTTTCTTGGAACTAGACTCCAATCCACAGAAAAAACACTGTTACCTGGAAACAGCTCGCATGTTCACATTGGTTTTGATTTCAGAATGCTAAAGCCATATGAGATTTTGCTGCTCATTTTTTGTGAAATTTTATTCAAGTAGGACAACAATCTTTCCCAGACCACATCCCTTTCATTCATTTTGGCCTTATAACGCAGTTACTCGCATGCATGCAATGCCTTGTAGCGACAAGGCTAATGCTCAAACTGAACGTTGGAGTAATTACCAGTTAAACTCCAATTACCCTTAAAATCTCTTTCCATCTGGTAGAGCTAGACTATTAAATTACATTTAGAAATCATGTTTTCAGGTCTACTCTGAAATATGCTCACTGTTAAGAGTCTCTCAGTTTTTCTATTTTTCCTATCCACACCTATTTTTAAAAATATATGTTTCATTTTCTTCCATTTAGCCAAGGAATGCCAGTAAGTATACTGGTCCCCTTCAGCTGATTTTAATTTGACTTGCAATTTTTCAAAATTTTAATGGTCTATCAACTTGAAAGTGACCAATCATATATCTTTTGCAAGATGTCTAATTTAAAAAAAACCCTGAAGCATCAGGGATGTCCTCCCCACCTTTTCATTGTGAAAGATTTAAAAACAATTATTTTAAATCCACTCTAAATTCAGATTTCAGTATTTCCTTGTGTGTATTTTAAAAATACACTCAACATCATCAAAAAATAATTTCACCAGCACATTTTGTCAAGCTTACTATTGTGGTCCTAAGAAAAGGATTTCCGTACCTGTAAAATAGCATTTTCCTTTTTAATCACAGCAATGTTTGCAAAGAGACCAGCATCTTGTTTCTTTTACATAAAAATTAAATTATTGGGATTATATATTGTGTATTAATTAGAGTTTAGTACTGCAGTTAAGTTTTCTGTTCAAATTATATCCCATCTATTACATGGTAAGTATGCTGCAGACAAGTAACTGTTTGATCAAAACAAAATAAAAAATAAAAAAATTCCTTCCAGTAGCACCTTAGAGACCAACCACCGGTAAGTTTGTTCTTGGTATGAGCTTTCGTGTGCATGCACACTTCTTCAGATACACTGAAACAGAAGTCACCAAACCCTTATATATAGTGAGAGGGTGGGAGGGGTATTACTCAGAAGGGTGGTGGGAATGGGTGATATAGGCTGATAGCTGTGGTAAACCTGTTGACGACAATTGCTTAACTGTTTCTCAGATTCTGGTTTGGAAATTTCTTCAGACTCTAGTTTGGTAAACTCTTTACTGTGGGTGCTTGTTTTGCAGAAAGCGCTTTGTTCAAAAGGCTGCTTTAAAGGACTGTTATTGAGTTTAATCCTGTTAATGGACAAATGTTGTATTTTTTTTATAAAAATCAAAAGCTTGAGGGTAGCAGATTGCTATTTTTTATAACTGCTATAGACACAGCACTTTACAGAGTAAAACAGCAGAATTCATTCTGTGCTTTAGCTTTTCTGACTTTGCCAGCACATGTAGAGACAAAGTCAGAAAAGCTAAAGCACAGAATGAACTCAGGCTTGCTAGAGAGGTTAAAAGCAATAAAAAGAGTTTTTATGGGTATGTCCGTAGCAAAAGGAAGAACAAGGAAACAGTGGGGTCACTTAGAGGAGAAGAAGGTGAAATGCGAACAGGGGACGCAGAAAGGGCAGAACTCCTCAATACCTTCTTTGCCTCAGTCTTCTCCAAAAAAGAAAACAATGCCCGACCTGAAGAATATGGAGCAGATGATTCAGCAGGGGAAACACAGCCCAGAATAAGTAAGGAGGTAGTACAAGCACACTTGGCTAGTTTAGATGTATTTAAGTCTCCAGGGCCAGATGAACTACATCCCAGAGTATTAAAAGAACTGGCAGAGGTGATTTCAGAACCACTGGCAGTAATCTTTGAGAATTCTTGGAAAACAGGTGAAGTCCCAGCAGACTGGAGGAGGGCAAATGTTGTCCCTATTTTCAAAAAGGGGAAAAGAGAGGACCCAAACAATTATCGCCCAGTCAGCCTGACATCAATACCAGGAAAGATTCTAGAGCAGATCATTAAGCAAATGGTCTGTGAGCACCTAGAAAGGAA
Organism: Darevskia mixta; assembly: GCA_034641385.1. NCBI lineage: Eukaryota > Metazoa > Chordata > Lepidosauria > Squamata > Lacertidae > Darevskia > Darevskia mixta. The sequence continues at coordinate 2,068,644 of JAWWNH010000242.1, forward strand.
CGCTGTGATCACTAAAAGTCAGCATGGGTTTCTGAAAAATAAGTCATGTCAGACTAATCTGATCTCATTTTTTGACAGAATTACAAGCCTGGTAGACGAAGGGAACACTGTGGATGTAGCCTATCTTGATTTCAGCAAGGCTTTGACAAGGTGCCCCATGATATTCTTGCAAAGAAGCTGGTAAAATGCGGGCTAGACAATGCTACCATTCATTGGATTTGTAACTGGCTGACTGACCGAACCCAAAGGGTGCTCATCAATGGCTCCTCTTCATCCTGGAGAGAAGTGACTAGTGGGGTGCCACAGGGTTCTGTCTTGGGCCCAGTCTTATTCAACATCTTTATCAATGACTTGGATGATGGGCTTGAGGGCATCCTGATCAAGTTTGCAGATGACACCAAATTGGGAGGGGTGGCTAATACCCCAGAGGACAGGATCACACTTCAAAATGACCTTAACAGATTAGAGAACTGGGCCAAGGCAAACAGGATGAATTTTAACAGGGAGAAATGTAAAGTACTACACTTGGGCAAAAAAAATGAAAGGCACAAATACAGGATGGGTGATACCTGGCTTGAGAGCAGTACAAGTGAAAAGGATCTAGGAGTCTTGGTAGACCACAAACTTGACATGAGCCAACAGTGTGATGCAGCAGCTAAAAAAGCCAATGCAATTCTGGGCTGCATCAATAGGAGTATAGCATCTAGATCAAGGGAAGTAATAGTACCACTGTATTCCGCTCTGGTCAGACCTCACCTGGAATACTGTGTCCAGTTCTGGGCACCACAGTTCAAGAAGGATATTGACAAGCTGGAACGTGTCCAGAGGAGGGCAACCAAAATGGTCAAAGGCCTGGAAACGATGCCTTATGAGGAACGGCTTAGGGAGCTGGGTATGTTTAGCCTGGAGAAGAGAAGGTTAAGGGGTGATATGATAGCCATGTTCAAATATATAAAAGGATGTCATATAGAGGAGGGAGAAAGGTTGTTTTCTGCTGCTCCAGAGAAGCGGACACGGAGCAATGGATTCAAACTACAAGAAAGAAGATTCCACCTAAACATTAGGAAGAATTTCTTGACAGTAAGAGCTGTTCGACAGTGGAATTTGCTGCCAAGGAGGGTGGTGGAGTCTTCTTCTTTGGAGGTCTTTAAGCAGAGGCTTGACAGCCACCTGTCAGGAATGCTTTGATGGTGTTTCCTGCTTGGCAGGGGGTTGGACTGGATGGCCCTTGTGGTCTCTTCCAACTCTATGATTCTATTCTATGAGAAAAACCAGTCTCTGTTCCAATAAGCCTATAATCTAAGTCTTGACTGAGAGAAGGGGTAAAAAATGGTAACAGCTACACATATTCAAGTTGGGTGTGTGTATGTATGTATGTATGTATGTATGTATGTATGTATGTATGTGTTGTTGTTGTGTCTGACTCTTTGTGACCCCATGGACCCCATGTAGGGGAAACTAAAGGACTACGGCAAGTTTCACAGAAAATGTATAATTTGAGGAGCATTTTAAAGTAGGAAGAAGAGGTGGCATCTACAGGAAATAGTAAAATAGGATACCGGGGCTGAAAGGAGGTGAAGGCCAAGCCTGGCCTGAACAACAACGTAAGTGGTTAATGTTGGTTGCAGACGTGAGGAGACCGCAGGGTGGCATCAAAACAACGCAGTTTGACCAAACGCTGCTGCAACGAGAGCACACCCGGGCATACAAGCAGGCTGCAGAGGGCCAAGCAACGAAGCGAGAGGCTCTCTGCAGGGCCACAAACACTAGCCGTCGCCTGTCTTGAAGGACTGGGCTCAGCCCGGAGGGAAACCTGCAAGATGGTGAAGTGGCCCTGGACCACGTCGAGAGTGAATTCGCCTCAGCGTTTAAGTCTCCCACATAACTACGCGAGGCAACAACTTCGGAAGGCCGCTCCCCAAATGATTTAAATCGGGGGCAGCCTTTGTTAAAAACCCAATAAATATAATTTTAAAATAATAATAATAATAATAAATAAATCGGGGGCAGCCGAGGCAGAGGACTGGCCCCCACAGAAGGTCTCCCACTGCTGCCCCCTCGTCCCGCCGCCGAAGACCCCGTTCCTGCCGCGCCCTCAGCGCCGCCCCTTCCCAAGGCGCTGCGGGGCGAGGCGGCCGCCCTCACGCCTCTCATCCGCGGAGGCCTGAATGCTGTAATATCACTATTGCTGTTGTTGCTGCTGTGCCCCCATCCCCACGTGCAACTCATGGCAGGGCACAAGGAAATAATACGACTAATAATAATCAGGATAAACACAAAAATGGAACACGAAAGCACAAGTCAGCAACCCCCGCCCCGTTAAAGGGCCACCTCAGAACGAATATCTGCCCCCCCCCTCTCACAAACAGCAGCCACATCCGGGACACTTGCGCCATCCACGCAGCCTCCCAGAGAACCCGGGGCGGCTCCACCAATCGGCGTGATGGAGACAAAGGGCTTGCAGCCAATGAGAAGAGAGAGAAAGAGGAGCCCGGCAAGCTGTGAAGCCAGGTGAAGGAAAGGGCGGCCGGGCGGAACCGGAAGCGAGGAAAAAGAGCGGGATAACTCGAACGCGTCTTCTGGCTGAAGCCGCGGCTCCGGGTCCCGTGTCTGTGGTTTCCCACGGCTTCGTGACCTGCGAGGGCTGCTTCCGCTTCGCCTCCGAGTACCAGAGGCAGCAGTTGCCCTTGCCTTAAGAGCAGCTCTCGCCTGCTTCTCCTGGAGTCAGTTTCCGAAGCCCCTAGTGAGTTTAAGGCGGGCTGTGACTGGTCGCACATACACGGGCCGTATTCTCACGTTATACGCTGTGTACACGGGGAAGCGCTGGCTGGGTTTTCCGCTTTTGCTTCGTTGGTGTGCCTGGATCAAACCGATCCTGCAGGTTCTAAAAAGCAGGTGTCTTCCCCCAAACGATTCTGGGAATTGTAGTTTCTTGGGGGTTCTGGGAATTGTAGGTCTGTGAGAGGAAAGCTACAATGCCCAGGATCATTTGGGCGACGTCATGTGCTTTCAATGCTCATTGGATGCACTTTACATCATAGGATCATGGAATTGTAGAGTTCGGAGTCACCCTGACGGTCATCCAGTCCAACCTCCTGCAATGCAGGAATCTCAGCTAAAGCATCCATGGCAGATGGCCATCCAACCTCTGCTGAAAAACCTCCAAGGATCCTGGCATTGTCGGGGGTTGGACTAGATGACCCTTGGGATGCCTTCCAACTCTACCATGCTATGATTCCATCAAGCAGCTAAAGGAACGGGCGGGGGAGCAAGATGCAGAACAAGGGGAGGCACAACCACACACCCCAACAGCACCCTCTGGCTGGCCCCATGAGGCCTCGTCCCAGCATACTTTGACCCCCCCCATTTTATTTTTATTGATTCAGCTGCCTGACAACCCAGCAGCCTGGCCCCTGTGTGCCAGCTGATGTCACAAAGTGCTGCCCCTGTGTGCCAGCTGATGTCACAGAGTGCTGCTTTGCAAGCAAGCTTGATAGTGGCTGCAAGAGGGATGCCTGTCAGATGATGGTGAGAGACTTGTTGAGACAAGTGATAATGAGAAGGAACTCTGAAGGTAGGAGGCCCAGAGGAGATGATTGGCAAAGAATTATTATTATTATTATTATTATTATTATTATTATTATTATTATTATTATTACCTGTTACAGGTACATGTGGCTTGGCTCCCTGGCTTGACTTGTCCACAGATGTTGTCAGCTTGGCAGGTCCTCAGCTGTGATCCCCAGATTATATTTTATGTTGTGAATATCTGGTTGCTTACAAGGTTGAACCATATGGCCTTTCCATGCCTCTATTCGCTTAACTCACATCTTGAAGCCACGGGGTAATTCCATTCAAATGTCAACCTACAGAATCATCGTTCCTAAATATGTTGCAGACCATTTTAAAGAGAATTTCTCAAAGTTTCAGGATCTTGCCTCTGTGTGGGATGGGTTTTAACAGGAAGGAGAGTATACATTAATTGAAATTTATCCCTCCAGATACCCACAAATGTGAGATGAGTTTTAAAATCCCCTCTTTGACAGCAAAACTAAAAACTTAGGAGCAGCTGCCAGGACCTTATAACACCAGTCCTAAAGGATCTACGATGGCTCCCAGTACGTTTGCAAGCACCATTCAAAGTGTGGGTCCTGCATACCTGAAGTAGGGTTGCCACGTGGTCCTTAAAAAACAGAGTTTTAAAATCCCATCCTTGACAGCAAACTTAAAAGGATAGGAATCATGCTGCAAAACCTTGTTTTGAGCAAGTCCAGCTATGAAGCTAGCTGCCTTCCCTCCCTTTGCCCCACTTAAGAAAGAATGAGGCATCAACCTGGGAACTTTAAAAATAAGCTTTACTTACTTTATAATCATGCATTGGTTCACAACAATAGAGGCATAAAAAACTGTACAGGAAAAATAGTTATACATTTGCAGGAGACCCTAAACCCTAGAAATTGATAAAGGGTAAGATTTTGATTAATTGGCACCGAAGGCTATTTACAAAAGCCAGACTTAACGTCTTTCCTTCTGCAGTGTTGGATGACAGATTGAGAGGAGTTCCATACCAGGACAGACTATGCTCATGTGCCCAAGACATTGACTCTATAAAACATATTTTGCTGCACTGTGTGAAATTCGAGCAAGCCAGGGCTGAACTGATATTACCCTTGCTAGTACCTTTCCCGGGAAAATCAGAGGCTTACTATGTCAGGTTCCTACTGGAAGACCGGACAAATGACAGAACATTAGCAGTGGCGAAGTTTCTATCGGTGGTTGCAAGAACCAATGATCCCTATTCCTAAGTCTGAACAAAATGCTTGTGTAACCTGAAGGCGGGCTGTCGAAATTGTGTATTGTTTTGTAATGAATTGTTGGGTCTCTGGACCGTAATAAAGATTTGATTGATTGATTGATTGATTGATTAATTAATTGGGATATACCAGTAAATTAAAGTACAGGCTGCAGAACTGCCAGACAAGGAATCCCGGGGCTGACTTGCAAACCAGGCTGGGGGGCCTAGCAAAGAGCAAATCTGTTAACACACCTGAGCTTGCTGGGCAAACGACCCAAGGGAAAGTGGGAATGAGCCCCAAAGGTATGGTGGGTACACAGCCTATGGTTTTAAGGTCTCTAGCGGGCTTTAGCTCTCACGAGGCAGAAACATAGTGAGATTTATTTGGTATTATTTGTTTACACCATCACTGCATTTACAAAGAGGTTCCTTATACGCCTTAATTTGACACAAGGAGGCAACAGCGAAAGGTTGAGGGTCCAGGGTGGTCCCTGAGTCCTGCTGAAAGACATAAGCCAGAATCCGTCCCTTTAGACTTCTGGGTTCCCTGGCATTTCCCATATGTAAACTCTGACAACACGGTGCCTCTGTTTTTATTTTCCTTTCTGTCTCCCCAGTCCTAAGACAGGCAGGCTATAGCGGCTGCTATGGCGCCGTAAAAATGAGGAAGCTACACTGGAAGTCATGGTATGTTAATTCCATGGGGGGGAATCCATTCCTCACATGTGTGATCCTTGATCAAAAGGTTCCTGCCCCGAGGGGCTTACAATCTTTAGTATGACACAGGGAGGGAAAAGAGAAAGGTTGAGGTCCAGGGTGGATCCTGAATCCTCCTGTGCGACATAAGCCAGGGCCTCTGATTTTGGGATTCCTGGATATTTCCCACTTCTAACCTCTTCCTCTGTTTTTATTTTTCTTTCTGTCTCCTAGGGCACAAGAGAGTTTTAAACCAGCCCCAGGAGGCACCCCTGCTCGTGCTGGTAGGTTAATTCCATGGGGAATCCGTCCCCCACATGTGCAGAGAGGTCGTGGCGCTGACCTGAGTGGTTGGTGGGTTGCAGGCCCATCTCGCCCCAGCCCCTCGCCCCCCTCCTTCCAAGCCATGGGTCAGGCCAGGTAGGAGCAGTGACCATTGGCAGCCAGTGGTGACGTGGGCATGGGCAGCCTGGCAGGGGTGCTTGTTCTGTCCCCCTCCTTCCCTGGGTCAGCTGGCCAGGCACCCTCGCCAGCACTCAGGCTGTCCCTACAGAAGTTTGGGGGCTGCCCCCCCGGGGGCCCTATGTCTCCACCGCAGGAGGGCCCTGCCTCCACTGGCTTGCCTGCCCATGGGCTGATGCTTGTCTGCTCTTTGCCATGCAGGAGAAGGAGGGATGTGGCTGGGGGGAGGCAGCAGAGGGAGGAAGCTGGGAAGGCAGACAGGAGGAGGGGGGAAGAGAAAATATTGAGGGTGATGTGCCCCAGAAAGAAATAATTGAGGATGGCCCACGGGACCCCTGTCCCCTAGAGAGTACAATGTCCTTCTTCCTTCGCAGGGCCGTGGGTTGGGGAAGGCACCAACACCCCAGCAGTAGCCCAGCGGTGCAACAAAACAAACCAACAAGCGGAGGTATGCTATGACCTTCTGTGGCAGGGGAAGTGTTTCCCAGGGATCTTGCTAGCTGGAGGAGGAAGGCCTGATTTAGATATCCCTATGGTTTTATGGAGAGGGTTTCTCGGTGGTCCACCTGGCCAGGACAAGGATCGTGATCCTCTCCCAAGGCTGGGCTGGGGCAGTTTTAGGATGGCATGACCGGTGCGCTCACACTGGGCACCACGCTCCTCCAACCAATCAGACTAACTGAGCATGTTTCTTCCTTAGGTGAGAGGCTGACCAGAACAAGGGGGGAAAGGCTCCAACTTCAGGTAAGTGGAAATGCCAATTGAGTGCCCCATATTATAGGAATGCTTCCTTCCCGTGTCCCCCACCCTCATGCGCCAGACTGGTGCTAGCATGGCTGGGAGCCAGGCGCTTGCTGATTCCTCCTTTTTCATTGCAGAGAGGGAGCCTTTCAAGAACTTTTATCTCATTCTGGCCAAATCCCTGGAGTGACGTGGCAAACATCAGGTACTGGGACAGAAGGCAGGAAGGGGTCCTTATGAAACTTCTTATGGAGGTCATAGGAACACTCTCCCCGCCTGTGGCTTCCAGGAAGAACCTTCCTGCATGAGAGCAGAAAGGAGACGCTCTCGTCCAGAAGTGGGTGGGCCAAGCTTTCTTTGGGAGCAATGTCAGGGCAGGGGCATTGGGCATCCATTCCCCATGTCTGCCAGGAGGATACCAAGTCCTTCTTCCTTCATAGGGCCACGCTTCCAGAGAATGGTCTGCGTCGCCAGCACACAAGCTGATGGACACAGAGCGAAACTCCGACTTCCATGGCATTCCACTCTTGACTTTCTGATTTGTAAAATCCTTCCAAGTCGCAGGAGGAATCCATGGGGCTCAGTGCCTTGCATGTCTTCTGGGATGCCACGCATGCTGTCTGAAGGAGAAGGGCATCACTGGCATAGGTTAAAGCTTGGAGGAACTGGTTGCTTTCGATATGTCAATGATTAAATAATATATTGTCATATTGTTAAAAAGTAAAAGTAACAAGCAGTTTTCTTTTCTTCTCTGCCTTCTCTGACTGCTGCCAGGAGCTCTGCTTAAGAAGGCTGAAGCCAGCTGGTTCTCAGCAGCACTTTCTCCTTGGAGTCTTTGAAGCTGCAGGTGAAGTCACTCCCCCTTCAGGCCGCAGTTCAGCAGGTGAAGCTGATACCTGCCCCATGACACTATCCCCCTCCCCAAGGTGCACCTCCACCTGCCGGATGGGTACCGCTTTTCAGGGAGAATCAGAATCAGACTTTATTCACATAGCCAACAGGCCATAGCAACTAAAATACAAAAAAAACCCCAAACAGATAAAAACATTGGAAAATGACCAGTCGGGAACAGAGGTATATAAATGTACTGATAGATCATATAGAGGTCAGTGAGGCCCCATTTTGGCGGCCTGAGATGGTCAGTGGAGATAGTAAAGTTCTCTAGTTCATCAGAGCTATAGGGATAAGCCGATCGTAACATATATAAGCCTCGGGTACTTGGACTGGTCATATATGCCGAGTTGTCTTTCAAATTGTGGCCCTTAATCTCATTGCCCTCTTGATGAATCTGGTAACTTTTTCTGTTGTCAGAATGTTCTAGTCCGATAACAAGTGAAACGTTGTGGCCGCTGATGAGCGACCTGGGATGGAAAGTAAAAGGGGAGTGATAATCTTACTCCTCAGGTCTTTATACAGAGGGCAGGCCAGAAGAACATGCGACGCTGTCTCCATGTTTCCGTCTCCACAGGGGCAAAGACGTTTCTCCCTGGGGAATTTCCCTGGAAGCACGGCAGAGGGTAGCACGTCAAATCTTGCCAACGTAAAAGCACGTCTATACTTTGGGATGTTTAAATTGTGCAGATAAGATGCCGAGGTATCAAAATGCGAAGGTGGCAGGTGGGCAAACCATGCACAAAATTGCTTTGTTTTGGCCAGGTTTTGTTGCTCGATATCCATCAGGCACTGATCAATTAGGCTTTTTGCTTTAGGAAGGCCCAACGTTAGCAAGTGCTGTGCATGTAAGCCACATGAAAGAAGTTTGAGTCTCACCGTTTTATGCCACGCGCTTTCGTGGGTGACCCGTGTCACGGGGAGCACAATGGTGGAAGTGCTGAACCAACTGGACATTGGGGGAGCATGGACATGCAAGGCATCTTCCCATGAGGATTTTCCATTAAGTCCATGTCCATAAAAAAGGCCGTAGCCCCCCAATTTCTATCATCTTCTTCTTTGGTGATAGCACGTAGCCAAGTAAGATTGTCTTCCATGAACACGATCTTAACAGCGAGTCCATAATGGACTGTGGAGGCCAATTCTGGGTCCACACGTCCTTCCACAGTTTCCTGGAGGTTTCCTGGCGGGAGTCGTTCACGGTGAGGATTTGCCGAACGTGCCTTCCTCTTAGCTCGTTTCTCTCTTTCGTCCTGATTTTGAGTGTCTTCAAAGTCCATGACACCTTTGGTAAAGGCTGTTCTCCAATTGGAGCACTCGCAGGGCAGCCTTTCCCAATTGTTTATACTACATTTCTGTTAGATTTGCCTTGAGAGAGTCTTTAAACCTATTTCGTTGACCACCAGCATCACATTTTTAAGTTGCTTGGGAAGACAATTATCAGGTGTAGCCCAGGTCTGCAAAGCAGCTCTCCAGGTAATTGGAGGGGGTGGTGTGAGGCATCTGGGCCTTAGCAGTACAAACCAAGCCTTAGCTCCGTGGCCCTCCTAAACTGAGGGAATTCTGTTCCCGGGCAGCTGGCAGAGCCCCCTTCTCTTGTCATGGAACGGCCACATTCCCCGGCGATGGTGACTAGACTATTGATCCTAAGCTGAATAGCTGAGCTGCCCAGCTTCAGGTCCCCCACCAAGTGCCCCCTTCTAGAACCCACCGCTCTCAACAGACTCTCAACTGCCTCCTCCCCAACATTCAAACTCGCTTTCAAAGCCTCCTCCAATCTTCTCTTTCCACCAGAATTCCACTCTCCTTCCCCCTCCCTCCCTGCTTGACATTCCCATGGGAATTCTTATATCATCACCTCAATTATCCTATTACACTTTTTTTAAAATATAGATTTAGGGGTATACCCACTAAACCCTGGAAATTGATAAATGGTAGGATTTGAGATTATTTGGGTTTTGAAGGAAGAAATACAAGTTGCAAGGGCCATTCAGAAACAATTCAAGGCCCCTGAGAGACTAACTGGAAATGCAAGAGAAGTCCTTCTCCCTAGCCCAGTGGTGTGAACAGGTGGCAGGAAAAGAGAGGCTGGGAAGAAGAAGAAGGAGAGTCTGGAAGGCTGGCTGCCCTGCTGTGAAGGACAAGTCCCTCTGGAAAGGACTATAGGTAAAGGTAAAGGGACCCCTGACCATTAGGTCCAGTCGCGAATGACTCTGGGGTTGTGGCGCTCATCTCGCTTTGTTGGCCGAGGGAGCTGGAGTACAGCTTCCAGGTCATGTGGCCAGCATGACTAAGCCGCTTCTGGCGAACCAGAGCAGCGCACGGAAACGCCGTTTACCTTCCCGCTGCAGCGGCACCTATTTATCTACTTGCACTTTTGATGTGCTTTCGAACTGCTAGGTTGGCAGGAGCAGGGACCGAGCAACGGGAGCTCACCCCGTTGCAGGGATTCGAACCGCCGACCTTCTGATCAGCAAGTCCTAGGCTCTGTGGTTTAACCCACAGTGCCACCCGTACAATGTACTGTACTATAAAATAAATAAAACAGTATTGTAGATTATTAAAATTATTTTTTTTCTTATCTGCACTGATGATAAGTCATTGTTTGGATTGGAGGCTTTTTTTTTTATCAATTTCCGCAGTCACACAATCAATCAGTAGCTGAATTGGGATCCACACAGTCACAAAAACAAATTACTGGTAACTGAAAAGGCCTTAAAACAAAAAACACAAAATAAATAGCAAAAACAAAAGCACCAAATATAAGCTCCAAATATTACCTCAGAACACTGCAATCGGAAACGGAAGGCTTGAATTATAATGGGGGGGGGGCGCAAATTAGTGCAACAGGAAACACAAGGTGACGCAAAACGGGGAACGTTCAGCTTCCAAAAAAAGTTTGAAAACTGGAACACCTTCCGGTTTTGCAGCATTCGGGTTCCAAGTTGTTCGTGAACAAAGCTGTTCGAAAACCAAGGTACCACTACAAGAATCTCCACACATTAGGCAATACTGAACAATATTACAAATTCTACACTTAAATATAGAATATTTATTAACAAATGCTGGATTTTACATTTAAACAGCAGCCAAGTATAAATGTAAGTAATATTATTTAAGATTGTAAGAGTAATAAACCTTTACAAAAAGGCTCTCAATAGTGCTACTATTTTGTCAAACAGACAGGATGCTGTAATTTTGAGCATACTTTTTTCCTTTCCAGAGGAATATACCAAAATAAGGAATTTATTCTACTTAGCCTCACTTGATATATTTTCAGGCTACTAGGACTGATATTATAGAATAAATTAGAAATATAGTGTCTTAAAATAGTAGTACAAAGTATATTTTTGTTGCTTCCTCTTTTACCTTTGCTGATCAGTTCAATAACTCAAATTAGACATTTGAGGTAATATATGTAAATTGCATAATCTATTTTTACATGTGCAAACCAACATTTTGAGGGATAAAAACCAAGCATAGAAACTTTATTCGGAAACAGATATTTTGCAAACTTTTGTTATTCATATTAATACTGTTTAATCACTTAAAAATGATGCTAAAGATATGAAGATCATAGAGAACTGGATAATATATTTTCTGAACAGTGAGCATGATTAAGCTAAAATATTAGTTGATCACTTTACATTGTGCATTATAGGCCTGTGCTTCTTAAAATAAACAGCTACTACTTATTTTCATTTGGTAGTGAAATTGTCTTCATAGTGAAAAATGATCTATAATTTCTCCCCTATTAATACATTTCGGGAACATGAAAGTTAATATTTTCTTGACAGAGAATGTGCACTTTTGATTATGATTCTCCCTAAGGAATAAGTCTCATTAGCTGGTATTCAATTAAGTTTTACTGAGAGTAGACTTGTTGAAATTAATGGACCTAACTTAATCATGTTCATTAATTATGATCGATCTACTCTCAGTAAAACTTAGTTGAACATCACACATTGAACTCAATATTCTGAATAGATATAGATCAGATTATGCTGTATATTAGTAGCATATTTTTTGTTCAGGAAGGCAACAGGACACATGTATGACTAGATTAAATATCCAGTGTTAGCATTTGGGTTTTTAAAACAAAAAACAAAATCCTGATTACACAGTGACTTAATTAAATTCGACGTACATTGCCCATTAGAAGCTTTGCAGAGATGCAATTGTATATTCCATATAAAATAGGACTGGAAAGCAAAGCATTACAATACAAATGCAAGCAAGGAGATATTCAAGTTAAATCATGTCTTACAGCTCCGTTCATGCTCCATCCCCAGAGCCCATAGGATCTGGCTTCAACTTTGTCTGCTGGTTGCATACCCCCAACAAAATTGAAGCAGCGCTAACAGTTGGACTTAACACCTGCCCTCAGGATTCATAGAAGCACCAGGCACTTCCAACTGGAGGGAAATAAACGGGGGTTTCCTGAGCAGCATGAGTAGAAACAGTGCTAATCACCATTCATGCCGCTGCAATATGTTGATCTGTAGGATCAGGGGTTCCAGACACAAATTACAATTTAGTAAGAGGCAACAATAATAGCCAAATACCCTCAGCAGCCATACCTTTAAAAGCTGGCCCAGGCAGATTAGAGATCTTCCCTGCTCTTATGCCCCATCTGACTGCAGTAATCACCTACTTTGTGTCCATAGAGACTCTGTTTCCCTGATATCCACCTACTCTCTCTTTTAACTTCTCCTACTTGGAGCCCAAAAGACTGGAAATGGAGAAGTATGCCTTTTGCATCCCTGTTGTTCATATGGGACTAATTTTCTTATTTTTGAATAGCACAAGAGAGATGCTTGAACTACCTGGGGGAGCCAAAGAACTACCGGCCGAGAGAAATGAACTGCTATGTTGTTTTATGCAAACATTTTCTTTTTCTTAAAAGAGACATTTAAATTGGCCTTCAATTTCAGTAGGGAATTGCCTGCAATAATATTGTACAGTGCTTTTATGAATATTAAGGCCACTTCTCTGTCATGTTTTGTGGATGGTTGGTACTATATATATGGGTACCTATCACACACTATCCTTAAGTTAAGGAGGGCTAACCACGGCTAGGACACTGTGTTGCCCCAAAACAATGTCAAATAGATCCTTAAATCCCTGTAATGGGGAGTGCCCTATTAATGAGAAACTTCCTCTTTTGTCCCATCTCTGCACTAACGAGGCAGTTGTGAACATTTGGAAGCACACCTATACCATTTGTTGTGAAAATGCACATCCCATTATTTTATGAGGTTGAGAGCCGGCTAATGTGCTTTCAGGAAAAGTAGTTTGTACTCTGGTCTGACCACTGCCAGACATGCGAGAAGACTCTAAGGGCTCGGGTTTGACTGTCTGAATAAAACTGGGGTTTTTTAACTCGCACTGCATCTTCAGAACTTGCCTATTCAGCCCCCTCTCTTCTACTAAACTGGGATTATAAAATTCATTCCAGTAATGTGTGTCTTGTGTACCCTCCATTGCTTCTGCACAGACGGAGTTCTGGGAGCTCAGAGGAACTATCTCCTTGCTGTGCACTCCTTTGCCAGGTCCACTTCTGCTGAGGTTGGGATGGTGCATCACAATGTGTTGCCAGTTATACGGCGGATAAACACACTGCTTTGGGGTTTGGCAAGGAGACAGATGCTCACTGAGGTCCAGTTCTGTTTTGAGGTGAACCCTAGTAGGAAAACGGATCGCTTGCTTTTTCCTTGTGCTGTTTTCACCAATCCAGACCCGACTTGCTGAAACAGCATCTATATTTTCAGAATCTGAATCATATTCAGTTTTGATGTTATGTGCCAACCCTGTGTTGTACGGAGTTTCTGAGGATACTAATGGACATTGTAACTTCATGTATTCTCCAGAATAACTTTGTGTTGTGTACTGCTGCAAGCTTGGATGAGGCTGGCAATTTTCTGTGCCACCCCAGGGAGAAGGACAGGTTGATGATAAACTGAAGAGCCGTTGGTCTCTATTGTAGAAAGGTCTAGGAGTTTTGCTTGAACATGTATTCTCATTACGCTGACTTCTAGAACAGTAATTTGATGGATTCACTGAAGTCGAAATGCCATTTCTGTGGTTACTGTATTGAGTACCGAATAGCGATGCAGTAGGACCGACAAGTTCTTGCTGAATAAAACATTCTTCGTCATCTGTACAAGGTTCAAACTTCACTTTTATGCTGTCCTGCTCTTTTTTCCTTGAGGCCCACTTACTATACTTCATCTGTACAAGGTTTTCCCTGTTCCTTTTCGTGTTTGCGGTGCTGCTTGTTATCTTCTGATGACAGTCTTCCCTTTCAATAAAGGTAGAAAAAATACATTTTTAAAAAGCTTTCCCCCCAGCAACATGTGAAATGTGGTGATGGAGAAGAGCAAGAATTCATTGGCATATCACTGCTATGAGCTGCCTGTTTTTCAGTTTTGATTGAATAGTGCATTATTGTTTATTATACATTATAAATTTACCAGTGTGTATGTTGTGCAGTATCCTCTCATTTATGTGTGTGGATGATTCCATTAAATATTAACTTACATTTTCCTGCATGTTTCACAGTTGCAAAAGGTTGACTCCAACACTAGAAAAAACGTGACTAACAGGTCTTTTAATTTCAATGCGTCTACTCTAAGTAGAACTTGACTGGGAAGTTTTGGGTTTTATCCAACTATCAGTTAAAAGTGTTTAAATATACCTACATTTATCTTGAAAAAGCAAAAGGGTTTCAAAAAGCTTCTCACTAATTTAACAATTTACACTGGATGAGAAGTTTCTCTAATCCCCCCATTCTGCTTCAGCTGCAGTCACATGTTTCTTGAAGCTCATAGCCAAGGCATGAAGGTGAGGAACAACCCCTGTTCATGGGCATTTGGAGGTATACAATTTATTGACATGGGGTTCTAGTTACAGAGATGGGGGCTTACAGCTACTGACAGTCGTCTCCTCCAAGAATATGTTAAATCCTTATTCAATCCTTATCTATCTATCTATCTATCTATCTATCTATCTATCTATCTATCTATCTATCTATCTATCTGTGAACTCCAGCATGGGAGAAAGGGAGTACATAGGTTCCCCAAAAAACATCAAAAGTAATAATTGAATCAAAAACATTCACAAAATGGCTGGCTCCATGTCTTCTAGCACATGGGGGTAAGCACCTTTTAAACATGCTTCCAACTGTATGGAGTACTTGCACAGGTAAGTGCTTTGCTCATGGCCATTGAGACGTCTGCCCACAAGCAGATCAGAAAGGATGTGATTACAAATACTGACATTCTTGACCAGTAGAGGGAGGCCTTGGTAGTTAGCATAAAATTCTAAACTATGTGTAGAAACATGCCAACCAAAGCAATATTGCTCTGACTTCAACTTTCACCCCCACGTGTCTGAATTGTTTAAAAATTCAAAAGGTGGATCCAACTAAAACCAGCAATTATTTAGGCTTTTGGTGAGATGCTACAGGCTATCCTTGTAAGCAACAGTATTTTCAGATTAGTGTATAAAGCACAGCATGTCAGAGCTTATGGGAACTGCAGCCTCCAGGAGTCACATGAGGAGGGGGTGTCACCTGGAAACCAGCCAGAGGTGATAGAGCACAGAAGATCTGTGCTGGATGGGCACAGGGACCAGAATGACCACTCCCCACATCAAATGGGGGGCGCCTTTTGCGTGGTTGAGCGCAGCCCCCCCCCCCCGGATCCCAGTGCAACTCCTGGTAGTTCGGGCTGGCTTCATCCTCCCCAGGCTGGATTCCTGGAGGTCTCTGCCTACCTCAGCCAATCGCCCAATCCCGCCTGGAGAGGCGTTGCCAGGGGATTGGCCAGGTGATACCAGGGTTCCCTGTTAAAGGGGTCTTGGGGGGAGGCATTGTCATTGCTCTCCCCTCCAACGGTGGTGAAATGGGGGGCAGGCTCTCTGCTTGAAGATATGTTCTCCAGAGCCAGCCCAATCCCCACACATTCTGGATAACCCTGAAGTCTCCCAGATCCCTGGCTGGGGACCGGGAAGGATAAACGCCCAATGCCTGAGCCAAGGTCTCCCTACATCTGAAACTTAATAAAGTTGTGGCCAATTTTAATCCCATAGCACGTTGTCTTGAGTCATTATTCTGCTCGGGGGTCGCCTGGGGTCGGGGGGACTCTGCCTGTCCGCGCAAAGGAGCTAGGAGGCAACAGGAGTGGATAGCATTGTGGTCTATAGAACTCCCTTGAAACATAGTCCCTTGGTGCAATGCCACAGGGGTCCATGCCCAGACTCACTGTCCCACCAGCATGCCAGCTCCCATTATCCACTCAGTGGCTGGGGAAACCCAGCCAGATGGGCAGGGTATAAATAATAAATTATTATTCAATTATTATTATTATCTGACTCCAGAAACATCATGAGCAACTGCTACTTGGGTGCCCTTAATTCCATTCATTTCTTTGACCGTGAGTCCTTAGCTGAATGTTGCACTTTCTACACCAATCAGAACGACAAAAAAAGCAAAATTTCCTCTTAGCTTATTTCTCACACAATATATATTTTGAAATGCTTATGTTTTTAAGCATACTTACTTGGGAGCTTGCTGTAGAGCAATGGCGTATTCTGAACAACCATTTCGGTATTGAACTTGAGTACTGGCCTGTATCCAAACCCAATGGTCTTCATTTGCTTGCAGCCTCTTCAGAGAAATGCCATTTTCTCTATTATTCTTTCCTATAAAATTTGAGGGACAATGTTTTTGGTGGAAAATATTTTAAGTATGCTACTTTATAAATGCTTTAGCAT
The DNA here is from genome assembly GCA_034641385.1 of Darevskia mixta. NCBI lineage: Eukaryota > Metazoa > Chordata > Lepidosauria > Squamata > Lacertidae > Darevskia > Darevskia mixta. The sequence continues at coordinate 2,085,004 of JAWWNH010000242.1, forward strand.
CTAATCACTATGCAGTCTATCTATTCAATGAAGCACTGAACACTCATTCAGGATAGAGAAAGCGTAAGTCCAAGTTTGTCATTGCCTAATACGGGAGAACCATTGCATGAAAGCACACTGCTTCGATTTAAACCCTTTTCAATCGCACTGTTTCGGCACTACATGTGCTTGCTCAGCCAGCCTAGATAGCAACACCTAAATGTGTGAAATCTGTATATAAACCTCGAACTAGCTAGTGCAAAGGCAGTCTTTAATTTCACAGGGGAGCTAGGGCAGTTTTTTATGGGGTAAGTTACTGTTATATCTCTGGGACATTTTAATTAAAAATGGCCAAACAAACAAACAAACAAACAAAAAAAACCCAATCAGTAAAGCCCAAACACTGCAGACCAGTCAAGAAAGAAAGAAAGAAAGAAAAAACTTGAAGGAAAAAGCCTGGCAGGTTGACAAAGCATAATCTGCGACTAGAGATGGGAAGGAAACTTGGTCACCCCCAACCTCTTTCTCCAGTGAACTGCTCAATGCAGCCCTCCAATTCTTGAGGGGGTGGAACCCATAACACCATTTATGTGAAATCTCATGGGTCTCCACTTGCATTAGATGGATTAAAAAGGTAAAGGGACCCCTGACTGTTAGGTCCAGTCGCAGATTACTCTGGGGTTGCGGCGCTCATCTCACTCTATAGGCCGAGGGAGCCGGCGTTTGTCCGTAGACAGCTTCTGGGTCATGTGGCCGCTTCTGGCGAACCAGAGCAGCGCACGGAAACACTGTTTACCTTCCCGCCGGAGCAGTACCTATTTATCTACTTGCACTTGACGTGCTTTCGAACTGCTAGGTGGGCAGGAGCTGGGACCAAGCAACGGGAGCTCACCCCGTCACAGGGATTCGAACCGCCGACCTTCTGATCAGCAAGCCCTAGGCTCTGTGGCGGGTGTGGCTATGAGACTAGAGGTTGGCTGGCAAGCCCTACGGTATGTGGCCCTGAAGACAAAGCTTTGGCTATGGCTCAAGCTTTGCTTTAAACCAGTGGGTATCGCCCCCTTGATATTGAGGGATGATTTTCAATCATCGTGGGAAAGTGAAGTCACTAATGAGGTTCAATCCTGTGAATTGTCACACCTCTACTTCGAGTCTATGACGTACATTCAAGCCAGAGCTGTGATTTCCCGGAGACTGAGTGATATTGCTAGGCAAGAAGATATAGCCCAGATAAAACCAGGGATGTTCCTAGGGGACCAGATCCATCAGACCATACCAGCCCCCTACCTTGCGGAAGTCCACTATGTGGAATACCGTAGACTTCTTACAGCGGCTAGATTAAATGCCCTTGATTCTGCGGTATTGTGGGGAAGGTACAGGGGAGTACCATACGCCCAGAGAACTTGTCATTGTGCCATGGGCGTGGTCGAGTCCACCGAACATATTCTCCTAACTTGCCCTTCTTATACAGAGCTTAGGCAAAATCTTATAGCTCCACTTTTAGTCCAATTTAGCTTCCTATCCAGAGAAAACCAGGTTTTATACTTGCTGAATAATGCTACTAGAAATACAGCCTCCTTGGTGGCCAAATTTCTTTTTTTAGCTTTCAAGCGTTGCAAGACTAAAATTGACTGCATTGACCTGGGGCTATCTGTCTAGCCCATTTTAGTGTTGGTTATGTTTTAAAAACCCTCTCAGATGTTTTAACTTTGTATGGATAAATGTATCTTTTTCTGACTGATGGTCGAATAAAGGATGATGATGATGAACCCACGGCGCCACCCGTGTCCCCATTAGATGGATTAGTAAACAGCTAAAGAATGGCAAATGTTTCAAGAGGACAGCTGCTGCAATCCGTTTATATATCAGCAACCTGAGCCACAATAGCAACTGCAAAGGAAAATGGGGAAGTTTTACCTTGAGAGGAAAGAAAAATTCAAGCAAACACCACATAAAGTTATTACATGGATAAATGCAGAATAATAATTTAAAAAACCACTGGTGAAAATGATACCTTCTGGGAAAGCATTCCTTCTATGAAGATCAGTCATATACTGTTCAGAAATAGCCTTTGAGCTGCAAAGATTAAATAAAACCAAAATGTTTTTATAAATTACATTATGGATATGCATGCATGCCACTGTCATAATAAATGCCACAAAAAGCACTTCAAAGCAACTCCTGAATTCCACATTGAAAGAGTTTGCACATCGATACATCCATTATCTTACTTGGGTTCGTAGCAGAAGTCACATGACTGGATTAATCACTCTTAGAATGCTACAGAATAGGTTTCAAGTACTGTAGTGCAATTATATGTTTGGGCATGTCCCTTTATCCCATTACAGGACAAAAAGTATTGATGGAATGTAAGATGCTATTCGTTTGACAGGTATTGTATTGACGTTATTTACTGGCAGGTTGTCAGTGCAGCATATGCCAGATCATGATTGATTTGAGTGCTAGCATTAAGCACAGAGGAGAAAATTCAATATATCTGAATCAATGACAAAAAAAAAAGAACCTTACTCTTATGTGAGCATACACAGGACTGTAGCTTTACAGTGCTTTGCTCATTTTTAGCCTTGGCGTCACCAACTGTTACCTGCCTTCCTCTGCCCCCACCAGGCTGTGGAGTGGATCTACCCCCTGCTCTGAGCTTCTATTGCTCAGGCACTTTGAGAACTTAGGGTCTGGGGCTATGACAAATACTAATAGAAAGTCTCAAGATGCATTTGTACTTGCTTTGCATCTGTTGTGGCTGCTTGATCAGATCTGCATTTTGATTTCACAAAAAGGCTTTTTAACTTCATGTCAGTCACAGAAGGAAGCAGAAGTGGCACCACTATGCAGAATAAGGACAGCTGAGGGTGTAATATTGCTCCTGAAGAAGACTTCTTCTTCTGCCCAAAGAGAAATTTCAGTTTGCCTTGAAAGTGCATTGCCTGGAAAATAGGAAAAACACAGGAGAAAGTTGGCAAACATTGTTCCACAAAAAACCATTTGAAATGTGTATACCTCATCAAATTGTAATGTTCTGACTCTGCTTGCTTGGTTCCTATCATTGGATAGAGTCATATGTTGCCATAGTCACTTGGATGTAGCCAGAATCCCTACCACTACCTTGAGTACTGGGTATTAAGAAGATCCACATGGATAACATAGTGGAGACAACTCTGATGTGGCAAGGAATCATAACACGATCCAGTGAGGTGTATCAGATGGAGTGTAAGACTTTGGGATGTCTTGGGCTTCAATAACTGTTTAGCTGTGAAGTCGCTAGGTTTCTCTCGACTGGTCTTCCTCTCCTCTGCCCAACTCACAAGGAAGGAACCAACTCTACAATTCTATGATTCTATGCGCTGAGATGTGAAAAACTCCATGTATTCCATCCTGAGCCACATGAAAGTGTGAGAGTGGAAATGTGCTTTAAAAATAATTTTTAAAAATCCTTCCAGTAGCACCTTAAAGACCAACTAAGTTTGGGAGGAGCCAAGATGGCGACGAGGTAAGACGTGTTCGCCGGAGCCTCTTTTTAACTCCTTTTTAAATTCTTAAATTGCGGCTCTTATCCCTCCAAGTTTTCTCTGAGAACTGTATGAGATTCCTGCTGACAACGCCAGGAGTTCACACTACTGTAACTCTGTGAAGCCGGCGCTGTAAATCTTTTAACGAGCTGATTAGCTGTACTCTCTGGCAGCCGCCATTAGCGTCTCCTGACTCCCCCGGCTTTTAGCCAGCTCACCTCCAGCTGCCAAGAGCTTAGCACGGCTATTTTAAATGATTTAAACTTTTTTTTAAAAAAATGGGCCATGGCAAACGACTAAGGGACTTTGAAGAGACTTTGTCCTCCCCAAGATCCAAACAACTAAAAACTGAATTCCCCCTGACTGGAAATGGGAGGGGCCCTATGGAATATTGTTATACGGTGGAAACTCGGAATCGTTTTTACCCACTTGTGCCCTCAGAAACAAATCAAACAGAAGAGGAACTGATTACACCTCAGATTAAAACCGCAATGGGAAGCCCTGAAGGTGAGGGTACCCCATGGAAGGCTGATCAGGACCCTGGAACTGAGGAGTGTGCAAGACAAGAACAACTACATCTTGTGATTAGAACCCTCAACTGTATATTCAAGAAGATTGATGTATTATCCTCCCAGCTATGCAATCTCCAGCAGAAAATTGATAACCTTCGGCCCAAGCCAAATCCAACTGCAGATATAGCTGAAGTGAAATCTCAGCAATCCACATCCCTAATAAAAAAAGGATGTGTCAAGTTCAAATATACACCAAATTCCGCACTGAAACATCAAGCACTGATCTTACAACCCAAGAAAATCTGTTTAACCATCTGGACTGGGTCTGCAAGATGGTGCACACTGAGTGGGGTCAAAGAGTATTTAAGCAAACTGCTCAATATCAAGATCCCACAAATTGATCTCATTGCAGTACTCCCCTTAAATCAGCACTTCAGACAGCAGAAAGTGATGCTCGCTTTTCATTCTCCAAGGATCCCCTCAACTATCATCAGGCGAAAACCGTTATTGGCCAGGCATGATATAACGCCAACGAGAGTTTTCATCGATGGTATGATCCACCCTCTTCTACTCACTGATCCCACCAATGGGCAAACATTGCCTGAGAAGCCGGAAACATCTCGGAACGCCGAGTCCCCTCACTCGGTGTTAGCCCCCTCTCATCAAAGCCAGATCTACTCTACGCCTTCACGAGTACAAACGGAACCCCCCAGGACAAGTCAACTTCTGACCCCACCAGAGGAAAGAGAGCTTTTAGCCTCATTTGGCGATCTCCCAGCGAGGGAACAACAAGAAATAATAAACAGACTAGACGATCTTAAAAAACAGCTCATATACGTCCGGCAAAAGGGGAAAGACCTGCTCACTGTCCAAGCCAAGCCCGCCAGCCCAGAGCTGAGTTCTATGGATGTAGAAAATCCTCCTTATCCGGAAAGTAGATCAGCCGACAAGGGAATTCTAATCCCTAGATGTGATGTGGGAGAAGTGGATCTTCTACAATTCAGCCCAAACCCTGATCCTGTCCACTTTATATCCGCAAAAATGGATGAGACTCAGGAAGAGCACAACATCTCTACCAATTTGTCAACACATCCATCAATGCCAGACCTGGAGTCCTCGTCCCTGGAAGGAGATTTCCAAACCAACAAAACAAGACAATCGCAAGGTCTCCCGTTTGTGGGGGAAATCCAACTTTACGGCTCAGGACCCGCCCTACTAGTGAACGATCGATGTGGAGTACAAGCCGATACAGAAATGGGTTGGATAGAAGACCCAATGGGCCGCATAAACAAATTGATAAGCCCAAGGAAAGAGAACTTGCCTAAGACTATGACCAATTCTGACAAAATCTCTATTCCTTTAAGTAAAGACCCTGCCTGTGAATCTTGCGACCACATGGAGACGACTGGGGTAAGCCAAATACCCATCTCTAGTGTAACTTGCAGACAGATTATTACTACTGAATGTTCAACGAACCTAACCTCGATAAATTGCGGATTGCTACCGTCCTACTCCCAAAGGAAGATCACAGAATTCTTTGGGTCTGGGAAGCCCCTAAATCAAGCTCCCCTCCCTCCCTCTTCCTGACCATCAAATTCCCAGTCAAACTTGTCCCTGCTTTCGTTCCTATGTTGGAATATCGCAGGGTGGAAGGGAAAGAAATCAGACCCCGAATTTTCAAAATTCATAAATTCATTTCAAATAATCCTATTGCAGGAAACATGGGAAGCTGAGGAAATGGAAATTAACGGGTATAAAACCATCTCACTTCCTGCCTGCCCATCTCTCAAAGGAGGAAGGGCTAAAGGAGGTCTGGTCATAGCAATTTCGCTGAAATTACAAGCTAAACTTACCTTGATAAAATCCTCCCCTCCCTATGCGATTACAGCTTTGATATCAGGCGGTAAATTCGAGCTAGTGGTCACGAATGTGTATCTCCCGCCTGGAAGTCAGGTTGCGGACATGCATATTAGATGGGAAACTTTGGAGGATCATCTTACTTTTTGCTGTATCAACTATCCAAACACCCCCACAGTTATGGGAGGTGACTTTAATGCGCGAATTGCCACAAACTGGGATGCACTTATCAAAGCTAAATGGTGGATAAAAACAGAACACCCAGTCCCTGATTTTTCCCCACACGCTCAAAGAATTTCAAAAGATAACATGGTGAATGAGGCGGGCACTCTCTTTTATAAATTGATCTTGCGCTTGAATCTAGTAACTTTGAACGGGATTTGTCCCCCTGATGTTCCGGGAGAGTTTACTCACTTAAGTTCACAAACAAACAGTGTTCTTGATTACTTCTCGGTATCTAAGAATATTTTTCCAAAGTTTTCTTATTTTAAAGTTGAAAATGTCCACATGAGCGACCATCTTCCCCTGGTTGCTAAAATGGCCATCGACTGGTATCCAACGAAAGGAGAACATCCAACATATATGGGTATTAACGCGGCATTACAAGTAAAGGGCACAAAGTGGTCTGTAACACAGGCCCAAAAATACTCCAAATTTTTCCAACAGGAGATAAGACAAACATACTCAGTGTCTGGTATATCCACATATGGAAATATCCAACTTATCAGCCTATTTGCTAAACTGCAAGAGAAACTTACCTCTTTTTTTACGGTTCCAGTCCACCTTATAAATCGACGTCACCTTAAAACAGGAGCACCGTGGTTTAACCTTAATTGTAAACAAGCTAGACAATCGCTCCGTACCATCTACAAAGATTATAGGGCCTCCGGGGCACTTGCACTCCCCAAAGAGTATTACCAGGAAAAATCTGCGTACAAACAAGTGCAAAAAATGGCTAAACAGGAATGGCAGCAGGGTCGCTGGAAAGCACTTATAGCTGCCTCCAGTTCACGTAACTCCCGCCAATTCTGGACATTGGTCAACCAAAAAACCAAAAGTTACCCCCTAACAGTTATTCCTGCCCCAGTCTGGGAATCCTTTTTAAAGAAGTATTTTACTCTACCAGACTGCAATACCCATATACCAGACGGTCTACATGACCATCTTCCCCGCTGGCCACCCACCGACCCGGAAGAAATTCAACACCTTATTGCCAAACTCAAACCTGGCAAAGCCCCTGGTCCCGACCTAATCCCGGCAGAAGCTATAAAATATCATGCGGACTGGTGGGCAAAAGTCCTTGTTGCCATTTTCGATGAGATAAACAACAGCGGGATGGTACCAAAAATATGGAAGGACGCAATCATTATCCCAATTTATAAAAAGGGCTCGCCAGATGACCCTGGAAACTACAGGAATATCAGCTTATTGTCAATAATTGGGAAACTATACGCACGTTTTTTACTAACCAAGCTTACCAAATGGGCCGACGAAAATAATCTGATCGGTCCTGAACAGGCAGGATTTAGACCAAACCAGTCAACTGCTGAACATGTTTTAGTCTTACACCAGCTTGCCCGGAAATACTCCGCCCCAAAAAGAGGTCAACTTTGTGCGGCATTTATCGATCTCAAGGCCGCCTTTGATAGCATACCCAGGGGATTACTCTGGGAAAAACTAGCCCGATGGGGAGTAGACAGAAGGCTCTTGTGGTTGATAACTCAACTGCATGATGGGGCTGCTGCCAGGGTGAGGATCACTCCTGCCGGCGACCTTACAAATCCAATACCCATTAACAGAGGTGTCCGCCAGGGGTGTATTCTTGCCCCCTTTCTCTTTAATTTATTTATAAGCGATATGAGGGCTCCTTTGATCGAAGCCCAAGGAAAAATACACGCTCCCTGCCTGGCCCACTACCGTTGCCCCCTCTTACTCTATGCAGACGATGCAGCGATACTTTCCTTTTCGAGAGTCGGCCTTAGGCGTGCATTAAAAATCTTTAATTGCTATTGCAAAACAAACTTTCTTACAATTAATCATGCCAAGTCTAAAGTTCTAATTTTCTCCAAGAGTCGGAAAATGTACAACTGGAGAATAGATGGGAAAGCAATCGACCAAGTTTTCAAATTTAAGTACTTGGGAGTTTTTCTACAGCATAACATGGGTTGGAAGGCCCAACTTGAGTATGTCTCAAACAGAGCCAAGGCACTTTCTCTCGCGACACTGCGATTTTTCTTCTCAGATGGGGCTTTCCATATCCCATCTGTGCTAAAAGTCTTTAACGCCAAGGTGATCGCGACCATTGCATATGCGATCCCAATATGGGGGACCTTTGTAAATTTAAACCAACTGGAGGTAATCCAAAACCAGTTCCTGAGGATGTTGTTAAAACTACCCAGATGTGTGAGTAATTCGGCTATTCGCCTGGAATTAAACCTCACATCCTTAGAAAATGCATTATGGAAACGAATCCTCTGTTATTGGTTGACATTATGGCACAAACTCCCAAATCTCCACCTAATACAATGTATCTGGAGAGACAACTTCTGTAGCCCCTGGGCAAAAATAATACATTTGAAACTTGTGTCCCTCGGCCTTTCCCCCTTGGAATTACTGAATTTGGATATAACTTCAGCCAAGAGAATTATAACCCTCAAACTAGAAGAGATAGATCTACAATATAATATTGCAACAGGGGGTGGTTCCTGCTCCCCGCTAAACCTTGGCTTAGTACCACAAACGAAATTTCCATCTTATTTAACTTCTCTATCTGTGGCGTCACACAGGTATGCTTTTATAAAGGCTAGATTCAATGCTTTCCCATCAAACGTTATGGGCAATAGACTCTCAAATGGTCAGATCTCACTTCTCTGTGACTGCAAAAATGGAGCTACAGAATCGTTACATCATATAATCCTCAGTTGCCCATTGCACTCGGCTGCACGGGCCAAATTTCTAACCCCCTATCTTGTGAATATTACTGATGAAATCCCGGAAGCAAAAGTAATATTCCTTCTGAACGATGAAGATGCTAGTAGATCCCTTGCAGTTGCAAGATTTCTGATAAATGTACTATCTCAAAAGAAGAGAAATGGATCACTGCAAGATGTCTGTTAGTTTATTTAAGCCCAAAAAATTTCAAAAACCAGCGTAGCTAAACCTAAAGGGTTACAAATAAAACTGTTTCAATCTGTTTCCGCTGGATCTAAATTCAGATTTTGATTTTGGTTTTATACGAATGGATTCTACTGTTTTTACCGTGTACATAGTTTTACATAGTTTTTATTTAAATATTTAAATTTTATTTCTATTGTATAATTTTTTCTTGTTTGTTTTATTTTGAATTTTTATCTGCATTTGCTTTGTCTCGTTTCTCTGGATGTAATAAAATGTATATCTATGGGCCAATGGCCGTAATAAACATTACCTACCTACCAACTAAGTTTGTTCTTGGTATGAGCTTTCATGTACATGAACAAGAACAAACTTGGTTGGTCTTTAAGGTGCTACTGGAAGGATTTTTTTTTTGTTTCAACTATGGCAGACCAACACGGCTACCTACCTGTGCTTTAAAAAGTAAGACATCTGACCCACCCGGTTCTTCCTTAAGAGTCATTCTGAGATCCAGCTGTGCAGAAACAGCTCCCACCACTTTGGTTCTCAGAAAAATTGTATGCTGTCCAAAAACCTGCAGAAGGGCCATGGCTCTGTGGCAGAGGATGTGAGTTGCAATCAAATGTTTCCGAGCTCAATCCCTGGCGTCACCAGCTAATGCTAGGAGACCCTTGTCTGAAACCCTGCACAGCAACTGCCCCCCGCTGTGGACAGTAGAAGGCAGCTTCCTGTGTGGGACCAGAAAAGCCATTTTTGTGCAAGAGAACCTCATGCACACCATCAGCTGTGAATGGTTGTATCCAATGATCCTGTTCCACTTATGGAAGACTTCCAGCAGCAGAAAGGGGAGGGAAGCAGTCTTTAACTCTCCCATTTCTCGCCTGTCATATAGTTCCCTCCTGAAATGTAGGCATTGTAGTTGCAATATTGCACCCCTTAAGTGCAATGTTGCAGTTGTTGTTGTTTAGTCGTTTAGTCGTGTCCGACTCTTCGTGACCCCATGGACCAGAGCACGCCAGGCACTCCTGTCTTCCACTGCCTCCCGCAGTTTGGTCAGACTCATGTTGGTAGCTTCGAGAACACTGTCCAACCATCTCGTCCTCTGTCATCCCCTTCTCCTTGTGCCCTCCATCTTTCCCAACATCAGGGTCTTTTCCAGGGAGTCTTCTCTTCTCATGAGGTGGCCAAAGTATTGGAGCCTCAGCTTCAGGATCTGTCCTTCCAGTGAGCACTCAGGGCTGATTTCCTTCAGAATGGATAGGTTTGATCTTCTTGTAGTCCATGGGACTCTCAAGAGTCTCCTCCAGCACCATAATTCAAAAGCATCAATTCTTCGGCGATCAGCCTTCTTGATGGTCCAGCTCTCACTTCCGTACATTACTACTGGGAAACCATACTTTACGGAAATAATTGAAACTTACATGGGGGTTATGTTCCAGGCCCCCATATGCATAAGCAATAATTGCATAAAGTGGGGAGCACTGCCTAAACATCCCATCTGCCGCTCTCTCCAATCCAGATCAAAAATTCTGTATCCCAAAATATCCACAAGTAGGATTGAAGCTCTGGAGCTGGCAGGAGGCTGGAGGATGCGCAGGAGACTGAACAGTGCTGCGCCTTCAAGTCTCTTCAAGGCTTCGTCCACCCTCACTGCCATCCTCTTCAGGCTCCAGGGAGGGTCTGCTTGGGAGCCACGAGGACATTTCCAGGTATGAATTGGATTATTTACTTATTTCCTGGCACCGCATGTAAACGCAGTTGCACGCGAGTAGAACATGCATAAATGGGGGGGGGGGGGAATGCCTTTACACAGAATGCTCTGTTTCCAGATTTCTACATTTCACACACGTCATTATTTTGAAATGAACTAATAACACGTATGATTTACTTACACGGAAGCCAGAAGTACTGTCTAGAAGACAGCGAATTCGACAAGTGAAGCACCGAGTTAAAAAGGGTGAAAAGTCTGATGGCGTACTGTTACCCTCCTGCGCTTTAAACATTTCATTAAGGATGAATTCTTCTCCTAAAAATTGTAATACGAAAGTTACAATTCCAACAGATAAAACAGGCATGCATCTGAGGGTGTGTGCGTGAGAGTGAGTGAGGGGAAAAGAGAGAGAGAACTCACATCCACACCACAATCATTTAAAGAACTTTGGGAACTAGTTTACCCCTCTTAGAACTACAATTCCCAGTACCCTTAAACTCAATAAAATCTTTATTACGGTCCAGAGACCCAACAATTCATTACAAAACAATACACAATTTCGACAGCCCGCCTTCAGGTTACACAAGCATTTTGTTCAGACTTAGGAATAGGGATCATTGGTTCTTGCAACCACCGATAGAAACTTCGCCACTGCTAATGTTCTGTCATTTGTCCGGTCTTCCAGTAGGAACCTGACATAGTAAGCCTCTGATTTTCCCGGGAAAGGTACTAGCAAGGGTAATATCAGTTTAGCCCTGGCTTGCTTGAATTTCACACAGTGCAGCAAAGTATGTTTTATAGAGTCAATGTCTTGGGCACATGAGCATAGTCTGTCCTGGTATGGAACTCCTCTCAATCTGCCATCCAACACTGCAGAAGGAAAGACGTTAAGTCTGGCTTTTGTAAATAGCCTTCGGTAATTTGGAACTGTCAGATTTTTAATATAAGATGTTAACTTAAAGGCATGCCCATATTGTACTCCTACTGCCAGCGGACTACAGACTGCGTGTGATCGATGTCACAAGTCACTGTGTGTAATATCCCAGAGTCTTTGCTTTAAAGTCTTTAGGGCACCTTCATAACCCAGGCAATAGAGTTGGGTGGGTGACAGACCAATAGAGGTGGCTTTTTTGGCCATTGTTTTCTGCCAGTTGCTGACATACTCATTGTTCAGGTGTTGATATAGACCCAACCCTAGCTCAAACACTGCAATCTTGAGCCAATGTTTTAGTGCAGCCCACCATGCCTTAGTTGAAATTGGGCATTCACCAGCTTCTAATAAAAGTATGGAGTTGGGGACACAGTTGGGTACCTGAAGCAGAGATCGCAAAAATTTTGCTTGAAAGCCATCTAGCTTTGGCAGGTCCCCATTATGCCAGACATTTGCAGGAGTTGGGGGACAGATTTTGCATTGAAAACCCTTAAGGCTGCTGAGTACCCTTAAACTAAGGTTCCCAGGATTCTTGGGGGCGGGGCTGCCTGCATTTTTACTGTAAGGTGGGCTCAGAGACTGACTACTAGATGGCAGGGAAGAGTAGCAGTGCATAGAGCAGAGGGTGGGGGGTGGAGCAAAGCAAAATGAAAGCAGAGAGAGGGCAAAGCAGGACCAATGGCAAGTGGGTGGGTAAATGAGATAAGGAAAGATCCCTACACCTCTGCCCCATTTCTTCCTCCTTCCCCCCACACCCTTATCTTGCAGGTATCTACTTGTATTGACAGACTGTTAACCAAACATACCTGTCTCCGTTGGCATATGTTGTCCAGAAATGAGTTGTGGCGGATTCATGGCCCAGTGTAGTTGTTTGCAGAAATCCTGCCGGTCATCCACATGAACGTAATCATATATATTTTGATGCATTACATCAGTCTAAAATAATAATATTTGATTACATTCATACTGTCTTTGGCATCTGATCACTCGCATTTTTAAAAAACATAGCACAAATAAGTTTTGGGGTTTGTTTCTTTTTGGAAAGCTAATACCTTTTAACACACAATACCATTTTGAGACTGTGTATGGATTCTTCTTGGTGTGTGCTTATAAATGGATATGAAGTACTGGTGTGATTTTTAGAGTTTTTGACAAAAAAAATTGGAGCAAAATCGAAGACTGAATACAAATACAGCAAAATATGTAAGACTCCACATATTTAATTTAATCCCCTTACCTGGTGAAATCCTAGATAATCCACAATTGTTGGTGATGCATAGAATATCATTCCATCAGCACTCACCACCAGAACAAAACCACTCAGTGACTATGGATGAAGAAAAGCAAAGGAAGAAATGATGAAACAAAATGGCCAGAAATATACTTTACTCGTTCATTACAGGTGTCGTGTTTTTTCGTAAGCTGCCAAATAGTGAATATACACACATTTAAACATACATGGTAACTAATACGGATTTTTTTTGGGGGGGGGGGTTAGTATTATTACCAGTGTTTTTTTTCTGGGGGGATGCAGGGGTATGCATACCCCTAAACATTTTGTAAAACTTTGTACTTTTGTCCATTTACTGTATTTATTTTCCCCAATTTGAACTATAAAATGGTGGTTTTCTTCAGTCAAAATGAGAGTACCCCTAAACTTTTTTTTTATAGAAAAAAGCACTGATTATTACTATCACCGCCACCACCACCACCATCACAACCTTCCCCTCAAAGGAGACCAGGGTGATGAAATGCGACCTTTACTGAGAAGATGTCTTCATGTGGTTTTAAAAATATATATCTAAATCAGTTCAGCAGGATGCCCTAACGATGCGTTTTCCTTGAAAAATCTAGTTACAAATCACTGTGTGGTATGGTACAACAAACTGTATGATCCAGACTCTCTGGACTGGGAGCATTTCGGTGATCCTGATAATGCTTGTGCCTCCATATTTCATCAGGCTTTGGAGATCCTGGATGACATTTGCTAATCAATGGCAAACAATATTCTATGGCAAGAGCCAAGAAGATGCCAGAGCCATCAAGAAGCTTCTTGCTCTGCACTGATTCTTGTTTTCCTGAGTCAGCAATGTTTACCCTGCAGAGAAGCCCCTGCCTTCAGCCTCCACAGACTGTTCCTTTTGCATTCAACTTGTACTTTTTTTCTCCTATAACCTCTTATAGGAAATACTAGTGGTTTATAGCCCGTTAGAAAACGGGCGCTAGCTCGGTCCCGGCTGTTGGCGCTGCTGGCGCTGGGCTCGCTCAGCCTGTGCCTGCCGCCGCCGCCGCTCCTCTTTCGCCGGCCGCTGGCAGGCAAGCGGGAGCCCCGCGCCGGGCGGAGCTCCTGGCCGGGCAGGCTCCTCCGTCCGCCAGCAGGCCGAGCCGGAGCCCGAGCAGTGGGCCTCGCCAGCCTCGGCGTTGGCGGCGGCGAGATCAGCTCCTGGGTCGCGGGCGGCTGCGGAGGAGGCGGTGGCGACGGGGGAGGCGGCGGCTCGGGCTCCGGGCTGGGCTGGAAGCAGCGGCCCAGGCTGCTGCCGGGGGGATGTCCGTGGCGGGCGGAGGTGGCGGCGGGCCCGAGCTGGGGATGCTGCACCCCGGCAGCATCCCCAACCATGCGAGGCGACGGCACTGAGGCAACTGACGACGCGCATGCGCCGTCGCTGCCTCTCGGACACGCCCCCTGTCATCGCCTATTGGTCTGTTGGTCTGTACTATCCAATCCGTGTGTCAGTGGAGCGCATGCCCACTTGCCAATTCCTGTGACACACGGAAAGTAGTACGTCCCGACACAGGCTCTTTATTATATAGGATTATGCACAGTGGTTCCTTTGGATTGTCTTCTAGAATGCAGATCAATACTAAGGCCTCATCCACACTTCCACTTTCCCCATTGGGAAAACTCACTGTTTACCAGTTTTTCTCCGGATTGACATTTAGCACAAAAAATTGGGGATCTGTGCCTAGAAAGAACGTGGCATGTGGAAAATCAGTCAGATGCATGTTTTCTAAGTCAAGTGTGGACCAGCCCTAAGCAGGCAAGCTCCCTGGAACTGGTCTTTTAGAATCTTATGTTGCTCAGCAACTTGCCCCATACATTGAATGGTCTGAAAAAATAAGAGGTTAAACAGCCAAACTCTGATATAGTCAACTCTGGCCCTTTCCAGTTCCCAGATTGGGACCTACGGTAATAATCTGGTTGCTAACTAGTTAAGGGGAAAAACAAATACTGTATGATCAAAACTCTTATCAATGTGCTATGAATCCTATATTTGTTTTGTTAATAAAACAGCCTAGCTAGCTTCTAAAATGTTTTTAGAATCCTTTTTAAAAAAATGATGCTTATAGTACCAAGGAGACTTACAAATAAACAATGCTACTCTTTAGTCTATGAGAATAAATGACAGCATGTTGGATATGGATTCAATTACAGGCAAAATTTCTATTCTAGGATAAACACTTGAAACAAGTATGCACTGTAAACATTTGTTGTTGATAAAATAGAATGGGATTTTTTTTAAGTCTTAAATTTTGCACAAGGAACAGAATCATTTTCTCTCTCCCCCCCCCCCAAGAGAAAAAAAAGTACATGGCTTGAAAATGTACTCTGTTTTCTTTGCTCAATGTGTAGATCTAATTACATGGTCACAAAGTGCTACTTTAAGATTAGTCCATCACAGTTCACAGTAAGTTTAATGTGGGGAGGAATGTATAATGTTCAAAGTATTTGTCAGATTAAAGTTATCATTTTCTTGCAAGAAGCGTGTTTTAGAAACATTAATGCAGACAAATATTGTGAGGAAGCCCTAGCCTCTCTTGGCAACAGCTTTTATAATAAAGAGTGTATTTTCTTCCAGTGCTTTATCTGAAAGTCTGCCAAGAACCACTTCAAAGACGTCTTGGTCAAGGTCACAGTTAGTAAAAGGTTTTTTCTTTTCTTTTTAAGTGAACTCCATGGCCACATTTATTTCTCTTACTATTGTTACTTGAAATAAATAAGAGTGGACTGTATTGCAATCTCCAGCAAGGAAGTTGCTATAGCTACCAAAGCATAAACCATCAAAGCCTTGAAACATGCCTTGCTTTGACATATTTTCAAGTCACGCAACATGGTACTACATTTTTAGACCCTGAACTTTTAGTTTATCTGGAACAGCTTCATTTATGAGCACATTGCCCTTTTTCTGCCCATTAGGGTGGGCCTATTTTCCAAATGGCTATTTTCAGCATTTGGAAACAGAACACACATCCCTGTTATTTCTTTCACACGGATGTGGGCTTGTAAACATGGAGATGGGAAAGGCAGACTGGCTAGAGAAGTGGTCTTCCATTTGTACTAGGGCACACAGCTCTGTGTGTGTTGGATCCATTTTAAAGTGAGGAGAAAAGGGACTGAGCCCCTGTACAAGAGGTCAGTCAACAGGTATGGCAAGTAAAGTGGCTCAGGGGAGCTGAAAGATGCATGTTGTTTCAGCAACTACCACACCTCTTCTGAAGGCTTATATCAGGCACCCCCAAACTTTGGCCCTCCAGATGTTTTGGACTACAATTTCCATCATCCCTGACCACTGGTCCTGTTAGCTAGGGATGATGAGAGTTGTAGGCCAAAACACCTGGAGGGCCGCAGTTTGGGGATGCCTGGCTTATATAGTGTGGTCTCACAGACCCTTCCCTGGACCAGCTGCAAGCACTTTATTTTGCCCTTCAGGAGTCATTTACTCCCAATGACCGACTTAGAAGAAGAAGAAGAGTTTGGATTTGATATCCCGCTTTATCACTACCCAAAGGAGTCTCAAAGCGGCTCACATTCTCCTTTCCCTTCCTCCCCCACAACAAACACTCTGTGAGGTGAGTGGGGCTGAGAGACTTCAGAGAAGTGTGACTAGCCCAAGGTCACCCAGCAACTGCATGTGGAGGAGCAGAGACGTAAACCCGGTTCACCAGATTATGAGTCTACCGCTCTTAACCACTACACCACACTGGCTCTCAACTTAGTCTTGAGTCGCTCTGTTCCCTTTTGGGCTTATGCTTCTTCACTAAGGGCTCTTGTTCACGGTTCTCTTTTGCACCACTCTTTCCAGGCAGAGAGTAACCTGTACTTGCGCACTGACCATTCACCCTGGCAGTCAGCTCCACCAGATGGGAGCCCCAACTGAAGATTTGTCTGAGAGACACAGAAATAAGCAGCAGGGTGAATTTACTTTTGAATGAAAGCCACAAGAACTGCAACATGACCTACATGCCAGTCACTCACCTGTTCTCCTGTGATGGGTAGGAATCTACTACAATGACTGCTCCCCACATCAAATGGCCTTTTGCGTGGCCATGCGCAGCCCCCGCGCCCCGGATCCCAGTGCGGCTCCTGGTAGTTCGGGCTGGCTTCATCCTCCACAGGCTGGATACCTGGAGGTCTCTGCCTACCTCAGCCAAGCAACGGGGGGGGGGAGGGGCTCTCTGCTTGAAGATATGTTCTCCAGAGCCAGCCCAATCCCCACACATTCTGGATAACCCTGAAGTCTCCCAGATCCCCGGCTGGGGGCTGGGAAGGATAAACGCCCAATGCCTGAGCCAAGGTCTCCCTACATCTGAAACTTAATAAAGTTGTGGCCAATTTTAATCCCATAGCACGTTGTCTTGAGTCATTATTCCGCTCGGGGGTCGCCTAGGGTTGGGGGGACTCCGCCTGTCCACGCAAACAGAAAGCTACATGCACCTTAGAAAAGCTGGGTTTGTTTTTTTCTTCTAGGCCATAGCTAACATAAGTAAATGTTGGCAATCAGGTTGGTAAATATGTATGAGAGGTTGGACTTTAGCAGTCTTATTTGCCGCTCTATGTTTCAGAATTTCAAGAAACGCTGTCCATCACTCACCTCCAGTAAGAATCCGCCTTCTGGTATGGCAGGCTCCTTGAGCATGTCAGCTTCCTTTATTTCATGACCTGCGTGCTTTTTCAAGCACTTCTCCTGAACAGCTGTTGGAATGGATGAATCGGTACATATTTAGCATAAGTGGCAATGTGTAAAACAACAACAACAGCAACCGAAATTTTATTGTAAGAAGCTGATAACTAATACTAATAACTAAAACTAATAATTAGTAACAAACTAATCCAAATTATCAGTCCTCAATAGCCTGCAGGACCACAAACACCTGGTTCACAAGGAGAAAGAGCCAGCCTGCACTTTGTGTTGGCAGAGTGACACAAGGCGGATGGGGATATGAGGCAGCCTGTCTTGTGTTGCCCTCATTGTAGTTCTCACGGTGCTCCTGAGGAGGGTGTCCTTCCCCTCGGTGGCTCCCTTGGCTCCACCCTAAGCTCTGTGGCATCGCCCATGGCTGTGGCTGGTTGCTCAACTATAAAACAGGGCTGGCTCTTTTGACAGCTGTTGCCCCCACAGCACGCACTGCATGATATATAAGGGGCCATGGTGTCTAACAGTGTCAGGCTCAACAACGCCAGCAGTAATGCAGTGCCTTTTTCTCCCCCATGTAACTGTCTCCCCCTCTCCTTTTCCCCCCTTGGGAGAAGCTTTGAATGTTTCTGTTCTTTGGTGTTTCGGATGCACAGCCGGACATTTAAGATACAGAAATCACCAAAATACAATCTTCTCTTTTGAATAGTAAAGGTACCCTTGACCTTTAGGTCCAGTTGCGGACGACTCTGGGGTTGCGGTGCTCATCTCGCTCTATAGGCCGAGGGAGCCGGCGTTTGTCCGCAGACAGTTTTTCCAGGTCATGTGGAAGTCATGACTAAGCCGCTTCTGGCGAACCAGAGCAGTGCACGGAAACACCATTTACCTTCCCGCCGGAGCGGTACCTATTTATCTACTTGCACTTTCACGTATTTTCGAACTGCTAGGTGGGCAGGAGCTGGGACCGAGCAACGGGAGCTCACCCAGTCGCGGGGATTCGAACCACCGACCTTCCGATCGGCAAGCCCTAAGCTCTGTGGTTTAGACCACAGGGCCACCCGCATCCCCTCTTTTGAATACTCGCCCCTTAAAATAAACCAAAATTGCTTTCCCATTTGAGCTTTATATTTCCACGAGGAGGTACCATCTTCCAATAAGCAACTCCAAGCGTTTTGCAGGTTGCGTGATCAGAGCTTGCCAATGAATCTTCCCTGGATGTGAGCAACTGCTGGGCAATCAGCCACCTCCGCAATTGAAAACTCCACCCTCTGCTTCCTTCCCCTCCTCCCCAACAGAGCTGTGTGTTTTTTTGTTTTGTTTTTTTTCCAGAAACACCAGGGGGAAAACATGCCTTTGGTATAAAAGAATTGCGCTGAGTAACCAAGGCTTTGCTGTCACGCTATGAGAACAGACTGTCAATCTTTCCATGCAACTGACAGTGGCCTGGCTCTTGTTTAAGCCCTTGCGTGCGAGCAGAGAGCCCACATTCCCCTGCGAAAGGCTTCATAACAACAGCTGTTAAATATTGATGACGCCTGGCTCGCTCCGAATGCTCTTCATGAAGGTTAAGCCTTCATGTAATGGAACCTAATTCTGTATTTTTGTCTGCTAATAATAAAACCCAAGTAATGGACTTTTAAAACAAGATAATAATGCATTAGAGGAATAGAGGAAATCAGCAAATTAAAGTAATCTCTCTTTCAAGTAAAGTTTTTCATTGCAGAATGGAAGAAAACTGAAGCTAGTACAGTAGTTGTGTTTGCCGGGATTTTCTGTAAGCAGAATATGTAAAGCTCTATAGCCCGAGGAATAGTAAGAATGGGTATAGAATTATGCCTGCAACACAATAAATTTATGAAAAATCTTATTCTGCTGTGCTGCCTCTAGCTTCACTTTCAAATGGACCAGCAGGTTAATAAATATGCAAACAGTTTAAACAAAAAATGGCTTTTTCTGCCTAAAAGTTACAGGTAGATAGCCGTGTTGGTCTGTCATAGTCAAAACAAAATAAAAAAATTTCTTCCAGTAGCACCTTAGAGACCAACTAAGTTTGTTCTTGGTATGAGCTTTCGTGTGCATGCACACTTCTTCAGATACCTGAAGAAGTGTATCTGAAGAATGAAGAATCTGAAGTGGTATCTGAAGAAGTGTGCATGCACACGAAAGCTCATACCAAGAACAAACTTAGTTGGTCTCTAAGGTGCTACTGGAAGAAATTTTTTTATTTTGTTCTGCCTAAAAGGAAATTGTGTGTGAAGCTCAGTATGCTGAAAGGAGATTTGCACATAGCTGTAACATGTCAAAATAGTTTGACGTATACTGAATGCATCGCTACTCCTCGCTTGCAAATTACAGTTCCACGCAGAGTAGTTTCTATTAACTCTCATGGGAACAGACAACTTACATACATGAACACTTAACTGACAGTGTAACCCACAGTGGCTTAGAAACATTTCTAAGACAGTAATAAGGCAAGAAGGTCACTTAAATGTGCAGGAAATAAAGATGTTCCAAGTCTTAAACACAAATATTAGGTCTAAGCCTGCAATAAGAAGCATTTATACAGGGAGCGCTTGATTCAGGATAGTAGATCTGGGACCCAGATGGTTTTATCAGTGCTGAAAGATTCAATTAGGCCTTTATCGCTAAAAATACATTAGAACAGTCCATCATATGAACTGACCTAGCAATGCCTGTCTTTAGTCATTCAATCCTGATAAAGGGCTGGCCATATAGTTTAAGTGCAGGATGATTACAAGTTCTATTATTGAATCTCAAAATCTTTATCATTATTCATTATGATTTATTAAATCTGTATACTACCCTCCCTCCATAGATCTCAGGGCAGTTCACAACATAAACATGCAAGATAAAAAACCAGAGAAATACATAATAAAAACTTCACTGCTTAGCCAAGGGCCAACTCCAAATCATACAAAATAACAATTAAAGCAAGTAGACTACTCAATATATACCGGTAATTAATTGAGCCAATTAATTAAGCATAACCTATTGCAATATCCAATATATTTCACAACTACAAGAATAATGACGCCAATCATACTAACAATAAACAAGATCCTACTCATTCGCAATTCAACTCAGCCTTTTTATTATTTATCTACTTTAATTCTTTTTGTTAAACTTATTGTTCATTTATCACCCGCAGGTCTCCAAGCAACTTACAGCAATACATACACAATCACTCAAACAGGGAGGACATGTAATACATAACATTAAACATAACATTTATGAAAAAACAAAAGCAACACACCTGCCATTCTATTTTGCACCCATCTAGATACTTCTCCCTGGACTCAACAGAGTCCCATTTTGCATGCTAATGTCATTTCTGAAGACTGGTCCTATACCTGCTGATTATAAATTCTAGATATACAACATTGCTGACTCTGTTATAGTATTGGAGTTTGGAAACTGAACTATGAATCTGGATAGTCCCATTTTATATTTAACCTTTGCCCTGAGGCTTAGGGAAGCCATTATGTTTGCAATACTCCATTTGCAATATGGGAAAAATAATATTGACCTGTCTTACACGACGTAAGATACTACCTTATCTCTCGGTACATCTAGCCAAGGGCTGCTCAATCTCCCAGGATGAGATACTTTTAACAAAGTTACATTTGGGAAAACTCCATCAAGGCAAATCTTCATTCCTCTGAGCAGGTAATCAACACTATAAAACGCTATGAAGTCTGTCAATCATCTGGCTAGCAGATGTGCATTCACAAGCAAACAGGAAGTGTGGAAGATGTTTGAGTCAGTGTCTTTGTTTTTAGTAAAATGCTCCAAATTTCCCAAACACAGATTTTAATTTCAATTGAACCCCACTGTCTATACATATGTTTATACCTCTATGTATAAAAATGCTAGCCAGAGTGATATAAACAGGAGATTTATATAAAATACTCAGGAGCTATGGGGAAATAATAGGAATTTTGTAAACTAGATTATGAATCTTTCCCTCAGAAATTTTCCATTCATGACTGACCCAAAGCGGAAGGTCAGGTTTATACCCAAAGACATTTTGTCTTAGCCAGGCAGAAGGCAGAGGCAGTAGCTCATTTACACACTCCAAAATCCATGAGACCTCGTATTCCTCAGATCAAAAGATCAGTTTCATAACCACTTTTTTTGAGGTTGCAACTGAGTCTGCCACAGTCACGCAATCCCTGGCTCCAAATTATTTTAACCCTTCATCTATAGAAAAAATAATAATACTGTATCAACCTGATACCAGGAATCATATATACCCCAAGAAGCCATACAAATAATATACCTGGTGGAAGTATTACACTATTTGCTAAATAATAATAATAATAATAATAATAATAATGCCTTCGTTCAGACCTTTCCTTCTCTAATAAAACAACATGGCTGCACATAAGTTACCAGTATCCACAATACCATGTAAATTAAAAATGGAATGTTTTTAAACATGAGAAATATCATGTTTAATATCAACATAACATGTATCATAATTACAACAGAGCAACAATAATGAGTTGTAAATTACCAATACCTTGCAAGCATAGCGCATGATGCTTGCACAATCACATTTCTTTGTAAACTGAACAGACAAAACAGTTAAATGAAGCACATTTGTTGCTGTGATCTATCTATCTATCTATCTATCTATCTATCTATCTATCTATCTATCTATCTTGTCGTGTCCACCTTTCCTTGGTGTCAACTCTGGCAGACACTACCAGCTCTGAGGCTGCATCTCTTGATGTCCTAGGCAGGTTAGATATATCTCCGTAGACTCAACCCAGGGTTTCACCAACTGTAGACCTCAGTCTATGTCTTTTGGGATTTTCACATCAGCTTTCAAAGAATGTAGCCTTTCAAGAAGGCAACGAATGCATCAAGCACTGGGTGGGCATCATCTGGTCGCAAGTGCTTATGACACTTTTAGCTTTATTATTTAATAAATGTGTGTGCCACTTTTCAAGCAAAAGTAGTTCCCAAATAAGTTAACGGGGTCTGCTCAGAAAGAGCCCTGAAGTATATGGCTAAGAATTTCCACACAACTGTTTATTTAAAGCCTAGTCACATCAAGCACACAACAGGCAAGTGAAAACTCAAATCAGAACTCATGTCACCGCAACTCCTTCTCTTTTGCTTCTGCTTTTCAGCTTACAAAGTGGGGTTTTCCCTATGCTACGGAGAATTATTTAGTGGTAGACCATTTGTAGCAATTGGAGAAACATTCAAGGAGTGAGATGGAGTGAACAGCGCTTTCCCGCGCTTGCTTGCCTACCTCTCTCTTGCTGCTGCAATACAGGTTTGCAAACCCCGAACGTATGGACAATATAAATACATTTACACATGCCATTAACCATCTGGGTGTATATGCATTCACTGTGGCCTCCAGATGTGCAGTTTGTCTACACTCAGTGTGCTGCCAAAATTAATGGTGCACATGTATCAAACATGCCTTCCACATGAAGTATGGAGCAGCTCTAGTCACAGCAATGAAAATGAGTGCAATACGGGCAGGTTCAAAGTACCAGCATCAGGTTTTGTGGTGGTACACAACCACCAAGTGTAAGCTATCACTTAAAAAAATTTAAAAATAAGTTTGGGCTGTATTCTCAGAATGTTGCCAAGAAAGAAACAACTGCTGCATTATCAATCTCAAAACCTTTATCAGCATATAAACAAAATTCTGAAAAGTTCGGTACAATAAAATCACTCAGCAGAGTTGCTGTATTATCATCCCCTTTGAATAAGGGTCATGAGAGGCGGGGTATTGTTAAATGGGCATGGTTAAGAGCAGGCATGTCCAACAGGTAGATTGTGATCTACCGGTAGATCACTGGATGTCTGCGGTAGATCACTGGTAGATCACTGGCTCCCCACAAAGAAGCTGAACAACTGTGGCTCCCCTAAAAAAAGCTCAACATTTTACCTCCTTCCTGAAAAAAGCTCAACAACTTTGACCTGAACCCCCGAAAAGGGGGTAGATCACTGCCAGTTTTTAACTCTGTAGATCGCAGTCTCTTGGGAGTTGGCCACCCCTGGTTAAGAGGATGGGACGACAGCAACAGTGCCTACAAGAAGACACTGTTTTTAGTTACACCACTGTTCTGTTACTGAGCGTGGGTGTGCCAAGCAACAAAAAAAGCCTTGCACTTTCTTGGCGCTCCTGCAGTGGGAAAGATGGGCTGCAGCTTGAGAGGCCAGACGTTCCAGGTGATGCTAAATGCTGCAGCCAGACTGTTGGTGGGGACAGGCTGATTCCTGCCAGAACAGTACTGCAACGGCTGCCCATATGCTACTGTGCCAAGCTCAAGGTTCTTGTGTTACTTTAAAAGGTCCTTAGCAACTGGGTCTAGCACGCCTTACGGGCGGCTTTCTTCCTTATATGCCTGCCTGATCCCTGAGGCCTTTGGGGAAGTCACTGTTCACCAGCTTCCATGGTTCAGACACAGGGCGTGTATCCACCAGGAGCCATGGGTTTGGTACTGAGGGCCCAATTCTGTCAGACTCCCTCCTGGCTGAGAACAGAACGGCTTAGGGAGCTGGGTATGTTTAGCCTGGAGAAGAGAAGGTTAAGGGGTGATATGATAGCCATGTTCAAATATATAAAAGGATGTCATATAGAGGAGGGAGAAAGGTTGTTTTCTGCTGCTCCAGAGAAGCGGACACGGAGCAATGGATTCAAACTACAAGAAAGAAGATTCCACTTAAACATTAGGAAGAACTTCCTGACAGTAAGAGCTGTTCGACAGTGGAATTTGCTGCCAAGGAGTGTGGTGGAGTCTCCATCTTTGGAGGTCTTTAAGCAGAGGCTTGACAGCCACCTGTCAAGAATGCTTTGATGGTATTTCCTGCTTGGCAGGGGGTTGGACTGGATGGCCCTTGTGGTCTCTTCCAACTCTATGATTCTATGATTCCTTCCCTGTTGAACTTCCCTTGCTTGGTGAAGATCTTTTAATTTCGGCAGACATTCTAAGTAAGTTTTCTGGTTATATGATAATTTTTACTGGTTTTATCTTTATTACAGCTGTTGTAAGATGACTGTGCGCACCACTTAGAAGGGATAGAAATTATTGAAATAAAAAGGTAGACAGAAGTCGTTCACTTTTCATGAAAATGCCAGAAAGATTTCCTTTGCTTCTGGAAGGTGATTTTAAACACATGAGGCTTTTAAAGAATTCTTATTTCTAATGAACTGAACTATTTTCCTTTTAGAAATTAGTCTGAAGTATTTGCATTTAATAACCTTGTTTGATACCTTGTTTTGCTATTAGGAGCAACTACAGGGAGGACATCTAGTGGTGATTATACAGCTCTGCATAAAAACCTCATTAGCAGTACGTCATTGGGCAGTATTCAGAGTGCTATAATCTCACTCCCAACAAAGTGTTTTCCAAAAACGCACCAGCATAAAAATGTGAAAACTTCAAAAATTAGTTTTATGAAACTTTTCATCCACACTATTTACATCTTAAAGGTAAAGGGACCCCTGACCAGACAGGGTTTTCTCGATAGTGACACCTAGGAATTGCAATCCTCTCCCCCAGGAGACCCATCAGGACCTCATTTTGCAGATATTCTGAAGTTCAGCGAAAATGGTTTTGTTTGGAGTAGTTTTTTTAAACAAAAATATTCAGGTTTGCTGCTTCGCTTCTGCAGTTTTGGTTTTTCCTGCCAAGTTTTGATTTATCATTTTATATGCATGTTAATTATGAAGACTTTTGGTGAAAAGGCCATATAACAATATAAACATAAAGAGATGAATTGGCAGCTGGGTAGAGACGAAGGTAACAGGGAGGCACTTCTGTGCATTATTATCTGTTTATCCTGAAACAGTTGCTGTCTCAGATCAGTCCTGATTTTAATTAATAGATATATACGTGCACCTTAACAAGAATTCTGGAAATACACCTGCCAGGACACGAACCTTTAAAAATTAAATTGCACTGCAAAAGGATTAAGGATTAAGGATGAGGTAACCAGTACTATTGGCTGGAAAGGTTAATCATAGAATCATAGAGTTGGAAGAGACCACAAGGGCCATCCAGTCCAACGCCCTGCCAAGCAGGAAACACCATCAAAGCATTCCTGACAGGTGGCTGTCAAGCCTCTGCTTAAAGACCTCCAAAGAAGGAGACTCCACCACACTCCTTGGCAGCAAATTCCACTGTCGAACAGCTCTTACTGTCAGGAAGTTCTTTCTAATGTTTAGGTGGAATCTTCTTTCTTGTAGTTTGAATCCATTGCTCCGTGTCCTCTTCTCAGGAGCAGCAGAAAACAACTTTTCTCCCTCCTCTATATGACATCCTTTTATATATTTGAACATGGCTATCATATCACCCCTTAACCTTCTCTTCTCCAGGCTAAACATACCCAGCTCCCTAAGCCATTCCTCATAAGGCATCGTTTCCAGGCCCTTGACCATTTTGGTTGCCCTCCTCTGGACACGTTCCAGCTTGGAATGATCTTGGATGGTTAAGGAATAATGATCTTGGATGCAGTTTGTAATGATTCAATGGAGCACCCACTAATTGTTTACTCCAGTTGTGCATAACTGATACTATTTTGTAGGCAGCAGGAGATAATTTTGTGCATGGCAACATTACACATATTGTTGTAATTACATAAGCCTGACGTGTAAAGTTTCTACACATAATTCAACACTTGCATACTTCAGCTTCTATTGACAATATTTTCAGATGGTGAAACACCAGACACTTTGTTAACAAAATATTCTAAATTGTTTCTAAATCTGCAAGATGCCTCATCATGCACATCAATGAACATTTGATTTAGATTATACAGTGTGCCAAAATGGTAAAAAATCAAATGTAGCTCATTCCAACATTCAAGACAATAAAATTCTGTTTGTTCTGAAACAAAATCGTTGGCTTATTTTTTAATTGCAAGATCATTGCTTATGGAGAACTATAGTCTGTCTCTGTATGTGCTATCATCAGCTCTTGCTAATAGATTGCAGGTGGAATGGGGAGTTGTACACTTTATTGGATTTAGAAAATCCTGTTGGCACCCTTGCCTATGCTTGTCAAATGTTGAGGACATCAACCACCTACCGGTACCACCTCCGTGAGTATACAATCTCTGGACCTTAATAAAGGCCCAAGCAGAGGACGCCAAGGAAAAAAGACGAGAAGAAAACAAAGAAGAGAGATGACAACACAAAAGAAAAAGAGAAAAGGAGAAAGAGAAGCAGGAATACGAAGAGAGAGAGAGAAAAGAAAAAGAAACAATAAAGAAATATAAAAGGACCTCTGATTTTCCATCTGCTAGTTACATAAAAAAAGGAGGGGGAATATTTCTAACATTCAGTCCATGGTAATATCCATCTTCTCCATTTTCTGTTAAACAATATTTCTTTTACGTAAATGTGTCTCAAATTCATTCCCACTCAAGTCCAAGAGGGATTCCCAAATTATTGTTGTTATTATTATTATTGGTAAATGTCAACCGTGCTTTTTGTTTAATATCAACTTTAACTCCATTAATTCCCACCACCATTCCTCCATATTGAGTACTAGTAAAATCTTTTGTCCATTTCCATGTTAAAATCTCTCTACTTTGATCACATGTTGGAATAATATTCCACAATTCTTTTCTTGTTATATATCCTTTAGTTTATGCCCAGTTCCATATATTCAAATTCCATTTCCTTTTGTGCTTCCATTCCCTGTACAGTACTGTTTAACATGGTATTCCGATCTCCTCCTCTAGGACTATCCATTTACGTTTCTTCCATTCTTTTCCCATACATATTAGTAGCATCATTCTATGAATTTGCTCCAAATCGTATGCAGAATACTTTCTCTCTGCTAGAACTGAAGAAAGGCCAGGACGGAAGTTTTTCCAAAGCTTTTCTCTCCATCAACATCATCAATACGATTAATGCCAGATCCAGATGACCATTTATGGTTTTATCTTCCCCTTCTCCTCCAAGCCTTTGTATGAAAGGCATTTCCATTTCACCATCTGCTTTCTCCAATTTTGCTGTTTCATCATTCAGTCCTGCCAGGTTTTCATCAATTTTGTCTGAAGCCTCTAAGTAATCTCCAGTTCCATATTCCATTTCATCTCTCTCTGATTCATTTTCTTTCCCCATTTCATCAAACATTAATCCAATCATTTTTAGTTGTTCAGCCATCAACTATTGAACAATACCAACAGTCACTGTAAGATCCAAAGGTACATTTGCCACACTGGATGCAGACAAATAAATATCTCTAAGCTGTATTTTTTCTTGTCCCAAAAAGGTTTAAGAAAGAGAGGGTGCAGACCTTATACTCACAATGGGTTCTTACGTCGTGTTTGGGTGAGATGTTGGTTCCTCAGCTCACCACCTTGTTTTAGCCCCTGACTAAGCCCCCAGGCGCAGACAGCAGAAAACGGCTTTGATCGGAGCATTTGAGGTTTTTATCTCAGAGTGCTTTGATAATCAGACATTCAGTCTGATTACCATCAATCACATAATTGGCCAGGACCTACCCAATTAATTTCACCTTATGCTTCTCCTCCAACTGTCCCATCCCCTGCCATTTCTCCTTACTCTGGTCATGTTAACTATGTTGGACTACAACTCCCATCATCCCTAGCTACCAGGACCAGTGGTCAGAGATTGTAGGCATTGTAGTCTAACAACATCTGGGGACCCAGGTTTAAGAAAGGCTGAACTAGCTCCATGGTTGTTGATTCATCACTATCTGACAAGAACTGTGTAACTCTACAAAGCCTTTGGTCTAGGATACCCAGGGCCAGCCCAAGACAATTTGGCACCTGAGGCGAACCTCAAAATGGTGCCCTCCTGCCAGGGAAGAAGGTATGAGTGAACATCTGCATCAGAAACGAAGGAGGAATAAAGCTCTACACTGGGAACAAGGGTGGAAGGAGACTGTCACGGCTAAAAATTGGCTGCTGTTTCTTTAATACTAAAAGAAGAAAGTCAGCATGAGTCAGCAGCCTACGATGACTCATGCTATTACCCACCTAATTGTATCTGTGTATATAAAGTGGTTAAATGTTGGGTTGGATGTTGTTGGGTTGGTTGGTTGGTGGGAGCTGGTAGTGTTGGTGTGTGTAATAGCTGCTACTCATGTTTGCAGACAAAGACTCTTTTAAGAATAAAAGCAGTACTCTGAAAAGATACTCTGCTCAAAGACTCCTTTGTGCCAGTGAGGGTTCGAGGAACAGGTGAAGGAGTAAAAAAGGAGATCAGAACCTTTATTAAAACAGCACTGATAGAGACCAGTAGTGGCTCCTATTTGCCAAGTGGTGGAACTGGATGGGAGCGGCATCAGGAGCCACGCTGTAGCCATTGTGGCTCCTGATGCCTGAGGAAGTTGCCTCCCCTTTCCTCATGGGTGGGCCGGCCCTGAGGACAGCTATCCTAATTGGCCTACTCCTAGGATGTGTGCATGTGTACATGCCACTGCTTGTTTTGTTTGCAATGCAATTTTTAAATTTGGTTTTTAAGCAGCTGTATTAGTTAATCGTGAGGTTTTTTAAATTTTAATTACGGTTATCTTATTTTCCGATATAATTTTGTAACAGATTGTAAGGCACTTTTGTCTGAAAGTTCTCAAAAAGCAACTTAGAAATGTGAATATTAATATAAAAACCAAACAAACCTGTGTGTGTACTGTGCTTCTTCAGACACACACAGACACACACACACAGACACTCCATACCACAGGTTGTGGCTCACATTATCAAGCACTCTCACTTATAAAATTTAATAAGAGGACAGAAACATATATAGCACTTTCAAGTGTCCAAAGCACTTCACATTCATGTCACAGCAGTGTGATCTTTACAGGAACCTTTTAGTACAGCGCATGATGATCCCTCTGTCCACACTGCACGGCTTTTATAAAAATCTGCTCAGTTTCAGTTGTGCAGCAGCCACAGATGCATCAAATCTCAGCATAATAATATGAAATATGCATGACCTGCATGCAGCCACGTTGCTCTTCCTTTCGTGCAAGTGGCAAAGCAAGCCAGGAAACCTCAGTAACCATAACTTCCTGTTATGTCTGAACCAGAAACTGTGGTTAATGTCTTCTAAACAAGCGAAGATTGAGAGGCAAACTTTAAACCATGGTTTCATACTTTGGGCTTGTTTGAAAGCTATTCATCATTGTTCCCCAATTCCGATGCGGCAGGAAGTTAACTGCAGCTCCCAGCCTTGTTTGCAGAATGTGAGAGCCTGTAGTCACGCATATCATGGCCTATTACCTACTTATTTAACCATGATTTAATTGTTCAAATGCAGCTAGCCTTGCACAATGCAATGCTATGCACATCTAATAAGAAGTATGAATTCAGTGGTATTAAACACACTCTATACAAATAATTCCTCCACGACACTGGAAGCTACGGCCCAGGATAGCTGGTAGGGTGATGGACAGGGCAGAGGGCAAGGCAGCCAACATCCTGCTGAGCTAAGGGTAAAGGTAAAGGGACCCCTGACAGTTAAGTCCAATCGCGAACAACTCTGGGGTTGCGGTGCTCATCTCACTTTACAGGCCAAGGGAGCCGGCGTTTGTCCGCTTCCGCAGACAGTTTTTTCCGGGTCATGTGGCCAGCATGACTAAGCCGCTTCTGGTGGAACCAGAGCAGCGCATGGAAACGCCGTTTACCTTCTCGCCAGAGCAGCACCTATTTATCTACTTGCACTGGCATGCTTTTGAACTGCTAGGTTGGCAGAAGTTGGGACCGAGCAACGGGAGCTCACCCCGTCACAGGGATTCGAACTGCTGACCTTTCGATCGGTAAGCCCAAGCGGCACAGTGGTTTAACCCACAGCGCCACCCGCGTCCCTCTCTGAGCTAAGCGTAGGCAAAGCCAAAGGTCACAAGAGGCAAAGCATATAAGGCCTGGTCATCCCATTTCTGGAGGTGTCACAGCAAATGCTCCAAACACGTAAACAAGCATACCTCACTAGCATCAGGGAGCAGGTCCACTCTTCCTGATAGAGGTCTGGGTAGACACGGTCTCTGAGAAGTTGTGCAATATTCCCTCAGACACCAAGAAAATAATATTACGACTTGAAGCCTTACCTTGAAAGAAGCTTTTGACTCGAAGGTAACTGACGCTGAGACGCAAGACAGAGAGTTTGTCCAATTTAGCTATTATGTCTGGTGGGAAAGGCAGGAGACTGGCCAGGTGATCTAACTCAGCATTCAAGCGATCTCTGTGTCTCTTTGAAGGATTAGACTTCCCATTCCCATGCACGGGCCTCCTGTTCGTGGAAAAAATGTGCTATAAAAAACGCACTGTCTTAAGCTCACCGGCAATGACAGTTGCCAGTATCCGTGCTCTAATACCGAAACAGAAGAAAATGATGGCATCCTCTATTAAACTAGATATCAGGACTGGTCAACCCAGCAAAACTGTCAGATAAGAACTAAGTAGGACGCGGGTGGTGCTGTGGGTTAAACCACAGAGCCTAGGACTTGATGATCAGAAGGTCGGCAGTTCGAATCCCCGCGACGGGGTGAGCTCCCGTTGCTCGGTCCCTGCTCCTGCCAACCTAGCAGTTTGAAAACACATCAAAGTGCAAGTAGATAAATAGGTACCACTCCAGCAGGAAGGTAAACAGCGTTTTCGTGCGCTGCTGTGGTGGAGCTGTGGGTTAAACCTCAGAGCCTAGGGCTTGCCGATCAGAATTTTGGCCTTGCCAGACTACACAAAAAGCTTCAAAATCCAGCCCAGAATTTCAAAACTAAATATACTGATCTCTTCAAAACTTCATGGGCTTAAATAAGATAGGTCACATGATGTGCTTACTTTACATTTTAAAGTTAAGTTACAAAATTTAATTTTTTAAAAAGTGATTTTAAAAAATGATTAAAGATTTCCAAAAATTGTATTGATTATTTAATATTTCTAAGAACTACCCGCAAATTTTCATCTTGGGATCTCAATAAGATCACATTCAAAAAAATATTTTGAATATACATGTCTGCCTTCTTGGAGTAAAATATAACAGAATAAACAAGACATCAAACTACAGTATCAGTTATTTCAGGCATTTCATTAGAAAGTTATTCAATTAAAAGCAGTAGTAGTAGTAGTAGTAGTAGTAGTAATAAATAATAACAATAATAAATTATTATTATTATTATTATTATTATTATTATTAATACCCCGCCCATCTGGCTGGGTTTCCCCAGCCACTCTGGGCGGCTCCCAACAGAATATTAAAACAGAATAAAACATCAAACGTTAAAAACTTCCCTATCTGAAAAGCTAGTCAGGCTTTTCTTTTTAAAATGTGTCCCAAAGCAGAGTGATAGCTTGCTGTTGCATGATAGAATTAACACTTTGAAAGAATTCATGTTAGTACTTCATTTCATGAAGTCTGAAGATGATCCAGTAACTTGTATTGAGTGTTGCTGTATGAGGGAACCCAAAGCGTCTGGATCTTCTCCTCAACAGCGCTGAGGTAAATGATGTGGAGCATAATAACTTGTGAGTTTAGACAACCACTATTCTATTCTTACCTACACTCTGACACATAAAATAATCTTACAATGAAGAACCCCTTGGGTTAATAAAAGATATCTCTTTGCAGAATTCAGACCCGCACTGCAAAAGCTTTGTTAGTGGTTGAAGCATAGATTGAATTCTTTAAAAACTGAGTTAGCCTCAAAATCCTTATACATTTTAAAGATAATGATTGGGAAATACTTGTGTTGAATGAACAAGAAGAAAAGTATGGAGAATACTGTCTTAGACTACACTCTTACACCAATTTAAAGTCTGGCGTGTACCTTTAATATACAGGACACTAAGAGAAATTGTTCTCTTCGTGGGGCATTTTCTCTGCTTGTTCTTCACATCACCACAACTTCGATTAATTACTGTTTGATGGAGCAGGGAGTGTGTGTGTTTACCCTACGACCGTAGCTAGAAACAAATTAGGAACTGCTTAGCAGGCACAGGCAAACTCCGGCCCTCCAGATATTTGGGACTACAATTCCCATCATCCCTGACCACTGGTCCTGTTAGCTAGGGATGATGGGAATTGTAGTCCCAAACATCTGGAGGGCCGAAGTTTGCTATGCCTGGCTTAAGGACTCCAATTAGTGTGAAGTTGGTTTGAGAAACAACACATCAAATGGTAGTATTTTGTAAAAAAGTACATATGCATTTTGATTAAGTCATATGAACAGAAATTGAAAACTCAGCATTGGAAACACAGTGAGTGCAAAGCAAATCGGAATGTGAACACAGCCTGTGTCGTCTGCAATCAAGCAGTGATTTTTATTTTATTTTATTTTACTATTTTATTTATTGCATTTATATCCCACACTTTTCTCCATGGAGCTCAAGGTGGCTTAGATCAGGGGTAGGCAAGGTTTACCTCGCCTGTGCCGGTTCAATCCCGCGGAGATCACTCCATGGGCTGGATTTTCGGTTCTGCGGAAGCGAGTCCCTGCTCCATGCTGTGCTGGTTTAGCGGCGCAGGGACTCGCCAAGTGGGCAGCTTGGTTCAGGGGCGGCTCGTGGGCCGTTGAAATGACCCCCATGGGCCGCTTGTGGCCCATGAGCCACAGGTTGCCGACCCCTGGCTTAGATGGTTCTCCCGCTGCTCATTTTATTTCCACAACAGCCCTGTGAGGTAGGTTAGGCTAAGAGGCAGTCACTGACTCAAGGTCACCCAGCGAGCTTCATGGTCAAGTGGAGATTCGAACCCTGGTCTCCCAAGCTGTAGTCCCGACACTGCAACCACTGCACCACACGGGTGCTTATTTATTTTATTACAGGTGCATGGACAGAACAAGGTTCACTGGAAATACAGGCCATGAGCGGAGGCTTAGACCTTCTTCCCACCATGACGTCCATGAAAATGGATGCCACTTCGCTGTGCTGCAGCAATACTGATGCCAATGGGATCTTTCTTCTAAGCCTCACTGCAGCCCATGCAGGGTGTGTTTGCTCCTTGCAGCTGCAGTGTGGAGATGGGTTAAACCAGGGGTAGGCAACCTAAGGCCCAGGGGCCGGATGTGGCCCAATCACCTTCTCAATCTGGCCTGCGGACAGTCCGGGAATCAGCGTGTTTTTACATGAGCAGAATGTGTCCTTTTATTTAAAATGCATCTCTGGGTTATTTGTGGGGCATAGGAATTGGTTCTTATTTTTTCCCAAAATATAGTCCGGCCCACCACATGGTCTGAGGGACGGTGGACTGGCCCATGGCTGAAAAAAGTTGCTGACCCCTGGGTTAAACTCCCTTCCCCACACGCTGCATTCCCAATGAATGTTGCTCCCCCAGGCCTACAAATAAAGAAAAACCACAAAGAGATTAAAAGGAACTCGATTGGTGATACCCTGTGTAATATGGCTCTGTCATGACCCTGCCCGAAGGATCTTGGTGAGGTGCACAGAATTTTGTCCACCCCTCAGAGAACTTCAGAGTTGAAGGAATTGCAGTTAAATTTGCTTAAGTGTAATGATAACACACACAAGGAGAGCACGGAGCATGGCTTAGGTTTGTGCTGCTGCACTGCCACTTTGAACAGATACATACTCCATCAGGCTGGGACAACATTGTCCCAGTTCAGATCAGGATAGCTCAGTCAGGAGAGTATGAGACTCTTAATCTCAGAGTTGTGGGTTCGAGCCCCGCATTGGGCGAAAGATTCTTGCATTGCAGGGGTTTGGACTAGATCATCCGTGTGGACCCTTCCAACTCTCTACAATTCTGTGATTTTATGGAAGAGGGGCCTATCTGGGCCACAAATATGTCTAAATATTTGGGCCCTTCGTTGTTTCTCGACAGAACTCGCCGGGTTCTTATGAGAGACAGCGGGGAAGAAAGCAAGCTGGGCTTGTTGGAGAAAGGGAGCAATATGAATGGGTTAAATAAAATAAATAAAGGCAAGGCCTATGCCAAAGGCTTATTGTGAGAATAAAATAGAGTAAATTGACTAGATGGGATAAATACTTAACTGTTTCTGGATGGGTTTCCGTCTCTTCCTCCCAGCATACAGGCATTCTCCTGGTGGAATCATTGTCCTAGCATGGAATATGAAAACATATCCGTTTACATTCAGTTAAACCAATGCTCTTCCTAAGATATGCAATTATAAAGAAGCAAATTGCTAATTAAGTTGCTAACTGGTGTTAGCCGGTTTCCTAATTTAATACTGTACATAACATTCATATCAAATATTTATCCTGTATAGAATGGGGTTGTTTTTTTTTTATAAAGCATAAAGTTTTGCGCTCAGTATCATCCAAAATCTGAGAACATTCTATTAAAGGTCTAACAGTCTATATTTCCATGTGTTATTTCCAAAGTTCCCCTCTTCTTCTAGCACAGAAAGAAACCACATGTTTGGTAAGTTAAAAATGGTTAAAAAAGGAGACACCCAGAGAGCAGGAAACTGTTGGGAGGAAAATGGGGTCAGATTGGGTCAATCACATTTCAAAACGTGTTTTTGTTTTTTGGGGTGCTAATGGGTTGTTGTTTTCATTTTTATTAGGTATATTGTGGTTTTATATCTTGATTTTATTCTGTGAACTGCCCTGAGACCCCCGGTAAAGGGACCCCTGACTGTTAGGTCCAGTTGTGGACGACTCTGGGGTTGCGGCGCTCATCTCGCATTATTGGCCGAGGGAGCCGGCGTACAGCTTCCGGGTCATGTGGCCAGCATGACTAAGCCGCTTCTGGCAAACCAGAGCAGCGCACGGAAACGCTGTTTACCTTCCCGCCAGAGTGGTACCTATTTATCTACTTGCACTTTGACGTGCCTTCGAACTGCTAGGGTGGCAGGAGCTGGGACCGAGCAACGGGAGCTCACCCCGTCGCGGGGATTCGAACCGTCGACCTTCTGATCGGCAAGCCCTAGGCTCTGTGGTTTAACCCACAGCGCCACCCGCGTCCCCCCCCGGGTATAGGGTGGTATATAAATTCAATAAACAACAACAACGCCTCCTCCTATGGATGTACAACCATTCTCCACTGCCTCCAAGGTAAGCTGCATCCCTCCCCAGAATGTGGAAGAAGCTCTTTTTGTTCTGAGACGGGGACTTCAGAGCCACTGAGGTACAGCACCACTGGATGGTTGCTGCTGCAGGGACTTCCTGGCTTGGCCAGCGGCGGAACATATGCCCACGCTGCCCAGGGCGGGCGCGCTCCCAAGGGGGGCAGGACATGGAGGGTGCCCTCCCAGGCGCGAGATGTGGGATGTAAACACTAGAGCAGTCAAGTACAACAATGCTAGAGCAGACAATGGAGATTGCCTCAGTCCTCCAGCCACAACTTCCTGGTCACATGGATTGAGGCAATTTCCTCTTGCAACTAGATGTGGGAGTGGCTTCACCTGGGAAGGTATGAACAAAGAACCTCACAGGTCAGCGGCCATTCCATTCCTTTCTACTCTCTCACTCGAACTGTGAGGAGGATGCTCAGTTGGCTTCCAGCCAACTGGGGCCTAGCTGACTTCTCTCCCACATGGGGAGATTCCAATTGTAAATATCTTTACTAAGAATAAGCCTGCCTTCTTTGGGATTTGTCTTGAGCTGGATACATGTGAGTAAACATTTTATATCTTTTTATAGAAGACGTGTGTTGTGTCTTATTTGAAGAGGGACAAAGGGGAAATATAGTGACAAACCAGGAAACTAGATTAAGTTGATTCTAGCGAATCAAAGCAACTTCCGCTGTGTGTATTTTAAAAGGGAATGTTACTCTGCTAGTTGAACTTGTTAGCACAAGTTAGGATGAGATATATTAAATTATAAATCTCCATCCACGTTCCAAAACATTCCCACAAAGGGTTATGTATGCCCAGAGCTACGTATTTTGTGTATTTTTGAAGGATTGCGTTGGATTGCATTTTTGAGTTGAGTAGGATTTTTCTGAGAGCATTTCCTGGTCAGACCGCATGGTCTTTTGTCCTATTGTCTAGAGAAAGGGGATTAAGCTACCCCTCCCCTCCCTCAGAGCTCACAAAAGACCCAAAGGCAGTGAAGATTTATTTTGAGGCTTTTGCTTTTTGCATTTTGAGAATTTTGAGATTTTGATTTTAAATTTTTACAAATTTTTGAATTTTGAAATTTTTCCAAATTTTGGATTTTAAGATGGCTAGTGCCAGTTTTTATAGTGAAGCAAAGCCAGGCTTAATGCTGCTAGATGAGGACAATTTTGTGCACTGGAAAACGCGCTTAATAGCATATTTAGAAGCAAGGGATGTTTTGGATGCGATTGAGAAATCAAAGCCCGAAGGTACAGATGATGAAGCCAAGGTTAAAGTCTGGAAAAGGCAGAACAGCGAGGCCAAGCACATAATTTTGAGTGGACTTCGCAATAAGCATCTATCATTAATAAATAGCAAAGATGATGCATCTCAGATCCTAAAAGATATTGAGCGCATGTATGGAGAATCTACAAAGAACTCCTACAGAACATTGATGGGCAAATTAACTAGACTGAGAATGAATTCAAAAGAAGAATTCACAGAGCATATTGATAAATTCACAGAAATTATTCAAAAGCTTGAACTTACTCCACAATCTTTTGATGAAGTAACAAAGGTATCATTTCTGTTAGCCTCATTAGGGCCACATTTTGATGCATTTGTCAGTTTGATGGATCATAAAGAGAATCTAACTTTTAAGGAACTGACTAGTGAATTAAGAGAGGAATGCAGAAAGAGATCTGATTCCCCAGAAAGGAGCACTAGAAATAAAGGCAGCAATTATGTTTTTAAACAGCCTGCACAGTCCAGAGATGGACACAAGAAGGTCACATGTCACAATTGTAATAAAATCGGCCATATAGCCAGAAATTGTAGAGCGCCTAAAGCTAAAGAGAAAGATTCCCAAGCCTTTCAGCGTAAAGGAGAAAGAAAAGGGAAATTTGAGTGCAACTTGCTGTTGCAAGAAAGGAGTTTAGCTGTCCAGAGCCAAGAAAACACACGCAATAAGTGGTTATTAGATTCTGGAGCCAGCAGCCACTATTGTTTTGAAAAAGACTGTTTTAATGAATTAAATGATAAAGAGACTGAAATTGAGGTTGCAGATGGAAATGTTTTAAAGTCCAAAGGTGAAGGTTCAATGCATTTGGAATTCAATGTAAACAATGAATCTTTTAGGACCAGAATGTCCAATGTTGTGTATGTACCAGAACTGAGCTGCAATTTACTCAGTGTCTCTACTTTGGACAAGAAAGGTTTCAAGATCACATTTGAGAATGGACAGTGCTGTGTAACTAAAGATGGTGAAGTGTACATTGAAGCAAAATTAATAAATGGTGTTTATGAGGTTAATCTTTCAGAGAACCAGTCTGCAAAAGTGGCACGCTCCAGCCAGAAGGATGACGCAGATTTGACGCTGTGGCATAGAAGACTTGCACACAGAGACACCACCATCATTAAGAGTCTACAGGGAAGTGATCTTGTCACAGGTTTGCAGGTAAAAGGAAGCAGCAACCAAGCTCCAACAAAATGCATAACTTGTGTTACTGAAAAGGCAGTAAAACCTTCTTTTACACGTTGCACAGAACAAAGGAGTACTAAAGTTCTGGATATCGTGCATTCAGATTTGTGTGGGCCACTCAGTGTTCCATCACTTGGACACAACAAATATATTTTGATTTTTCTTGATGATTTTTCGAGATATTGTGTGGCATATTTCATCAAAGATAAAAGTGAGACAGTAGAAATGTTCAAGAATTACATTGCCATGGTTAGGAACAAGTTCCAAAGAGCTCCAGGTGTCTTAATGTCTGACAATGGAGGAGAATACTGCTCACATGAGATGAAAGCCCTTATGGCAAAGGAAGGAATTACACATGTAACCACAGTTCCTTACACGCCACAACGGAATTCCATAGCTGAAAGGAAGTTCAGATCCATTATGGAAATGACAAGGTGTATGCTTAAGGAAGCGTCCCTGCCTAGGAAGATGTGGGGAGATGCTGCTTACACGGCTGTCTATCTCCAGAACAGGTTGCCAACAAAGGCAACACAGCGCACACCATTTGAACTTTGGCATGGAAAGGTGCCTAGTCTGTCGCACATACGTGTATTTGGCAGTGTGTGTTACTACCACGTGCCCAAGGAACAGAGGCACAAGCTTGACTCCAGAGCACAAGCAGGTATCTTTGTGGGATATGCTGCTGGAGGCAAAGGATACAAAGTAATGGACTTACAGACAGGCAAAGTGAGTGCATACCATGCAATTTATTTTGATGAACACGCAAAAGCAGACACAAAGAACACTGTTATTGGCTGCTCAAAGGAGTCAGAATGGACTCAAGAACTCATAAACTTTCCTTCTGAAACCCCACGTGATACTAATCTGCCTTCTAGTGTCATAGCACCCCCTACAGGCGACGCACCAGAAGACGCAGATGACCAGACCCCTGGCGGCTCCAGAGACGAAGAGGAGGACTCAGATGAGGACATGCCACCGTTGGAAGGGAGTGAGGAAGCTGATGCGGTTCAGGAACCAGAACCAGAGGTCAGACGCTCATCCAGAACCAACAGAGGTGTCCCACCAGCAAGACTGTCCTACCTTGCAGGGTCGGTGTCTCCACAGGAACCTTCCACATGGGAAGAGATTCTGAAGATGCCATCTGCGCAAGCCAGTCTCTGGAAGAAGGCCGCTCAGGAGGAGATGGATGCACTGCATCAGAACCAGACGTGGACCCTGACAGAGCTCCCTCCTGGTAAGAAGGCCATTGGGTGCAAGTGGGTGTTCAAGGTTAAGAAGGGGTCAGAAGGGGAAGTGGAACGCTACAAAGCAAGGCTAGTAGCACAAGGTTTTTCACAACGTTTTGGTGAAGATTACGACGAAGTTTTCGCACCAACCGTAAGATATAGTACCGTCCGAATGCTTTTGAGCATTGCAGCCTCTAAACAATTGGACGTGAAGCACATTGACATTTGTACTGCGTTTTTACATGGGAGAATTTCAGAAGAAATATATATGAAACAACCTAAAGGTTTCACAAAACCAAATGAGACGCATCTAGTATGTCGACTCCAGAAAGGAATCTATGGGCTTAAACAAGCGGCTAGAGCCTGGAATCAGAAATTGCACAGTATGCTTGTGCAACTTGGGTACAAGCAAGGAAACGCAGATAAGTGCTTGTACACCAAGTCAAGTAATGGACAATATTCATACATATTGGCTTTTGTCGATGATTTGATTATTGCTACTGCAAATAATAGAGACTATACACAAATAGTAAAACACCTCAGCAAGGAGGTACAAGTAAAAGAACTTGGAGATGTCAAGTACTACCTAGGAATTCAAGTGGAAAGAGAAGAAGACGGCTCATTTCTTCTCAGCCAGAAGCAAAAGATTCATGAACTGATTGAGTATTTGCAGATGCAAGACGCACACCCGGTTGCAACGCCCATGGCTACAGACTTCTTGAAGAATCAGCAGGATTCGAAGCTGTTGCCAGATAACAGTCAATATAGGTCGGTAATTGGTAAACTTTTGTATATGGTTACCACATGTAGACCTGACTTAGCTAATGCTGTGGGGATTCTGAGTAGAAAAGTGAATTCTCCCACTGAGCATGATTTAGCGGGGCTGAAAAGGGTGATTAGATACCTGAAAGGTACAATAAATTGTAAATTAAAGTTGCCAGCTGTCAGAGACCCTAAGTTGGTTGGGTACACTGATGCAGATTGGGCCGGGGATAATGCTGACTATAAATCCACAAGTGGTCATGTTTTTATGTTTGGGGATGGACCTGTTGTGTGGGGCAGCTATAAACAGAGTTGTGTAGCTTTGTCTTCAACAGAGTCCGAATATGTTGCTGCTACAGAAGCATGCAGAGAAATTGCCTGGCTTGATGAACTCATCAAAGACTTTGGACTGGTGAGAAGGGAACCTGTCAGCCTGCTAGAGGACAATCAAAGTTGCCTGAAGCTGACGCAGAGTGAAAAGTTCCTAGCCAGAACCAAACACATTGGGGTCAGGTACCACTACATACGCCAGATGGTGCAAGATGGACTTGTGGAACTGTCTTATTGCTGCACCAAAGAGATGACTGCCGACATCTTGACAAAACCCTTGCCAAAAGAGAGTTTCCAGAATCTACGTGTCAAGCTGGGACTCTGGGTGGTTGAATAAAGTTGTTTATGTTTTGTATGTTGTATTTGCCTGAGAAGGGGTTTGTGGGATGTAAACACTAGAGCAGTCAAGTACAACAATGCTAGAGCAGACAATGGAGATTGCCTCAGTCCTCCAGCCACAACTTCCTGGTCACATGGATTGAGGCAATTTCCTCTTGCAACTAGATGTGGGAGTGGCTTCACCTGGGAAGGTATGAACAAAGAACCTCACAGGTCAGCGGCCATTCCATTCCTTTCTACTCTCTCACTCGAACTGTGAGGAGGATGCTCAGTTGGCTTCCAGCCAACTGGGGCCTAGCTGACTTCTCTCCCACATGGGGAGATTCCAATTGTAAATATCTTTACTAAGAATAAGCCTGCCTTCTTTGGGATTTGTCTTGAGCTGGATACATGTGAGTAAACATTTTATATCTTTTTATAGAAGACGTGTGTTGTGTCTTATTTGAAGAGGGACAAAGGGGAAATATAGTGACAAACCAGGAAACTAGATTAAGTTGATTCTAGCGAATCAAAGCAACTTCCGCTGTGTGTATTTTAAAAGGGAATGTTACTCTGCTAGTTGAACTTGTTAGCACAAGTTAGGATGAGATATATTAAATTATAAATCTCCATCCACGTTCCAAAACATTCCCACACGAGATAGCTACTCGGGTGCACGGAGCGGCACCTGCCCTGCAGCCAGGGGCACAGCGAGCCGCCGATGGTGGACATTTGGCGCGCTGCCCGCCCGCGACTCCCAAGCTGCCCCCAGCAGTCAAATCGAAAGGGGAAGGGGGGAATGTCGCTGGCAAAGCGGTGCAGCTCCCCCTTCCCCCGACGTCTCGGGGTAGCCTTGGGAGTCGTGGGTGGCGCACCAAATCTCACCCCCTTCAGCAAAGACACCCGGGGAGATCCGCCCCCACCGCACCCCCTTCCTCCGCCCCTGGGTTCGGCAACAGCAAAGCTGTGTTGGGTTTGTTTGTTGCTACCTGACCATTGTAATCAAGGACTTCTGTGCTGATACCAGTGGAAATAGGATTTATTCCACTAAATCCAGAACATCCAAAGATATTAAAACAGGGCCGGTTGTTTTTTGAGACTGTGTATGTAAAATCCTGGTGGAAATTACAGAGGCTGAAAGCATGGGATGGATATAGCAAGTTGAGGTCAATCCTGGGCTTAACTTGTTTTTTAATTTATATCAGACTTCTAACGATGTGTGGAGCAATGGTCCATTATGTCTTCCCAGTTTGTTTGTTTATGCCAAATCAAACTCCTTAAATGTCTGTTCAGCACTTGACCTTCAGCTTCTGTTATTCTGTCTGGGAAGTACCAGTCATAGAATTGTAGAGTTGGAAGGGAGCACAAGGGTCATCTAGTCCAACCCCCTGCAATGCAGGAATCTTTTGCCCAACATGGGACTCGAACCCATGACCCTGAGATTAAGACTCTCATGTGGCTTGATAATAACACATCATGCTAGGTACCCCCACTTCACATTCTTTTAACATATAATCAGAAACAGGCCCTGCTGAATTTAGTGGGAATTGTTTCCTGGTAAGTATGGGTAGCATTGCAGGACAAGGAGGAAATACAGTGTACGCTTCCTTTGGAAATAAATCAGAAACTCTGGAAACTATAAAAATGAAGCTGTTCCAAGGGGTAGGGGTGGGAGCAGAACCCCCCTACTGTTTAAAAAAGCAACACTAAAAGCATTCTAAATCAAATAAAAGCAAGAAATAGGAGCATATAGAGATACAAGCCCTATTTAGGCACCCTGTTTTTACGTGCAGTGAAAATCCTGTGAAGGAGAATTCTCAATCCAGCAAATCATCTTCTTTGACACTACCCCCCCCCCCCAGCCCTCTATGAGTTGGAGGGCAAATTTCTTAACTGATCAGCCGCTTGGATGTTCCTTCCAGGATCTCGAAATCTAATATAATCAAGGTTCTTAATCTTGTAAGGAAACTCCAGGCAGCTCCCTGTTTTAGGTGGCCTGGGTGATATAACATAATTTCAATACCAATAAGGTTCAATACCAGATGAGCCTACCCAGGGGGACAACTGAGGGTGGCACCCCGGAGGACGATCTTACTAGTCAAGAAATTTAGTGTGAGAAAATAGGTTCCAGCCCTGCGGGAAATTTTCCAGCGCTTCATTTTCCCCTAGAAAACTGTTCATTTCATTAGGAATGATGAACAGATGCCAATCACAAATAAGTATTAAGCAAGTTTTGAAGTGTTTAGCTTTGTCGGCTAAAACAAGTAAAATAAACATGCTAAATTAGATCACTGTCCAAGGCACCAGAAAATTTTCTGATGCAAACTGAAAATTTCTCAGGGCAAATTACCCTAATTTGTCATCCTTGACAATGACAAGGCTTGAATTATTAGTAGTATTTCAGCACCTGCACACTGGGTCACTATCGTCATCAAGCTATGCACTACGGCCCCAAGATCTCATTCTTGGTCAGTCATCACCAGTTCACAGCCTGGTGACATTGAATTCTGACCAACTGTAGCTTTTACCACTGAAATTACAGATTCAGGAAATGTGAAAGCCTCTTTAAGCATAATGGTTGTGAAACTAACCTAACTATGCCACACCATCAAGAAGTGTTGGGTGGGGAGGCATCACAATTGAAAATTATATTGTTTTTGTATTTTAGCATTTTTTATATTGTGCACACTCCTTCAAGCACAAAACTTAAGCCTAGTTTCCACGTTATATTTTTGTAAGCTGAGCTCTATACCTACATACGAAGACCAACATATATTTTGACATTTTGAGCAGCCATCCCAATAGTACAGTATTTCATTTTTGAGTGTGTGTGGGTATTTTTGTCCAGAAACATGCCAGAAATCAGGTGCGGCATTTGAGAT
Organism: Darevskia mixta; assembly: GCA_034641385.1. Lineage (NCBI taxonomy): Eukaryota > Metazoa > Chordata > Lepidosauria > Squamata > Lacertidae > Darevskia > Darevskia mixta. The sequence goes on from JAWWNH010000242.1 coordinate 2,128,531, forward strand.
AAAAAATGCACTCACAAATCCAAACACATATAAATATGGAACAGCGTGCCCAAAAATGTAACTCAGAAATTAATCCCTATTCCCATTTTTAAGTGCAAGTATTTCCTCTTTTCTCTGGAAGATTTATGCAACTGCAATCCTGGTGCCGAAAGCCACCGAATAAACATAATTACACAATGACATCACTTGTATCGGACAGTAAAATGAAGAAGCCTTCTGCCCAGCAAAAATGCCGTATCAGTAACTTGTCTGGAAAAACAGTTTGCCTGCCGCTGCTGAACTTCCTCTCTTAAGACACAGCCCCAGAGGAATGTGGAAGATGCTCTTTCTAGGGGAAGGGCCCTGGCTCAGTGGGAGAACATCTGCTTTGTGGGCAGAAGGTCCCAGGTTAGATCCCTGCCATCTCCAGGTAGGGCAGGGAGTGACTCCGGCCTGAAGTCCTGGTGAATCACTGCCAGTTAGTGTAGACAATGCTGAGCAAGATGAACCAAAGTTCTAATCCACTACAGTGCATAGCTGTCAACTTTCGGATTTGAAAATAAGGGATCAGCAGCCTCACCTGTCCCGGGGAGAGACTATGGTTCTCGGGGACAGTCCACGCCGCGGTAATCCCCCCAGGCTACAAATTAATTTACACCAGGCTACACACCATCATCTTTCCCCACCTCAGGGTCTCTTTTCCAGGGAGTCTTCTCTTCTCATGCAATGCTTCAGGATCTGTCCTTCCGGTGAGTAGCCAGGGCCGATGTCCTTCAGAATGGATCGGTTTGATCTTCTTGCAGACCACGGGACTCCAGCACCACAATTCAAAAGCGTCAATTCTTCATGGGGGGATTGATCAGGTTCACTCTTTTGGCTCTCTGGCATCCATGAATGACTTATTATACAAACATGTTGCAGACTTTGCATCCTTTAACACTCTTTTGGAAGGAGTGTATTTGTGGGCTGGGCCAGAGTGGTTGATTTTACATGCAAGCAAAGCACAAACAGTGCTGTTGTCTAAGGACATCCTATTCTCTAACTATTGGTGAGCAACGCAGCCGAGCAACGCAGCTGAGGAGCCTCCCTGGCTGGCAGGGAGGGAGAGGAGCTGCTTCCTTTGAAATCCGGGAAATTTATGGGATATCTAACAATCTGGGATAGCAGCGGGAAACGGCATTGGAATAAGGGAATTTCCCACCAAAAAAGGGAAACAGCGTAAAATTGGCGCTGGAATAAGGGAATTTCCTGCCAAAAAAGGGAAGGTTGACAGCTATGCTACAGTGGTACTATGCTACAGTACCTCAGGTTACAAACACCTCGGGTTACAGACTCCGCTAACCCGGAAGTAGTACCTCGGGTTAAGAACTTTACCTCAGGATGAGAACAGAAATCACGTGCCGGCAGCGCGGTGCCATTAGCTAAAGTGGCACCTCAGGTTAAGAACGGTTTCAGGTTAAGAACAGACCTCCGGAACAAATTAAGTTCGTAACCAGATGTACCACAGTATAAGCTTTCTGTATTTCCTGTCTAAGGTGCACTCTCAAGCAGGCCCAGCAGACCTGCCTTTGCATCACACACAAACTGCATGCCTGGACTGCCATTCCTTTTTGGGTGGGATTCAATCACATACTGACAACTTTAAAAGGTAACGGTACCCCTGACCAGTCGTGGACGACTCTGGGGTTGCGTGCTCATCTTGCTCTACAGGCTGAGGGAGCCGGCGTTTGTCCGCAGACAGCTTCCGGGTCATGTGGCCAGCATGACTTCTGGCGAACCAGAGCAGCGCACGGAAACGCCGTTTACCTTCCTGTCAGAGCAGTACCTATTGATCTACCTGCACTTGACGTGCTTTCGAACTGCTAGGTTGACAGGAGCTGAGACTGAGCAATGGGAGTTCACCCCGTTCTCAGGGATTCGAACCGCCAACCTTCCGGTCGGCAAGCCCTAGGCCACAGCGCCACCCGCGTCCTGACAACTTTAGGATCCACAAATAATGTTGATCGCACAACAGACCTACTTCCCCAAAAGATCAGGTATTTTGTGATAAGGACACCATCAGGGCAGTGCACTAGAAAGTGTAGGGTAACACTCAGTAGAGGCACCATTGTCTAACCTCCCCAGAAACAGACCAGAACTATCAATAAGAAGGTCATCCAGAAAAAAAGTGACTCTTTACATCACACCTCAGAATTTTTACAATGCAGAAGGGTTCCAGGCACAAAGTCAATGTGATTAGGACTCCCTGAAGATTGGATGTTTGGAAACCACAGTAAAAGATGATGGACTATTTTCACTGACAATGTTAATTGGTGACTTCATTTTAATCATATTTCAATTGGAATTTTCTGTAGGATGAGTGTGAACGGCACTGCTGCAAACTTAGTTGTGGCCATCTCATTAGAAGAAATGTTTAAGACAATTTTCAAAAGGCTTACACTATTTACTCAAGAGAAATCTTACACAGCTTCAAAGTTAGCTTAAAATTAGCCCATTGAAGTATATAAGTTCACTGACTTAGCTAACTGCTTAAAAGGTCCGTCAATTGTCAAAGAGCCTGACTCACAGCTAAGTGTACTTGGATTTAATTTAATTCTGTCTGCTAATCAAAGCACTCATATGGAATTATAACTAAAATTATTTTAAATTAATTTATTAGTAAAGTATTTAAGGAATTCGTTCCGGACCCGTGGAAATCAGCAAACTTGGGGAACTCCTATGTGTGGTTCTAAATGAAGACTAAATTCTTGTAGGCTGGAGAGCATTTGTGGGCTGTAGCCCTGGGTCCAGGAAGTAGGTAGACTGTTCTGGAGTGGGTAACACTCCCCCCCAAGGGACTCAGTCTGGGGTGCTCTAAATTCCAAGCTGCCACTGAAGGCTCCTGATGCCTTCATGGGAGAATTGCCTATATATTCACTACAGGCGTTTCATGCTTTGATAACCAGGACCAGCCCAAGACATTTTGGTACCTGAGGCAAACCACCAAATGCTTCCCTCCCCGCCAGGGAAAAAGTGGGTCTACGTCAGGAACAAGTGGAGGGGGGCAAATTATCTACACTGGGAACAAGGGTGGGAGGAGACCAGCAGCGCCTCTATTGGCCAAGAGGTGGCACTGGATGGGCACAGTGTAAACCATGGGTAGGCAAACTAAGGCCCGGGGGGGGGGGGCTGGATCCGGCCCAATCGCCTTCTAAATCCGGCCCGCGGACTGTCCAGGAATCAGCATGTTTTTACATGAGTAGAATGTGTCCTTTTATTTAAAATACATCTCTGGGTTATTTGTGGGGCCTGCCTGGTGTTTTTATATGTGTGCTTTTATTTAAAATGCATCTCTGGGTTATTTGTGGGGCATAGGAATTCGTTCATTTTTTCTTCAAAATATAGTCTGGCTCCCCACAAGGTCTGAGGGACAGTGGACCGACCCCCTGCTGAAAAAATTTGCTGACCCCTGGTGTAAATAAACAAGCAAAACTTAACTGGATTATGTAAATATAACTGCAATTCTGTGCTCAGGCAGAGCCATAGCTATGGCTGCAAGGTGGGGTGGGGGTGGGGGTGTAGCCAGGCTTTTTGTCATGGGTGAAGCTTCCAGAGGGGTGCCATTGAGGCTCCCAGCCTGTGCGTGTGTGCACAAATGTGCAAGGGGGGGGTGCCAAACTGGGTCTGCGACCCGGGTGGTTTCACCCCTGGCTCAGATACTGTGGGATCTACTTCTGAGTAAATATGGAGAACATTTACCTGGCTAGCATCCTGAGTTCCACATAAATAGTTTTGTCTTATTTTGAAGCGGAAGGAACTTAGAATCAGAATGCAACACTCTTTATTTGCACTAACAACCTTTTACTAGCTTAAACCCTGCTCTTGAAAGTCACCTACTCAGGCTATTGCACCATTTTTTATAAAGTTGTGCAAATAGCAGGGAGCATCCTATAAAGACATTTTCTCTTCTCTCAATCTTTTCAGGCCATGACCCTGAACAATAATCTGTAAGGGTTTTTACATACTCACTAGACTAGAGCGAAAGAGAGAGCACACATCAAGGAGAGTAAAAAAAGCGGTAAAAAAGACAATGTGACACATAAGCAAAGAATCATAGCTGCTAAGTATTAATTTCTAAAATGAGAGATGTTTTGCAGTTTAGAAGCCTTGTTCCGAAGCTCAGATGTGTCAGTTACACAGTGGGGAAAGAAAGGCACTTTGTATATACTGTACTCGGAGTCTCTCTTACTCTACGTGTTCCCAAACTAGCATTAAAAGCAGGTTCCAAATAAGTATAAACTTTACCAATATAAATATGTTTCAAAACAAATATTACTACTGTGTCTCGCACTATCCACGTTTACCCAGAAACAATCCGATTTAAATAAATAAGACGGGGAAATAAGTCCTATTTTATAATTTGAAATTCCAGTTAACAAATATTTTTAGTTTGTTGGAGGAGGCAAAGGTTTTTGAAGGGTGAACTCTACTGCAACTCAAATCCTGCTAGCAGCAGATCGGGTTGCCAGATAAGAGACCCAGGAAGGATCCTGCACCTCGGAGAACTGCGCAGAAAGGAGTCCTCCGCCACTTCTATCCGTTTGCCATCACTACAGCAGCATTGTGGTGGGAAAAGTTGCTGCACCAGCCACTCACTCTACCCTACTAAAGGTTCATCAGTCCTACTAAGATCGGAGGAACTTGCTCCCAGGTAATAAGTGCGCATAAATAACTCTTGGGAAAAGTTGCCCATTCAGCAACAGGGACACAGGAGCTCTTCTCAGCAAACGTCTACAGCAAACAGCAATGGGTGGAGGGCAAAGCGCCCACTGAGTCCACTCCTATGGAAGCCTGCGTTTGCTTTCTATCGTCCAGAGACACCTGTCCAAGAAAGTACTGTAGCCTTCAAAAAAACCACACACACAAAAACCCGCTCCTGGTTAGCAAACGATCTGCGTTTTTTTAAGCAGCCAACAGAAAGCTGTTGCAAAGCCAACAACTGGAGGGAGACGCACGCGCGCATGTTTCCCCCTTGAGCGCGGTGCAGCCCCCCCCCCGCCTGGCCTCTTGCCCCCTTGGGAATATCCCGCAGGGGATTCCTCGTCCCCTCTGGAAATCCTTCAAGCTCCTTGGAGACTCACCGCACTTGGCAGCCCTGGCGATGCCCGTCTCCGCTCCGCGCGCTCCGAGCCTGGAGCCGGAGCTTTCGCCGCCGCCGCCGCTTCCCCTGCTGTAGCGCCTGGCGGGGCCGGCGTGCAGGAGCGTGAGGGCAAGCGGAGCCTCCCTGCGATCAGCGCGGCTGCTTCGCACGCGATGTTGTCCCTCCCGCTGCTGCTGCTGCGACGCGCAGGCGGCATCGGAGGGCGCGCAAGAGCCGGACTCCGCCGCCCGAGGCGCTGGGAAGCGCGAGGCGCGCGCAGAGCCGCCGAGGCCGCTGCCTTCTGCCCGGGCACAGCTCGGCCACGGGACTGGTGGTCCGTCCGGCTCGGGATCGAGACCCTCTAGGGCAGCAGCACATCCCGATGGAGAGCTTGGTCTCGTCCGCTCCGGCAGCGGCTTCCCGGGATTTCAGGCGGGGAACATTCCCGAGCCCTTTTCCTGGAGATGAAGCGGGGACCTTTCTGCCTGCAAGCGAAACTGCCCGCCCTGCGCCACCCCACCGGGAGCAACGGGCACTCTTTATTTATTCCGCCATACACACAGCCATGGAAAGGGCTTTAATCATGCAGGGAACTTATTTTGGAACCGATTAATCATTCAAAATATTTTATCACTAACATTATTATTTATTAAATTAGGTTGGACGGCGCCTTGTATACCTCCTTCTGACAACTCCTGCAGCCAAGCTGGTGCCAAAGTCCGGGACAGCCCAGGACCTCCATACACACTGCCCAAACTTGTGTCCCAAGGAGGTCGCTTCAGTGCTTGCTAAGGCAGCAAGAACAATGCAGAAACTAGCAGTTGCAGGTTACTGGTCTCTGCAGCCACAGCTGGTGCTGTGATTCTCCTGTGGTTTGACTTCACCGCCAAAGGTGCGCTCCATTGTCTCTGTAGACAGATGGATACCATTACCAACAACAACAACTGTTATTTTATCTTGCCCAAGGCAACCCTAAGTGACTTGTTGTTTAGTCGTTTAGTCGTGTCCAACTCTTCGTGACCCCATGGACCAGAGCACGCCAGGCTCTGACAACCATCCAACTCCCCCATTAAGAACAAAGCGGGTGGAAATAATTAACAACATCCTGCCCTCTTCTAAAAGGCCACAGATAGTTAAAGCACAAAGACCTGGTTATACAGGAGTTTTTGTCAGGCCCTAAAAGAAATATAATGAGGGCAGGCCTCCCTAGGGAGAGTATTCCATAAGCAGGGAGCCACCACAGAAAATGCCCTGTTCTCATGTTGCAATCTTCTGGACCTCCCATGGAGGGGGCACACCATTCAGTTAAAGAATGAAAGGTTGGGGCAGTGAAGGACAGAGCCGAAAGTTGATTAACAGTTGCAGTGCTCACCAGTGAACTTCCCTGTTCCAAGAGAGCTCCATCAAAGAGAGCTAAACAAGTCTGATAAAGTCTGCTTCCGGATGGCAGGGGCACCTGGAGAAGTCAGTTGGGCTGTCCTGAGTAAAGCAACAGGTCCCCAACCATGACTGAAAAAGGAAGAGGGGGGGGAAGGAAAAAATTCCCAGTGAGGAACCTTAAGTGACAGCAGGAAATGAAGTGGCCCATGAGTTTGTGCATGCCAAGGGAAGCAAGCTCTGGGGGAAACGCCAGCAGAGAACTGAAACCTTGGTCAGGATCCATGTTGAGATCAGTTGTAAGAAGAGTTGCTCAGCGTAGAATCATAGAAGTTGGAAGGGACCTCAAGGGTCACCGAGTCCAGCCCCATAATATGCTGGAATCTCAAGCTAAATCATACATGACAGATGGCCATCCGATCTCTGCTTCAAAACCTTCTTCAACCTACTCATGAAGCCCCTTGTCTCTCAATTCCACCTCTGCCATCTCCAGTTGCCCCTGGATTTATGTCTGATCATAAATCCATTCATTTCTTCCGGCATCACAGGAGCATCCTTTGTAAGGATGTCCACTCCAACTCACCATCCACAACTGTCCCTTTTGCCTTGACCTTCTCTTGTTCCAGCAGAAGAGGGTCCATATATTTTTCCACAGGTCCTGTGCGTTCTTTAGTCTGATGTATCTCTGATCTAAGGGACGTGGGTGGTGCTGTGGGTTAAACCACAGAGCCTAGGGCTTGCCGATCAGAAGGTCGGCGGTTCGAATCCCCGCAACGGGGTGAGCTCTCGTTGCTCGGTCCCAGCTCCTGCCCACCTAGCAGTTCGAAAGCACGTCAAAGTGCAAGTAGATAAATAGGAACCGCTCTGGCGGGAAGGTAAACGGTGTTTCTGTGCGCTGCTCTGGTTCGCCAGAAGCAGCTTAGTCATGCTGGCCACATGACCTGGAAGCTGTACGCTGGCTCCCTCAGCCAATAATGCGAGATGAGCGTGCAACCCCAGAGTAGGTCACGACTGGACTTAATGGTCAGGGGTCCCTTTACCTTTTATCTCTGATCTAAGCTCTTTTAACATTATACGCATCTCATCTCTTAATTATGTCAAAGAGAAAAACAACTACCAGACCTTTAAAAGACATCTGAAGGCAGCCCTGTTTAGGGAGGCTTTTAATGTTTAATAGATTATTGCATTTTAATGTTCTGTTGAAAGCTGCCCAGAGTGGCTGGGGAAACCCAGTCAGATGGGCGGGGTATAAATTATTAATTATTAATATTAATTATTATTATAGTTGTTTGTCCAACAGTCTCTGCATGACCGTGACAACATTGATCAATGAGGAATTCAATGTTGTTTTTGCCATATTGAATTCTATTAATCTGCTTTCAGGAACTTGTGTCTGTTCCTTTATATATGCATTCTTTCCCCACACCAGTAAGGTTGAGTTTTGTTTTCGCCGCTGAAACAGCATATCCCCAATGGAGATTTATAAGCGATAAAGAGTGGTGGTTTAAAACAAATTAAGAGCTATCAATTGTGTTCTTTTGAAGTCATTTCTAGAAATCAGAATACTTTAAGAAGAGCCTCTAGAAAAAAGTATGTCTCTAGTTATGTAACTTTTTTAGTCATAAATTATGAGGGTGTAAGTGCCATTACCCCAGGGATAGGTTGTGGCTTGGAACTGGGTGCGAGAGATGAATCAGATAAAGACAAGGGTGAAAGCTGGAATTAGGAATCCATAGACATAGCAAATTGAAAGGGAAAGATAAGAGTAATCTTCAAAAATAAAGTCAGGTCAAGTTATGGCAGGGATGGGAGTCATGCATAGGGCAAGGAGGAAAACAAACAAGTACATGCACAACACTTGAAATATGCTAGCTGTGCCCAGGTCAGCAAACCCAGAGGAAAAAGAACAATGTTGTTGGACTCCAATTTCTATAATCCTGAGCCAGCAGGCCCAATGTCAAGGATGGGATTTGTAGTCCTGGAACATCTGGAAAGCCACTGAGCTCCCAGCCTGCATCAAAATGTACAGTTAGAAATGAGTTATTGCCAGACACTGTAAACAATACCAAACTGGATGGACAAACTCCGACTTTTTGTTTTTGTTTTAATTTTGAATTTTACTGGTGCCATCCCCGTCATAACATTGCTACCCTGTACTGCTTTTATTGATGCACAGAATACTCTATGGATTGGTACTTAGGATAAAAATAAAATAAAAATGACCACAGCACAATAGGATTTCTCAGTGAGGAAACTTTCAAGATTTATTAACAACTCATGATTTGTTGGAACCAATTATGTGCATATACAATTTTTCCTACTAGCAATACATTTTTATCAGAAATCCTTCATTTTGATTACACATTATACAATAAACAAGGCACTAAAATGTACACCTAGTAGTCATCTTATTATGAATTCTTTGCTTGACTTTAGTCTCTTCTTGATGAAAATAAATATTATTAAACAGATCCTGCACCAAAAAAATTCCATCATGAAACTAAGTTATATAATAAAGATCTCCTAATTCCTTAAATACATCTATATGAAGTACAAGGTCACAGCTCTGTAAACCAAATGGAGCAAAAATCCATTATTTGGAGGTGGGGGCAGTTTTCAGTATTTTCCACAATGCAGTTTAGTAAATTAATCTGCTAGAAGCAGAAACGGCTTTGGTACTAAATTAGAAGAGCTCATAGATTTCTGCACATAGAGATGTGTGTGGGAGACTTTGAAGTAGTAAGCTCCCCACTGAAGTGGCTTATCCCCAGAAGGACTACGTGTATCTGCAGAACAGGTGATCCAACCCAAGTCAGAACCACCCAGATACACTGTAGATGAAGTAAGAGATCATGACTGGCAGGCTTAACTTTGGTCCCAAAGTCTGAAATAAGAAGGTCAAGTTAAGAAGGGCCACTTGTTCCCAAAGTATGTTTTATGTCTCCAGTAAGCAGAGGAGGGGATTGTTCTATTGGCCTAGATAGTGGGCCAACACACGACAAACTATTTGGTCCTCTGTATCAATCTACCCAGTCTTAGTTTTACTACACTTCAGGTACAAATGTGTGGCAAAATTCTCATTTGTATCAGCCTGGCCAGAGGTTTACAGGTACATGGGAAGAGGGGGGAAAGGAGCTCAGATCATGTAGCTAACCACTGTGTCTGTCTTGCTGGGTCAAACTGCATCTCGGCTAGAAAAAAATCCTGCACCTTCTTAAGGACTTGACTCACCGCTAGAGAAGCAGAATTCTGAACACGTATTTTACAATGGCCAGGAAAGAAAACTAAAGCTTGGTTGTTTGTGGAAAAACAAACCTGTACCACAGAACTCTTTTGAGTATAGGAGCCAACAATATTCTATATACTTTAAAAGCTGTAATTATACCATCAACTTTAAAGCAGTTTATTTAGTATTCCACCTGGTATCAGCAACAATACCCTGAACTATATACGTCTCACAGCTGCAGGCTGCGTTTCAGAATATGAACACCAATTGTTACCATCAAGAGTACACTGGAAAGTGTATGAAAGTAAAACTGGGGCCTGCAACGAAATGCTGTGACTCTCTCCCCTACCTGCAGCCTAGAATGTTGTAAGCCAGGGGTCAGCAACATTTTTCAGCCATGGGCTGGTCCACAGCATGTGGTGGGTCGGACTATATTTTGAAAAGAATAATGAACGAATTCCTATGCCCCCCAAAAAACCAGAGATGCATTTTAAATAAAAGCACTTATTCTACTTATGTAAAAACATGCTGATTCCCGGACTGTCCGTGCGCCGGGTTGAGGTGATTGGGCCGCATCCGGCCCCCGGGCCTTAGGCTGCCTACCCCTGTTAAAGCCTTTAAGGACCCTTTTACAAGGGTTCCACAGCACCATAAGCCTCAATCTTCCCTTTTCCCACCTATTTAAAAATAAATAAATTCTGCCTACTCATCTGTGGGTGCCCTATTAAAAGTAACTTGCTTTACTTTTAGATAGAATTATACAGCAGATTTTCAAGTACTGTATTAAGAAGCACCAACTTATTTTAATTTTTTCTTTTGCAGATCTAACAGATGCCACAGCACTCCCAGTTGTGAATTTTTTTACATACAGTATTTTCAATACGTACCTTAGATTTGCAGAATTGCTTCCAAAAGCACACTGAAGTAGTACAAACCAATAAAAAGTAGTCCTAGGCATTGGTGGTGGTGGTGATGGTGATAAAGCTGTATAAGCTAATCTGCATTGCAAGAGTACACAATTGAAAGTGGACAGAATCCAACGAGTCTGGAGTACCAGAAAAAAAGTTTCACTCACATATTTCACCTTGCTTAGGGTACAGGTGTGGCGTTAATGGAGTTCTGGAAATGATGTGATGGATTTAATCACTGAGGACACTGACAGCTTATGGCGATAGCACCTTTTTAACGACAAAATATTTTCTACATTTAGGCTTCATTTTCTTGGGCACAAGAAAGGGCATCCATACACACCCAACACCCCCCCCCCAATCGTGGCAAGTGGGGATTCCACATGTTGGCATTGCTACGTGAGAAAATGTGCAAGTGTTTAGAGGACTGAGCCAAATAGATGAAACAATGTTGAGAACTACTCAGGTAGTAAAACTTAGGACCCTTCCCTGATAGTTCTTCTGTGAATAGACCCCCTGTGCCTAGCATCCTCCCTGCCCCCAAACTGTTGCTATTTCTGCTCCCTGATCTCTTTAGACTCTTATGCCAAATTGCCCTCATTATTGACCCGGACAATCCATCCCTGGGTTGGCAAATACTTGGCCCACCCATAATTAAGAGGTGGGGTGGGCGATAGAGCCTGTCATTTATGGCCAATGCTTAGAGGTTTTGTCTGGCGTTACCATTATATATTTAAAGCAGGCATGTCCTGTATAACTAGGGCACATTGCTCAAACACAGCACATTACAGAAACCCACACAGGCAAGCAGGACGTTGGGGTGGGAGGGGCAATACTCAACAAATAGCTATTTGAAAATTTGACAAGTGTTAAATAATAAGTATCAGTCGTGAAAAATGGTATATAAGCATTCCAGCAGGCCTAAATAAACTTGTGACCCATCAAACAAAACACAGCTCACTAATAAGCCTCCCGTTTATGCTGATTACATGGAACCACAGAAATGGAGGCATTTGAAGCACATGGCAAGTCATAGCATCTGGCTAACTGTTGCATTCAGCCTGGTGGGTCACGAGTTGCAGAGACCTTAGCTGAAAGCTGCCTGAAATATACATGGACTTAAAGCAAAAAGTTATGAGTTATGATTCCGAATGGCTAAATAAATTAAAAATTGATGCGCACAGAAGTTCACAAGAATGCACATTTAACAGTGATCTAACTGTAATTTTGTAGGATATTTAAATGTTTCCACCAAATCACAGAGAGAACCAATACTTAAATTTGTTAACCTCCATCAGATTTATCACAGCTCAGAATTATAAACTGCAAACCATTCCATATATTTAAAGTTGGCTGATTAAATGTATGGTACAGCCCGATATTACTCAGGCCTAAGTTCCTTATACATCTGCTCAGAACAGTCCCCTTACTCCTACATGCCTGCTCAAATCTTAGTCCTGTTACAAGAACTAAATCCCAAATGAAGGGCATAGCGTTGCACCATCAGAGGGATTTTGTCTTGTGTTTCTTGAAAAGGGCCTTTCCGCATCTCATGGCAAACTACTTTTAAAACAGAGGGGAATTTCAAAAGCAGCTTGTGGTATGGCACAGGGCACTGGAGCTTTAAAGGAAAAACCCTAGAAGGCTTGCCCAATCCCTTAGGGGTGATTAGGTAGCTCTGACTCTTGGCCTTACTTTATTAGGTTCAGGCATGGTAGATGAGACTACCAAACTTTTCAGGCCAATGGGCATACTTGGAAAATTGAGAAAGTGTTCTGCGCACCAGTCATATAAAGGCTGTGCGGTGTGTGGCACAAAATGACCGCCATAGCTAAAAGAGCAGGAAAAAAAGAAGAGCCCCTCAAAATGGTGTGAGAGCCAACAACATTGGCAACCACCCTCTCCTCTGATCAGGAACTGAACATGAAGAGCAGTCTCTTGTGGGTTTTTAAGGGATATTTTATGAGGACCTTTAACAAGTTCTACAGGAGGTACTGGTGGGCAAACTGGTGTCTGTGGGTGACGCATGGGCACCCCTGAGAATTCCACTTGTAAACATTTCTATTTCTCTTCACCATATTGTTCAGGTCTCTAATGTTGTATTTTCAGAACACTTGTCTGAATATTGATGAGGCTTTGGTTATTTCCCCCACCCTTCACCGTCTCATTCATATATAGTTGTCCCTCGGCATTTCTCAATTCTGTATACTGTATTTAAAGAAACAAATATGAAGATTTTAAAAAATACAATCCAATCAAACAGTCCTATTAAACAAAAAACAGATTATGGACCATCATATAGGAAGCTGTTTCACAATAATCAAACATTAAAATGGAATAAAGAAACTGAACCCCACATGAAAAAATAACGAAAAACAAAAGTCATTTTCTTACCAGCAAGAACATGTACCCTAAAACTGATAGCAACACCTCACAAAGGGAATATTGAAACTAGGCAACGAGAAGAGGAGATTCTGATTTGTTGAGCAGAAACTGGTTGATTAAGTTTTAGTTCAGGCTTCCTCAACCTCGGCCCTCCAGATGTTTTTGGCCTACAACTCCCATGATTCCTAGCTAGCAGGACCAGTGGTCAGGGATGATGGGAATTGTAGTCTCAAAACATCTGGAGGGCCGAGGTTGAGGAAGCCTGTTTTAGATCAACTAGTATTTTAGACAATAGGAAAGGCTTGTGTTTCTCTTTGTTCATACCAGATCAATTAATCAGGGCTGTTTGTATTTGCAACTCAGCACATGTGCAGAAAAGTAGCAAAATTTTGTATTGAACACAGAGTTCAGAATTCTCAGCATTCATTTAAAAAGAGGTCCTAGCCCTTATCACGAAAAATATAACTTTGGTGTGTGGAGAATGCATGGTGAAATTTCTAAAGTCAGGGGGGCAATTTAATAGGAAACACCAGGAATCAGGTGGCAGAACATTTGTGCTTTGCTGTAGCTCATTCCTTCCACCCCAGATTACAGCCAAAACAAAATGAATTGTACACACTAAAGAAATACAAGGCACAATTCATACACCTCACAGTATCTAGATTTTCTTCTTGCAGAATTTGAACGTGGTGAGGAATTCACACAGTTCTATATCCAATATACCAGGAACCTACTCTATTTAAACAAAACCAAGAGGATGAAATGTTGAGTTCTACATATTATCTAAATAATAAGAATATAAATGACGGGGGGAGGGGAAAATTCACCGGAGAGAGTGTCCAATATTAATCTCTTTAACACTGAACAGAAGACAGAAGAGGAATGAAAAAGAATGGATAAAGTAGCATTTTAAAAGTTCAGAATTTAGAATGTGAAAGAAATGGAAATATCTCAAGACTGGCAGCAAAACTGCAGTACAACTTGTGTCCCTCTCCACCAAAAAATAGACACAGGAGCGGCAGTTGAATTGCCCTGAACTGCTGAGAAACTGAGGTTCATTGAAAAGGGACATACTATTGGCATTCAAGCAGAAGGGGGAGCTGGGCAGGGGCTAAACCTAAACTACTATTTTCTGTAATAAAATATATGAGCACATGCTAGTTTCTCTTTACTTCTGGCAGCTAAATTCACTGCAGAGCTTTATGCTCTCTGCACAGCTTCATGTTAGAATTAAACTGCCTGCCACACAAGCTAGTTTTAAGAATGGAGGATGGAGAATGTTGCCTGGGTGCTAAACATAACCTAATGTATTGATGTAAATGAGGACCAAGCTGCTCTACAGGTACCTCAGCTATATAGATGTCCACATGGGTGACCCCTCTTTTACAGGTAGTAGTTTGTGATAATTTTGGCCAGGGCAACTTGTCATGCAGAGGTGAGAGCACATGCACCTTCTGAAATTCCCAGTTGCACACAGGAACAGGAGCCCCATTCTAATTTGGGCCAGAGAACCCTAATATGTACCAAAGACACTAAAATGAGTAGGCAAATGATAAGTAGCCTAACACTTTAAAAAGGGCTTGTGATTTCCTGAGGCTTGGGGCTGCCACTGCTCCCTCGTTTTCTATTGGATTATGCTGGAATCTGCACTTATTTTTGCAATTGTTTGAATTCAGTATTTAAGCTCTACACATGCATTGATTAACATAATTTTTCCCCTTTGGAAAATTATTTAAAATACTAAGTTATAAACTTATTTAAGAATCACAAAAATCTCAACAGTATAAGCACAGCCCTCTTTCCAGTTATCTTCCCATTCCCTTTCTCCATATTTCTGATGGTTTGTTTACCTGGGAATCTGTTAACTGTGAACCAGGGTGCACTTTATAAGATGTTTTATAAGATCTGTTGAACAGTTAACAAATTTGAACAGAGCTCCTCAAAAATAAGTTGCACTAAAAGATACATTACCAAGATACACAAATTTTGTTTTTCCAGAATGAACATATTTGTACCCGGTCTTATAGTCAATGGAATGCACCAGAAAAGACCTGAAGCGACTCAATTTCTTTGAGCTTGATTCTATTTGAGAGGAGTGAGGTAGAGCAAGGATTTCATGTCAGCATGTAAATGATCTGCAACCAATGAATAGTAGATCTCCATCTCATTCCCCAAGTTGGCATTTCAGCACACCATCCTATCAACAGGAAACAGAAGAAGCCTTTATGGCTAATTCTGTGCAGTGCGCATGTGCAGCACCATAAACCATGATCACCCCTTTTAGTTAATTCAGAGCAATTCCCACTGCTGTACTCTGAGCTCAAAATTATATACTATTTAAAATCTCAACTCTACCCACCCCTATGCCCTGGGAGACAAGAGGAAAAAGTCTTATCCTTTTCCTTGACATACCAAGATGGGAGTGCTGAAAGCAATGACAAACGTATGGTGCTTCACCAACATTAAGCAACAAGCTTGTACCATTAGTGTGGGAACCTTTGGTCCTCCAGTTGCTGCTGAACTACAACTCCCATCAGGCCTAGCAAGCATGGCCAATGACTAAGAAGAGTTTGGATTTGATATCCCGCTTTATCACTACCCGAAGGGAGTCTCAAAGCGGCTAACATTCTCCTTTCCCTCCCTCCCCCACAACAAACACTCTGTGAGGTGAGTGGGGCTGAGAGACTTCAAAGAAGTGTGACTAGCCCAAGGTCACCCAGCAGCTGCATGTGGAGGAGCGGGGAAGCGAACCCGGTTCACCAGATTACGAGTCTACCGCTCTTAACCACTACACCACACTGGCTCTCTAAGGATGATGCAAGTTGTAGCTGCAATGTCTGGAGGCCCAAATGTTCCTTATACCTGCCTGAGAAATTGACTATGCCTCCGCCTACTTTATTGGTAACCCTCTGCTACTGTAAATATAAAAGAGGGGCGGCTGTAATCCACTCATGCTAGTTTTGCAACAGATTTGACAGCACTCTTAAGTAGCTCCACGTCTCTGTCTTAGCAGCAGCAAAAGTTCTGAAAATATTTCCCTGGAAATCCAACACAAGGAAAACCACCTGAAGCCCAATGAACACAGCAAGGTTGCCCCATTTTGAGAAGGAAAAAAAAGGCTAATATCACCATTTGCACTTATTAGTCATAACTGCCAAATCTACATATGAAATCATGGAAATTCATGGTTGCTGCTTCATTAAAATGCCTGCTTCTCCTTTGTCACTTACTTAGAGGGTGGTGAGTTCTCTCTTTCCCTTGCCTCCCATCAAAGATGAAAACTCTTCAAGAGCTCAGTCACACATTGTGTGGTGCTCAATGCGTTTGCCAGTTACCCATTCAAGGAGCCACAGCCACTCCCTGTGTCGTGGCAGATTTATCTGCATTTGCCATGTGCACTCATTACATTTTTACAGGGACCTGCATGTAAAAATGCAATATGTTTAAATAGCCCCGAGTTACACAGTAAATCTGCACTTTAACCTCCTTACATTTGGCTGGTGCTCACTTCAGATCCCTGGCTCATGTGGACTGGGGCCAAGAAATAGGTGCAGTACGCAGAGGGTGATCCAGTCATGCAAACAAACTGGACCTGCATCGTACTAGATGGACGGGTGGCTGAAGCCAAGCAAGCTGAAATGAACCAAACGGAGTGGTGCCAAGGATCAAAGTGATGCTGCAATCCTGTATACACTTACTCTGGAGTACACGTGCACAGGATCAAGCTGCAAATCACACACAATGGTAATTTTCTTGATGTCTTCTTCAACCGCAGAAAAGTGGCCGGACAGTTGTAATTTTGCCCTAAATTATATAGCTGGCAGGCGAGCCATGCCCTATAGTGCAAACTGAGTGTAGCGTCATTAATGGTTAGGGGCAGGAGAGAAATGTGGTGGCGGTGAACTTCCCTGGTGGCCAGAGAGCCAATCAATTGTTTGAAAGCTTTCCATGCCCTCTTCTGAAGCAGTTGCTGCTATGATGCTGCCCTCTCCCCATATTCTATTAATAAACGGAAAGCATATTATGTCCTCTGGCTCAGTGATGCAGCTGAGTCACTGCGCATCTGCTAGTAGCCCCCCACCTCAACAAACAATTATGGAGGATAAGTCAGAATTCTGGCTCCCTGGAAACAAATTTAAATTTCAGACTTGAAATAAAATATTAAAATGCCCAGCTAGGTATCTGCTGTTAAGAACTTTCTAGACAAAAAGTGTGCACCACAGAATACGCCTACTGACTTCCTGTGTGTATAAGGGGATGCTCCAAAAATGATAATAATTGAGTTATTGGGCTTAAAAAACAACAACCCTAGAGACCACATTTTTCTTAGCTCTTCCTCAATGTTTGTTCACAGCCAAGTGGGAAGGCATTCTCTCGAACTAAAAATACAAAACTAGCATAACTGAACCCCTCCTCATTCTCTTCTAATAAACCAGTGGCACCAGTCCATTTTATGGCTGGCTGCTGCTGCCTTCTCTAGGGCGAATTAGGGAATGGTCTGTTGAAAGATGAGACGGGCCATTCTTTTGTAACAGTTTGAAGTTTCCGCTCCCAGTACATTTTTTTTTTGTTGAGCACCTCCATCTTGATTCTGTGCTCCTCTTCGGCCATCTCACACTCCCGCTCGATCTGCTGAATCTTTGCCACATGCACTTCGTTCATCTGGATCAGTTGCAGTTGCAAGATAGACATTTGCTGATGGTGTTCCTCTTCGTGCATCTTCTTCAGATCACTTTCCTGGACAGCTTTACTTCTGAAATTTTTACTGCCTGTTATTCTGACTGATGAACAGGAAGGCTCCGATTGCGAGGTTCCTTCGCATACCTGGAAATGTACAAGATCTTTGTCTTCATCGCACAGTTCTCTGTTTATAACGGTGAAAGGTTCTGGGGAAATAAAATAAAAAAATATGACCATTATAATAATTTTCACTTTTTTTCCAACCCAAGAGCCAGTTTGGTGTGGTGGATATACAGTGGAACCTTGACTTACGAATTTAATGCGTTCCGAAAGCACACTCGTAAGTTGAAAATTTCGTAAGTCGAAAAACAGCATTCCCATAGGAATGCATTGGAAACGTAAGTCGAAAAATTCGTAAGTCGTAACCCTATGTAAACCTTCGTAAGTCGAGTAAACCCCATCTAAAATCCAAGCGGATTTCCTTTCGTAAGTCGAAAAATTCGTAAGTCGAGTACTTCATAAGTTGAGGTTCCACTGTAGTGTTAAACATACATTGGGAGACCTGAAGCCCAAATTGACTCAGCTATCAATGACTGGGTGGTCACTATCTTCAGCTTAACCACTTTATAGAGCTGTTGCAATGAGGATAAGCTAGGATAACCCCATGCGCACCATCTTGATAGCCTTGGAGGAAAGATGGCGTATCAATGTGATTTTTAAAAACGGCAGTAAATTACTGCACAGCCAAGCTTGCGTCATCTTTCCCTGAAGCAGATTCAGGACACTAGACATTGTGACAGCATGAAACTACAAGCACTACCATTATAGGGTGGAAGAGGATAGGGCTTTTGGAGTTGAAGGCAGTCTGAAAGAGGAACTGCTGCCCTGGGTGTGTAGGCATCCCTCACATCCTCTCTGGTGCACAGGTATGGGTAAAACCTGTTTGGCCAGAGAAAAAGATGAGGAAAAGAAAATTCAGGTCTCTTTAAAGCTATACTGTTTGCCTCCACTGTCAAGGCTTCTCTCTGAGAGCAGCTCTATAGGGGCCCTCACAGTTAGGATGACACCATGTTGAACTTTGCAGAGTACCTCCAAGACACAGGAGGTTTGATATGATCTTCCACTTTCCTCAGAGGACTGGAGGCTGTCTGGGCCACATGCTCTTTGAAGGCCCTCAAGCACCTCAAAGCACAGGATTATCCCCTGCTCCAAACTTCAGAGTGGGGCGTGGGGGGGGGCTTGAGAAAATAGGGAAGAATGCTCAGAGGGGTCTCTTGGAGTTCACCCGAGATGTCCTTTGTACTGAAAGAAGCAGGCAGGGAAGAGAACAGCAGAACTACAATTCATATCCTCCTGCTAAAAGGACTCTTTCAACTCAAGGATTTATTTCGAGAAGCTATCATCCACAGCTGGGCAACCTGCGGCTCTTCACACAATCATGATAAGGTGAACTTATTAAAACTAATTATCCCAAATAATTAGAAACGAATGCACACGTATACCAGGCATGGGGTCAAACGGTAAGTTATAGGGTTTTTTTTTTTAAAAAAAAGATTAATGTCTCATTCTCTTATTCCCCCCTCTCATTCACCTTTCTGCTCTTAAAGATCCCCTCAGGAGAAAAATGGTGCTGTTATGACACACCTGAGGGACAGGGCATGATCCTATCAAGTGCCATGACTCACCAGTTAAATCAATCTAGACTGTGTTCATTTACTTATACTAGAAAAGTCATAGCACCACAAGAGGTTTCACCAGGTGAACAAACTGCAAATTTTCTATCTACTTCTGGAATGCAAAGCTACAAGAATAGTTTACTGTAGATCACTAGAAAACAACTGTACCTTGGCTGGAGGCTTCTGGCTGATATTCAGAATCTTCTTCTGGTGGACTCTGTAAAAAGTACACCTGCTCAGGTACCATGCTGGCAATCTTCTCTTTTCCTAGGATGTGATTACTTAGAAGTGGACTAATGCTCCTTTTTACCTTGTCTCGCCTTTCATGTGCCATTATTTTCTTTGTCCGTGCTTTGATGTTCTCCCAGCATTTTTTCAGCTGCTTGAAATCTCGTAGTGATACACTTGGTTGAGAATTATATTCATGAGCAAGTGCCTGCCAGGTCCGCTGTTTCAGTGCAATAGTCCTTGCATCACTTTTTTTACACTCAAGTACATATTTGTATTTCTCAACTAATGCCAGCAACACACTCTTCTCCACTTCAGAGAAGTATTTGGCAGGTTTTATCACTTCGCTGTTTTGCATCTTCTTTTGATTCTCCAGAGTGCCAAAATAACCTATAAAAAAAATAGACAGCTTACTATTGCAAGCATGATTGATTTCACAGCAAATAACATTCTGCTCAGAAAATGTTCCTTTTCGGCACAAAAAAATGTTAGAATGTTACACTATCATCAGTCAGTCAGTCAACACAATCACCAATAGCAGAGTTCAGGACAAACAAAAGTGCTACTTCACACAATTCAGAATTCCCTACTACACAGTGTTCAAAATTAGCCAGGCGCCAGGCGCATTTTGCACCTGGCTTTTAGCCACTTGCAACCAAGTGAAGATGCCTGGGCGCCAGGGGAGGTGCATTCCTGGGGATCATTGGGTCTTGACTGTTTTCACACACTATTACCGCATCACATAGAATTCTATCAGTTACATCAGGCACCCCCAAACTTCGGCCCTCCAGATGTTTTGGACTACAATTCCCATCATCCCTGACCACTGGTCCTGTTAGCTAGGGATCATGGGAGTTGTAGGCCAAAACATCTGGAGGGCCGCAGTTTGGGGATGCCTGAGTTACATTTTATCTGCACAATCAGAATGAATTTCAGGAACCAAAATGCTTTTTTTTGTGCAGCCTGAGCAGGAGCAGTGAACAATGTTATAGTTAATTGTTGCCGCTTGTCTCCAGTTACCCCACCCCACTGCCCTGCTCAAAGTTGTGAAGAATATTCTTATGTTAGGAACGGTCTGGGTCACCATTAAGAAAAAGAGGTAAGAATAGGCCTATATATCTGTGGACTGTCCCTGGATAAAGTGACTTTTCTTCTTTAAGTTCTCAACGTGCTTAACCTAGCTCAAGGTTGTCATCTGAACCAGTCAAATGTTTAGCTGATAATCAAACACAAGTCAGTTCATCATTTGAAAAATAAGACTTTAGAGCCATCTTGCCCCCAAATGGCAACTAGACATTTTGTTTGGGCAACTGCAACCAGGGGTGCCAACTGGAATAAAATATTGGGGGGGGGGAGCCCAGGTAAGCCCTGCACTGCACATTCGATCACAAGACACAGTGCATGGACACCATTTGAATGGCAATGCCCAGTGCTATTTTTCTAGAAAAAGAGGTGCCAGAACTCAACATGAACACTTCAGCCCCCTGAAATATTTTATTGGGGATCCAAGGGACCTCAGCCCCTAGGAGCTGGCTGTAACCTTGGTTTAATGAGCCTTTTGGCACCTATATCTGAGATTCTAACAGTGATAGCCCCTCAAAACTACTAAGTTAGATGGCTGGAAAAAAGAGCAAGATCTATCATTTCCTACTAGTTACCACGGCAGCTAATTGGAACACCCCTGTGTAGGGGCAGCATACCTCTAAGTACCAGGTGGCAGAAGCAAACAGCAAAGGTTGGGCATCGTCTTCATACCCTAGTTTATCCAATTAGTTATCCATATTGACAGCAGAGTGGCTATCGGGGTGGCTTTAGAGCAGGCACCCCCAAACTGCGGCCCTCCAGATGTTTTGGCCTACAACTCCCATGATCCATAGTTAACAGGACCAGTGGTCAGGGATGATGGGAATTGTAGTCCAAAACATCTGGAGGGCCGAAGTTTGGGGATGCCTGCTTTAGAGGGCAAGACCTGATAGGGCAGGGGTGCTAACGTGTTGTCGTTGGCCATAAAGAATGGAGGTATGGAATATAAATGTGATTTGGTGAATGGAATATGATTTTTTGAATTCAGAATGGCAGATAATGGGTCTCTGCTTTTTGCTGGAGTCCAGTCCATGTGAGAATTATTGGTAATGAGATGGCAGATTAGGCTAAGGAAAACCTTTGTGAAGTTTGTGGGGTGGATGTAACAGCTGACTATGTAGTATAGGATGGTTTGAGATACAGGGATGAAAGGAAACCTTTGGGATTCGCTTTGGGGTTCGGTTTAACAATTATAACTGAGTAACAACATTATAGTGTTTCTTCTCTTGCTTTGCAGCACTAATAAAATCAAAGAAGAAGAATACAGGTATCTAGCTTCTTGACTAGATTGTTGCTCCTGTGTTGCAGATCCATGGATCAAGCCGTATCGCTGCCCAAACTCACTGCTAAGATCTTGGCAGCACACGATTGCAGTTTCAACTTCTCTCCATCAAACATACCTTAAACCCAGTCCATTATAATGGATTCATTATATCTCAGATAACTCTAGGCCAAATATTCTTGTGAAGCAGAATTAACTGCAAGGATGCCTACCTTTCAAATCCACAGGGTCCTGATATTCCTCCCCAGAAGTAGTCTTGAAGATTATGATCAATAAAAGACAGGAAATTTCATTGTAAGTACCCCTCTCTCTCAACACTTAATTTTGTATCCTGTTAACCCCTCAAATATTGCCCCACACTCAAAAACATGAAGGGGGTGGGGGATCATCCTAAATTGTATTATGCTTTTCCCATGTGCAGATTCAGCAAAAGAAGCAATTCCCTGCATTAATAAGGATAATTCACAATACATTTCAGTTTATAGGTTGATCTGTATGCATGTTTACTTCCATATATGTTACCTCAGAGTAAACATGTGTAGATCAGCCTTACTGAAGCTAAGCAGGCCTAGGTCTGGTCAGTGCCTGGATAGGAAAAATGCAAACACTGCTTTCGGTTCTGTGACAGAAGAAAGTCTGGAGGTAAACATAGGAACGTAAACGTATAAATGACATCTTGAAAACGCCATGGAAGGCCACAGAATTTATCGAGGGATAAGTGCAAGCTCTTCTTCCAAAACAACCCCAAGATGTAAAGAGATGGGAAAACCTATGGTTCTCCAGGTGTTGGTGAACTCCAGCTCCCATCAGCTTCCGCCAGTAAGATCAATGGCAAGGGATTGTGGGAGCTGTAGTCCAGCAATATCTGCAGCGCTACAGGTCCCTCATCTTCCCTGCACTTGAGGGTTAGTCAGGCTCCAGAGGCAAAAGCCTTGGTGTTTTTGAGATCACTTCATTTGAAATGGCAAAAGCTGGCAGCGGGGAGATGTATATCCTTTGGTATTCCTTCATCAGGATTTTACGCAGGGAAGCAACTGAAACAGCCACAGTGGACTGCAATATTCTCAATCTTAATTCTAAATATTTAGAAATGCTGCTACCAATATGAGATGTCGGAATGCCTAATCCAGCCCAACTTCTTAAATCAAAAATCCTTAAAAAGCGCAATGCTATCCACGTTTATCCGTGATCCGGGAGTTTCGCCCCCAGACAAGGGTGTAGAGGACTGCAGCCCAAGACTGCAATCCTGCACACACTTTGCAGACTTACTCCTGAGTAGACGCAGGCGGGGCTGCACAAGTTACACACGACGATGCTGCGCCACAAGGACCGGGTGGGGAACAAAATGACCATCTGTGGCCCAGCGAGCCTTTCCCCTCAGCAGCCAAATACAAATTTCCTCAACCTGTTACACATCTGGGAAGGCATCCAGGCCGCTTTTCTGGGGGCCAACGAGGTTACAGAGACCGGGTAGCATTTTCCTCCTAGGTCGCTGCCTGAAGCCTTCCTTAGAAATAAACACCATTTTATATATGCATTTTAAACACACACTCGCAGACGCACAATTACCAGGCTTTGGTGGACCACGGCCTCCTCAGGCTTCCCCTTCTTGCTTTTTCCTGGATGCTGCCGGGTTTTTCCTCTCTATTTTAGATAGCAGGAAAGCACCGATCCCAGCCTGACAAAGGACGCCCCGCCACCCACTGAATGCGCATCGGCGGCTGCAGGTTTGCAAATGCAGGCACGCAAGCGGCGGTTCAGACAATAACGAGCTGCGCTCATGTTGCCGTTTGTCGTGGCGCGGGAGGGGAGAGAGATAATCCCCGTAACGTGTGGATAGATACGGGATCGGCCTCAAAGGGCAGCGCAACAGCCCCTGCTCTTAACAAAAGCCCCACCATTAATTGCCAATCTCTCTCTCTTCCTCCCACCCCTCCTCTCTCCCTCTCGGCGGCTGGCTTTAGAGAAGGCGGGATCCGTCTCTCTTCCACCTTCCTCCCCTTCTTTCCCGACCACTAAACCACTCCCTCCTGCTTTTCCCAAGTTCCGACGCGGGTCTCAAAGCGGCGGGCACCAAGCGAAGAGAGCGCCCAGGGTGGAAACGTTGCAATCCCATAATTTCGCGCTTGGGGCACGAAGCAAAGGCGAGAACAAATGCATGCGTGCGTGTTATGCATGCATACATGCAAAAACTGACAACAAGCGTTGCTTTTTCTCCCCGCCCCGCTGTACTTAAGACAGAAGGCTTATTTCCTTTTTTTTTTTGCAAGACTCATAGCAGAGAGTGACCTAATGGCGCCGCTCCCTCTTCTCTCTGGGAATCCAGTCCGGGTTTTCCGACCCGACGGCGCCGCCGCAGCTCCGGCCGGGAAAAGTGGGTGGGGCACGCAGTGCGCGTGCGCACTGTCACTTGCGTGGCGACAGCCCAAGAGGAAGGTTGGCGGCGGCGGCGGCCTCTGTGAGTAGCTTGAAGGAGGCGAGGCGGGTCGGGGGCTGGCGGTGGCCTTCGCGAGGGGCTTGCCTGCGGAGGGCCTGCCTTTGGCGGCGGGAGAAGTCGGAAGAAGAGTGCGGAACGGCTGTTGCTGGTGTTGTGTTATGTATACTCCGCCTTTCCCCCCTGACAGGGACTCGAGGCGGCGCACCGGGGTGGGGGTGGGGAGTAAGAACCATTTCCCCCTCCGGATATGGACGGGACTTCAATTCCCATCACCTCTGAGCGTTGGCTTTGCTGGCTGGGGACTGGTGGGAGTTGGAGTTTAGCTCTCTATGTGGAGGGCTAGTTGAGTGGGGACCGATGGGAGTTGTAGTTTGGGTATCCCAAACTACAACTCCCAAACTACAACTCCCATCAGTCCCCACTCAACAGATTGTTGCTGTTGTTGGCATATATATGTGTCTCTCTGGAGGGTCATGGGATTCCCCAACCCTGATTTCTGCTCCATGTCCTGTTTCCTACAGTTGCTGGCTTCTGTAAAGTATTTTGCTTCCTTGCTTAATTATTTACTTACTCGTGTTTTTTTTTTTGCAATTGCACATGATGTAACGCACCCGTTCCCCGCAGTGACCTCAAGGTGGCTTTCTTCCCTTCTCATACGATCTTCACAGCAACCTTGTGAAGGTTGGTCAGGTTGAGAGTTGGTGTTCAGCACAAGGCTGCCCAAGTGGGGCTTTGTCTTAATGTCCTACTCAGACACTCTCAACCCAGACTTCACCAACCTGGTGCCCTCCAGATGTTTTGGACTACAGCTCCCATCAGCATCAGCCGCTACCAGCAACTGGCTAGGACTGGTTTTTATTTATTTACTACACTTCTATACTAAGATTACCAGATTTTTTTCAATGAATCCGGGCGCATAGCTGTCAACCTTTCCCTTTTCTTGCGAGGAATCCTATTCGGAATAAGGGAATTTCCCGCAAAAAAGGGGAAAGGTTGACAGCTATGATCCGGGGACACTTTTCAACTTCAATGGACTTTGTATGGGGACTGATTTGTAAATCCGGGAACTATCCCCGGGAAACGGGGACATCTGGTAACCTTATTCTATACCACCTTTCCTCCAAGGAGCTCGAGATGATGCACATAGTTCTTCTCCTGCCCCTTTTTATCCTCACAACAACCCTGTGAGGTAGGTTAGGCTGAGAGTGTGTGACTGGCCCAAGGTCACCCGGTGAGATTCATGGTTGAATAAGCAATAAGTACCTAAGGGACCGCCTCTCCTGGTATGCCCCGTGTAGGACCTTAAGGTCCTCAAATAATAACATTTTGGAGGTCCCGAGCCACAAGGATGCTAGGCTGGCCTCAACTAGGGCCAGGGCCTTCTCAGTACTGGCCCGGACTTGGTGGAACGGTCTGTCACAAGAGACCAGGGCCCTGCGGGATTTGGCATCTTTCCGCAGGGCCTGCAAGACGGAGCTGTTCCGCCTGGCCTTTGGGTTGGTTTTAGTTTAACCCTGATGTTTCATTCCTTTATGGTTTGATTGGTGGGCTACTTAAAAATGAGACTGCATTTTAAATTTTAAATCGTATTTCAATTGATTGTTTTGTATGTTCTGCTGTGATTTTATTGGTGTTTGCCGCTCTGAGCCCGGTCTTGGCTGGGAAGGGCGGGGTATAAATAAAAATTTATTATTATTATTATTATTATTATTATTATTATTCATTAGAACCCTGGTCTCCCATGTCACAGTCTGACACTCTAACCCAGGGGTAGTCAATCTTTTTATACCTACCACCCACTAATGCATCTTTCTTGATGGTAAAATTTCCTTACCACCCACCAGTGCTCCATGGAAGGAGGATTCAGCTTGTGCCATAGAACTTCCTACCGCCCACCTAGAATCCTGAAACGCCCACTAGTAGGCGGTAGGAACCAGGCTGACAACCCCTGCTCTAACCACTACACCACACTGGCTCTCAAAACTGGCTCTCCCTGGAGGGCATCAGGTTGGCCAAGGCTGCTTTAGCCCCATGCTGTGCTCTAACCATTAGTCTCCCGCTTTCACTGTTGTTTATCTCCAGTATTCAGAGGAATATTGAACATGAGGCTCCAACATAGAGGCTTATAACTGTTTATTGTTCTGTCTGTCTTCCGTATAAAGATATACAAAAATGTGGCTAATAAATATAATATTAGTAATAGTGGTAATAATAATAATAATAATAATAATAATAATAATAATAATACAGTAATAACAACAATAATGTATTGCTTATAGGTGATGATCTGAAGAGGCCCTCATAATTTTTCACTTTCACCCCTTAGACCTCAGCAAAAATAAACATTTCTGGGGCCATGGACACACTTGGAAATTTGAGAAAATATCCTAGACAACAAAAAATTACTGCCATGTTGGGACCACCTTCTAGCTCCCCCAAAGCAATTCCTGTTGGTTTAACTCCCAGTCTAACCACTAGACCGTACTGCCTCTCCACTTGGACTGGAGCATTCTGGTGCTATGTTGCTAAACTTGGCAGACAATGTGGTCTCGTGATTTGATCCTTGGGCTGCTTAAACACATGACTTGCGTCTTGGAGGGGGCTGGGGTAAATCATGGTCCCACAGCAGTTTTCTACTCAGGTTAACTCGGCTGTAATGCCAGAAGAGTATTATAGGGAAGCCCTATGTAGGGAAGTTTTTAATGTTTGATGTCTTACTGTATTTGATGTTTTCATTTGCTGGATGCCACTCAGATGATGGATATTATTACTATTATTGCTGCCATAATTTGAACATATTTTGTCAAAATAAAGACTTTTTTCATATATTCTTTAGTTGTCATGTGTGGATTTCTTAACTCTTGACTCCTTCATTATGGAAAATGAAAATCAAGATAACTCAACTTACATGCCGCAGAACGTCACTCCTTACTACTGTAATGTAAGTATTATGTCTCATGCTATTGAAAGAACTATGAATGATTTTTAGGTAAACCTACACTATGGTATACCTGAAAGGATGCTGGAGGATGCTCTTCATTAGATAATGCTATCTCTTGATGACAGTACACTGAAGTTCCTGAATGACTTTTAAAGTCTGTAATGTAGATGTGTACTGGTAGTGTCTTCATTTAAATTTGGCATCCTCTTATAAAACAGTCCAATTATAATCCTGAAGAATGGCATCCACCAGAATCACAAACTGGACTGATCCGTTTCAACCTTCCAACCTTCAACCTCCTGTTCAACCTTCCAGCGAAGATATGGGAACAAAGTTGAAGGTCAAGCCACGATTTAAGCAAAAAGCATCACAGCTGAATGCAAACAAGAGTACTAACACACATAAAATTGGTTATTTTGTGTCCACATTTAAAGAAGTACCTAGTGAACAGACCTCTCCTGATGCTGAAACACAACATCCGTCCAGTGGCGTAGGAAGCAGCTCGGGCATCCGGAGCCAGTGGCGTCGCAAGGGGGGGCGGGGGGGCTCTCTTGTACCAAGTGTTTAGGAAATTCTGCTTTTGGAACTTTGGCCCCCTTAACATGGAAGCTGTTTGTTCTTAATTTTTGTTTATGAGGAGCCAATGGCATTCTGCAAATGTGTTGTAGCACATGTTCTTAAATAAGTGCTGCACAAGCCCCATTTTGAAGGGAAAACAAGGTTATAAATGGCAGCCCTACCAAGTCTAAATGCCATCAGCCACCACAACTGATGTGTAAGTGTGCATACAATTGCAGCTTAAGAGTAAATGGACTTAGGTCCAAGCTATTCCCTCTGATGTAAATAAAATCTGCTCCTTTTCCCTTACGGGGTATCCAAGAGCCCGTATAGAGTCCTTAAGTGGGTTCCCTATCGGTAGGAGAAAATAACAGAGGCCAACCAGAGAATATTGAGAAGCAAAGCAGCTAGAAAGCCTGATCTTTATTAAACTGTTGCAACAGGGTCCTCACTCACCACAAGCAGGAGGGAGGAGGAACTCAGAACAATGTTGTGCAAACGCTTCTATAGACTTGAAAATGCCCACCCCGTGGTTCAAGACACCCCCCCCCCAAAGCATCATACATACATTACAGAAGGAGGTGGTCTACAACAGAAATGTTGTCTGCCAGGATACCTGACAAAGACCAGTGATTGCTTACTTTTGTGATGGTAAATACTTTAATTCCTGAATCCAGGTCACAAGCTCACCTTATTCATACACACATATGCCCTTAAGACAAGTAAACAAAAGACAATGGAGCAGAGGCTTGGCGAGCCGCTTGGCTGCTGGGGGCGACAAGCCAAGTGGCACCCCCGGGGGCGGGGCGTCGCTCCGTAGCATATGCGCTCCATGCGCTAGGGAGTGCAGTTCGCCTGGACTCCCAACCGCTGCCCGGCAGCCCTTCTGCGCAAGCAGCCACCGCACAGAGAGGGGTGCCGGGCGGCGGCTTGGGAGTCCGGGCAGACTGGGCGTGTCCGCAGCAGCCTGTGCAGACTGCGTATGTCCGCACATGCACAGTCTGCCCAGGCTGCTGTGGACACACGCAGTTCGCTCAGACTCCCAAGCCGCCGCCCGGCACTCCTTCCGTGCGACGGCTGCTTGCGCAGAAGGGCTGCCGGGCGACGGCTTGGGAGTCGCACTCGCAGGGGGGGGGTGGCACAGAATGTCACCCCCCTGGCTGGAACCTGGGGCGCCCCGGCCCCATCACCCCACCCTTCCTACGCCACCTCAATGGAGAGGCTTTCCCATTTCCTTCCTCCTTGCAGAGAAACATTTGAGGTCAATTTGGGAGAGTCAAAATGGTTTCAGGATTGTTCTGTACTCCCGGTATTTCAGACACGTGGTTTACATACTTATGTGTATGTTTGCCTTTAAATGTGTTTAAATTTATGAACATTTAATTTATATATTTGAGACCTTAAATTCTTTTAACACCTCATACCTACCTACCCACCCGGGTACAGGGATCTCAGCGGAGGCCCTCGCTCCTCTCAGTCCCTCCACCCTCACAGGCACACTTGGTGGGGTTGTGGGAAAGGACCATCTTGGTGGCTGCTTCCAGACAACTCTGAAACTCCCTGGAGAAGCTAAGCTGGCTCCCTCCTTGTCCTTCCGCCAGCAGCTGAAACCTCTCTTGTTCCAACAGGCTTTGGGGGACTGGCCGCTTTTAAGGAAAGGGCTGGGGCCATGCTGTTTCACTGCAATTGTATGGTTTTAATGATACTCTCTGTGTGCGCGCGCATAATGTTTTAATTCTATCTATGTTTTATTTTTTATATATACATATACATATACATATACATATATATATATATATATATATATATATATATATATATATATATATATATATATATATATAAAACATAGATAGAACAGTGCAGGCATACGTATTTGCTTTTAGATGCTCTCATTTTTATCTGCAAGATGCCTCGAGTTCCTGTCAGGCTGCTGTTCCACCTCCGCTCCTGAAAGTGGCGCCAGGCGCGAAGCCTCCCTTCCCCTCACGCGCTTTCCCTAGTCAGCGCTGCGCCTCCCTCTCCGGAGGAGGGTTCCCGGCGGACTTTGCAGCAGCTGGGGTCACGTGTTCCCCTCAGCCGCCCTGCTGATTGGGCGGGCGGCTTCTGGAAACCGTGCTGCTCCTCGTGACCCGGAAGGACTTCCCGAGCGCGTTTCCTTGGCTGTCCGCCGCGCGTGCAGGAGGTTGGTAACTCGGGCGGGCGGAGAAGCTCCCGGGAGGCGCCGCCCCCGCTTATTTCTTTTCCGTTGGTCACTCCGGTCCGTGACAGCCCCTCCCCTCCCCCCACCGCGCTGCTGCTGCTTCTCGCTTGGTAGCGGGAGGCCCGCTAGGGACGCGAGGAATCCGCCTCATGCCGCGTCGGGACAATGCTTCCCTCCGGCTCAGTACTGTCTGCACTGGCTGGCAGCGGCGGCTGCGGCTCTCCGGATTTTAGGCGGGAGTCGCTTCTCCAGCCCCACCTGGGACTCTGCCCGCCCGCTGGGCTGTGGCTCTTCGCCCTTAACGACAATAGTGGTCGTTCCGAAAGCGAAGTCCCGGTTCCGCACTTTTGGCTAATTAAACCATCTATGGCCTTTTTAAACCGGCGCGCGGAGGGGGTGTATTTTGTTTGTTTGATACTATATTTTTGTGTTTTTATATTGTAAATCTGTGTCCTGTGGTCCTCAGATGGAAGGACGGTATGGAAATAGTAGTAGTAGACCAACGAAGTTGATGTTGAAGAGTGGTCGCCAAAGAAAGAAGAGTAGTAATAATGATAATAATTACCCTGATGATAATCATGCTTAGGGGAGAGCCCTGAGACGCGAGGGCATCACACACACATATATTTTAATATTTTATTTTAGAAAGTTTTTGTTTACATATTGCATTCATTCCAAAATACAAAACAATATATTTTAAGAGGTTCCCAACCCCTGGACTTCTCCCTACCCCCTCCCCGGTTTCAAATAATTATCTCTTTTCTGCATCTTTGTACCTTTATCTGATTTATTCACCTCCCTTAATAAGGGACAGGCCCTGTCCTCAGGCTTGCAAGCTTCACACACACACACACACACACACACAGAGCGGTAAAAAAACCCAGTTTTTGCAATGCCCAGAACATTTAGATGAATTCTAAATAAGCCTTTATGTAGCAGTTCCTGCCAGGCAGGTTTTGCCTTGCTACTGGTTTTTGCATGCACAGAAGTGATGCTTTTGGCCCATCCGCCCTTGTTCCGCTGGGCCAATGGTAGTGTGTGGTGTTCCCCTTCTGCTTCCCAGTCCCAGGCCAACTGGCCATTGGGGCCCAGTGTTCTGGAAGGGAGGTGGGAAGGCAAGCTTCCTGCAGCAGTTGCTTCATTGGTTGATAAGGTGGGGTTAGGTTGATTATGGTGGAGTTGTTCCTGAGATGCAGGGGTGTAACCTCCCAATGGCTCTTAAGAAATATGGCTGATAGTTGGGGCTAGAATATGCTTCCCTATTTTATCTTTGAAACGGCCATGCACTCTAGTTATCCAAAAAGGTTTCCTTTACATGGAAAACCGGTGTGTCAGGTTGAAGGTTAGTCTAAAACCCTTCCTCCAGGCACCGTAACTTCCTGAATGATGATAAATTCTGTTTTTATCTGGTTTGCATTCAATGCTGTTCACTAATACAGGCATTGCCTCACTTACGGGCAGTCGTTGGGAAATAATAAAAATAATAAAACAATTCAGTTCAAACCCAGAAATGGCAGGAGAGAGCTGGAAAGTCCCTGTGGTTTGCAGGGAGACCTTCCCCAGAGCCCAAAGAGGGTGTCAGTAAGGGCAGAGGAAGCCCCAAAGAGACCAGAGGGACTTTGCTTACGCTGCTCAGCCTCCCCGCCTTAACAGCTGATGTGCAAGGTAGCGCAGTAGTAGCAGCTGCCACATTCCCTTGTGTCCTCCAGCCTCCTGCTGGCCCCAGAGCTTCAATTCTAGTCGTGGATATTTTTGAATACAGCATTTTTTGTATGGATTGCATAGAAAGTGGCAGAGAGAGAGAGAGCATTTAAAGGGTGCTCCTCACTTTATGCAATTTCAGTTATGCGCGCAGGGGCCTGGAACATAACCCTTGCTTCAGTGGGGGGATGCATGTAAAAGCCTTCAACTGTTAATCTGCTTTTTACTAAAAGCTGGACTAACTTGATTTTCCACTGAATATATTTTTCTATACGTGCTCTCTCACTAAAAATAAAAAATGAAAATGTGGGTGCCATGGTTGCAACCTACCTACACCACACAGCATATCAAACCATAATTTCAAAAAAAAATATTCAAGGTTTTTTTTTTATCTTGCATGCTCATGGACACACTCATTATATACAGGAACTCCTACATTAGATTTTATTGTTGACAAAGGGAATGTGCCTATCTATTTAGCATTATAACTTGGTTTATTGTAAGGTTTAAGTGTTCATATTTGGGAAAGTAATACCTCTTTTTAAAAATGTGGAGGTGCTAGGCTATGTTGGTATTGATTATAAGTGTTCTCTGTTGTGAACCCTTTGTATGTGGAGATGCACAGAATTTATCTTGCCATCCATCACAGTACCTTACACTCTGAATTTTCAGAGTTGGATCTGTTGTAACTTCATCTTGAACCCAAGAGGAACTTCATCAGGTAAGCTGCAACACCATGAAGAAGGCAGCCTATTCTAGATTTTCAGGTGATTAGCATTAGGGCATAAGGGTGTAAATTTTTCAATTTCTTTTTAGATAATGTTGTGGACCCTGAAGAAAACCAGAAATTGACTTTGTTTTCAAAAATTGAGTCTGAGTAATTGCTCAGTTTAGTTGTAGGAACTTTCACCCCTTAAACATACTTGTTCAGCTCTCTATATTTTTCTACAGTGGCTTCAAAATGACAAAGAAAAGGAAACATCAAGAAGATTTTCATAAGGTGAAGCTAAAAGTTGGAAAAAAGAAGCCTAGACTAGAAAATGCAACAGATACAAACTTCAAAACAAGAGCCATACATCTATCTGAGCAGCTTAGAGAGGATGGAGTGCTTCCAACAAATAATAGAAAGCTTAATATAAAGGTACAGTGAAATGCAAATTTATATGCCAGTAATTATTGTTGCACTTTTGAGTTCATTAGCATCTGTGAGACTAATTTTGATATAGTGTGAGCTTTTGTCAAGGGTTAACATACTACTGGAGATGCCATATCTAGGAATCTGGACAGCTACATACATAAGTTGGAGAAGACAATAAATATCAAAATACCTACTGTAATCTTTTTAATTTTAGCATTATTGTTAAGCTGGAATCAGAGTTACAAGGACCCTTGCTGAATACCTTACAACCTCAGCTAATAATCTCTTATTGTGTCTTTGTTGTCATGAGGTGAGCTTCCTTAACCCAAAGCTATATTAGTGGTATTCAACATCTCCATCTCATGAGTTGTATTGTTACAAGATAGATGCTTTTAAATACTGCTTTCTGTCACAAAGTGTCTTCACCATGTGGCAAAATTCCAACAGTGGTGAAGCCATCAGTGCCTTTAGAAGAGGGGAGTTCCATAAGAGTTGATTTGCCCAAGGTTGCACCATGAGTATGCTCCCTCTTGAAATGCATTGAGATTCTCAGGTATTTTGTATTATGTCCATTTCCCAGGTCTAGTCTATCAAGACTCCTGGTTATTTGAACAACCCTTGTGACCATTGTTGATAATCAGCTGATTATCAGCGGTTGCAGAGCGCTAGGCACAGGGCTTCATAAGTGATGATGATCAGCTGATTGTCAGGATTTTCAAAGTCCAGGGCATGGTGCTTTGCACAGGCCTTTTGCAGGTGTTGCCAATCAGCTAATAGGTGGTGACTGCAAACCTCTTTTGCTTGAGCTGTGTCTTTATTTGGTGTACAGTGCAGGGCAAGTGGGCATGGCTTGGTCAACATGGGCTTGCAGTAGTAGGTCTGATTAGGACAGCAAGTCAGAGGTTCTCCGCTACTGAACCAAGGTCTACTCCAAATAGACCCATTGAAACCAATGAACTTAACAGTACTTGCGTCCATGGATTTCAGTGGGTCTGCTCTGTGTTTGACTAATGCTCATTAGCTTTATTTTTTATTGTTCTACTGTGATAAGATTTCTAAACAACTGGGCTGGATTTTATTTATATCTAGGTTGTGTAATGAAGACATATAAAGTTACATTCAATCTTAACATTGATTGCCTTGGATTTTCATTGACTGCTTTGCATTTTAAAGCATAAACACTATGTCATTTACGTAAATGCAGATTTACCGGTATGTCTCCTGCTTGAATTCCAGTAATTTCTAAACATTGATTAAACAGCAAAGGTGACATCTAGCTCCGCCTCTGAGAAATGTTTGTTTTGATGTATGCAGCCTAAGTCTGTGCAGAAATAGGTACACTTAACTGAAATATGTGAGCTTATTTCCCCCAGTTGTGCAAAGGAAGGGGCTGGTGGTTTCTTAACGTTGTAATGCTTTGTTTTTGCTGTGCTAGTGTGAAGGTTGCTTTTATTTCTTGCTTTGGAAGTGTATAAAACCTTTCAACCACAAATGTAATAGTTATAAGTTTGTGATGTAAATAGTTTTTCAAAAAACAATTACCAACTCTGTATTTCTTCTAGGATCTGCTTTCACAAATGAACCACTATAGTGCAGGAATTAAACAAAGTGCCCTTTTTGGACTGAAAGATCTGCTGTCCCAGTATCCATTCATCATTGATGCACACCTTTCAAATATACTAAGTGAGCTGGCAGCTGTGTTTACAGACAAAGATTCTGCTGTACGAGCAGCAGCAATCTGCCTCCTTAAGTTCTTGGCTCCAAAAATACGAGCTGAACACATCTCCCCATTTTTCCCATTACTTAGTGCACATCTTTCCAGTGCCATGACTCATATCAGTGAAGGAATTCAGGAGGATTCTTTGAAGGTATTGGACATTCTGTTGGAGGAATACCCTACTCTCCTGATGGATCGCAGTAGTGTGTTGCTGAATAACTTTGTAGAACTTATTTCTCATCAACAACTGTCAAAACAACTGAAAAATAAAGAGAAAATATGCTGGATGCTGTCTGTTAATCCTAATCGTAGGGTAACTTCCCAGCAATGGAGGCTTAATGTGTTGGTCAGGCTCCGAAAGTTCCTTCAGGTGCTGGTGGAAGGATCCAGTGAATTAGAAACTGACAGTGAAGGGCTACAAGAGCCAAATGACAGCCCCCAAGTACCAAGAAACTCCTTGCATGTTAATTGGCAGGAATATGCCAGTGGCCAGCAGCACATCCAGTTGTATGAAAATGGTGGCCCACAACTCAGAATTCATTCATCCTTCAGGCTAAGGTAAGAAATAGTGTGCTTACAACATGTTTGGAGGTTCATGCTTTGTCACTGATGTGAAACGTACCGAGCAGGTTGCTGCTGACCATGGCAATATAGTGAGGCTATATAGTGAGGCTTATTGCAGTAATGCTGTGCAGTCACACACGTGGGTTTTGTGCAGAGCCTCTTTTGAGAAGACTGCAGAGTTGGGCTGCCATTCATATGGGTGCCCCACGAGTTATGCTTGTGCAGGCATCCCAAAACTTCGGCCCTCCAGATGTTTTGGACTACAATTCCCATCATCCCTGACCACTGGTCCTGTTAGCTAGGGATCATGGGAGTTGTAGGCCAAAACATCTGGAGGGCCGCAGTTTGGGGATGCCTGTGCTTGTGCATCAAGGGGTGTGGCTCCCACCTTTCTGCATCCAAATGAGTGTAATTGAGGAGGCTGGGTTTTCATTAGCTACTGCCTATACGTGTTTCTCATGAATCACTCACTTTCACGGAGCAATGTAAGAATAATAGCACAATTTATAACTGTAAATAACCTGTACATGGTCTCCTCCAAATTGACATCATCTTGTATAAATGAGTAAGGCTGTTCTGACCAGCTTTCATACATGCTCATACAGCCAGATGTATACTACTTCAAAATAAGTCTTCCTGTGTCAAACAGGGCTTATTCTGGGTCTGTGTGCGTAGAATTATAGCTGTAAATACATTGCTTTCTGTGCAGTAGTTTTGTAAAGAATGTTTTGGCCTTTGTTCTAGGTCTTTGGTAAGTATGACAGGCAGTGTTGAAAATGGCCTGTCATCTCCCGAGAATTTAAAACGATTTATTCAAATTATAATTCCATTGCTGCTTAATTGTTGGATTGAAGCATCGCCTGCACAACTTGCGACTCCCATTCTTGGAAATCTTCTGGAACCTGGATCTCAGCAGCTAATGGAGCAAGTACTTGGTATCATATACCTGTTGTGGAAGCTTGTAAAGCAAAATGAAGATCTGGATGAAATGGTAAGAAACGGAAGTTGCTGAACTGATATGTTACAGGAAATTATTTGCATCCTTGTCCTCTTACCTAATCAAGTCTGGAAAGAATCCATAAATTAGACCCTGATCTTTCTATTTGTATACCTTTCCTTAAAACTCTTAGCACTTGGAGAAAATTATTAATGTGTGGTGTCTTTCTTACAGGAAGTGTGGGTTCGAGCAAATTACCTGAATGATTTCAAGCACCATTTCATGTCTCGTTTTCCATACTCTTTCCAAGAAACAAGCAAGCACCGAAAGAAAGAGCCCTTGAAAAGGTATTGCTTATAAGACCAGGCGAGTCAGAGTTGAGTGGTTCCCTTTTCAGGTAATCAGTAGGTTGTGATCCGAGTTCTTAAATTTCCACAACCATAGAAAAATCCTGGAGTAGCAGTGGAGAAAGCTCAGCCGTTGGTTGATCGACAGGCATTCCCCCCCCCCCCCGGTAATCCTCACTGTAAGGATTTTTTTGTTTTGTTAACTCCAGAATAATTGTAATTCCTTTATAAGTAATGCATAATGCAGTTTTGTCCATAAGAACATATTTTCAGACAATAAATTTGATTGAGTTCTGGTTTTTTTAATGTGTTTTGATGTATGGAACTGCATAAGCCAACTAACTGGAGAGAAATACCTGTGTAAAGGTAAAGGGATCCCTGACCATTAGTTCCAGTCGTGGACGACTGGGGTTGTGGCGCTCATCTCGCTTTATTGGCCGAGGGAGCCAGCATAAGCCCCTTCTGGTGAACCAGAGCAGTGCATGGAAATGCCATTTACCTTCCCGCCGGAGTGGTACCTATTTATCTACTTGCACTTTGATGTGCTTTTGAACTGGCAGGAGCAGGGACCGAGCAACGGGGGTTCACCCCGTCGTGGGGATTCGAACCGCCGACCTTCTGATCAGCAAGCCCTAGGCTCTGTGGTTTAACCCACAGCGCCACCCGTGTACTCGTTAGTAATTTGTGCTTGTCCTATGTGAATGAAAGATTGATTTATGCAACCAGCACTTTTCTCCTATACTGGCGTTGTTCAAATATGTGCTAAATTACAGTTTTCCAGGAATAGTCCCCAGTGAACCTTGGGTTTGCAAGGTTTCCTCCTGCTTTTTGGCATCGCCACCAGGAGAAATTCAGAAGCTAACTCTTCTGTGTTCATGTTGCAGTGGAACATGTTGAAACTTTAACGCTTTCTTATTTGAAATATCTATAGAGTTATGGGTCCCAGTAGAATTTTCCACTATTGAATAATGCTTTGTGCCAATTTTCATAAACACTTCTCCGTCTTTCATTTAGCAACAAGTATTGTATGCCATCGTCAAACATTGATCATCTCATGTTGAATTTAACCTTATGCGAAATCATGGTCTCATTGGCGAGTGCTTCAACACTGCAAATGGATTCTCATTGGCTAGATATGATTAGAAAGTTTGTAATAGAGACCCTCCATGATGGTTGTAAGCTCCCCCTTCACAACGGCTGTAAGTTAAACAGCAAGCAATTGAATAAATTGCTCAAAGTGACTTGGAGACTTTTACAGATACAAATAAACAAAGGTAAGACCCACTGTGCGTACATTCTTTGTCTATGCATTTGCCAATATGTGGCATTTTCTAGGCTATTTGCATTACTTCCCTTTAGTGAGACAATCCAGAAGTGATTTAGAGCAGTTTTGTGCCTTAGATTAATACAGTTCACCTCCTCTCCTAACCATAAAAGATATGATCAGGACGCGCACCCTTTTTATATTTCAGAACTCACTGTGGTGCCAAACCACTGTTTGTAGCAAGGGTTAGCAGCAGGAAAAAATGGTTGCATGCATTGTTTTACAGTGATAGATTCTCCATTTGAATATGCTTATAGGTACTAGATTTTAGAAATGTTTAGATTTTTTCCCCCTCTCATGATGTTCAATAAGGAAGTTACCAGCAGTGGATTTTATTGTAAGCTCAGAATTGGAAGGCAAATTTTTGTAAGATTGAGATATGCAAGACTGACACAGCTATGACATTCTTATAATGAAATTAGGCCTGGGTGATGTATCAAATAAATCACCCAGGACTTGTTTGAGGGCCAGAGCACGATGGCACCTTCACCTGGTGGTATATCACAAGTGAAACAACCACTGCTCCTGAGTCCCTCCACCGCCGGCGCATGGAGGGAGGAATGAGCTATGTCGGCCCCGTCCCCACACTGAAATTGCCGCTGAGGAAGCTGAGGTGGTTTTACCTCGGTGCCTTGTAGGACTAGGGCGAATGCAACCCCCCCCTTATTTTTCAACATGTGTTTTGTTTCCTACTTTGCCCTTCTAAAAAGCATGCATGAAAAGCAATAATGCATGCATCTTTGATAGTTGAAGCAATCTGCAAGTGTAAAATATATAGTCATGTTTCCAGAGTGCAAAAAGTGATGTGTAAAGTAACCTTTTAAGTAACATAAATCTGGTAGCTAATATATATTTCACTAGTCTATGTAGAGAAATTCAGATTTTATTTCATGGTTCACATACTTCAGCATTTATTGAAATAAGATTCCCCCCCCCCCATGTGTAAGTTCAGGGTATCAGGCTGAAATATGATACTTTGCCTAGGAAAGGTGGGATAGAAAGGCAATAAATAAAATCATAATATATAATCTGGGGCTGTTAAAAGCCCAGGTCTGTTATTTGATGTCCTGACAGCTTCCCTGCCATATTCCACAGAAATTACTGAACCATATTGAAATCTAGGGGGCAAAGGAGCTGACATACAAACCAGTGGTGCCACAGCACTATCCTCGTCCCTCCCCATCCCTAGCTAGAAACTCGGCTGCTCAGGGTAGTGTACTGTATCAAGGAAGGTGAACTGCAAATGGTCAAAGTTTCGGTTTGCCAACATTTGCAGGCAAGAAGTGGAAGACTATATACTTTTATGCCAACAGGCCTTTTAGGCAGCTGCTTGAAGCCTTTCCCCTAGCCAGTCAGTGCAATTCTGTTTTCAAAGGTTTTTATATGTTTTTGTACACATATTGTGGTACAGGAATACTTGTATACTGCATGTACGTAAATTTGTGGTGGCAGACTAGGGAACTTGGACATAAGATATGTTGGATAAGGCGTGTGCTCTTTTTGCATCTAAGGAGGATTTTAGAGGGCAAACTGGCATGGAAGGATTGTGGGCATTTGTGATGTTTGCAGAGGGGAAGAG
The DNA here is from genome assembly GCA_034641385.1 of Darevskia mixta. Taxonomy (NCBI): domain Eukaryota; kingdom Metazoa; phylum Chordata; class Lepidosauria; order Squamata; family Lacertidae; genus Darevskia; species Darevskia mixta. The sequence continues at coordinate 2,167,920 of JAWWNH010000242.1, forward strand.
GTTTCTCAAACCTGGAGTGGGAGCTGGCAGTCGAGGTAGCGGTGGTACTTGCGAATGGGTATTTTCCCAGACCTACGCACGCACACACACACACACAGAGAGAGAGAGAGAGAGAGAGATGTTAAAAACAGTACATTTTCATAGTGAAAGCTTATGATGGGGAGACCTGCACATGTGCCAGGAGATGAGTCCTTGATGTAAGGCAGGGGTCGGCAATGTTTATCTTGCCTGGGCTGGATCGGTCCCGTGGAAATCCCTCCATGGGCCGGATCGCGTGAGCGCTCGCGTTCTCGATTTTCGGTGTCTGCACATGTGCAGATGCGATTTTCAGCGTCTCTGTGTGCGCAGATGCGATTTTCGGTGCGTGGGTCTGTGCAGATCCAATTTCCGGCACCGCGGAAGTGAGTCCCTGCTCGGTTCAGGGGCAGCTCGTGGGCCGGTCAAACGACCTCCGCAGGCCGCTTCCGGCCCATGGGCCCTAGGTTGCTGACCCCTGATATAAGGGCTCTGATGAACTCTTTCTCCCTCTCCTCACATACCCCAAGTTGGGGAGACAGTAATGGCACTTTTTCTTTATCTTCAAGACAAGAGAATGTAACGTGTGCCATTTGGAAGTAGTCTCATTTTCATGATTAATTTCTTTTAGTAGCACTCTAGGTTTTCAGATAGAAAAATGTGGAGTTTAAGAGCGGGAACACGAGAATGGGCCTTTTCAATGGTGGCTCCGGCTCACTTGGTGCCATCGTTACATATTTTCAGGCATCAGGTGAAAGCATTCTTTTTTTAACCAGCCCATTGGCTTTTAACTATCTTTGGCCCTTATAGTGGGCATAATGTTTCACTGCATTTCCCCCTTTGAATGTATGTAACTTAATTTCTATAAGTCTCTTTGAGTTGCCATGGCAAAAAGAAGATGACTAATAAATTACATATATATGTTGGGGGGGGTGTATTTGTGCATTGAGATGTCAAGACACTCTTGCATAAAGATACAATAACATCCACACAGTTGCATCTGATGCCACACTCGCCTTTGCTATCCTATATAATAATATCCCTGTGTCCGTGCGTACGTTCCGTGTGTCAGTGGAAATTTTCCACTGCGCATGTCCCAGACGGACGCAGGGATTGTACGACGGGAGAGGGGGGCGTGTCCGAGAGGCAGCGGCGGCGCAAGCGCGTTGTCAGTTGGGGCAGCGCCGCCGCCTCGCACGGAGCTTGCGCCGCTCCTCCCTCACACTCTCCTGTGGAAGTTGCGCGCTGCAGCCGCCTGTCAGGCTGAGGCGGCAGCTGCTGCTGCGCGCAGAAATGCGCGCGCTCCCAAGCCCGGCGTCGGCATCTCCCGCCCGGGACAGGGGCTGCTCCGCTGCCGCTGCCTGCCCGCCCGCGATGCCGAAGCCGACCCAGCTGCAGCCGCTTCTCAGGCAGAGGCGGCAGCTGCTGCTGCGCGCAGACACACGCGCGCTCCCAAGCCCGGCGTCGGCATCTCCCCGCCATGCAACGACCAGGCTCCAGGTTCCACGGTGACGATGCCACCGCCCTGGGCGCCCACTGACCTGGCCGCTCAGCGCCATCTTCCAGCGGGGCGGGAGGGCGACGCCGAGAGCAGCCCGGGCAGAGAGTCGGGGCCGGAGGAGGAGAGGGCAAGCCCGGCGGGAGGAGGCAGAGCGAGAGGCGGCGGCGCCTCGGAGCAAACGACGACTCCTCTAGCGCCCGTTATTCAACGGGCTAACTTCAACTAGTAGTTTCATAGTTACCCATTTTAGATGTGTGGTTTGGTGCAAGAAATTGCTAAATACTTGTTCCAAAGAATGGAGAGGAGGTAAAACATCATTTTTCATTTGTCTTCCCTCTTAGTGGCAGCAGAGACGCTAATGAAAGCCGTGTATACTCTTTACCAGCAAAGAAACCTTTCTTTCCCTATTCGTACATTGCTTTTGAATTTTTTTAGCAGAGTTTATCAGAAGGAAGAGTTGAACCTTCATACGAACAGGTAACAATTTTCCCCCTCATTTCAGCTTTCAGTTCAATTTCCCGAAGTATAAACTAGACTTTATCTTGATTTTTTTTTAAATAAAAAAATTGTCCATATAACCCAAATAACAGAATAGAACTTTATCAGACACATAAAAACTAAACCAAACCAAGGCTGGCATGGGATGTTTATATTGTAAACTGCCCTGTTTACCTCGGATGAAGGGCTGTATATAAATTTAAAAAAATAATGGGAAGAAGAAAGCTACATTCATAAGATAAATGATAAAACTGGTTATCAGAATATTTGTAATAAGATAGGAACAAGTACCGGTAAGTGGAGAGTATCCACAAGAGTCATGTGACGCACACGACTTAAAACATATACAGAAGTAAAAAACCTGTATTTCTGTACATAAAGGCTCTGTATTACATCAAGAAAAAATTTCAGTGATTTAGATGTTGCTTAACCCAGATTTCTTGAGAGGCTTGTGGAAGAGACAAATGTAAATTTTCTTTTTTTATGTATTCAATAAAATCCCACCAAACTGGGACAAAAGAGGTTACACTTGTTTTTCCTTTCAAAAAGCATGTGCACCAGGCTGTCTCCTGATTCTGATGATCTTCAGAAAATCTGTGTTGTTAAGAAAAAAAAAATAGCTTAAATCAAAAAATCCCTAAGGTGGCATACATAAAACAATTATCAATGATACACAAATGAAATCAGCGGAATTTAAAAATAGGTATACAATGGTACGTCCGGTTGTGGATGGGATCCGTTCCGGAGGTCCGGTCGGATCCCGAGGTTTCCGCAACCTGAGGACCACTTCTGCGCATGCACAGACCGCTTCTGCGCATGCGTGCGCGGTGAAACCCGCTAAAATACTTCCAGGTTTGCCATGTGCGCATCCCGAGGTTTACGTAACCAAATTATATGTCCGGATAAGCTTGCTGATTTAAGCCCAAAAATAAAAAGCCTTGCCGGGATTTCCCGGCAAGGAAAAAATGGTGCGGGGGGTGTCCCCGACGCGGTAGAAAGCCGCGCGGGGCGCCCCCGAAGCAGCAAAAAGCCGCGCTGGGCCAAAACGGCCCGAAAATAAAAAGCCCTGGGAAAAAAAACAAAGCGCTGCCATGTTGTGGAAGGAGGAGAAAAGCAGCCTCCAGCTGCTCCAGGCTCCGCTCCAACCAAAATGGCTGCTGGAGCGAAGTCCCGCCTTCTCTCCCCTTCCATGTGACCTGTACCAACAAAAAAACCCCAAAAAAACCCCCTCGGCTTCCGATTCGGAAGTCGAAGAAATTCGTTATCCCGCGGCCGCCACGATCATTCGTTAGGCGAAAAATACGTTGGGCGAGTTATTCGTTAGTCGAGGTACCACTGTATTCTAATACATATTACTTTCACCTTGCTTTTTTCTCCCTTGCACATACTAGAAGCAGGAGCAAAGTATTAACTCGTTGGCTGGCTGGTCTACCTCAACAACTTGTTCTTCTTGGTTTGAGAAACGCCGCGCTTTCGGACCAGTTGATTGGTACTATTTATTCAGCCGCATCCCGGGCAAACAAAGAAATCCTGCAAAGTTTGCAAGCTGCTGCTCTTCGAATTTACGGTACTTCATTTGCAGAACTTTTTAAATTGGCAATAGGGGATAAAGACTCTTGATTTCTGAGGAATCCCAGATGATGGGTATTTTTATGGTTTTTGCTATCATAATAATAGGCTGCTTCCTTCATATTATGGTAAGCCATCACAAGAGCTGTAGTGTTCTTTGGAAGTGAGAAGTACATGTGCCAAATTAGTTTTGTAGAAAGAAGAAATCTGGAGAAAATGCTATCCACATATATATACTTCATTATTTTTTTAAAATGTACTTTTCCAGGCAAAGCCCTTCCAAAGCTGCTTACAAAAAAAGTAGTTTCTTTTTTAAATCTATATTGCTCTATCCCAGTGTGTGACAGCTGTGGAAAAGGTGGATTTCATGCTAGAAATCATTAGGAAAAGGATTGAAAAGAAAACAGCCATATTTTAATGCCTTTAGTGTGCTGTTGTACTCATCTACATGGGCCTTTGGTGTGATCCAGCTTCAGGACTCTGGTGGCTTTAGTTACACCGTGTTAAATGCAGGTCAGATTTCCTGATTTCACACTTATATTCTTCCACATATTTCAACTCTTTACATTTTTGTTTTGATATATTTCTAATTACTGCCATCATTCTAGCTAAATTCATGAATTCCACTAATTTAATCTGCCAATCTCGAACCGTTGGTAATTCCTCTCCCTGCCATTTTTGGGCTGAATCTGTTACTGCCTTGGTACCACCTGCCCTGGCTCTTTGTGTGTGGGATGGCACAGACCATGAAGAAGTGGGTAGGATTGCCTAGCGGTAGCTGTGGTCCTCTTGAGAGGCCCCCGCGCAGTCACACAGCGCACCCTCTTTCCCCACTGTAGGTGACATTTCGACCTGCTTTTGCTCTGGGATTTCCTGATGTGGCTCTTGTGGTAATGCAACCAGTTTCTCCTTTACAGTAGTTTAGAGTGGAGCACGGAAACTTCTGCCAGCTGAAACAGCACCCCATTCTGAGGTTTTCAGATGACATTAGCTGTTGATTCTTTTTTTCAGATCCACTAGATGGTGCTGTCGCTATTTTGCCAGCAGAATCGCAACAACGTTTAGTCCAGCTGGTCTATTTTTTGCCACATTTACCAGGCAATCTGCTTTCTTCTCTCAGTCGCTGCTGCATTATGGGAAAACTGTCAGTAAAGTTATCGACTACTCTTATCGGGATAGTGCGTATGAGGTAAGCAACCTATCAAGTTTGGTTTTTCCATGAGCAAAATCAGAATATTGAAGGAGAAGCTTAGCATTGCATCTTCTCAAACCATAATTTGTCAGTGTATCAAATCAAAGTTTATTGCGTTAGCCATTTGGCCATAGCACAAGTAAGAAGTCCCGGCAGTAGCCTGCCATTCTTATACATTTGCGAACATCAGGTATAAAAGCATGGTAAATAAAACAGGTATGATAAAAACAATAGCAATTATGTAAACTATTGGAAAGTTTACAAGTCCAGGGCTAAAGGAGGTTAACCTATCGAGGTGGCCCTGAGTTTCAGGGCCTGCAGGATATAGATGGCTACGCCACGAGTGACTATGGGATTGGCATCCACCAATAGATATTTCAAGCGGTCATCTTCCATGGCAATGGTTGGAGGACTTAGTAGCAGGAGCCTCGATCTTATTGAGTCATAGAGAGGGCAGTGGAAGAAAAAGTGGGTAAAGTCCTCTATCTTTCCCTTGTTGCACGGACAAAGGCGGAGGTCGAGAGGAGTGTTGGAGAATATGCCCTGTAGGAATGCTGTGGGAATGGAGTGAAAGCGGGCAAGTGTGAAAGCTCTTCTTTGCATAGGGTTCGTCAAGTCACTCAGGTAGTGAGCCAGGGCTCTCGCTGCCTTCACGCGGGGAAGCCACGTGGATAGGCTGGCCGAGTTGGATAGCGCCAAATCCAGCGCTTCGTCCCTGTCTAAAATCCAGTTACGGATTTTGTCTTTGTCCCATGAGGTCAGAGCGGCAAAATCTGGAAGGGAATAGCATTCGCAGATGATCTCCATGCCTTTTAACCAAGTACGGCTGCTGGTAAAGGCCAATGTAATTTTGAAGGTGCGTGCACATGAAGCAAGGAAGAGGATGTGGAGAAACCATTGTGAGGGAAAGAGGGGAGCCGCTGTGGATGGGAAATGGAGGAGACGACAGTGAAGGCTCAGGAAAATAGATGAAACCGGGGGGGGGGGGGGTGTCAGTTGCATAGGGAAGGAATAAACGAATTAGAGGGGGGATATATTCAAACACTGAAATGCAGTTGAAAAATAGGGATGGAGGTTCATTGTGGGGAAAGGAAGTTGGAGAGGAAATGATATAAGGACCAGGCTCTTGCTGTCCCAACGAAAGGAAAGATACACCGCGGGCACTTTGACAGTCGTGCTGCTGCTATGTGCCTCACAGCAAAATGGCATGCTCTTAAAGACAATCTGTTGTGACGGACAGCATTGACTGTGCCTAAATGCTATTACTCCTCTTCTTGCAAGCTCCAGAGGAATGATGACAGGAGCGCTCCTTCCCTCCCTCCCATGGAGATCTTGCAAGCTGGCGATTTTGCTGTGGGGTTAAGGCTAGTTGTTAATCTGTCCCAAGGGTGCCCATCATGCAGGCATCGTGTCTTTACCCATACTTTTGAAAGGGGGGGGAGTTGATGATTGAAAACGTTTTTTACTTAGATTAGTTACGGATTCTGTATTGCCTGCTTTACTTTTGAAATATTGTTAATTGTGGTTTTAATAAACTTGCATTCCCTACCCTGGAAGGCTTAAAATATTATCTTATCGCTGACAAAATACTGTTTCTTTAAAAAAAGAAAATGGAGTTAAGGTAGCAGTCTGTTTTTACAAATAATACATTACAAAATGAAATGTTATTAACAAAATATAAAAATATTTAAACTGCAATTTTATAGGGTTTATAGAGGCCAAATCTTCATTGAAACCTATAAATGTGAATGTTAATAATGAAAGAGCAAACATGTTTCAACACTGTGCATATTCCTCTGAGGTACTAACCACAATAATTTGAGTCTATTTTAACACTTCAGGAGCCAGATATGTTTACAGTTAAAATAGACTCAAATTATTGTGGTTAGTACCTCAGAGGAATATGCACAGTTTTTAACCATAACTTCATTGTTCCTGCCCTGAGGCCATTTGGTGAAAAGTGATTTATAAGTATTTGAAATAAAAGAAACCACACCACAATGTTTTCCCTCGGTAGAGCTTAGCGCTTGCTTTCCGTGATTTCATTACATTTCCATCCTGCATTTCTTCCACCATGGAATCCAAGGTGACAGACATGTGGTTCTCCCATCCGGGCACTGATCATACCTGGACCTGCTTAGCTTCATTTCATTTCTATACAGCTTTTCATTTCTATACAAACCATTACTGAGTAAAGTCAAATGTAAATTATACGTTCAGAGCAACATAATTAACAGGAAACTAAAATATTATCTTGAAGATTTCAAAATAAAACGTTACAAAGGAGGTCAACTACAGAATGCATATTTAACGCAGCAAAGTTAACAACAACAAAATCTTAAACATTTCAAAAGAAAACATTACTGAAGGAAGTAAAATATAAAATGCACATTTAAAACAGCATAATTAACAAGGAAACAGTGTATTCAGGCACATATTTCCAGTCCTTTTCAGCATATGGAGGTTAACATTGTCACTAGATGGCACTGTGTGTCTTCTGTGTAAACAGACTGGTTGAATGGAGATGTATATTACTCATATTCTAAACCTCATCCTTATTTTTCATGCTTTTTAAGCAATTTGAAATAGAATAATTGATTCTTCTACTGCGTAGCTGCTATTGCCATTGGGGTTTTTACATTGCTATGTACAAAATATTTGTTTAGAATTAAGTTTAGGCAGTGTAAGTGTCAAAATTATAATCTTGATACTTTAGTCAAGTGGATCCAAGCAGTTAGTGAGGAGATCTGGGGGAAAGTTTGTATTTTATCTTTATGCAGGTAATCTGAACATTTGACACACCACATATTTACATAGCATTGCAACACAAACATGATACATTGCAGCTCATAGTTAATGAAACAGTATTTCACTGACGTTGATATAATCTCTATTGTAGATTAAGAAGCGATAACTTTTAGGATGATTTTGAAGTCATAATCACATTGCTGAATGTGGTTATTAGCCTTATAAAGGGTCATGGAAATTGTTGTTGTTCAGTCGTTCAGTCGTGTCCGACTCTTCGTGACCCCATGGACCAGAGCACGCCAGGCACACCTATCCTTCACTGCCTCTCGCAGTTTGGCCAAACTCATGTTAGTAGCTTCGAGAACACTGTCCAACCATCTCATCCTCTATCGTCCCCTTTTCCTTGTGCCCTCCATCTTTCCCAACATCAGGGTCTTTTCTAGGGAGTCTTCTCTTCTCATGAGGTGGCCAAAGTACTGGAGCCTCAACTTCAGGATCTGTCCTTCCAGTGAGCACTCAGGGCTGATTTCTTTAAGAATGGATAGGTTTGATCTTCTTGCAGTCCATGGGACTCTCAAGAGTCTCCTCCAGCACCATAATTCAAAAGCATCAATTCTTCGGCGATCAGCCTTTATGGTCCAGCTCTCACTTCCGTACATTACTACTGGGAAAACCATAGCTTGGAAATACATGTGCCTAAATATTTGACTAGTGCCAAAGAGAGGTTTTAACTAGGTGTTGGATAAAATTCATGATTTTGCTTCATCAGAAGAAAGTAGTTGAAAGCAGAACAGATTAGCCAATGTCTAAATGCAGCTGTGCTTGAGCATGTTGGTGTTAGCAAGTGTTAGCAAGCAGTAGGTGGCATAACTTACCTTTATTAAATATTGTCTTCAGACATAATCTGCAGTTCCTTGAGATGAGCCAGTAGACTCTTGGCAACATTTTGCATGCAGGTCTTGCTATCCAAACACATTTCCTGCGTTCTTAGGAAATAGTTTGTTAGGCAAACGTTCACATAACCAGTCAACAGTTTCCATTGATTTCTATGGGGAAACTTCTAATGTGGTCTTGGCCATGGAATTTTGGCCCCACCTTGGTTTCTGGTGAAATGGCTGCCACAGACCAGCAAAACACAAAAAAGTAAGACTGTCTATTTGTTTTTAGTACTACACAATTGTCCAACTCTTTGAATATTTGATTCTGTGGTGTGTATAGCAAAATTTGGGTACTAATGCCTCATGTTCGGATAAGTGGATTTTTGCAGAACTAGTGTTTGGATAGTGGGACCTGTGTATTTTCCTAACTTTCTCTTTAGATGCTGGTTTTGGCATACCTTTTAGTTCCTTCTTGATCAAGAAGAGTCCGTATACTGTGGTATAGATTTAGTATAATTTAGAAAAATACTTTGAAAAATACATAGATTTAGTATAATTTAGAAAAATACTTAGAAAAATACATTTACCCTCCTGAGTAAAGAAGTTTTTGAATGACTGCCAACATGATTTCATCTTTTTCTCCCCATTTGGCAGGTCCACAATCATACAATGAAAGCTCAGATGTTCATGTTTCATTCAAGAATGCATATAATTGTCATTAACCCTTAATTTGTGCTTCAAAATCACTTTTACAATACGATGTTATTAAGAATGGATTGGATGCTTTGAAAATATTGTATTTATATAAATATCCCTTGCTCGCTTTTTGCATTCTTTCCAACTTAGATTTTTACTTTCATTTTGTAGAAAACAAAACCTAGTAAACACCTGAAAAAAGTCACAAGACCTGCTTTTCTGCTTATCTCTGCAGTGTTCCACTACCTGAGCCAGGCATATTTTGGATATTTAGCTGTTGGATGAGTGAAAAGGGCTGTGAGATGACAGGCATGTGTGGAACTGTTCTATCCCTCCTCTACCATCACATCTCGTTCGGACTTGATTTTTCATGTATCCTAATAACCCTTCCTTTTTAAAAAATTAAATAGATCCTCTTTTGTGGGATGGAAGTACCCAGTGCAAGGCAACTCAGTGAATGATCTGGATTACTTCAGCTTCTTGTTTTCAACTCTTACAGGTAATCTGTGTGAATTTAATATATATATTTTTTATTTCAGCATAATTTTGTTGAATTTCATTTAGGAAAAAATGCTGCATTAAGTAGATTGAAGGCGAGCATTCTGTAATGCCTTGTGCAAACAATGGCTAATCATCAACATAAAAGCGAGAATGTAAGAAGCGACTATTATGAGTGATCAAGCACGTCTGTGACTGCTTTATTCACCTACCTGCTGTCAGATTTCAGTTGCCTTCATTTTTTCACTGGGGAGTTTCTCTGTGGGCACCACTGGAGCTATCTGGCATTGTTTTCTGTTTTAAGACCTTTTGAGATGTTTTATTTCCACAAGGCCTGGCGGGTATCCTTTTGCTCTGTTCTCCCAGTTACCGCCCAGTAAAGTTTCTATTTTTGTAATAGTGTTGAGTCCACTGTTTCAGCAGTATTCTAGAACTAGAACTAAGCTCAGCAGTATTCTAGAACTTCCCAAATAACTGCCACTGGTATGGTTCTGTACACCAGTCTTGCAGATGTATAAAAACTTGCTGGATTGTGGAGACAGGACCAGTAGCTCCTAAATGTCATAGTAAATTTATTTTTGTTTCCAGAATGCACTCCTTTCTTAAACTCTCCTTGCTACCAAACAGCCTAATCAGTCCTTGATCCTCTTTCTTGTGTGTCCAAAATCCTGTACTGCCCAAGTAATTCTTCTCACACCCTTGTATGCCAATATTATTAACATCTTCCTCTTAATCACGCTGTTCCCTGGCTTGCTTCAGACCTTCATAATCTACAATATTAACTTGCAGCCACAACACAATCACAATCTTTTTATATAAAGCTTCAAATACGAAACACTTAAAAAACAACAACCTTAAACGACTGATAGAGGTTAGCACCAGATCTGTTTGAAGGTTTGTCTACCACTTACCATGGTATTGTTTCTAATTTCAGCTTAATTCACTATTAAAACCTGATTGTTAAGAAGTCTGGTTGTGAATCCACTTACCTAGTAGTAATTGCCCTGTTGAATTGAGTAGGATTTTCTTCTGATTAGTTGTGGCTAGGACTCGCAGAGTTTCATAGTGAGACCAGACTTGTCTTTAAAATGGCAAAATGTGAGAGTGAGTCATTAAAACTGAGCATTAGTAATGAATAGTTGGCTCAGTTAAGTAATTTCCCCTAGTTTTTAATAACACCCAGGCCCTCAGAGGTATGGAGTAGGATCCAAAGACACATGAAACTCGTCCCATAAACCTTACGAAGCTCTTCCTAAGCAGGAGCCAAATGATGAACTGCTTTTGAAACAGGAATGCTTCAAAGCATGAGAAGTGGGATGTGGAACAATTCTACTTGTCTGGCACAAGCTACCAGCAGGAACTTAAACAGTAGTTATCCCAGTCATTCTAAGGATTGACCACAGCTAATTATTTACTAAATTATCCCATGGAAATCTATGCAATTGTAAGCACATACTTAATGCTGTCTCATGGAAACGAATGGGGATTGTAAGTGCTTAGCGTGGATCGTGTCCAGGGTGTAATACTGCTAGCATAACTTTCCTCATTATGTTTGAAGATTTGTTTGTTTGCATGTTTAAGCATCATTCTGATTTTCACCGCAGGTCTTGTATATTTCCCTTTTTACTTCACAAATATGAACTGTGGGATAGAATGTTTTTAATGAGTTGTTAACCAGTTGTTGTTTTTTTTACTATAGATGGAAATAGCAGAATGGTAATTCCCTCTGGGGTCTGCTCCTAACAGGCTTCTCTGTTAACTTTTTCCAGGCTTCTCCCGAGAAGAGCTGACTAACCTGCAGAGCATCAGAGGGAGGCCACACATAAGCCAAACACAGCTCTCCACGGTCCAGATCTACTTGACAGACCTGGATCAATTTTCATATCACTGGGCAATGACAGAGGTAAGACTGTCTACATGGAGAATTCAGAGTTAAAATATCCTAGGCTGGCATGTCTGTAGGCTCAGTATTGGTGGTAAATGTTCTATAGGGAGTAAAAAAAATCTATACGTTATTCCCTGACTACGTTGCTCATGAGAGAAAAAGGATGTCAGTGTAGTGGCTAAAGCTGAATATCAGTGGTTTCATAGAATCATAGAATCATAGAGTTGGAAGAGACCACAAGGGCCATCCAGTCCAACCCCCTGCCAAGCAGGAAACACCATCAAAGCATTCCTGACAGGTGGCTGTCAAGCCTCTGCTTAAAGACCTCCAAAGAAGGAGACTCCACCACACTCCTTGGCAGCAAATTTCATTACAGTCTCACTAAAGCCTAAGGTCAGCCTCAGAATAAGTGGTTCCTCAATAGCAGGCATAGACCGCCCAGCTAGAGTATTTCCTTTTTTCTGCAAGATATGTTGGCTGCACACCCTCTTCACATCAGTGTGCATTGAAAGGTTTGCTGGCCATTGGTGTCCCCTAGGAACTTGGCAAGAGAGCCAGCGTGGTGTAGTGGTTAAGAGTAGTGGACTCGTAATCTGGTGAACCAGGTTTGCTTCCCCACTCCTCCACATGCAGCTGCTGGGTGACCTTGGGCTAGTCACACTTCTCTGAAGTCTCTCAGCCCCACTCACCTCATAGAGTGTTTGTTGTGGGGGAGGAAGGGAAAGGAGAATGTGAGCCGCTTTGAGACTCCTTAAGGGGAGTGAAAGGCGGGATATTAAGTCCAAACTCCTCCTCCTCCTCTTCTACTTCTTCTTTTTGTGTCCTTGAGGATAGATTCACTTGATGCTCCTGTGCTGCTTCTAGTTCTGGGCTCAAATTCATAGGGCCCTAGTTTTGATTTTGCACAGTCGTTCTCCAGTAGTTGAGCGAGAGTTCCATCTTGCTGGACTGTTCCCCAGGAAGCGTTGTCACATCTTCTGGCCCTGCCTTCTGGGCAGAAGTGCATACTGTTGAATTGTGCTTAGAGGGGACTCTTCTGTTAGAAGGCTGGCATTGGATTCAGAATGGTGAATGGGCCTCGTCTTGAATTTGCACTGCCGGCATTGCCATCTTCTCACAGCTTAGATAGCATTGCTTTTGCTTTGCTGTTGTGGTAGTTGTCAGTTTGAGGAGCAAGGTGAAAAACAGCCTATTCCACGTTTCCTTTTTGAAGTAGGAAATGAGAATAAGTGTACTTTACAAACACATTAAGGCATTGATTACACTGCAGTGTAACGATCCATATTTTGGAGTATTTGCCACCTGGAATGTAAGCTTAGGTGATTCATGCACTTTACGTACATGATCTGCAGGATATTTGGTAAGAAATTATGTTTATTGAAATTTTTGCTGAATAAAGACTGAAAATAAAAGTGACAGGGCACAGTGACACAGTCAGTATGTGTAACAACAAAAGTTATAATGGTAAGTTATCACAAAGATGCACCTTTGTGTGGAGCAAAGTTACATATCTTGAAGCTGTATCAGTCCATTGAGCCTGCGGGATATTTATGGAAACAGAAGTAAATAAAAATATTCAGTCCGCATCAAGCAGTTCTTTGCGTTTTTAGAACTGCTCATGTGAGACATTGCCAGCCAGTTGTAGGAAGATTGTAATGCAGTCTGCCTGGATCCCTTAGACACAGTGGTGCAAATTTTACTTTGTATGTTCTTTCAGAATAAAAATAGCAGTGCTTTTATGTGATGTTATTTGCGTTTTCAAGCAATCCACAATCCCCTGAACAGTTATCTCTGTGGATCTGAAATACTCTGCATTGTTACCAGAGCTCTGAGCTTTCAGAAGATGCTTTTTAGCAGCGGCTTGGCTAAGCACATGAGGTCCAGAAGCGAAGATACTCTTGAGTCAATGATTAAAAGCCAAAAGAATAGCATTTGGGGAAAAGTTTAATATAGGGGGGAATATGAAAGTTGCATATAAGGCCATGTTGTTTAACATGACAGTGGGAAATACAGTTTCTTTTGGGGCAGATTAAGTTGAAAAATATTGTGATTATTACAGCTTGCTTCATTTGAGCAAGTCCAGACTTGCCAGGCATTTAATTTTATTACTGGGTGATTTGGGAATATTCAGGAGAGTTCTTTTAGGCAAAGAGAGTTGTGAGTCTTTCGCTGGTCCCACTGTTTTAATTGTCAATATCCCATTTTTAAAAAAAAAATAATTCTAAATGATAGTGTGATCATTTCATTTGGGAAGGAATCTTCATTGGCCAGTTTTTGAATGGATAAAATGAGCTCAATACCCACAAAAAATGTGTTTTGTTTGGTGTGATCTAAGATGTGGAGAAAGCCAATTGCATATTAGAAGTAGTTTTTGTAAAAAGGGGTTTATATTGCTGCTTGGACTTACTTTATTATAGCAGCTTTTGCCTTATAACTGCATTATGAACACTTTTGATACAAAAGCTTTCCCTATTCAATGACTAGGGAAGAGACAGAAGTATCCAATGCTATCAATGCTTGTCATGGAGGCTTCTACCTGCAAACCAAGCCATTAAATTTATTTATTAAATTTATATACTGCCCTTCATCCTAAGATCTCCGGGATAAACTACAGGATAAAAGCACAAATAAATAATTAGAATAATTAGAATAAAAGTACAATTATGCCCCCACAAACACATTTAAAAGGCCATGGAATATTAATCAGCCAAAGGCCTGGATGAAGAGGAACATTTTCGTCTAGCACCTGAAGATGTACAGTGGTACCTCAGGTTACATACGCTTCAGGTTACAGACTCTGCTAACCCAGAAATATTACCTCGGGTTAAGAACTTTGCTTCAGGATGAGAACAGAAATTGGGCAGCGGCAGTGGGAGGCCCCATTAGCTAAAGTGGTGCTTCAGGTTAAGAACGGACCTCCGGAACGAATTAAGTACGTAACCAGAGGTACCACTGTATAATAAAGGTGCCAGACAAACCTTCCTGGGGAGAGCATTCCACAAATGGGGAGCCACTGCAGAAAAGGCTCCTCCTCATGTTGCCAAGAAGGGCCTCACAGGATGACCACAGAGTCCGGGTTGGTTTATATGGTTAAATCAGGCTTCCTCAACCTGATGCCATCCAGATGTTTTGTACTGCGACTCTGATCAGCATGGCCAGTAATTAGAGATGGTTGGAGTTCAAAACATCTGGGAAGCACCAGGTTAGGGGAGCCTGCATTAGATGCTCAGTGAGCTGAGTTGAAGAGAATGAGCAGAAGAATTTATGGTTATATTAATTCACTTTGTAGATACTCAAGGACATGGGGGAAAAGAGCTGTGGCAACAGTTGCAACCTATTTTTTAAGAACCACAGGGCACTAATTGTCCATATAATTTGTTTGAGCACATGCCTGGACTGTTTTGGGATTTTCTAAATCGGAAGGAAGGTAGTAAGATGAGCAAATGTTTTAAGTGTCAACATAAATGGCAGTTGGGTTATGAGTGGGGAGCGAGGTTGTTTTCCAATTACAGGCAGGGAGTCTTCATTAGCATTGGATCTGTAGTCTCAATATTGACTGTAGCCAGAGAGCAATTTGATCCTTCTGTTGTCAGTGCTTTATCCCTCGAGGCTTCATGTCTACAGGTTTGTTGCCTTTCCAGATTGCAAGATAAGGTTTCTAAGGAATTGTCTATTTATGTCACTTAATTTTCACTGTAGCACTCACCGTTCAGTGTACAAAATGTTTTAGAGTTCTAACCTCAGAAAACAGAAAAGAGATGTTATCCTTTACCTCTGTTCCGTTAGCATTTCAAAATACAGTGTTTAAGGCATGCTTGAATTCTTCTTTCCTTTGCCTATGCGACGCATCCACTCATGGGTTGTTCGTCTCCCATTTGCACAAGGCAGGGACATGTGACTTGATTGTTTCCTCTATCCTGTCCCCCCGTTGGCTCTTCTCCCAATTCAAGCAGCACTGGCAAGATGGATTAAAGCTTGCATAGCTTTGATCTATGAAGCTCAGCACATGCTTTTGCCAGCCGCTACATCTCCCACTTTCCATCACAGAGATCCGCCAGGTGTGTGATGGCATCCACTACCATACCTTGGATAATATACATGGTGGATGCCCATATCCACATAGCTCAGTTAGGCCCACACAGATTTCTTTGTCCAGGTTGATGTTCCTTCCTCCTTTCCCTGCTGTCTTGCCCTGTCTGAACCTGGTACTTTTGAGAGCCTTCTTCTGCCGCAGGCTCAGCCTCAGAACTGAACTGGAGGGAGGAGTCAACAAGGGGAAAAGAATAGGGGAAGTAATCAAGCCACATGTCCCTTCCTTGGGTGACGGAGGCGACCCTTAGCCTTCACTGTGAGTCACTGGTTGTGCTTTCAGATGGTGAGAAGGATTCTAAAACCATTGTTAAAAAGGCACCCGTGTGTCTGATTCAGTTTGTCATATTTGAGTGTCTTAGTGTGAGCAGGAAATGGAAACACTGCAGGACTTGACTTACATGTTTGTTTCTGCTTTTACATCTCACCTTTCTTCTGAGGAGTTCAAGGCATACAGTGTTTGTGCCTCCTCCCCATTTTTAGCCTCACAACGACCCTGTGAAGTAGATTAGGCTGAGAGATGGTAACTGGCCCAGGGTCAGTGGTTTAACCCAGGCATAGGCAAACTCGGCCCTCCAGATGTTTTGGGACTACAACTCCCATGATCCCTAGCTAACAGGTCCAGTGGTCAGGGATGATGGGAATTGTAGTAGTCCCAAAACATCTGAAGGGCTGAGTTTGCCTATGCCTGGGTTAACCTATATGAAATGATTAAATGCAGCTCTTAGAATTCTGGAATATGTCACTTTTGACCATGTATCCACTATGACTTCGTAGAAACAAAGATGTAGATGTACAGTGAATATTGGCATTAATATTGTTGCTGTTGTAACAGGTGGTGACCCAGTGCCTGTCTACTATACCTTCAAGAAGCCAGTGCATAGATATTGTACAAAATGGCATTTGCAAATACCTGGTAGGTGGTAATTCTGAATAAATTCTATGTTTGTTTTATTTAATTATTGTTTGTGATTAAAACTGTGGCCAATAAAAAGAATTCGGTATGTGCAGATGTGCTTGCTAGGCTCATTTCTGGCCTTGCAGTTATACTCACTATTCATGTCTTAGTCTGTGAACAGTGTATAATAGCAGTTTTCCTGTTCATAAGCGGTTGCAGAAACATTTCATCGCAATAATGAAAGTCTTCATACTGTGTTTAAAAATGTTATATCCCATGTTTCTTTGTGAAAAATTCAAAATGACCAACAGCAAACTGTCATAAAAATGGAACAAATGACAACAAGGTGTTGTTTTTTTTACTATCAGTTGGCCATTATTAGAAACCAGCAACAGCCACAGGCCATGAGCAGTAGTGGAGCCATTGGGGAGGAGGGTCTTCCTTTGCTAGAGCAACAAAAAGGCCTTTGCCTTCATGCCCACCAGCTGGCTGGCGCAACACCTCTGATGTTGATGAGTGGACAGGAAGGAATATGTAGAAAGACGTTATCCTCGAGATAAATGGGGGCATTTTAGAGCTTTAAAATAAATCAATTACTAGTGAAAATAGAGCAGTACCAGGTAATTCTGTACCGACCAATGTTACATTTGCTGTCACTTTTACATAATATTTTTTAACTCCAGTGAACTGTAAACTATTTGTTAACTGCCTTAATCTTCCCTACAAAAATAAGATGCCAGTTCATGGGATTAATGAGCTCAATCCTCAAAGGAAAGGAAGGGCAGGTTGTAAAATGTAACAGATTGAGGGGGAAATGAAGTTATATTTAGAATTGTTCTTAGACACAGACGCAAGTACAGCTATTGCAGAAATGAGAGTCTGTGTGCAAGGTAATTTATTTGTTTTGTCTCCTAGGCAGGGTTGACTGTAATACCTGACAGTGCTGCTGGATCTATTTTGTGTGCCATTAGTAAGCTCTTGGATCAAGCGTGCCTGCTTAATGAAAACCTTGCAAAGTTCCTAGCGTCTTTGTGTTACAGTCTCCTTTATCTCCTCTTAACGATAGAGAGAGAAGATACAGAACACCTGCAGAAGAGGTAAGCTTTTAATTTGAGTACTTCTCAAATACTGGCATCTGTAAAAAGCACTTTAGAAATACATAAGAAATTTGCTTGTTTTACTCGAATAAAATATCAGTCTGTACCTGCGCAAGTTTTTTTATAAGGTTGATGGACTTCCATTTCATTGCACCACATTGAGGAATAAGTCAGCTGTATACCGCCAGCAATCACACGAATCTTTGGGATTTAGACTGTTGCCTTATTTAGTTTTCCAGGCTCCTTAAGACGGGTTCGCGTGCTACAGCTTGCCCACCGGGAGTCCAAATTTTGCCTGCAAGGCCATGTCCCCCAAACACTGCCACCTGCCCCACATCTGATGCCATATATGATGTCAGCTGTGGAGCACGTAGGGATGCGGGTGCTGGGGAACACATGGGAGCCTTAAAGTGCACTCCAAGTTGTGGTGTGTAAAGGGGTTCCCCTGCAGAAAACTCCTTCCCCCACCCAACGCCTGCAGAAAGTAAGCTTTGGTTCTGCCGCCCTTGAGCTTATAGGTGGGAGATCCAAAGCCTGCTGGATTGGCTGTGTGCAGCGCTGAGAAGTACTAACTTTGGCACCTCAAAGCGGTCAGTCCCCCGACATTGTTGTGACAACAGGTGGGAAGCCACATGAGAATAGATATTGGTGAGGATCTGGCTGATGGAGCCAAAAGGGGGCTGGATTTCGAATATCAGCATTCTAAGACACTAGCTGCTTTAATTCTCTTCTAACCTGCTAGAATGTTATTCCCAGTAAGCTCTTCTGAAACAATGTGCCTCTTTAAAAACAAAACGAAACTGATTTTAAAGTAAGCGAGAGATAAATCAGACAGGAATGTTACCTCTGCAATTGGGATTTCTTTGATTGACCGCCCTTTCTCCAAATGATAGAAATCTTACTGTAACTTGCAGCACTGGAAGCTTGAACTGGGTCACGGCTCCTGTGTGCATGTTAGATATCAGGCAGTTTTAATTTGATAATCCGTTCTTGCACAATGTATTCATGGTTGACTATATAGTTGACGTGGGTGGCGCTGTGGGTTAAACCACTGAGGGCTTGCTGATCAGAAGGTCGGCGGTTCGAATCCCCGCGGCGGGGTGAGCTCCCGTTGTTCGGTCCCTGCTCCTGCCCACCAAGCAGTTTGAAAGCACGTTAAAGTGCAAGTAGATAAATAGGAACCGTTCCAGCGGGAAGGTAAGCGGCGTTTCCGTGCGCTGCTCTGGTTCGCCAGAAGCGGCTTAATCATGCTGGCCACATGACCTGGAAGCTGTACGCCGGCTCCCTCGGCCAATAAAGCGAGATGAGCGCCGCAACCCCAGAGTCGGTCATGACTGGACATAATGGTCAGGGGTCCCTTTACCTATATAGTTGACTCTCTGTAGTTAAATAGTAATAAGTATTTTAAAAATATTTTTTAAAAACTAACTGGTGACAAATTGGTGGAAATGGTTTGCAAGTAACTTTAGTGTACCAGTTTTTGTCATTTTATCTTGTGTGCCATTTTCTTACTAGAAACTATAGTCTACAGCACTCATTTTTGTTCTTCAGAGAGGTGGACTGAGAAAGTTAATTTGAGCTGAAATAACTCCTGTGCCCTTGGTTTCCCTTATAGACACTCTGGCTGTGCTTTCTTCCTCTACAGGGACGCATTGTGGACTTGCTGCATTTCTGTGCTCACCGCCTTGCCTCGTGTATTGAGGCTGATGTTGCAGAGTCTTCAAGTGAGCAGAGTCTGTCCGGAGGAATTGCCTGTCCTTGCCCAGCTCCTCCGCTTGCTAATGCAACACGGACAGCTTCGAAGTCATATGGTGACCAATGAACTTCTGGTGAAACAGATAGTCAAAGATATCACGGTAGGCACTCATTCACTAGTTCACTAGTTGCTCAGGCTAGTTTTTGGCATCCCTGATGGTTGTTAAACTTACCTTGGCCTGATGCACATACCTTGAAGCAGACCTGCTTCTATTTGCAAGCAAGAGCAATGGGCCCTCTGAGAGCCAAGACTAATTTTCCTTTCCTCTCCTGGCCATCGGTGCTGTCTTTGGGTTGGTGGGGATTGTTTCCAAAATGCCTGGATAACATGCTGGGGAAGGCTGCTTTAAACTATAATAGGGCAGTGTCTGCTTGCAGCTAACATCTGCTTGCAGCCAAGCAGAGTGCATATGCAGCCCTTATTCCTTGCTGCTTTGAAGGGGACTTTCTTTAAAAAGCAGGGTTTCCCCTCCCCGCATATCTCAAGAATCCCCTTTATAAGGGGATTCTATCCCAGTGCTAGCCCTTTCCATGTTTCAAAGCTCAGTGTGTCCACATACAATACATCCTGTTTGAAAATAAAAGGAGTGAACTATTAGAATGAACAGATGCTGGTCATTACTTCTATATGTGTGTGAACCTGCCTCTAGTGTGGTGTAGTGGTTAAGAGCGGTAGACTCGTAATCTGGTGAACCGGGTTCGCGTCTCCACTCCTCCACATGCAGCTGCTGGGTGACCTTGGACTAGTCACACTTCTCTGAAGTCTCTCAGCCCCACTCACCTCACAGAGTGTTTGTTGTGGGGGGGGAGGGAAAGGAGAATGTTAGCCGCTTTGAGACTCCTTTGGGTAGTGATAAAGCGGGATATCAAATCCAAACTCCTCCTCCTCCTCCCGTTCTTCTTCTTCTTCTTCCCTGCCCCCGCACTCTCCCTGCGCACCCCGAGACTCCCCCGTCACCTCCCGTTTCTGTGTCTCCCTTTCTCTGTCTCCCGCTCCCTCTCCTCTCTCTCTGTAGTTTGTGCGCGCCTTCCCTCTGATGACGTGGGTATGCTCTCACATAGCGTGTCGTCGGCTGCCAATATCCTATTGGCGTAGCCGCCCTCACCTCCAAGGCCCCCCTCCCTCCCTCCCTCCTCCTGGGCTCTCTGACCTTGTATAGCCTGTATCCCAGCAGTGATGTCACCACATTGACAATGGTGGAGGCTATGTGGCTATGTAGTGTTGTGATGTCATGCTGCTCATTATGCAGTGAGCAGAACGCGATCGCTGTGCTCGCAACTGTGCATCCTCAAGTCTGGCTGCATGTCGCTCTGTTGCTTCCTCAGCACATATTTGAGCCATTCTTTGTCTGTTTCGTTCGTTCGCTACTGCCCGTTCTTCCTCAGTTTGATGTACAATTGCTCGTCGCACTGCTTCCCCTCTGCGAATACGATGACCTAAGTTTGTATGCGAGGCATTATTTGGATGAACTAAAGGATTCAATGAAAAAGAAGAAAGAAAGTTCCCCTCCCCCTCCCCTTTCTCGTCGTTGGCCACCCAAAGCCGGCTGCTGTCTGTCACCTGCAAACCCTCCATCCCTGCTGCAAAGGCACATCAGTGATGTCACCACATTGACAATGGTGGTGGCTATGTAGTGTTGTGATGTCATGCTGCTCACTATGTGATTGGTTAGGATCTTTAAAAGTATGTTTTTTACTTTTTACCTGTCGCTGGTGTGACATCTATGTAATATTTTTACGTAAAAACACTCCAGGAATGGAACCCAACGTTGTGTCAAAATTTCAAAGCAATCGCTGCAGTACTTTCGGAGATTTGAGGTTTTGAACAAACACACATTTACATTTTTATTTATATAAGATTTTCTTTTAATTTACTAAATGCAACTGCTGATTAGCCTAAATAATTCTTCACAGCATACCAGGAAAGAGCCTAATTTATGTAATTCCAATTAGCTGTGTTGCTGGAAACCATGGAAGGGGCAAATGTTGCTCTTGTGCTCCTATTTTGCCTGCTGGTTTCCCAGACGCATCTGGTTGGCCTGATCCAGCAGGACATTCTTATGTACCTGTAATCTTCTCTCTTCCCTGACCTGCCTTCTTCATGAGAAAAGCCTGAAAAGTTGTACCCAGTGTTTATATTTTCAGAGATGGGAGTTCCAAGTTGTGTTTGAGAAAATAAGTATGGTGATACTGCTTTCTCCATAACAAACACTAGTTCATGAAAAGCATCTAAACCAATGAAATTGTGATATTTATAAAAATATTTTATACTGCCAACTTGTACAGAACTTGTATAGAATTTCAGGGTAGTTTACAATAACATATACAAGTACAATAAAACACCATAAAAACTATTCAAAATAATCATTAAAATGACTGGCTGATCAAGAAATGTTAAGCGGCTGCACAGGGTTTTTGGCTTAAAAAATGTATTCAGAAGGCACTTGAAAGTCAGTCGCAAAACTATCCCACCATTGAGCTGGAGAGGCTGCAATAGTATAGGTGCCACATTTCACATAAAGCCCTTCTGGCAGAGGGTGTTTACAAGAATAAGCTTTATTACGGGTCAGCATGTGGAATGCACCCCAAGTATGGGATTGTTAACTATTTTTTAGAGAAGGGCAATCTGACCTTTGTTATAAAGAACTAATTACTTTTCTTTTAGTAGTGGCACGCCTACTAGAGGCACAGAACTGGAAAGGATTGGAATGTCTGTGTATCTCATTGGAGGGACGCAGGTGGCGCTGTGGTCTAAACCACTGAGCCTCTTGGGCTTTCTGATCGGAAGATTGGCTGTTCGAATCCCTGCTACGGATTGAGCTCCCATTGCTCTGTCCCAGTTTCTGCCAACCTAGCAGTTCGAAAGCACACCAGTGCAAGTAGATAAATAGGTACCGCTGTGGTGGGAAGGTAAACAGCGTTTCTGTCACAGTGTCCTGTTGCGCCAGAAGCAGCTAAGTCATGCTGGCCATGTGACCCAGAAAGCTGTCTATGGACAAACGCTGGCTCCCTTGGCCTGAAGCGAAATGAGCGCCACACCCCATAGTCACCTTTGACTGGACTTAACTATCCAGCGGTCCTTTACCCTTTTACCTTACCTCCCACTGGAAACAGAATGTATGGGCTGTTGCTGTATCAGAAAAATTAACAAAGATTACATGCACTGAATAATATAAAAGATGTAGGCAATTTTGTTTTATGGCATCCTTTTATAAAATACTTTACTGATAGGCCCGAAGAATGGCAACTACCGAAATCACAGATTGGGACTCTGGCAAACTTAGCTAATTCCAAGAGGAAGGCAAGGGGGATTTTGTTTTTGTATCCTTCTCTCTCTTTTTGTAATTGTTATATGTAGGAAATCAATAAAACTATATTTATTTTAAAAAGTCAGAAGCAAGGGTATGTTGAAAAATTCCAAGCAGTAACACTATTTTCTGATTCTAGGTATTGAAGAGTGGCGAAGCTCAAGACCAGTGGCTGACAGACCTCCATTACTATTACAATATATACTTAGCCACACATCCCCCAGGATCTGGTGCAGCTGACACAGTATATTAAGGAGAACGACTGCATTTGATTGCAGGTCTCAGTGCAAAATGTCAATTTTCTGTGGAAATTGAAGTTACATTTCATTAAAAAGACTTTTTCATGTAAAAAGCTACTTTTCTTGTATTTGTACCAAAAATTCAAAAGCAGCTGGTTCTGAGCAGCTTGCTGCCATCACTAAGGGCCAAACTATACATGATGTAAAATGTGTCTTTGGGTTTCAAAGGTGGAAAGTGTCTGCTGGGAAGACTTGACAACTTCTGAAATTGCAGCAGGCCTGGAGGGGAAGCTTCCACTCCCCTCCTGCTGTGATCCTGAGGAAAATCCCTTGTCTGAAGCTGGTGCAAAGGGGGATTTCTTTCCAGTGCCAATAGTAGCTGCTCCATAAGCGTGCAGGGAGGGACTTTCACAGAGATGCTGCTAATGCAGAGGCCAGAAGACAACTGTGTGCAGGAAGGTGCTTGCTCTACCCCTTAAGGGATATAGGGCATTTTAAAAGCTGCTTCTGGAAGAGAGTGAACACTTCGTTGGCTAGAGTGAATGAGGAGATTGTGGAGAAATGCCAGTTTCATTGGGTGGCCTCCCAACTCCACCCCACACACCCCCGGGCAAGTTTTGTAACACATTATTCTTGATGTATGTAGTAAAAATTTAAAAAAAAAAATCCTTTTGCATATTATTTTTCTTATAAAACTGAGGATTGTCTTAACTATCTTTTTATTATTAACCTGAGATTTTGCCATCCATGCTCATTTTCATAGTTCATAAAGTTCAAGGCAGAGTTGTCCAAACTAGCAGAGAGCTGCAAAACCTGTTGGATATTTTGGCAAATGCAGTGGTTTGACAAAAGATAATGACTTCATCTGTCAGCGTGGAACTGCTGACTTGTGACTACTTTTGAGCAAGGTGTCTTGAGTACAGTTGGTTCAGATCTGCTTCTCTTAGAAGGAGCAAATCATTGAGGATTTCTGTTGCCAGGCTGGTGTGAACCTTTTGGGCCTTGTATATTACTGATTAAAAAAAAGGAATCCTACTCAAACCTTGAGAAAATTGGTTGTGTGTTTTTTCACTTTATTTATATGGTGACGGTGGGAGCATTCTAGTTGTTGCCAGTTCACTCAGTAAGCAGAAAGTTTTCAATAATGTAAAGTTTAATGAATTTTACTGTTTTTCGAGAGAGTGGAAGTTTCAGAATCTGGAACCGTTTATGATCACTTAGGTGAATATAGTGGTACCTCGGGTTAAGTACTTAATTCGTTAACCTTAACCTTAACCTTAATTAACTTTAGCTAATGGGACCTCCTGCTGTCGCTGCACCGCTAGAGCACGATTTCTGTTCTTAGCGGAGTTCTTAACCTGAAGCGTACTTAACCTGAGGTATCACTGTACAATGATGAAAATACTATTAAAGGTAAATTTTAGTATGTCCATATATAATTGATAGGTTCTCCTCTTATGCTATAGGTCAGTCTTGCTTTCATGCCTTGATCTGGTGTGCTTCATTTTTACTGTTGTTGGTTTCATACTGGATGAAAATGGTCTAAATTTCCTTTTGTTTTCCAGCAGGCAAAGGTACTGCAGTCCATTTTCTGCAAAGCAACTACAAATTAGTATGTTTGGCCAACAAGGAGTGAAAATACTTGACATTTCTCTCATTAATAAACTTGTATTGAGCACCAGAGCTACTTAAAACTGCCTCATCCAATCAAAAACCATTAAACCATTCTTTAGGAACCTACATTTATTTCTGCTTGCTCTTTAGGTTAGCCTATCTAGTTCAAACACTACCATTATAATACTCATCTGCAAAATTTTATTTAAAACATTTTTTTACCACTAGGGCTTTTTTCCAGCTGAAACTCAGTTCCAGTACCTCTAAGGTGGTGCCATTGCCATTATAAGAGAACAAGGGAGGCATTCATGGTGAGTTCCAGCACCCCTTTTTCTAGAAAAATAGTACTGTTTACCACTATTAGTTACACTGCACCTTGAAATTTCTTCTATCACTTGAAGAGTCATTACTCTTTTGCCCAGAAAGAAGTGCTGTATACAGGTATCGGAAATGCAACAAACACAACCATATTTTTTTCAATGTTTAAAGCTAAGTATAGCCAACCAGCTAGTTGCAAAATATCCTATTGAAGGTCAAAAATGTGTAATTTTTATTCCATTCTTATGAACCTTGAGTTACCTTCTAAGGATTCTTGCACTAAGTGTGCAAGGTCTGGGCTTTGAAAGCATGTTCCAAATCAAGGTTAGCAGAAGTTTAAAAGACAATTAAGTTGGATTTTTATTGGTATCCCTTGCCTTTGGCACTTACACATCAACTGAATTCTTCCACTTCTCAACAAGATGCCTTAATTTTAAAGGGAATGCTGGTTTACCTTTCATATTACTTCTGCGACACACATCAAGTAGAGTCAAATTCGCTCTAGAAACGTGTCAGATATAGGACTCTATAGGACTCTGGTTGCTGACAGTTCTGAACTTCTTTGAAAAACCTCATGCTTAAAGGAAAATGTACTGTCATCTTTAGACAGGGCAAAAGTTTCCTGAGTCACCATCTGGTGAATGAAAGTACTGTTCTTAACAGACTGGGCAAAATCCCTATCACTGTCTTACTCATCACCAAGTTATGAAAAAGCAAATGCATCGTGAAATTGCAAGGCCTACAATTGGACTGTATGGAAAACTCAAGGGGGCGCAAGTTGAATTAACATTTGAGTAAGTTTTAAGGCCTCGCATAGATGGCTGTGTGAAAGTTGGCAGGTGAAAAGACTTGATAACTCCCCAAGCTATATTCAGGAGGGCACAACAAAGAACCTTTCTGAGATTACAAAGGCCTCCAGTCACAGCAAGTTAACGGGGAGGGTGAAAACTAGAAGGGAGATCAAATCAACATTTCAGCATCATCAAAATGAATTAATACCCTATACTACAATTTAATAAGAAGGAACACCACCACTGTAATTTGTAGCCATCTACAGCATATTGTTAAGATATGTTCATCCTAATTCCAAATAATCAATTGACTTTTGTTGAGGAAGGTTTCCCGATTGTTGATTTAATCCAAAATCTACACACTTTTGTAGCAAGTAAGAAATAAAGTGCAAGTCCACCCCCTAATCTAATGAATGCACCTGATCAATAAAGCCGAAGGAATTAAGTTGTTTCTGATGTAGTTTGGCCCATTCTGATTCTAAACCAAATATATCACATTTAATTAAGGCTACACCAGTTTTCCCAGTAGTGATGTATGGAAGTGAGAGCTGGACCATAAAGGAGGCTGATTGCCGAAGAATTGATGCTTTTGAATTATGGTGCTGGAGGAGCCTCTTGAGAGTCCCATGGACTGCAAGAAGATCAAACCTATCCATTCTGAAGGAAATCAGCCCTGAGTGCTCACTGGAAGGACAGATCCTGAAGCTGAGGCTCCAATACTTTGGCCACCTCATGAGAAGAGAAGACTCCCTGGAAAAGACCCTGATGTTGGGAAAGATGGAGGGCACAAGGAGAAGGGGACGACAGAGGATGAGATGGTTGGACAGTGTTCTCGAAGCTACCAACATGAGTTTGACCAAACTACGGGAGGCAGTGGAAGACAGGAGTGCCTGGCGTGCTCTGGTCCATGGGGTAACGAAGAGTTGGACATGACTAAATGACTAAACAACAACAACACACCACTATTGACTAATTTTGATTTTTAGGCCAACAAGCAGTACCTGATAGTATCTGTAGTTCAGAAAGCTTGTATTTTGAAGAAGGAGGTCTCACTGGATGATACACTCTTCCCTCTTGAGAGCGCCCTTTAAGAACAAGTTTTCAAATCAAGTGTGAACATTTGTGCTTGTACTTCTACATTTCTTACTCTTTGTTCTACTGTAGTTATTGTTCAACTTTAGAGAGGGGGACATAACAAAACTGAACGGTGTAAATACAACTACTAGCATGCTCATTTAACCTTTTGTTGCCACCCTTACTCTTAGACCCGCTGCTATGCCCTCTGAAAAGACTGAACAGCTTAAATAAGGCTTGGGTTTTTATGTTGTTGGGGGTCTCGGTGTGTGAGGCAGGGAAGAGTTAATTTCTCAACACACACACCCAACTCCAGTTAGGTTTTTAAAAAGCTTCCACTGGCACCAATGGAGGCTTTGTATTCTTTTTTTAAGCCTCATTACTTCTCAGGAAATGGCCAGGGTGAAGAGCGGGAGGTTCCTGTGAGCTGTGGGAGGTTTGTGGGCAGTGGATTCCCAGCTCTGTTTCAAATATATTCAGATAGTGTACATCTGCAGGACAAATATATCCATTTGTGATGATGCTGGAGTTGCAGTATGTTCCAACATTTTTAACTGGAGAATATGACACAAACAAATACAATCCTTAACTCCTCAAAATAAGTACCCAAGAAAATGCTTTCCTACCGTATATCTGCTTCAAGGTGGATGGCTTCTGTGTAGAGTTTAAACCTGAGTTGCTTTTGTTCGTGGACTTAAGGTTTCTGCTGGAGGAAATGGATTTCAAAGGGGTTTGGTTCAGCTGCTTGCTCCAAGCAACCTCAATGCAAAAGGCAGCTGTTTCTTGTTGCCACTTGTCTTCATTGTCCTTGCACAGCCGCTTGACACTAAAAAGCTGAAGAAACCGTCGCCTTAACTGGTAGCTGGAAGAAGAAAAGAAAGAGAGGAATGCTCATTTTTAAGTGTCCTCTTATCAACCCTAAAGTTTCCCATAAACCTCTTCACTTCATTATTAACTGGGAAAACAAAATTCCCCCTTAATTGGATCACTTCTGTGGGACAAAGAGGTTTCTTCAGCAAAGGAAGGTTTGAATTAAATAATAAGATCCATTAATTCAATATACCTAACATCAAACTTAAAGCTTGCCAGGCACGTATTTATGTTTTGTCTTAATTACAAAGAACCTCCAATCCAGAAAGGGGAAAAACTCAATCAGACTAACAGCCTAGCAGGTCCCACCTCCTGAGGGTCTTTTTTGGGGGGGTGTCCATGCTGCGGTGTTCTCCCAGACCTTTGATCTACAATCTATTGGGTGGTTCAGGTTTTGAACCAAGTTTGTGTCTTTAAAAGTGCCACAACATGACTTGGGTTATTTTTCTTAAAATAGTATTATTTCGGTTTTGTTGATGCTCATAAATCTCTGCTAATTATGTTTAGTAATAGAAATACATACCACCTTACTCAGTTGTTATACCACAACATGTCTATTGTCGCTAACTGGCAACCCCTGCTTGCATTGTGGATTGGAATGAAAAGAGCTAAATCCACTGCATGGAAACTTTGCTCATGAAGTTCTGTTTATTTGGGTAGTTGTTGAGCTCAGAGGAAGGTTGATGACCTGGTTAGTGGGGTAGAAGTGGTAGGATCATTAGGTGGGAGTGATCATGCTCTTCTGGAGTTTATTATACATCAGAAAGGAGCAACCAAGCATACTAAGACTCAAATTCTAGACTTTAAGAAAGCCAACTTCAGAAAACTTAGGGAAATGCTGGGTGTGATCCCATGGTCAGTAATACTAAAAGGGAAGGGAGTTCATGATGGATGGGAGTTTGTTAAAAGGGAGATATTAAAAGCACAACTTCAAGCAGTACCAATGAGACGAAAACATGGAAGGTGCCTAAAGAAGCCAGGGTGGCTATCTAATGAACTTTTAACTGAGTTAAGATTTAAAAGGGATATGTACAAGAAATGGAAAAAGGGGGAAACCACCAGAGAGGAATTCAAACAAATAGCCAGCACATGTAGAGACAAAGTCAGAAAAGCTAAAGCACAGAATGAACTCAGGCTTGCTAGAGAGGTTAAAAGCAATAAAAAGAGTTTTTATGGGTATGTCCGTAGCAAAAGGAAGAACAAGGAAACAGTGGGGTCACTTAGAGGAGAAGAAGGTGAAATGCGAACAGGGGACGCAGAAAGGGCAGAACTCCTCAATACCTTCTTTGCCTCAGTCTTCTCCAAAAAAGAAAACAATGCCCGACCTGAAGAATATGGAGCAGATGATTCAGCAAGGGAAACACAGCCCAGAATAAGTAAGGAGGTAGTACAAGCACACTTGGCTAGTTTAGATGTATTCAAGTCTCCAGGGCCAGATGAACTACATCCCAGAGTATTAAAAGAACTGGCAGAGGTGATTTCAGAACCACTGGCAGTAATCTTTGAGAATTCTTGGAAAACAGGTGAAGTCCCAGCAGACTGGAGGAGGGCAAATGTTGTCCCTATTTTCAAAAAGGGGAAAAGAGAGGACCCAAACAATTACCGCCCAGTCAGCCTGACATCAATACCAGGAAAGATTCTAGAGCAGATCATTAAGCAAACGGTCTGTGAGCACCTAGAAAGGAACGCTGTGATCACTAAAAGTCAGCATGGGTTTCTGAAAAATAAGTCATGTCAGACTAATCTGATCTCATTTTTTGACAGAATTACAAGCCTGGTAGACGAAGGGAACACTGTGGATGTAGCCTATCTTGATTTCAGCAAGGCCTTTGACAAGGTGCCCCATGATATTCTTGTAAAGAAGCTGGTAAAATGCGGGCTAGACAATGCTACCATTCAGTGGATTTGTAACTGGCTGACTGACCGAACCCAAAGGGTGCTCATCAATGGCTCCTCTTCATCCTGGAGAGAAGTGACTAGTGGGGTGCCACAGGGTTCTGTCTTGGGCCCAGTCTTATTCAACATCTTTATCAATGACTTGGATGATGGGCTTGAGGGCATCCTGATCAAGTTTGCAGATGACACCAAATTGGGAGGGGTGGCTAATACCCTAGAGGACAGGATCACACTTCAAAATGACCTTAACAGATTAGAGAACTGGGCCAAGGCAAACAGGATAAATTTTAACAGGGAGAAATGTAAAGTACTACACTTGGGCAAAAAAAATGAAAGGCACAGATACAGGATGGGTGATACCTGGCTTGAGAGCAGTACAAGTGAAAAGGATCTAGGAGTCTTGGTAGACCACAAACTTGACATGAGTCAACAGTGTGATGCAGCAGCTAAAAAAGCCAATGCAATTCTGGGCTGCATCAATAGGAGTATAGCATCTAGATCAAGGGAAGTAATAGTACCACTGTATTCCGCTCTGGTCAGACCTCACCTGGAATACTGTGTCCAGTTCTGGGCACCACAGTTCAAGAAGGATATTGACAAGCTGGAACGTGTCCAGAGGAGGGCAACCAAAATGGTCAAAGGCCTGGAAACGATGCCTTATGAGGAACGGCTTAGGGAGCTGGGTATGTTTAGCCTGGAGAAGAGAAGGTTAAGGGGTGATATGATAGCCATGTTCAAATATATAAAAGGATGTCATATAGAGGAGGGAGAAAGGTTGTTTTCTGCTGCTCCAGAGAAGCGGACACGGAGCAATGGATTCAAACTACAAGAAAGAAGATTCCACCTAAACATTAGGAAGAACTTCCTGACAGTAAGAGCTGTTCGACAGTGGAATTTGCTGCCAAGGAGTGTGGTGGAGTCTCCTTCTTTGGAGGTCTTTAAGCAGAGGCTTGACAGCCACCTGTCAGGAATGCTTTGATGGTGTTTCCTGCTTGGCAGGGGGTTGGACTGGATGGCCCTTGTGGTCTCTTCCAACTCTATGATTCTATGATTATATGATTCTATGATTCTAAGGGCAAAGATGAATAATAAGGACTGGACAACACATAGATTTGTGAAGATGTGGATCTATAAATACAATAATTTTGTATTTATGATGGGAAGTGGTAAAATAATGTTGATAGCTGTTTTCTGTGACCTGGTGTTCATTTTGCATGCATTTTATATCTGCTTTGCTACAATTAAATTATTACCAAGGGCAGCAAAGAAGGAAGGGACTAAGAAGTTTTAAGGAAAAACACGTGAACTTAGACATTAACTCCAGTTACAGGTAGGTAGCCATGTTGGTCTGCCATAGTCAAAACAAAATAAAAAATAAAAAAAATCCTTCCAGTAGCACCTTAGAGACCAACTAAGTTTGTTCTTGGTATGAGCTTTCGTGTGCATGCACACTTCTTCAGATACCATTAGTTAATTAGACATTAACTGTGTGTTTCAACTATTGTTAGGCCCATGTTCGGATTGCAAGGAATGAACTTAGCTCCTTCTAGGTTAGCCAGCATGCCACAATGTCACCTTAAGGACATGAGACTATTCTCACAGCGGCCTAACAGATGCTCACAGGGAGAATTCAAGCCCCCATGCCCTCTCCTCTCCTGTGGCTTCCAGCAGCTGGTATTTGGAAGCATTGCTGTCTCAAACTGTGGAGGCAGAGCAGAGCCATCATGGCTAGTAGCCAATGGCAGCCCTCTCCTTCTCCATGAATTTGTCAAATCCTCTTATCAAGCCATCTAGGCCATCACTATGCACCGCGTGAAGAAGCAATTCTTTGGATTTGTTCCGAATCTTCCAACATTCAGCTTCATTGGAAATCCATGAGTTCTAGTGTTACAAGGGGGCGGGGCGGGGGCTTTTCTCTATCCACTTTTTCCATGCCAGGCATAATTTTATATACCTCTATCCAGTCCCATGCAAGTCTTGTTAGAATAAGGTTATAAAATTGAACAAAAAAAGCAGCTGGCCCCTGGTGCCCCCCCCGGGCCCGCTTAGTCCTCCGAGGCCCAACGCAAGTGTACTTGGCTACCCTGCAAAGGCCTGCTTTTAGCATATGGCCTCTTACCTTTTCTCTAAACGAAAAAGTCCCAAACGCTGTAACTTTCCTTCATAGGAGAGTCGCTCCATCCCCTTGGATCATTTTGGTTTCCCTCTACTGAACCTTTTCCAACTCTACAAGTATTATTTTTTAGGCGAGATGACCAGAACTGTATACAGTATTCCAAATGCAGTTGCACCATCAAATTGTATGATAAGAGATTTAGTTTCAGATGCTTTTCCAATGGAAAGCATGGATTTTGCCTTTTTCATGATTGCCACACACTGGGTCTACTACATCTTCATTGAGCTACCTACTGTGTCCCCAAGGTCTTGCTCTTGGTCTTTCACCAGCAGTTCATGAGCATACACACATGTCCCACTTTCTGAGCACAATGCACTCCCAGGAAATCATTTGTTAGGCAGGCGTTCACGTAAGCAGCCAACCAGCAACAGAGATACAACAGAAGATATTGGACAGATCCCAGTGCCTGAACTAACTTGCAGGAGGCAAGTCTGAAGAACTTAGGCAGACAATTGTGATGAGGAAAGTTTTAGGCATGGCAGACAAAATTAAAACTGACAAATCAATGGATCTGGACAGCATCCACCTGAAAGTTCTTTAAGAACTCAAATATGAAATTGCTGATGTATGTAACTTGTCTCCCAGATCAAACCTCCATACCTGAGGGCTGGAAACTAGCCAATATAACAAGGAGGGGACCCTGGGGGATACTGGAAATTATAGGCCATATAGCTTAACATCTGTTCTGGCAAAACTGGTGGAAAGTATTGTTAAACATAAAATAACCAAGCATATAGAAGACCAAGTCTTGCTGAAGCAAAAGCCACCATGGCTTCTTGCAAGGGCAAGTCCTGTCTCAAAAACATATTAGATGCACTTTCCCCTTTCACATGACATCTGAAAACATGGAAAGAGGATATTTGAGTCGTGCATCCTTCACTGACATGTCCTTTTAATACATGAAGTGGCTAGAGGATGAAAAGAGACGCACTAATGCATCCGGCATAGCGGCTTATTTTTCTACTGAATAGGCCTCCGTCTACTGCCCTTGATACATCAACTGCAAGCGTGGCTTCATGTTGATCAAAGAATGCCAGAACCTCAAGTATAGCCACAACTGTATAGGGATTAATGAAATGAGAAGTGGTATTTAAAATGACATCAGCTAAACAAGAAGAAATAGCCAAGTGTCCCCTCATTTTGAGTTTTGTAAGCTGGTTACTGTTCAACATTTTCTGTTGCTTTTTCTGCTTTCTTGGTCTGATGGTGTATTTTAGTGTGTACTCTTTATTTTATGTTTTGGTTGGTTGCCTTCATTTTGTGTTCTGCATCCCTCTCTGTATCTATACTGATGAAGGGTCAAAAATATTTGTAATAAAGCAAAATAAATGAGTACCTCCTCCAAGCCCGTTGAATTATTTCAGCAGCACAGTTCTTCTTCTGGAAGAGCTCTTTCCTTGCCCTTTCCTTCTCAATTACTTGCTTCAAGACCTCTGAGGGGACAGGTTCGGTAGCTGGGCTCTTGCAATGAAGAAAGTGCAACTGATGTTCTGAATTCCTGGGTGCTGTTAGAGCTTGCCTGCTGGTTTTTGCACTGTCTCCACAGCCATTGTCCAGTGCCCGTCTGTTGGGTGTTAGCTTTGCAGTCCTTGCATCATTGACCAGCAAAGGACAGACTTTGTTATTTGCCACCTTACCGGTTTGTGTAACAGCAGCACTTGAAAGGTCCTTTCTGATATTCACACCTCTCACTTTGGCACTCCCAGGTCTGCTGATCCCAGCTCGGGGCCATTTCTCATCATCTTTGCTTTTTGCCTTCTGCTGCTGTGGGGTGCCTTTAAGGGCCATCTCAGAGTGCCTTGAATTCCTTGTGCTTCCATCAGTACATTTACTATTCTGAACCCAAACGCCTGTTTCTTCACAATGGTCTATACTGTTGTTTAATGACCGACTTGGATTTTCTGATCTTTCCCCAGAAGAGGCAGCTTTAGCACTAGAGTCATGCCTTTTCCTGGCATGCAGGAAGGTGGCATTTGCTCTCATAGCAGGCTCCTTGTGCTTTTTACCATTCTTGCTTGAGCTAGCAGATACAACTGGATGCCCATCATTTTCTCTACTGGAACGGGAAGGGGAGCAGACAGTCTTGCATTTGCTGTTTTCCCTGGATACCTCTTGGGAGACAAAGATAACTAATAATTTAAATAATTCTAATTTCCTAAAAGCAGTTAGTCAGATTGACAAATACTGAGACACAATACAGTTAGGATAAATGTAAAAGCTTAACTGTATTCAAGGGGAATCATTTTTGGAAGTCAAGGTAGGGGACCCAGTTTTAAAATTAAAACATTGTTTAAATGTTTCATAACTAACTAAAATAAAAAGACCATGGAAGTTAGAGAAAGCATTCAAAAGGTTAAAACTATTTTATGTACAGCTTTCTGCTAAGAATTAAATTCATGCTCATTGATAATATTATCAGCAGATTTAATAGTTCATGGAACAGAGTGCATTATCAAAACTATTCAATACAGAACTTATTCATGCAATCACATATTCTCCTTATTCTATTCAATAAGAGCTTATGAAATGTAATTATAGTTTAATTAATTATATAATCAATTAAACAATTATATAATTGTTATGGCAGTTATTGAGCATATACATACAAAGTTTCCTGGTCAAATCTCACCCCCTGGCTTGTATCACCCCCAATAAAGGAACATCCTTTGCAAGGAAAGCTCACAAAATTATGAAAAGGAAATCCATTCTTCTGGAGACGCCAGGAGTGAATTTCACCCTATTTCAATATTAAAGTAGCAAAGCAATGAAACGGAAGTCTTGAAACTGGAGACTAGCTACCCACAACACTCTGAGCTCTTAGCAGGCACCTTGCTGGAGTGGGGAGCTGTTGGCCTGCTCTCTGCTGTGCTGCAACACAAGCGCTGCAGAAGACCAGGGGATGGCATTGCACTGGCCAGGTGACACAACAGCCCAATCATTTTTCAGCTGATCCTATAAAGCAGTGTCAGCCCCCCCCCCCTAAATAAAGTAAATCAATAAAAATACTTAACTGATGTTCTCTCCCCCACCCCGCAACATAAAGCCTGCCTCCCCTAACAAATTCTGGCTACACCCATGAGCCGACCCTAATACTGAGCCTCAACAACTCATTGGCCAGACAGTGACCAAGCTGCTCTTAGACTGCTGCCCATCCCTTACTCAATGGCAACCAGCCCTTATCAATGGGAGGCCCAGAGGATGGCAACATGGGAACGGGCCTTTTTGTGGTGCCTCCCCACTTGTGGACAGCTCTCCCCAGGGAGGCTCAGCTGGCACCTTCAGTGCATATCTTTAGGCACCAGGCGAAAACATTCTTCTTCCCCTTTTGGCTGACTATCTATGGCCTTCTTAATGTGTCTGGGATGTGCGTTGTTTGTTGGTGATGTTATATTATGGATTTTGTGTTTTTATACTGTAAACCACCCTATGATCTTTAGAAGAAGGGCAGTATATGATGATTTGTTAATTATTCCATCTGATTTATGCTGTACAGTACTTGTGATGTTCTATTGTGTTCTATCATGCTATTATTATTTATTGCTTGCAAGCCGCTTTGGGATTGATTTGAATGAAAAGCAGCATAGAAATATAATGAAACAAATCAAATATATAAATTTAATAAATAATAACAACAACAACAACAACAACACTGAGATTACAAACCCATTTCCTTTTTTTGATCTTCGCCAAACAGCTCTCCGGAGTGACATTTGTTCTTGCCAGTCACTTTGTTTGGCAAGACTGTGGCTGAGTTTCTCTTGATTTTCCCTGTTTGGGTTTGACACAGGTTGCCAGAGGGAGGCCTTTTACCAAGGGAATCATCCCCTTGGTGGACGCAGCCTTGCGCAGTCTGAAGTCTCAAGGGATTCTTCTCTGTCTCAGAAGTTAACTGCTGCTGAACCTGGCCCTTGCTGGACTTGGAGTTCCGCATTTCTTTCTGCAGTTCTGTGGCTTTCCTTCTGTTTTCTTCCTCACGTTTCCTATAAGCAGTAGTTTATACTGTTAACAATTCATTAAAATTGTCTGAAGCACAGTATTAAAATGAAAGGCACTCCTGGAAACATGAGAATTTACAACAAACAAACAAGAACCCCTCTTGTACAGCACTTTTCCTCTAGTGGATTAACAACCCTGTAAAGCAGTTTAGCATGAAAATTATAATACTGAAAACACACTATTGAATTACAAGAAAAAAACTAAAGGGCTTTACACATCTTACCTTCCCTGCCCCCTAACCAGTAAGAAAATTATGAAGGGCCAGGAGCAATGCGGGAAAAGGAAGAGATTTTTCCTTTTTAAAAAGAAGCCTAGAAAAGGAGAGAGAAGGCGCTCCTCTGTCCTCACTTCAATACTGCTGCTGAGAACTCAGCAGGAAGCTGGATGGAAAAGACGAACCCCCTTTGGTTCTCACCATCAGCTTTAGAGCATTTGTAACATCTCAGCCCCCTGGCATGTTGTGCTTCCAGGTGCCACTAGGTGCCATCTTGATCTCAATGCTATTTAACATCTATATGAAACCACAGAGCCTAGGGCTTGCCGATCAGAAGGTCGGCGGTTGGAATCCCTACGACGGGGTGAGCTCCCGTTGTTCGGTCCCTGCTCCTGCCAACCTAGCAGTTCGAAAGCACATCAAAGTGCAAGTAGATAAATAGGTACCACTCCGGCGGGAAGGTAAACGGCATTTCCGTGCGCTGCTCTGGTTCGCCAGAAGCGTCTTAGTCATGCTGGCCACATGACCTGGAAGCTGTACGCCGGCTCTTGGCCAATAAAGCGAGATGAGCACCGCAACCCTAGAGTCGGACACGACTGGACCTAATGGTCAGGGGTCCCTTTACCTTTATGAAACAGTCATTAGGAAACTTGGAGGACAGTATCACCAGTATTCCCCTTGTTCTCTGTATCATCTGAGTCAGGCGTGTTAATGCAGATTCTGGACCAGTGGTGGGCTGGATCACAGCCAGTAAACGGAAGGTGGATCTTGTGGGTGGGTGGTTCCTGTGTCTGGGAATTAGGCACTTTGCCTATTGTGGATGGGGTTATTATCCTTTTGGGGGAACAGTTTCAGGGATGGCAATAACCAGAAAGAGGGCCCTTTCTCTGGTAGCACTCACATTCTGGAACAGCCCCCCCCCCCGCTTCAGGCAAAACGTACGTAATTTGTAGTTCTTAAGTAAATTTTGATGACTTGATTGTATTTGGGTTTTCACTATATTGTATATTTTGATGCTACTGTTTTATATATCGCCCTACGTGGAGATGCTCACATATAAATATTTTAATTAAAATAAATAAATAAATAATGTGCCATGACCAATAAAACTAGCTGCAGTAAAAACAAATAATATGAAATGGACAAGTGGTAGTATCACGTAGCCCTGATATTTTAAACTTTTAATGCTGCAACATGGGTTGTAGACTGCTGATAAATGACAGGCTAGTTTATGTGGCATGCCTTTATCGGTTCTTGTGATTCACAAGTGAGGTGAAGTTTCAGTACAAGGTGTCAAGGAAAAGCCCGAATTTTATCTGTCATTGCTATCTTATCAAGCAGCTGATTGAATCTGGGTGCATGAAAAGCTGCTGACGGAGTCACAGACTGTACTCTGGGCAGGTTGAGGCACTTCAGCATCCAGCCTTTGGCACTGACAGAAGTAGCTCACTCTCAAATAATAATATCACCAAACAGAAAGCATATGGGTATCTGTCTTGTACCCAGTATAGATCTGTCTGCCTTTTTGATCTGATAAATTAGGCCTTGCTATTCACAGCACAATTATTTTCTTCTCTTTCAAAGAGGCACACAGACGAGGGCTCCCCTCATCATTCTATACAGGAAACAAGACAAGCAAGGTACATTCAGCTGCAGTAGAAGCCTTAGCCTTGTCACTCCATAGTCCATCTGGCAGGCTGGCTAACAGAGCAATTCAACACAACCAAGAGTCACGTGGCTTCTTAAAGACCACAAATAATTAGTATTTTGCCACAAGCTTTTGTGAGCTAGAGCCTCTTTAACAGAAGCATGAAATAGCAAAATAGTAACCTCAGTCGAGGTGTGTTTGTGATATTCTCTCTCTCTCTCTCTCTCTCTCTCTCTCTCTCTCTCTCTCCATACCCCCACCCTCATGTACATATGTACACACAACCAAGCAATTATTACCTGGTTTGTGCGGGGGAATGATCAAGTAGGCCCAATGCAAGGAATAGCTGTAGTAGATACGTCACATTACTGTGCAGGTCATCATTAAATAAGATACCCCATCAGGCTGGGCATGACGCACTCCCAGGGCTAGAGGCCACTGCTGCTAAACTGGAACAAGATTATATCCCTATTGGGGCATTCTGTTTACTTATGTGTAACTATGGAAGGATGAGCGGGAGAATATTGCCTATTGTGTGGCCCTGATCATTACCCAATTTACATGCCCACAGGTTTCAGGGCAAAGGTCTGGAGAGCCTCCTGTCAGGGGCGAACGAAGCATGAACGGTACCTGGGGTGGGGCAAACTGACTGTATGGTGCATGCACGGCGCCGCTACGTACGGCACATGCGTGCACCGTACATATGGAGGCAGGATCGCCTGCTCACGGCTGCAGCTGCCGCCCATATGGGCGGTTTGCTGACAGCGCCACAAACATCTGTGCAGCTCTGCTCGCTCCCTCTGCCTCAAGCGCCCAGCCCTTTGCCCCGTTCCATCAGAAGAGTCAGGCGTCGGGTGTGCGAGAGAGGGAGAGCTGGGCAGGTGGCTCTCTCTTTCCCTCTCTCCACCCACCCATGCCTCCCTCACCCCACCCCACTCCGCCCGAGACAGAGGTGGTGACTCTGAGGTGGTGGCGGTTAGAGCAAGAGCAGACGTGGGCAGGGATGGTGCGCCTCAGGGAGGCGGTGGCCTTTGCCGCTGCTGCTGCCACCGCTACCGTGCCGACTGCTGCTCCTCCTGCCGCCCCTCCGTCCTTGCTGTGAGGGTGAAGAGGCGGCAGCGGAGGGTGTAGGCGCGAGCGGAGGATCCTTTGCACGCGGCTGCGGCAGCACGATGGCACCCCTCGTCACCCTGCCAGAGATGGTGCCAGGGGCAATGCGCTCCCTCCGCCCCCCCTTTCCTACGCCACTGCCTCCTGTACCCATGAAGGTGCACTGGATGAATGAGAAGCCTGACTGTGCAAAGTTCTAAATTGTGTGGAGAACCTCCATCTCTCTGCTTCAGACCTGAACCCTGAAACTCATGGAAGGCTACTGTAAATATCCAAAGTGGAAAAATTAGTTTCTGTATTGGGTCACTCCTAGTGTCTAGTGAGTCAGAATACAACAGTATCAAAATCTGTTAAAGAATTCTAACTCAACAGTTTCACTGAATTCAGATGCATTATTCCCAGCAAACTTTCCTTCATTGTTGCTGTCCTTGCCTAG
This sequence comes from Darevskia mixta, assembly GCA_034641385.1. Taxonomy (NCBI): domain Eukaryota; kingdom Metazoa; phylum Chordata; class Lepidosauria; order Squamata; family Lacertidae; genus Darevskia; species Darevskia mixta. The sequence goes on from JAWWNH010000242.1 coordinate 2,206,929, forward strand.
TACATGGTGCTAGGGAAGCCACGACATAAGATGAATCTATTCGTGTAGATCTCCACCGGTTCAAAAGTCACCTCGTGGCAGAAGAAAATGTGGGAATATGCCTAATGTCCACAATCCAATATTACAGATAACAGAACAACCTTAAGTCAGAGTGAAGACTAATAATGAGTAAAAATAATTATTAAAATTAATAAAATGTATAAGTAACATACATAGGTGCAGTTATTTCAAAAGTTTGTATCTACAGGTGGAGTTGATGTTATTTATTAGTTTGTTAATATTATTTTACTCCCCATTCCTAAAGCTTTCCTAGTGTTCTATTCCACTAATTCTATAGAGGCATTCCTTTTAAACCAGGGGTAGGCAACCTAAGGCCCATGGGCCAGATGCGGCCCATTCGCCTTCTCAATCCGGCCCGCGGACGGTCCAGGAATCAGCATGTTTTTACATGAGTAGAATGTGTGCTTTTATTTAAAATGCATCTCTGGGTTATTTGTGGGGCATAGGAATTTGTTCATTATTTTCCCCCCCAAAATATAGTCCGGCCCCCGACAAGGTCTGAGGGACAGTGGACTGGCCCTCTGCTGAAAAGTTTGCTGACCCCCGTTTTAAAGTAATGAATCCAGAGCCAAAGGGAGAAAACCTACAGGAAAAAGCAACAGCAGAAATAGCAGATTTTCTGTACAATGGTATTCAGGGATTACTTGATTTTAAAGAGGTTATTTGTTGGGGGTTTTTGCACACATGTCCGCCACTTACTTGGCAGCGGCATCCTTCCTCAGCTGTTCATGCTTCATTAAAAGATTTTTCCTATCTTGGAAAGCTTTCCTAACTTTGTATCCTTTATAGACGGCCTGGATTTTTACAGCTGCAATGTCCTGTATGGCAGCTATGGATAGCGCACTGTGCTCCAACATGAACTGAATTACTTCATGATGAGCTCCCAGCAAGGCGTAATCAAGTGGAGTGTACCTAAAAGTAATAAAACATTAGTACATATTTGAACCACAAGACAAGGAAATATTGTAATTAACGAAAAGAAACAAAAAACAGTTTCCCAAACAGTACATCAGCGCCACTGCTTTGTTGGATTCGGAATATTGTAGTATTATATGTTTAATTCTGCTGATCTAATGTTGCTTGCACTTGTGAGGTGAAGAGCAGGGAAAATGATTCCTTGTTTTCTCTGGCAGAGAAAATGACGGTGGTGCAGCAGGGGTGTATGGGCAGGTGGGATCAGGTCTCTCATTGCCATGTATTTGGGGCAAAGGCTGGAAGCTGTAGCTTCCAACTGCCATCAGCTGTAGTTGTTGGAACCAGAGGCCACTACATCTTCAAACCATGTGGTCCATCATTAAAACATTAAACATTAAAATACAATTGCCTTACAAATGCAAATAAAATCCACCTTTTGTATTGCAGGAGGGGTATTGTGGTTGAGAAAGCATGGGTCATGTTAGCCCTGAAAAGTAGCTTAGTGTTTCTATATTATTATTGCAGGAAACTGCAATTATAATATGTTAATCCAAATAGACATGGTTACAGCAGATGGTTTAAGCTGGATGTGGGAAGGTGATGGACAGATCAATGAAGAGGTGTGGACCTTAATGTGGAGGGATTTTTCTTTGAAATCAGTCTTGGCCTTGATGAGAGGGGCAGTACAGTGGTACCTCGGGTTAAGTACGCTTCAGGTTAAGTACGCTTCAGGTTAAGAACTCCGCTAAGAACAGAAATCGTGCTCTGGCGCCGCAGCGGCAGCAGGAGGTCCCATTAGTTAAAGTGGTGCTTCAGGTTAAGTACGCTTCAGGTTAAGAATGGACCTCCGGAACGAATTAAGTACTTAACCTGAGGTACCACTGTACTTGAAATAATGCAAAAATTGCATATCACACTGGTATGAGTAGCCCATATTAGCCCCTCCTCCTCCTCACTAAACTGTTGGAGAGGGTGTGAAATGTTAGGTTCTAATCAACACATGTAGTGGACACGTGGAAAAGTGGCTCAGTTCTGGGAGGAAGTATTTGTCCAATTAAAAGCACTTACTGGACAAAATGTATCTAAATATCCAGCTGGCTTTCCTCAATCTTTTTCATGGAGACAGCATTAAATTACAGTTTAAACCTTTAATGAATTCTCTTCTACTAGGCTTATTAATAACAAGATACTGGAAGAAATTAGAATAACAGAATTGTACAGTTGGAAGAGACCAGCCCTGTGCAATTCAGGAATCTTCTCTGACAAATTGGTACAACAAAGGACGGCAAATAGTACGGTATATGTGGAAAAATAAAATACCGGTAATAAAATAAAATTGACTCAAGGTCTGAAAGCACAAGACTCCTTTAGAACTGAATGGAACAGCTTTATCATGTACACGGATAAAAAGGAAAATAGAGGACTTCCCTCACATTATAAAACATTCTGGTTAACTTGAACTGTTTATCACCTTCTGTATAAACAGTAGTTTGGGATAAGAACTTGTGTTATTTGGCTGTTAAATTGTACAATTAGAAAACAAACTAACTGCCCAATGAGGATTCATTGGCTATGGAATGTGTGTGTGTGTGTGTGTGTATGTAATGATTGGGGTCTTCAACAAAAGCAATCCATAGTATTTTCCTGCTGTGCTGAATATATATGTAATATTTATATACATTTACATTTATTTTAAAGCTTACTCAATAAAAGCTGTTTCCTGCACACATTTTGCGCAAGTCCACTTGTCTTGACAATAGCCAGTACCCATTCCATACATTTATACAAACAGGATGCACAACAGTCATGCAAGGCAAAGGTGTCTACAAGCTTAAAGCTACCTGCTACAGACAAAACCAATCCATACATGATACATCAATCTGAACCGTTAGTGTCAGTGCACAAGATGGTCAAATTAAAGTTCTTCCTGATGGTAACCAGGAAGGACACAATACAGGAAAATACAGAAGAAAAGAGACAAAGCCAACCAAATTGGAATTGCCACATGGTGATTGGCTGATAGTCAGATCAGAGTGTCTCAAACTGAAATGCCAATAGAAATTATAAGACAAAGAAGAGAGCACAAAGAGATCTGAATGTCAAGATCCAAGACGAGTCTTGGAATGGCCTCTTCTGAAAAACAACATTTATAAACATTTATATTTGTTTTTAAATATTACAGCTGTCTAGTGCAATTAATAGTTTTTAAAGTTCCAATCTAAAATATGGTCAATTCATTTTATCACAGTACGGGTCTGCTTAGCCCTCTTTTTTATCATTAATCACATTGCTTCCAGGAGAATATTTTGCATATGAAAGGTTACTCATGGAATCTCAACTTGCATAATGTGACTTTAAAATTTAAGAATCAGGCTGTTAATCGTCATATTGGGATGCTTTACATAATTTGTGCAAATATAGTTCTCACCCCAAAACCCATCCCTTATCAGGGAAACAGCAAGGATCTGAAGGACCCAAGGCAGTTCTGGTCCCTCAATAGACCCCCAAATTGGAGAAAAGTTGAGACTCACTCCTATCCAAGTACCTCCCTCCATTTTATCTCCCATTGATTCTCCAATTGCATTCTCTTCTCCAATGGAAGAGGAAACAAATTTTTTTAAGAAAATCATGAGGGGCAAAATTCAAACCAGTGGCTTCCTAATCTGCAATAATGCTACACCACCTTGCATTAAACAAACAAGAAGAAGGAACATAAAGATAGTAGACAAATTATTCAATACCTTTCTTCGTTGTTCTCCATATGGTTAGGAAAAGCACCAAATCCCAGCAACAACTTTATAGCATCAAGGTAACCATTGTTGCACAACCAATGTAATGCTGTCCTTCCCTATAATAGGGCAGATGAAAAGTATGTAAAATAATTGCTTTACATTCTGAAACTTCAGTGTAAATATAAAAATGATCTGCGGTATGTCAGCGCTATAGCGAACATTCAAATCACACTATTTTGAATATATATAAAACCAGGGCCAGCCCAAGACATTTTGCCACCTGAGGAGTATAAAAAAATGGACAACCTGGACAACCACTCCAGAAGAATACCATGGTTGAGGTTATCGAAAGCTGCTGAGAAGCTGGGGAGTATTAAAATAACACATTTTCCCGGTCTCTCTCCCAACAGACAATGAGAACTGCTGGTGCTAATTTCAAAGGATTATATTAATTGCAAACTGAATTATGTGCAAGTGAGTATCAATGATCTTCTAAGCAGAAACCATCAGATCCTGGTGTGCTGAGCTCAGATGCTCTTCATCAGATGCTGTCTTTAAAATTAAAATATATAACTAATTAAAAACTGAATATAATTCTTAACTTGTCTAAATTGTTTTTAAAAATCCACAAGTCCTTCTCCTACTTATTATGAAAGGCAATGTGACGATGGTGGGTTCAGGTGAGATCTCATGAGAGTTCATGGAGTGCACACGATCTCACCAGAAACCACCACCGCTGCCACTTCTCTGCCAGTGGGGTGGGTAGGGTGGTGGTGGGGGTTTGTTGCCTCTTGGGCTTCCACTGCCTGAGGCGGCTGCCTCAGCCTGCATCATGGGTGGGCCAGCCCTGCCTATATTGTGGCTGCAGCAACTAGGGGAAATATTGGCACAAACAAATGAAACTGCCCCTGCTCACTGTATGGCACTCATTCCATTTGCATTTTCCACTACCATTTGCACGTAATGTGAAGCATCCTTATCATTCTCATCCCAAATCACTGGTGGTGGTGGCTAGGAAAATTCACAAGGGGGTTGCCTCATTTCACGTGGCAAGTCCATCCTGCAATGTTACAGTATGAGATGGGGACGGGGATCCCCAAGGGGATGCCATCTTTGGTCATATTCACATTTTGGTAACAACGCAAAGACAAGTTATCTCTAACAGTGGTGAGAAAAAGCAAGATTCAATGGCACTGTTTTGATCTCATATTACAAAGGCACAAAAAAGGAGACATATACCTCATTATCTTGAATATTTGGATCTGCATTATTCTCCAAAAGCACCACCATGCAATTAATGTAGCCTCCGTAGGCAGCACACTGCAATGGGGTTCTACCTGCATAATCCTGTACATTTGGATTTATTTTATTTTCTATCAATATCTGGCAAACATCAGGGTTTCCTCCCAGAGCTGCCCAGTGCAAGGGAGAGTGGCCATCTTGGTCAACCAAATCAACTCTTGCTCCTCCTGCAACAATAATAGATTTTTTTGATTAGCCAACACTATATGCCACCTGATTCCAGCAGCAGCTTATAAAACTGTACAAAACACAAGAAATAGTCAAAAAGGAGTGCCACAATTCCACAGCAACACAAAAGACGGCACTAACCACAGAATTCAGCTTCCTGAAAACACTGGTCTTACTTAAAACACAGACATGTTTCTAACCTACATGGGCTTGGAAGCTATTCTTGAAAGTACGGTATATGGGCAGTACCTGCTGAAATTTCAGAGCCAGCAGAGTAGTTGAATGAGATTCCCAGAGGTTGGGGCTTCATAGCTCCTCTTCTTCTCCATGATTAGAAAAATCAAAATTAACTAGGTAAATAGTAACAACTACAAAATAAGATAACTATCCATATTTCCTTGATTTATATAAAATTCAGTTTTTCTTGGTGAAGAATTTTGATTGTATATGACTGTCAACTTCTTTTAGTAGCGTATACACAGCTCTGCCTGTTGGCTCCAAAAAGGCAACACTACATCTAACACAATGACAGAAGATTTGCATATTTGTGCCCCATTAGACAAAGACCAGAAAAAGCTTTAGAATTAAAGAGTACCTAACCAAAAAATCCTGGCTGGAAGCCAATTCCAATACTATTTATGGGAGTTAATGGAGAGAGGGAGTTTTTCAGAAACAAATTCCAAAACTAGCTTTGGGTCAAATGTGAAGTTAAGGCTCAATGACAAACTGTCCCTCTCAGTTAGTTTTGAAACATGACATATAAATACTGTTCAAACAGGCAATGAAAAACTCAGAGGCAACTTCTTCCACATTAATCTAATGTTATCAATCTAAAGGATCAGCATAATCCAAATTTACCTCAAATGTAGCTTTAGGAAGTATTTTGGTGGAAGATCTAATTTTCTGCCCTGATCTTTCAATGTAGATGCATGATAAATACCTTCTTTCACCTCTCTTCCTGTGCCAACTGGGGATTCACTTTCTTCTTGTCTGTCATTACTGTTTATTTCATTTTAAAAACTGAAGACAGCAGTGTTTCTATGAACAAGTCTATAAATGTGTCACAGCTGACCTTTAATGAGAGTCTGTATCACTTCTTTATGTCCCATCTCACAGGCACGGAATAGGGGAGTGTGCTTCATGACGTCAGCCGCATCTACCTGGGAATCGTGTTTTAGCAGCAATTGCACGGTGCTGACATGGCCAGAAAGGGCAGCAGCATGTAATGCTGAAAGATGGACAAAAAACAGGGCATGTAAAAATTAGAGGAGAGCAATTAGAATTGTGAATGTAACAAAACTTAAACACCATGGCAAGAAGGGGGATTTACACTCATCTTCATCTATTTTTTAATCTATGCATACACCTTATGCGTTCTTAATACTATCACTAAATAAATTGCACTAGCTGATAAAACAGTTTAAGTTATATTGGTGGAAAGAATCTAATCGGGTTACTGGCTGTTCAGAAAAAAAGAAGTCTGGCAAAAATGCCACCTGCTGCAGGAACTTGGCTGCATGGTCTGACCCTACTGTACATTCCAGATCCTGTTTTTCAGCACTACACTTGTGGAGCACAAGGCAGTAAACTACTCAACTGGTTGATGCATGAGATGTTTGCAACAATACATTTAAATAAAGGAGCAGCTATGTCAGCAAGGCCTGGTTTCTCCCCCTCCATCATTCATTCTGACGCAGGCAACTTGCTTCCAAGCCTCTGTTCAGTATTTCCTATTAAGCTAATTTTTCTTGAAGGGAGTCACAGTGACTGAAGAGATTCTTCAGCCAGCTGGTCACAATGAAACCTTTGTTCCACCAACACTTAGATCCCTCTCCATTGTATATAGTGACGGCAAAGTTATAAAGCTGCCCCTGTGCTGCTCCTACGATACTAATCGACATTCTTTTCCCTTGGTATCATTTTGCTAGACAATAACAAATGTCTTGCAATTCTATTAAAACTTGAATTGAATGGACTCAAACGCAAGAAACCATATATATGCAATGGTAGATATGGGTTCAACTAAGCAAATTTCATAGCTTCCATATCTCAGACCCTATTGGAAACGTGCAGCTGTATATTATATACTTTAGCCCACCTTCTTCCAAATTTAAAATCACCAAATGAGACACGATTGTGGAAATTCTGTGTGGTTAAACAGTAAAACGTCCCCGAGAGAGTGTGTCTAATTTTAAAAGCAAGGGTTGGGTAGGAGTGCAGAACTGCTGCACCTGCAGCTTGCCACTCCCCAAACACTTTGATTTTAGTTGATGTCCATTCCAGTAAGAGAGCTTGGCTGAGGAGGAAAGCATTTGAGAAGAATAGCTAAGCGAAAATAAGCGTCAGCAAGTGGAGGGTTCTTCACTTGTTAAATGGTTTCTATTTCTTTTACAGACAGATCATCATCATTTTTGGGAGAGGGGAGCATAAATCAAGTACCAACATGTCAAAGGTTAATGATTACCAACAATGTGGGACCTTCCATTGGTGTACTCCAGCACATACATGTAAAATATTTAAAAGCAAACTTTCTAGAGCTTGCTGTGCACGCAAGGTGGTCCTTGTATAGCCAATTGTTGGTTGAGAAAAATAATCGATGAGTACCAAATATTAATGATATTAATTATTATATTATTAATTAATAATATAAAGAGGAGAGCGCAAAATATGGTCTGAAGCTCAACATCAAAAAAACTAAGATCATGGCCACTGGTCCCATTACCTCCTGGCAAACAGAAGGGGAAGAAATGGAGGCAGTGAGAGATTTTACTTTCTTGGGCTCCATGATCACTGCAGATGGTGAGAGCAGTCACGAAATTAAAAGACGCCTGCTTCTTGGGAGAAAAGCGATCATGTTTAACATTCCTTTTAAATATCAATCATATCTATATTATACTTATTCTATAAAAAGGTTTATGGCCACCCAAAAGTTTATGGCCATGTTCATGTTGTATATCCAATGATTCTGTTTCCAAAACAGTTTTGCCACGCAGCTTGGAGAGAAACTGCTGTTCAAGACATAACAGTCCCTCTTGGATTGGGGGGGGGAGTTGGGGGAGGGATTCTAGCATTAACCTACAGCAACTATTTTCCTTTTTGATTAATCTACAATCCATCCTATTGTGCTCAATACAATATTTTGTTCATTGTACAATACTTGTACAATGCACCGAGAATCTAGAATTCATATTGCATACATGAGTGTTCAAAACAGTAGTACACCTACCAAGTTTATAAGAACTTCAAAAGTATGTTAGTTTTCTTACCTGTACCACCATATTTGTCTGCCATGTTGATATCAATGTCCAATTTTAAATTCAGCATTGTCTGGATGACATCGTTGCTGCCTTTCCCAGCAGCCCACATAAAAGATGTTCTTCCCTCAAGATCTGAATCATCTTTCACAGAAGGATGCTTCAAAAATGCTTCCACGGTTTCCTAGACCACAAATCTTCTCTGAATAAGGATGGTATTGAAATGAAAATAATATATGGCTCTAGGGTTCACAAATCAAACTATTGTCACATCACAGCAAAGATTTTTTGCTTAACCAAGAAAACTTCATTCTTCCTTTCAAGGAAACATCACAAGTTTCACAACGGGTTGGAAATATTGCCATTAAAAGAGCATTGGGGGATTCTGAGTCCTCAACACTATTTAAGCCTATTAGGCTTCACTCCTTTTTTTAAAAAAAACCAACCCTAATTGTTTAGTAGTCCTAATAAAGTGAAAAAGTAGGTTGCGGATTTCAGTCAAATTAGCCTCTCTTTCTTAATTTTTAAAAAGACTACCAAGCCTTTTAAATAATTTGTTAGGCTTCCGTTATTGTACTTCACTGCTGAGTATGACACAAAATTCATACTGCCCAGACACTGAGGTCCAGCGCCAAGGGCCTTCTGGTGGTTCCCTCATTGCGAGAAGCCAAGTTACAGGGAACCAGGCAGAGGGCCTTCTCGGTAGTAGCACCCGCCCTGTGGAACGCCCTCCCACCAGATGCTAAAGAGAACAAGAATTACCAGACTTTGAGAAGACATCTGAAGGCAGCCCTGTTTAGGGAAGCTTTTAATGTTTGATGAATTATTGTCTTTAAAATTTTTGTTGGAAGCCGCCCAGAGTGGCTGGGGAAGCCCAGCCAGATGGGCGGGGTATAAATATTATTATTATTATTATTATTATTATTATTATTATTATTATTATTATTATTAATTTACAGCCTCCATGATGACAAATGTATCCACAGCAGAATTTGCACTTCGTCCTGTTTATTGAATTTAGATATTTTCACAAGTTCCTCAAACTTTATTTTTAAAGCTCTCTGAGGACTGGTTCGCACAATATTGTTCTTGTACATGAAAAAGCATCCTCAGCTATACACTTAGATGGACAAACACACCACATAAACCACATGATGGGAACTGCTGTCAGCCATCTCCATAATCACCTTGTACACATTTATGTTTGTCTGCAGGACACGTGCCTGAGAATGGTCAGGACTGTTCACATGTACAAGTAAAATATTGTGTGAACAGATTCCGAGATGTTTCATTTTGTTGCACTGTATGGCAAGCAACAAATCCTCACTTGTTAATATGCAATGAAGTCATCATGTTTTACTGAAAGACAGTTGGACTGTACCCCTGGTAAGCTATGCCTTGATGGAAGAAGATGCAGATAAACTTCTCTCCCTTCTCTTATCTCTCTCTCTCCCTCTTTCTTTCTCTTTTTCCAAAAACCAAGTCCTGTCCTGGATATTACTTCCCTGGCACACAAGGTAGATGTGCATACAAACTTCTTGGCTTTTGACATATGTTCGCAATACTGCTGGCGTCCTTCCCTGCCAAAAGGCAACAGAACAAACTCTTAAGGCTATACAAGCCCTTAATCAAAAAGGTAAAAAGCGTTATTTAAGCTGAGCCAAAGTTTCATGCTTCCCACACTGTACCCGATACACCAAACCTTCTCTTTAATCATGGAGTAAAAGAACTACTCTACTTCATGAGAAAATGCATTTTCTCCCTCAGGCAATACCAGATGGTTGATCCTTTTCTTAATCAGACCTTGACAGTTTTAGGGTGGATACCAAAACATGATATATTTCATGATGTATATTTATTCCTCAGTTCCTCCCAATCCAGGGCCAGCCTGCCCCTGAGGCAGAGGGAAGCAGCTTGCCTCAGGCGGCAGAATACTGCAGGGAGGGGTGGGGCAGTGTGCCCTGGCGGGCAACTTAACGGACTTGGGTTCATTCATTTCAGTGGGTCTGCTCTGAGCAGCTGTAATTAGTTGGCTTAGTTGGAATTTGACAATAGCTTTTTATTTCAAAAAGTTAGCACCTGGAAAGCAGGATTGCTATCTTTTGTAATAAACATTTATTCCACTTTGCCTAAGGAAAACAGGTTTCCATATTGTTTCAAAAACATGGCAAAGCTTGTTTGATCAAAGGTAACAATGCGACAAAAGAAGTGTGCACACCATAAGAATATAAACATCACCCAAATCTCCATTTTCTTAAAAATGTTCTTTTATCCACTGCCAACAGACCTTAGTATGAAAGTGTTTTCACCAGAAGTCAGGCCAATTAATGATAGGACTTGAAAAAGAACAATTGGTGTTACCTGAAGTGGAGATTTGGGAGTGGGATACTGGAGACAATGGGGTGATGCAGGCAGGAGCAAAGCTTTGCGGAAAATAGGCTTGTTCCCCATAGTTTTTCGGATTCGCCATACAGCAAGTATCGACCGAGTCCTGAAAGAATACAATTCCCTGCCTATTTCTCTCTCTCTCTTGGCTCAATGAAGCAAAGGAAACAGTGTTAGGTATCTGTGAGTAAGGAAAATAAAGAACTGACAGGCCATAACCCTCCATCAGTGCAGTGTTGAGCACCCCAGGGCGGGGCCCATTGGTTCCAGCATCCCACTCCCAAATCTCCACTTCAGGTAACACCAATTGTTCTATTTGTAGTGTGGGATGCTGGAACCAATGGGGTGAGACATACCATAGCAAGTCACTACCACTCAAGTCTTTTGTCTGTGATGTCATGGAGTTGGGCGTCCCCCTCATAGGGAACCAGACCCGAGAGGAAAGATTTAGTACCGGTCTATCTACAGACAGGGTTTTAATATGAACTCAGGGTCTAAGGAATGTAACTTGTCCACCAAGATAGTATTCTTTTTAGAACGCATAGGAGCGTCAAGCTCAGCCTTGGTTACAGCCTTCAAAACAGAAGGAGCTAGCATAAAATTGGAAGAGGAGTGACTGTCAGTTAACAAAGACACATCACTCTCAGGCTTGGAAGATGTAGCCTTATCTGATTGAGAAGTTAACTCAAGAGCATGCATTATTTTGCGCTTCAGAATGGGGGCGCTGGCCTCTTGAAATAGCCTCACAGATATGGGTTCCTCATGGGTTGAACCCTCACTCCAATCGCCCTCCATTTCTGAAAGAGATAGGCACACACAGAGAGAAAGGGAAACTCAATACACTTAATTCCGTTGCACCCTGTAAACCAGGAGGAGGAACAATAGGAAGGCTCACAATCCCTCTCCGTTTGTCACTCCATGAACCAAGAGAGGAATGGCAGAAGCAATGCAACTGTCCCTTAAAGGGCTAAAACTATTCAGGCCGTTTAAATAAGGTGCTGTGGGGGGAGTGGATGAACTCAACCGCCATGTTCTCAGTTGCCACAGCAGCAAACCAGGAGATTGCGGTATACTACTGCCACGCCACACACTCCGTCACTGTTAAAAACATACCTGGAGGGAGAGAAGAGCCTCTTGCCACTCACTCCTGTACCCTTTGAGATAAATGCAATCGGAAAGGGCTGGGGGGGGGGGATAATCAGGCAGGAAGGAACTGCTTCGCCGGATGCCGAGGTGACAACTGAAGAAATTGCCCAAAGTCACTCGCGCACAACAAACACCCGGCACACTCTCAAAGACACCAGTCATATAAGATAGGCAACCCCAGCAATGGAGGTGACCAAGTTAGAGATGGAGGCGGTGAGCGGGAAGCTAGACTGCACCCTGCAAGCGGGGGCCAAAACAGCCGTAGCCAAAGGCACGGGAATGGAAAAAAAAGTGCCTCAGCCGCAGTCAGAATCCGAGGCAGAAAAACTAGGTTTTAATGGAAAAAATAATAGAACAAACAAAATAAATAATAAATCCAACAGAGGGGGTCGAAGCAGGAGAGCCAAGGAGAATGTTCTGCTGTGTCAGGCAGGAGAAAAAAACTGAGGGGAACAAGCCCATTTCCCACAAAGCTTTGCTCCTGCCTGCGTCACCCCATTGGCTTCAGCATCCCACGATACAAATCAGAGATATTTCAACATAACCTGTTTGTTTCACGTACAGCAAAGTTACTCTGTGCTGCATAGTGTAAAGGTGTTGCCCCTTGACTGTCAGATGGGATGGTCCCAAACTTGTTTCTTTCTAAAAGAAGGTGGACAATCTGCGCATGACCTAAAAGAGAGAGCAGAATACATATTACTTAGCTCACTATGTGTGTTCCAGATTTCTTCCCTCATCCTATGAGGATGTTGTTATCTCTCTTTCCACCAGCGCATGGGCATCAGTGCAAGGACCTATCTATTTTAGCAGGGATGTCCAACTCCCTAGAGACTGCAATCTACTCCAGGGGCAGGGGGAAATAGCAGTGATCTACCCATGGGGGGGCAAAGTTGTTGAGCTTTTTTTAGGGAGGAAAGCAAATCATTCTGACACTTTTTTGGGGGGGCACACCATAAATCGCTGAACGTGTAGTAATCACATCAGCGGTAACTCCGCTATAACTGGGAAAGACCTATAACTGGAGAGCTGCTGCCAGCCAATGTGTGTCGACAATACTGAGGTAGCTGGACCAATAGTCAGAGTTAGGATAAAGCAGCTTTTATGTTCCTGTTTGCCCCCTCTTTCACACCAGTCTAACTCCTTCAATGTTTATGTCAGGGAGCAAGCTCCAATTTAGGAAATTCGAGTTCCACAAAATTGATACATATGCCCAAGAATAAATTTAGAAATTTAGTCATTCAGTATTTACCCAGTAAAGCTGCCCAGTGCAAGGGAGTTCGAAATAAATTATCGTAGGAGGTGACATTGCAACCTTCATAGGAGGTCAACAGATCAGCAACAGCTACATTCCCATCAGCAACTGCAAAGTGAAGGGGAGTCCGTCCTTCATAGTCTTGCCAGTTCAGCAGAGATTCAGTTGGAGCAGCGTCCTAGTTGCAAAAATGCCAGGTAGATAAGGTGCGATTAGCATTAAGAGACTGTAGCAGCTAAGAGAGGATGGTTTTACAATTAAGAGGTTACATTAAAGCTGCCATATTCAAGACATTTAAACCCAAAATTATGTTAGGATTTGATTAAGTCAGAGGGAGGAGCTTGCTGGCCAGGCTTCAATTTGACCTGGGGTGGGAGGGATGGCAAATGGGCTTAAAGAAGGCACCTTGCACAGGGCTCTCTCAAATCCAGCAGCACCAGTGTGAATCCATGTTAATAAGTGAAGTTGGGAGGCATTCAAAAGGATGTTAGTCTCTTGTGACAGAGACAACCCTTATGACTGTGAGCCCTAAAACGATTCCAAGTATTCTTTGTGCTGCCTACATACAACTGCCATTAAAAAAAGGTACATCAGATCAGATAGGTATTTATTTGAAAAGAAAGCCTTACCAAAATGCACTTAACGGTATGAACTGCACTGGGATCCTTGTGGTTAGCAGCCCAATGAAGTGGAATTTTGCCTTCAATATCTGGGATTCCAATATTAGAATCATGTTTGATCAGAAGTTTCACATGCTCTGGATTGTTGTAATAGGCACTCCAGTGAAGAGCAGTTTGCTGGGGGTAATTAGAAGAGATGCACAGTAAAATGAAATAAACATTCTACTTTTGTGAACTTCAGAAACCATGTAATATGAATAATTTACAAATTATGGAGACTGAGGACAGTTGAAAGTGAAGGAATGCTGGTTTATCAGAGGCCCTGGGTTTACTTCTGTTTAGTCTCTGGATGTGACCAACTGCATGGCAATGATCTCCAGTATGCTGTACATAAAACACAGATGGGAGTTCAGGATTCATTCCAAGCATACAATGACATGAGAAAGAGGGATACTTGGTACAATGAAAAAGGGAGTTGATTCAAAGTGACAATCCTGAATCGGTAGTCTGAGGGAGTGAGTTGAAAACTGATGGCTAACTGATGGGAAACTGAAATGCTGATCCCACAGGGAAGTGAATGCTAAGTCTCTACCCTTCAGAGCATATGCAGCTGATTCGGGAAGGGGCACAAGTACCAGTTCCCTGGCAGTAAAGAAAGTTCCAATGTTTGTTCTGGTCAGATGACACAGAGACCACTAAGAGGAGCTAGAGCAGCGTTTCTCAACCGCTGTGCCGCGGCACACTACTGTGCCGCGAGATCTTGCCTGGTGTGCCGTGGGAAAAGGGAGTGCAGAAAGCCACCGCCAAGAAGAGGCACCACCAGCTGATGGGCGGGAGAAAGGACGCCGCGCTACAGCTGATCCCAGAGGTAACTCTGGGTCAGGAGACGCGGCGCAGCCGGGCGGGGGGAGGAGCGGGGAGTTCCTGCCCGCACTACAGCTGGGGCTTCCGTTTCTGGCGCGCAGAGGGCTTCCTGGTTCAGCGCGCGGGGGCTTCCGTTTCCGGCGCGCAGAGGGCTTCCTGGTCCAGCGCGCGGGGGCTTCTTTCGGCGGTCGCTGCAGGAGGCGGCGGGAGCTTCTCAACGGCGGCGGCGGCGATCCCCGGGTTCCCCGGCCTTCGGCTTCACCCTGCGATGGAGCTAACGTGATTTCCGTTACCATAGCGACGTTGCCGCCGCCATTTTGTGAGTGGTGTGCCGCGAGATTTTTTTCATGAGACAGGTGTGCCGTTGCCCCGAAAAGGTTGAGAAACACTGAGCTAGAGGTTTACAGAGACAGTAAAAGTTGCAAGTCTGATTTTACCTTGTTTTTGTCCTGTGTATCTACTTCTCCCGGTGCCATGTATTTAAGCA
Organism: Darevskia mixta; assembly: GCA_034641385.1. NCBI lineage: Eukaryota > Metazoa > Chordata > Lepidosauria > Squamata > Lacertidae > Darevskia > Darevskia mixta. The sequence goes on from JAWWNH010000242.1 coordinate 2,222,114, forward strand.
ACAAAGCCAAGCACTTAGGACTCTTGTGCCGTGTAGCTAAGTGTAACGGAGTGATTTCTTCCAAATCCTTCTTCATCCAGTTTGCTCTACGAGCAAGTAAAAGTTTCATAAAGCGATAATTTCCCTAAGCAATGTAATGAGGAAGGGGAAGAATAAAGTTAATTTCAAGGAATAAAAAGCATTATTAAACCAACATGTAATAATACTTATTTTTAAAAATCAATCATTAGAGGTAATGGCAATATATAGTTTATCGTGCTGTGGACAAGTGACTAGAATCATAGAATTGTAGAGTTGGAAGGTTACCCTGCAATGCAGAAATATCAACAAAAGCATCCATGACAGATGGCCATCCAACCTCTCCTTAAAATCCTCCAATGACGGAGTCCTCAACTTCTGAGGGAGTCTACTCCACTGTCGAACAGTTCTTACTGTTAGAAAGTTCTTCCTACTGTTTAGTCAGGATCTCCATCCTTGTAACTTGAATCCATTTGTTCGTGTCCTACCCTCTGGAGCAGCAGAAAACAAGCTTGCTCCATCTTCCATGTGACAGTCCTTTAGATATTTTAAGATGGCTATCATATATCTCCTCTCAGTCTTCTTGTCTCCAGGCTAAAAATGTAAAGGTAAAGACCCCTAACAGTTAAGTCCAGTCGCGAACGACTCTGGGGTTGCGGTGCTCATCTCGCTTTACTGGCCGAGAGAGCCGGCGTTTGTCCACAGACAGTTTTCCCGGGTCATGTGGCCAGCATGACTAAGCCGCTTCTGGCGAAACCAGAGCAGCGCATGGAAACAGCGTTTACCTTCCCGCCGGAACAGTACCTATTTATCTACGTACACTTTGACATACTTTCAAACTGCTAGGTTGGCAGGAGCTGGGACCGAGCAACGGGAGCTCACCCCGTCGCGGGGATTCGAACCGCCGACCTTCTGATCAGCTAAGCCCTAGGCTCAGTGGTTTAGACCACAGCGCCACCCGCGTCCCGCCTGTCTCCAGGCTAAACACACCCAACTCCCTCAACCATTTTTCCTAAGGCTTGGCCTCAAGACTCTTGATCATATTGGTCGCCCTCTGTGCACATTCCAGCCTGTCAATATCCTTCTTAAATTATGGCGCCCAGAATTGGACACAGTACTCCATGTGTGGTCTGACCAAGGCAGCACTGTTACTTCCCTTGATCTGGACACTATACTTCTGTTGATGTAGCCTTGAATAGCATTAGCTTTTTTTTGTTTTGTTGCTGCATCACACTATTGTCTGATGTGCAGCTTATGGTCTACTAAGACCCTCTAGATCCTTTTCATATGTACTACAGGCAATCCCAAGTCAAAGTAGTAGGTTGTCACTACATTCCCCTAATCAGCCAGGATCTAGAGTAACACAGTTTTTAGATTATTGCTAGTTTTTGAACAAGTTATCTATCTAATTCTTTCTTATAGTTTTGTCCTGAGTTAGTGTTGAACGGCTTGCACAATGTTTACATTTTATCCATTGAAAAAAGGGGGGGGGATTTTGAGCCACTTGGTTGGCTAGAGATAAGAGTTTTAAACCTTCTCCACATCAGTAATTTCTTAAGATTTTTCTTATTGATGGGGAGTTCATTCATTCAGATAAAAATTCATGGCCATAGAAACAACAGTGAATGTTAACTATCACTTAGTAGGATGTGCTTCCAGTACCATCTTACTCTGGGATCTACTTTTAAGAGACTTGATGCTGAATACAGAAAAGTAAGCAACTACTAGTGTTTATCTCCACAGATAGCACAATTGCAGAAAGCCTTCGGGCAGGAGTGCCAGCCAAGCAGTACTCAAAATAGAAGAAGGTTTTGCAAAATATATACTGCATCTTGAGAAAGTACTCCAGAGGAAATCATTTGAATTGGGAAGCCTTACCCAGAAATACTTTACCACATGTTAAAATCTAGGCAACCATCTGGTGGTAATTAGATTTATTAACCATATATGTGTTCTCCTAAAAATGTTCTATTGAGAGGGATAATACTTGCTTTGAAATTAAATCTAGCTATAGGAATTTGGATAAATTGAATAAATATTCCCAGAATGAAGCAATTTTCTGAATTAAAGATGAAATGATAAATTCTGTAATTAATTAAAATATTTTTAAAGCAAAGAAACTCTTTTCTAATGTCATTACTAAAATCAAACCAAACACAAAACATTAACTGGATAGATGCAAATTCATTATCATGTAAATTAAGAGATGTTCTTTGCTTTCTATTATTATTATTATTAGCGCAACTTTCCAAAATTATGGGGCCTCATCAAAACAAAATGTTTCCATACTTTGAAATAAGAGTTTTCTTGTTGAATATTTTCAAATGACAGAAAAATAGATAGATAATATAAAGAGAAAAAGTGGAATTAAAAATTGAATCTGTCTATCAATTCTTTCTTCAAGGAGAATCATGCAGTGAGGAGATTATAATAGGATATTATCTTAAGCAGGGGACTGGAATTATTTTACCCTTCAAGTCAAAAGGCATCTATTTGAGGGAGGGTGGCCCTTCAGCTAGAGAACTGTCAATGTTGCTTTGGGGGAGAATGTCAGTTTCCATAGATACTGAACAAAAAAGGATTGTAGATTTATATTCATGTGGAAGTAGTCCCACTGATTTCAGTTTAACTTTTGAATAAGCATGATAGGAATTACAAAATTAATTTACTGATTTTTAAGTACACTCAGTGGAATTAATAAAATAGTAATTATAATTTTAACGATAATGGAAAGAATAGGAAAGAAGACTGAATTGTTCTTGTTGGGAACAAAGTAATTAAGTGCCTAAGTAACTAAGTGTAGATATATTTCCCAAATATTATCTACACTAATAATATAATATAGATCTACACTGGCTCCCAGTATGTTTCCGAGCACAATTCAAAGTATTGGTTCTGACCTTTAAAGTCCTAAACGGCCTCAGCCCAGTATACCTGAAGAAGCGTCTCCACCCCCATTGTCCAGCCCGGACACTGAGGTCCAGCTCCAAGGGCCTTCTGGCAGTTCCCTCACTGCGAGATGTGAAGCTACAGGGAACTAGGGAAAGGGCCTTCTCGGCGGTGGCGCCCGCCCTGTGGAACGCCCTCCCACCAGATGTCAAGGAAATAAACAACTACCTGACTTTTATAAGACATCTGAAGGCAGCCCTGTTTAGGGAAGTTTTTAGTGTTTGATGTTTTATTGTGTTTTTAATATTCTATTGGGAGCTGAGCTGCCCAGAGTGGCTGGGGAAACCATGGGTAGGGTATAAATAAATTATTCTGATTATTCTGATTGTTAAAATTATTATTAATTATCATCATGAGAGTATTGGAGCAGGACCTGGGAGTCCAAGATACAAATCCCCATGCATTCATAAAGTTTAATGGGTGACATTGGGTGAGTCACAAACAGGGTCGATGGGAAGGGGGGAAACCGTATACATCACCTTCAGCTCCTTGGAGGAAAATTGGGGTATAAATGCAATAATAAATAAATGAACATACCAAGCCTCAAACAGGCGATCAATCTGGATAGCCAGAGCCTCCGAAACTGGAGTTTGAGACAGCTTCTCCTCCTGGCAAATTCCTCTGGGAAACCTGCCCCAGTTACAACAGGGTCCTCATGTTCCCCAGGGCCTGACTAAAGCCACTCTAAGGCGTTTGTTGTATCGGATAGATTTCCACTGACACGTAGAAATCCATGTGTCATGTGTGAATGCATTGATAGAGATTATAGTGCTTCCGACGAAAATTCCATATTGGAAAGCCATCTAATTCAACGGGCATCTGCTTGAAAATGTGTATAACCAACAACTGTTGACTTAGGACAGAGTCACACATTACTACAAATGTTTTCTGGTTTCATTTGCACAGTACAACCCTCACCCTTCACGCACAGAAACAAATGCTACAGGATAAATGTTTGGCCATTTTTGGTGATCAGTTTATTTCAAAGAAATTATTTTTCAAATCCATATACTGCTGTTCTGGCGCAGATATTGGTGCTTACTTCTGAATACAACTGAAAACTTACCCTGCAGTTACTTATTGATAGCATAATATTGGTGTGGTTGTTCCTGAAAATGTTCTCATTTGCACATCTTTATGCTTAGAGTGTAGTGAAAGCCACAGCGCAGGTCACTGAAGGTGCATGTTTAAATCCACTACAAACTAAGTACCTATGTTTAGGAGTGAGTGACAAGTTGCCAGCATCTTCTCTGTTACTGTGGGATTTTATGAGGCCAATACTTTTTCCCTTGACAGAACTGATATAACAAACACTATGGCTTTTTATAAGGCTGATAGAATATAGGACCTTATAAACTAAATGAGTGATGTCACATGTCAATTTAATAGTGAATATGATTGAATTAGATAACTAGTAGAATTGTAAAGCACCTTCTTTAACATAAATTGCTGCTTAGTGAAAACATTCCATGTGTGGCTAATCCTTTTCAAGTCAATGATGGCAACAGCACCACCCATCTTAACAGTGGACCTAAATCTTAAGGAAAGTGCCCTTTTGGCAATGTCACCTTCACCATCCAGGACACCAAAGACAGAACTCTCAGCATACAAAAGAAAACTCAGCTGAAAGGCAATTTTATTAGTCACTTTCCAAGTGTAAAGAGTTTGTCCATCTGGCAAAGCAACCTAGGCAGCACACCAGCCAAGAACATCTGCGACTTGGAACCCATTCTGGTGATCAACTGTGGTTTCACTGAAAGCAGGGCAGCATGTTTAGCTGCTCTATGGCTGAAATGTTACAACATTTCTTCGACAAATGCCCACTGAAACCTTAGCTTTGTTCAGTTAGTTTCCATAGGAATAAGCTGAACTATCAAGTGGTGCACAGTGAAAGGGTACGTGTACAAGCACAGTAAAATGAGGAAAAAGAGGCCACTTCTGCGTGTACTTTTCCTCTTTAAACTGAACCTTTGACTTTTGAGCTCACTGTCGAGCACAACTGGTGCAAGCTTTCCTTGCTCTGCTTGTTGTTCAAAAGCCTGTGCTGAAATTTATCGGAAACAATTGACTGCTTTCAGTTCAATTCTCTAGCATAATGCATAAAATGTTTTCATTTCCAAGTCATTTTAGGTGCTGTTAGTAGTGGTTTTAGTAGGTTTCCTCCATTGCTCTTTTACATCAGTTCAGGCAGAAGCTTCTAAAAACAATCTTGCATGAATTTAAGACACAAGATAAAACACACATCCACTTACACATAAACACTTACAGTAGCTTCTATTGAATTCTGATTCAGAATTATTTCGAGCTAGTATCATTCGTGGGCTTATTACAAGGCTGACCCAAAGAAAGGGACAACTCAAGACCATTTTGTTGCAGTAGTAAATACACATCATGTTGCCTATTTTTTACTATGGCAATTGCTTCTGAGCTTATCACTCAATATCACTGGGCTCAACATATGTACAGGAGGTTTTCCAAGCAGCAGTGATCTTTATATACTTTGGAGCACTGACAATACTTGTCACTATGCCAAAAGAATTACGGTAGCTTACGTATATAGCTTAGTGATTTAGGTAGCTATGTGGTAAACTAGGAGGATATATTGGAGCACTCATTTCCCAAAAGTGGCTTCTTCCAAGGCATGTAAGTCTATGGATGTTTTTTCTGTGGCCCATGTGACCTACAGCTCTCATGATAGAAGCAGCTTATTTAGTGGAGTGTGCTGTGATGTGTATTAGAGTGGCTAAGTGGAGTGCCAATGTAAGTCTTGATCCATGTGGATAGAAAAGAATTAGATACTTTCTTCCTCATGGTAGAGAAGTGAATGGAGACAAACAGTAGTGGCTTGTTTAATGACCTGAGCGTGGGAGATGTAGATCCTCTTTGATGTCCAAGCCCATTTCATAGAGTGGGATGGTTTGGGGCAAAGGTAAGATCATTTATTAAGCCATACAGAAGACCTTGTGGATAAAGATTAAGTCTGGGTGAAAAATTACTTAAGCACTGTGGAAAATGGAATGGTAGTCTTCGACAGAGAGATCACTGCATTCTGAAACCCTCTGTGTGGTGGAGATGGCTGCTAGGAAAATCACTTTTAAAGAAAGAATCTGGAGTGAAGCCAATATGAGGGGTTTAAAAGGTGACTTTTGTAGTGCTTGGAGAACTTTGTGGAGATTCCAGAATGGGAATCTGTGGATTATAGGTGTATTCAGGAGAGTTGTTTGTTGCAAAAATATCTGTAGAAGCTGCCTCCTGATGGGGCAGATGCCGTTTTGACAGAGCTAGTAAACTGTATAAGCTAATAAAAATATTTTCCCAGTTGTGTTATTTTAGCATGCAGCCAGAAAGTTTTTCTACCCATATTCAAGTACCAGAGCCAGCTCAGCTTTAGCTAAAGGACAGTCAGAAGAATTCATCTCCAAGAGGAGGATTGCATGCAACAGGATCAAAGAAATAACAGAAGTAGTTCTAGCACTACTGGCTCTGAAACCTTTCAAGTAAACACAACGTCTCTAACAAGATAATCTATTTTTCAGACATGCACAGGTACAGGGTAGCACTATAAACTATCAGAAGGAGATTCAAAAAAATTACAAGACAATGACTCAATAGTGATATACTGTACAGGTATTTCAGAAGTGTAGCTCTTGGTAACGGTAGTGGCTTAGAGGACTCCCAGAAGAATGTGAGTAGAGAAAACAGGCAGGTCTCATTTTTATTGATATAATATTTTGGACAAGGGAATTAAGGCATTGAAACAAGACTTTAACATTAATTTTCATGCATTAGGAGGGCCCTTAAAACCTAATGTTTGAAGATGTCATTACATTAGAACATTATTGTCCATTGGTTACAGAATCTGTAGAGAACCTACTGCAATTACATTAACCGAGGAGGTTCACTGAATGCAGGACAAGGCTACATGCTGCCAATAAGCACAGAATTCCCAACGGTATGTTTTCTTTGTTAAGCAAGTGGAAATTCAGAAGACATTTCCGAGTGAGAAACACGGAGGGTGTAGGAAGGTGTTCAATCCTTCCCTTAAAAGATGGCTACAACAGGAAATGTCCAGAGCATGAACCTTCATCATCTGCACATAGCTTGGGTATCCCAACACCTGTAGTCCCAGGGAATATCTTGGGCAGCTGTGTGCACATGTACATATATAATACTTATTTATCTGGGGTGGCAAAATCCTTTAAGCCACTTGAAAACTTTTGAAGATGGTGCTTCTAAAGTTCTTAAACTGACATACAGGCAAGACCTTCAAAATCTGCCTTTAAATGGAAATATATTTAAAAAGGGAACGGGTGGCGCTGTGGTCTAAACCACTGAGCCTCTTGGCTTCCGGTTTGGCGCGACTCGCGAACGGCTGGGTCCGCTTCAAGCTCTGAAGCGGACTAGCGGTTTTGGAGTGGGGGGCAAAGTTTCTGCGTAACTTGCCCCCGAAGAAACTTCTGACAGGGCGGTCAGAAGACTTGGGGACCCGGCGGGAGCTCGAACGGACTCCTTTGCACCAGAGGAACCCTAATAAGGGTGATTCTGTGCGGCGAGGTTGAGACCGGAGCTCTGTGGGTTCAGCGGCTTCTCCATCTCCGTGAAGCAGCGCAGCCGAGCGAAGGAGCGCCAAATTCTTCAAAGACCAAGCCATTTAAAACAACGGAACCGTGAGTAAGAGTCCAGCCACGGACATTTGGATTGATTTAAGAGAATCAGAGACACGGGAAAGGGGTTAAAAGGAAGCCCCCCTTCACCCGACCCACTAGCAAGGAAGCATTTTAACAAGCGGCTATAAACTGAAGCTAAAGCCGCGGACTGTTTAGCTTGCTAGCGGCGAATTGTAAAGCCTCCCGGTTTGGGAAGGAGAAAAGATTGGAAAGGAGAGTTTCCCCCTTAAAAAGAGACGTGTGAGAGTGTGGAACTACCGCTCACCCTCTGGATTTGCGGAGTGCCGGGGCAGAGCGGCAACAGATGGGACTGTATTTTGCCATTGCAACATTTTGACAGCTCTGACAGTTCTTAAACTTTGTAGCGAACTGATCTTTCTGACTGTTTAAATTGCTTTCTGCCTGCATTTTGGGGAACGGCTACATTCCCTAGCATGAACTAGATACAATAGACAAGTAACTGTTTACCTTCTGAGCCCTGAGGCAAGACTTTTATTGTGTTAAAAGAGCTGCCAAGCCAGCCTTTCAGGCTTGGAGCTTTTGAAGCCTTTGTTGAGTCTGCATCCTGCTGAGAAACTAGAGATAAAGGACAGCTGCAGCCAAGTGACCTTGAAAAGATGGCAACAGGCAGGACAGGAGCAACATCAACAAGAGCAGTATCAGAAAAAAGAGCCTCAGTACAGGAAGAGGCAAGTTTAATGATGATGCAGGCACTTGAGAATATGAGCAAAAAAATGGATGAGAGATTTGAAGCATTGAATAAGAAGTTTGAAGCTGTGGATAAAAAACTGGATGAAATTGGAAAAGTGAGACAAGATTTGGAACAGACAAAAACACAAGTTTCTAAAATAGAAAGTAAAGTTGACCAAATGGAGGAATCCCATCATAAAGAACAGAAAAATACGCAGATTGCTCTCGCGTTTCTACAGATGAAGCAGAAAGAACAGAATCTGAGAATACGCCATCTTCCGCAGAAGGAAACTGACAGTTTGAAGGACTACCTGGTCAGAGTGTTTGCGGACACTTGGGGCCTAGACGCTGAGGAGTGGAAAAAGAAGATTGTCAAGGCCTACAGATTCGGAGCAAGGGATAAAGGAGATACTAGAGCAACAGAAGACTGCTTGGTGGAATTTCAGAATAGAGAGCAAAGAGATGAAATTCTTGGACTTCATTATGAAAAGAACTTGGTAGTACATCAACAGCAAGTTGTCCTGTATAAAGACCTTCCAAAATACTTCATTGACCAGAGAAGCAAATATCAGGACTTGACAAAAGCACTAAGGAAGAAAAACATCAATTTTAGATGGGAGTTCCCTGAAGGCCTTTCTTTTAGATACAAGGAAAGAAGGGTCAGGATAAAGTCAGTAGTGGATAAGAACAACTTCATCCAAAAGAACTACGCAGACTTGGCAGCAGCGCTACCCTCTGGTGGGGGAATGGGACAACCACCTGAGGAGGATGTGGACCCAGCAGCTCAAGGAGCTGCTGGAGGACAATAATTACCAAAATGGCCTTGAGGATTTTAACTTGGAATGTTCGAGGTTTGAACATCCCAGCGAAGAGACATCAGGTATTTCATACCTTAATTAAACAGAATTTGGACATTATATGCTTGCAAGAGACCCATGTAAAAAGAATCCATCGAAGAATTCTACGAAATGGAAAATTAGGACAAGAATTCATCTCCTCAGCAAAAGAGAAAAAGAGAGGAGTGGTTATCTATGCTAAAGACAAATATGAACCTAAACTGCTCTTTAAGGACGAGGGAGGAAGATTTGCTGCAATACAAATAACAGTACAAGGCGAAAAACTTTTAATTTTGGGACTTTATGCACCAAATGATGGCAAATCGGAGTTTTATAAGGAATTACATGATAAGCTCCTGGACTATATGGAGTATAAGGTTGTGACTATGGGAGACTTTAACGCAGTAACATCAACGTTGATGGACCGATCACAAAGAGCTAAATTTTCAAATGAAGGAAGACTCCCGAAAACTTTTTTTGATATGGCAGAAAACATGGACTGGGTGGATTCCTGGAGACTTCAACACCCATTGGACACAGAGGAGACTTTTTATTCAATAACGGCAAAATCCTGGAGCAGAATCGATATGATCTGGATATCCAGGGAGTTGTCACCCAGGATATCCAGAACAGAAATATATCCGAGGACATGCTCAGATCACAATGCAGTACAATTGGATTTGAGAATCTCGACGCAAGGCACTTATAGATGGAAAATGGACGATTCACTGTTCAGGAACAAGAAGATAGTGGAAAAGGCCCAAAAGACCCTTAAGGACTTCTTCGAGATTAACTTGAACACCACAGTTGAAAAAAGGGTCGTATGGGACACAAGTAAAGCAGTTATGAGAGGTTTCCTGATACAGCAAAAGGCAATTAAGAAAAGGCTTCTGAATCAAAAAAAGGACAATGTCATGCAGCAGCTGAAGGAACAAGAAAAGAAATTGAGAGGGAATCCAAAAGATATTTCATTGCAAAAAACGATAAAACAACTACAGGTGGATCTCTCTCAATTGATAAACCAAGAGATTGAATGGAAAATAAAATTAATGAAACAAAGGACGTTTGAATCGGCTAACAAGTGTGGTAAATTGCTTGCATGGCAACTGAGAAGGAGACAGAAGCTGAATACGATTACGACTCTGAGGATAGATGGAAAAGAAGTGACAAAGCCGGCGGAGATAAAAAAGAACTTCGAGGAATTCTATAAACAGTTGTACAAGAGAGAAAAACAAAAAAATGAAGATGTCGAGCAATATATTAATAAAAATGGATTGCATAAAATCCCAGAACATATGAGAGTCACACTTAACCACCCAATTACAACAAAGGAAGTGGAAAATGCAATAAACAGTATGAATCTAGACAAGGCCCCTGGACCTGATGGCCTAACAGCTAAATATTATAAGACTTTGAAAGAATGGCTGATTCAGCCAATGATGGAAGTTTGTAACAACATTTTAAAGGGAAGCAAGGCACCCGACTCTTGGAAGGAAGCCTATATTACTCTGATACCAAAACAGGAATCCGATAGGACTCAAATGAAGAATTACAGACCGATCTCACTTCTTAATGTGGATTATAAAATTTTTGCAAATATTATGGCCGATAGACTTAAGAAAGTGTTAATGGAAATCATCCACAAGGACCAAGCAGGTTTTTTACCTGGAAGACAGTTAAACAGTAATATAAGAAATGTGGTTGATATCCTAGAAAAACTGGAACAGCAGAAGAATGTTAAAGCAGTGTTGATGTTTGTCGATGCGGAGAAGGCCTTCGATAATATTTCTTGGAATTTTATGAAAAGAAATTTGGAAAATATGGAGGTGGGAGGGGGTTTTATGAATGGAATACAAGCTATCTACACGGAACAAAAAGCCAAACTTATTGTCAATAATGAGGTATCGGAAGGAATTAGAATTGAGAAAGGTACAAGACAAGGGTGCCCACTTTCCCCATTACTTTTTATAACGGTCCTGGAGGTCCTGTTGAAAAGGATTAGAAGTGAGAAGGACATTAGAGGGGTGGCGGTGGGGACAAAACAATATAAATTGAAAGCCTTTGCTGATGACTTAATATTGACTTTACAGGAACCAGAAACCAGTGCCATAAAGGCACTGGAGATAATGCAAGATTTTGGGAAGGTAGCAGGTTTCAAGCTGAACAAAACCAAAACCCAAGTATTGGGAAAAAACCTTACACCGGAAGAGCAGAAGAGTTTTGAATTGAAAATAGGTCTCCAATTTGTTAAAAAAGTAAAATATCTAGGTATCAATATGACATCGAGAAATCAAAATCTATTCAAAGATAATTATGAAAAAGTTTGGAAAGAGGTGAAGAGAGATTTGGAAATTTGGAGCAATCTGAAATTGTCTTTGTTGGGCCGAATAGCGGTAATTAAGATGAATGTGCTACCCAAACTCCTGTTTTTATTTCAAGCACTCCCTATTATAGATAAATTAGAACCATTCAAAGCTTGGCAGAAAGACATTTCTAAGTTTGTTTGGCAGGGAAAAAAACCCAGGATAAAATTTAAGATATTAACCGATGATAAGAAAAGAGGGGGATTTTCCCTGCCAGACTTGAATACCTATTTTGAAGCTGCCGCATTCTGCTGGCTGAAGGATTGGATGCTATTGGAGAATACGGATGTGCTGGACCTAGAAGGTTGGGACAATAGGTTTGGGTGGCACGCATATTTATGGTACGAAAAGGTAAAGGTCCACAGAGGCTTTAAAAATCATATTGTTAGGAAAGCATTGTTTAGAGTGTGGAGTAAGTATAAAGATTTGTTAGAAAGAAAAACGCCTAGATGGCTTTCTCCATTGGAAGCCAAAACAGCAAAAAGGATAAATATGGAATCCAAATGGCCAAAATATAGTGAGATCCTGATAGAAGAAGGACAGAGTGTAAGGTTGAAACCCTATGAAATGTTACAACCAGAACTTTGGGACTGGTTTAGTTATCGACAAATTAATGAGACTTTTAAATTGGACAAGAAAGTAGGTTTTCAGTTGGGAAAATCAAAACTAGAAACAGAACTGTTGGAACCAAAAACAGGAACTTTGTCTAGAATGTATAATTTGCTGCTGGAATGGCATACACAGGATGAACTAGTTAAATCTGCAATGATAGACTGGGCAAAAGATGTTGGACATAATATTATGATGGCTGACTGGGAGAGACTGTGGAGGAGAGGTATTAATTTTACTGCATGTAATGCTCTGAAAGAAAATGTAATGAAAATGATTTATAGGTGGTATTTAACCCCAGTCAAGCTAGCAAGAATCTATCATCTGCAAGACAACAAATGTTGGAAGTGTGAAAAGACCGAAGGAACATTTTACCACATGTGGTGGACCTGCCCAAGGATGAAGGCCTTCTGGGAAACTATATATAATGAATTGAAAAAGGTGTTTAAATACACGTTTATTAAGAAACCAGAGGCCTTCTTACTTGGAATGGTCAACCAGGAGTTGCCCAAAGACGATCACACTTTGTTTATGTATGCCACAACAGCAGCAAGGATCCTAGTTGCGAAATATTGGAAGACAAAGGACTTACCAACCATCGAGGAATGGCAGATGAAGATGATGGAGTACCTGGAAATTGCCGAGCTGACCGCGAGACTCCGTGACCAGGGGGAGGAGGTGGTGGAAAGAGAGTGGGGGAAATTTAGACAATATGTTAAGAAATGAATCGTTTTATATAAGTATTTAATAGCTAGGAAGTAATTAAATAGTTTTTAGCATTTAGGTTCATAAAGTTGAAATAAGATAAGTTAGAGAAACAGGATGTATGTTTTAAAAGATAAAGTGATTATAAGAAGTAAGATAATATTGAAGTATAAGATTTGTACAGTATAATTATAATGGGAATAGGATAATATAAGTATGTACAAGAGAAAAATGAGGGAATTAGTGAGGAATATGAAAAGGAAGTGCTATAAAGGTTATAACAATGAAAAGTGAGAAGGGAGGAGGGGGAGGAAGCCAATGGACAATGTTAAGAAATAAGTTTGTAAGGAATTATGTGGTAGGTGTTTTGTTTTGTAGATGTTGTTGTCTTGTTTTGTTCTGTTTTGCTGTGTTATGTTAATGTGTTTATTTTTTGTGTATAAAATTCAATAAATATAAATTTAAAAAAAAAAAAAAAAATAAACCACTGAGCCTCTTGGGCTTGCTGATTGGAAGGTCAGTGGTTCGAATTCCTGCTACGGGGTGAGCTCTGTCCCAGCTTCTGCCAACCTAGTAGTTTGAAAGCACACCAGTGCAAGTTAGATAAATATGTACCACTGTGGCGGGAAGGTAAACACCATTTCCGTGTGCTCTGGCTTCCATCGCGCCAGAAGTGGTTTAGTCACGCTGGCCACATGACCCAGAAAGCTGTCTGTGGACAAATGCCGGCTCCCTCGGCCTGAAGCGAGATGAGCGCCACAACCCCATAGTCGCCTTTGACTGGACTTAACTGTCCGGGGGTCCTTTACCCTTTACCTTTATATTTAAATGGTCTTCCCCCCCCAAAAAAAACAACTGCATGGGTTTTGTCAGGCAATAGTTTGCATTAAGGCTTCATGATCATGCAACAATTGCACTGATCTTCTGTTAGGGTTGTATCTAATGATAGTCCTACTCAGAATACATCCACTGAAATTAACAGACATTACTAACTTAGTTTTTTTTTATTTCAGTGCTATATTCCGGGAGGATTGTAACACACCCTGTACTAGGTTTCTAGCAGATTATTGTCAACAAAATGGACTTGGTAAAGGCAAATAAAATTTTAAAAAGTATATTGAGGGGAGACTTCTTAATACCTTTTAAATGGAAAAGCTGATTTTAAAAATATACATTTCTTAATGGAATATCTCCTGACTGAATTCCATGAAAATCATAAGAAATCTTTCTTCAAAGAATATCAAATGGGTAAAAAAAGAAAAAGAAATGTTTCAACTACCAAAATGATGCAATAGTGAATTCTTTATGTGCTTCATAGGAACACACTGAAGTTCCGGGCATGCATTATTACTGCTGAGCTGTCTTCAAATAATTATTATTTACAAAAATATTTTAGTTCTTTCTGAAACATCTCCTTCCTTTATGGTTGGTTTTACTATTTTTCAAGTTGAAAACTTTCACATTTATATAACCTCCATCTGAGTAGTTAAAATTGCTTTTACTTAATATATAATCAGCCAGAACTTGTATTATGTTACCAGCAGTTTCCTACCAAAAAGAGAGAGTATCATTTCAAGTTACACAGGTTCATTAACTACATGGACGTATAATTAAACAACAACAAAAAAGAGGTCAAAGCATACATTAACCTATTTTACTTCCCCCATCTATTACATTTTCAAAAGCTTCTGTATGACTTCACTCTGCAAGCTGTGAAAGACCAACCATCCACCTTCTTTTCAGTATGAATAAGGTTGACATCTGACAGCTTCACATAGCTGACAGGGTTATACAACAGCCCACCCTCCCTATTCTCAATCCAATTAGACCTCTAATCCTCCAGATGAAAGGCCCAACTACTCACGTTCTTCATGACAACGACAGCTATTGATTATTTGTCACTGCAGCTAACACCTTCTCTGTGGAGGCCACTCTGACAGAAGCAAACCTCCCAAATTAGACAGCACTTTATCTGCCCTGGAGGCCAAATGGCACAACAAGTAAAGGCTAATAAATGGTATAAAAATGAACAAATCATAACATTATGACAGGTTGATCGTTGCCAGTAGTTTCACAGCTCAAGCTTGACGCTCCGCTAGACCTGCTCCTTCTTTTCTCTCTTCCAATTGTGCTCCAACTTTGACTGAATTAAAGGCCAGAACAATTAAGGCATTTGACCAGCAAGGGTAAGCTGGAATGGAAGTATTGCCAAGGGACACAGATGTCAATAGCAGACTACCCATTTGTCAATACAAACATTCGAGACATGCAAATGCTGATGTCCTGGTTCTCCACTAGGTTGCACTGGTGCCCCTCATAAACAGCTCAAACGGGAACTGATGAAATTAACTTCCCAGACTTGTAATTTTCTGTTAAGAACAGGGTTTTTAAGAATATAAAACGGAGTTTTCATCAAAGGCAGTGCAAAACTATTTATAAAAAGAAGTATTTATGACACTTTATAGTTGCACAGTAAAATCTGTGTCAGAAATGTTTTCTTAAAGCCCGAGAAGAAGGATTTATGTATTAAGAATGACATGATAAATTTAACCTGTCACAATAAATGACAAAGAAAGCTGGACTAGTCTAGGGTTCTCATACCATGCTCCTATAGAGCAATCCTATACAGTGTCTACTAAGAAGTAAGTGTCCTGGGTTCAATGGGACTTATTTGCAGGTCTATAGCAGAGGTCAGCAAACTTTTTCAGCAGGGGGCCAGTCCACTGTCCCTCAGACCTTGTGGGGGGCCGGATTATATTTGGGGGGGCAGAATGAATTCCTATGCCCCACAAATAACCCAGAGATGCATTTTAAATAAAAACACACATTCTACTCATGTGTCCGCAAGCCAGATTTAGAAAGTGATTGGGCCAGATCAGGCCCCCGGGCCTTAGTTTGCTTACCCATGGTCTATAGGATTCTAGCCCTAATTTCTTTTTTTTAAATATTTTACTCAAGAAAGTAGCAGTTTAAAATGTTTTAGCTGCTGCTTCCTCCTCAGCAATACTTATATTTATAATTGTTTAGATTTCAAAGAGTTACTTTAGGCACATCCAAGTGTTTGAGCATATCTAGTAGGATTTTCTGGCTTTTCTTTTTTCTCTCTTTAAACATCAGACCCTTATGCCCTATCACAAATGGCTTCTGATATCAGTTTCACAAACTGTTTGCCACTGACTGGGTTCAGTCAACACTTAAGGCTCTTAATATCCTGCATTTCTCTTCCCCCACTTGTACTCCAAATGGGCACATATAGCCCCAGAGACCAAACTTAACTGACCAATTATGAATTCTAAGTTATTTAAGAAAAAAACCTGAGTTGGTACTACACTGAACAAAAAATCAGCACATTTCCCACCAGGGAATTTGCATTCGATAGATAATGTAGGGATGGTGGGAGAGTCAGGGATTGGCAAATAAATTGGTATGTTGCTGCAGAGCTGCAGGAGAAGGCAAGTGTGGGATATAGCTCAAGAAATACTTTTCTGAACTAGTAATTTCTCAGTACAAAAAGAAAGAAGTGACTCAACAGGGGGAAGGATTCATTTTTTTCTAGGCATGGAAGCAGACAAACAGAAAACGGTGGAGACACTCTGGAAATGCCCTCACTATCAGGGCTGGCACACCCGTGAGACAAGGTGAGGCAATCACCTCAGATGGCAGGATTTGCAGGGGCAGCAGATCTGACCTCCAAGGAATGCATCAACCGCCACCGCCACCGCAGCAGGAGCAGCAATGTACTCCGTGGAGGCCGGATGTGCCACTTCCTCAGCAACCCCCTCAATGCCACCTCTACAGCAGGTTCTTGGCAAATAGGAGGTGCTTCTTATCTCCTCCCACCCTTCTTCCCGATGTAGAGGCATCACTTTATGTTTTGCCTCAGGTGCCAAAATATCTTGAGCCGACCCTGCTCCCTATGATCAAGCCAAACATATATTTTTCTCTCCAGGGTCAACTGTCGTTCTGCATTTTTGAAAATAAGCTAGCTAGTAAAAGCTTCCCCACTCTGTGATGTCACTGAGAAACCTCCCCACCACACATAAGCATTTTAAAAAGTTTCCTTTAAAAAAGAAAACAAATGTGATATATGAATGACCACATGAGCCTGTATGGTCCCTCTATTTCTCTCCCTCCACCCAAGTGGGGCTGATAGCAACTTTGATCAGAAGATGGATTAAAACTACCTCCCAAACAGCTGCTTTGAATAAACAGAAAAGGTGATTGAGTGTAGGTTTGCCATATTCTAGCCCAGTCTGATATCCTAATTTGAATGCCATGCAAATTAATTCCTAATTATTAAAATCAGGTTGAGCTGGAAAATGTTTTTTCCACTCCAAATCTTTTCTTCGAAATTTGCTTAACAGCGTAAGCGCAGATTATTAGGCTCTTCTTAGAATACATGGGAAATATGTAACCTGACTTTCAAAGGATTAAAAAAAACATTAAAAAATACAGCAATGCTACTGTAAAAAAGTAATCCGCAACTCGCTTACACAGGCTACAGTGTCCTTCATAATCAATCTTTCTTTTTTTGTCCTGGACCGAACTTTTTTAAAAAAATTCTGTATGTGTATCTCTTTTGGTAATCTTTATTTACACTTTTAAGCAACACTTTTACCTCTAGAAAGGAGTGGGGGGGTATGTGAAACAAAGGTCAAAGGTAGGCGATTTAACCTGTTGCATTTCTACATGCAACAGGGTTTGGGCTGGGCGTTCATCAGTATGCAGATGATACCCAGCTTTACCTTTCTTTTAAAGCAGAACCAGTGAAGGCAGTGAATGGCCTGTTTGAGTGTCTGGAGGCGGTTGGAGGATGGATTGAGACTGAATCCTAACAAGATAGAAGTACAGCAGCACCCTGGCTTACGTTACCCTCGGGTAATGTACACTTCGGGTTGTGAAAGTGCCAACCCTGGAAGTGTTTCGCTGCACACGCATTTGAAGAAGTGCTCTACCACATCTTGCGCATGCACAGAAGCAGTCTGCTGCCATGCGCGCATGCGCAGAAGCGGTCTCCCTCAGTTGCGGAAATCTCAGGATCCAATCCTGTCCGCGACCGGAGGTACCGCTGTACTGTTTTGGGGAGACAGGAAGTGGGCAAATGTGGGGGACTCCCTGGTCCTGAATGGTGTAACTGTGCCCCTGAAAGATCAGGTGCTCAGCCTGGGAGTCATTTTGGACTCACAGCTATCCATGGAGGTGCAGGTCAATTCTGCATCCAGGGCAGCTGTTTACCAGCTCCATCTGGTACGCAGGCTGAGACCCTGCCTGCTCGTGGACTGTCTCACCAGAGTGGTGCATGCTCTAGTTATCTCTTGCTTGGACTACTGCAGTGCGCTCTATCTGGGGCTACCTTTGAAGGTGACCCAGAAACTACAATTAACCCAGAATGCGGCAGCTAGACTGGTGATGGGGAGTGGCCGCCGAGACCATTTAACACTGGTCCTGAAAGACCTACATTTGGTCCAGTATACCTGAAGAAGCATCTCCACCCCCATCGTTCTGCCCAGACACTGAGGTCCAGCTCCAAGGGCCTTCTGGCGGTTCCCTCACTGCAAGAAGTGAGGTTACAGGGAACCAAGCAGAGGGCCTTCTCAGTAGTGGCGCCCGCCCTGTGGAACGCCCTCCCACCAGATGTCAAGGAAATAAACAACTATCTTACTTTTATAAGACATCTGAAGGCAGCCCTGTTTAGGAAAGTTTTTAGTGTTTGATGTTTTATTGTGTTTTTAATATTCTATTGGGAGCTTAGCTGCCCAGAGTGGCTGGGGAAACCCAACCAGATGGGTAGGGTATAAGTAAATTATGATTATTATGATTGTTAAAGGGCCTTCTCAGTAGTGGCGCCCGCCCTGTGGAACGCCCTCCCATCAGATGTCATCAGCGTTCAACTGAAATTTTTCCTTATCTTCCTAAGCTCCAACTTCACATTTCATGAAACAGCATGTCATTTTATAATGAAACACTTCTAAAAATTAATCTCAACGTGTCACCAAATGTATTTTTATCTTTATTTAAATGTACATTTTACCAGAGCCATCATATGAAAGATCTTATTCCTGAAGCACTTACTATACATCTTGCATTTATATTTTTAGTCATGAGTGTAATGCTTAACGCACACATGCTTTTAAGTAAACAATTAGTGATATTTTTAGCATTATTAAACTCCTGAGTGAGTAGCAGATTCTTTGCAATTCTGGAAATGAAGTATTTAAAAAATAAGATCCGATTTCTCTGCTAGTGACATTGTCAGCTAAACATAACAAAACATCTGGATACAAAGAACAACTTTGTGTGAATTCAAAGACTTGTGAAATTTGATAGGTCTTCCACTTTGAACAGTACACTAACCCGACATATCCAAAACACTTTAAAAAATCCTACTTAAGTTTAAAAAGTAGTTTGCCATATGGCATGGTGTGATAGAAAGGAAGGCTACTATTTGAGAAAGGGACATTCAAAATTATTTTGGATTTACAGTGCTAGTTACACATTTCTTTGGAATCTGGTCTTGGAACATCATTTAGACTGCAATCCTATATACGCAGTTACCCAGGAATAAGCCCCAGTGAACCCAACAGAACTTACTTCTGAGTAGGCACGTGAGATTGTATTGTTACCTTTTGTGCAGCAAGATGGAGAGCCGTTCTCTGGTTAAGGTCGACTTTATTTACATCTATTCCTGTCTTCAACAAAGCCTCAGCACAGTCTAGCCTATCCGCCAACACACAGTACATTAGTGGAGTTCTCCCAAACTGGTCCTCTTTGTCCTTCAGATCAGGATTACCTATAAGAACAACAAAGTGAATTGCAGTGCTGGCTCTACATAAGTTTTATTAAATATGTACATCTACTGTATATTTTGGGTAGAAAAAAGTTTGTCTGGTTTCTTATACATTTGGGCAACACTTAAGATCTCTTAAACAAATTCGACATGAGGTCAGGGAACAGATCTTTATCTGTTTGGGGATTCTATCCTGTTAGACATTTTTAAAGAAAATGTCAGACGGTCTTTTAAAAACTGCAAAATATGGACACCACTTAGGATAGTAGTAGTAGTAGTTGTTTTCTACACCACCTTTTCCCTTACAGGGACTAAAAACACAGAAAAAAACTATCATTAAAAACAATCAAATATTGATAGAATTAAAACTATATAAAACTACACACACACTTATACATATGCCATAAAAATAATTACAATGAAAACAGCACAGCACCAGCTCTTTCATTAAAAACAGGCCATTCCCAAAAGCCTGTTGGAACAAGAACGACAAGGAAGGAGCCAGTCTGGCTTCTCTAGAGAGGGAATTCCAAAGTCTGGGAGCAGCCTCCACCAAAGTATGCCTGTGAAAGTGGTGGAACCAAGAGAGGGTTTTATCTGCATTTAGATACCAATGACAACTCGATCTTTCAAAGCTACACTGATTATCAGTGAGGGTTGTTGCTGGCTTCTGAGAATTCCTGAGCAATGCATGCTGGTTTTCTAGATAATTGAAAAGAGAGCACACAAGCTATTTTAAGAGGAAAATAAATATTTATGGTGATATAGAAAATAGGGGTGGTTGGCTTTCGCTGCCCAACTCCCTAAAGGACTGTCCTCTAAGTCTATGATCCGTCAGAGATGACTGGATGGCGGCAAGATGCAGTGAAAGCAAGGCAATTTTTATTTTTCTGTTGCAACAGAGTTCCCTCCCCTCCTTGCAAGGAGGTGAGAGACCAAGAACAAAGCATGCAGAACCTTTAAAGACTTTTGAAATTGCCCACCCCTTAGTCCAAGGCAAGTCCAAGAGCATCATACATACATCACAGGAGGTGGTGGTCTGCCACAGAAATAATGGGAGACAGGAGAGAAGCAACACTCTCAAATTTCTGTAGGAGACCACCTGATAATGGTCACTGATTCCATTACCTGGGCAGATTGGTCATTCCTTTGAGATAGTAAATAGGGTCCTGAATCTCTTTGACAAATTTACACCTATTGGCAGTTTGCTCAACTTAACAGAAACTTGCCAGACTAGATTTGCAGGAAGTGGGTAAACCCCCTGGATTCCAGGCAGTTTTGTTAATGGGAATTGCAAGTGAAAAGACAATTGCAAAGCTTTCCCTATTTCCTCCTACTGAAGAAGAACATTTGAGGCCACTTTGGGAGAGTAAAAATGGCTTCTAGAAATTGCTCTCATGTGCTATTTCAGACGTGTGGTTTATATACTTATGTATTCATGTTTACCTTGTGCATTTATGAACACTTATTCAATATTTGATACCTTAGAATTCTTATAACAATGGCCTCATTTGTTGCTAGGGTGGAGAGCATACTAGAAAAACAGACGAACAAAAACACAACATGGAATTCTCCCGTACCTTTCGTTAACAGCAGAAATCAGCAGGTAAAGCTGAACATGAAGATAAGGATTATCATCTGCTCATATCTGCCCATAGAGCAGTGATGGCTAACCTTGACACCCCAGATGTTTTAGAACTACAACTCCCATCATCCCTAGCTAACAGGATCAGTGGTCAGGGATGATGGGAGTTGTAGTCCCAAAACATCTGGAGTGTCAAGGTTAGTCATCACTGCCATAGAGGGTGAAGTCAGAAATGAGTACGCTAACTATAAATTGGCACATTTCAATGTAGCTGCACTATTAAAAATGCAAACAGAGAAATCTGTACTAGGTTTTGAAATCATGAAGGATAGACAAAACAAAGTAGGACCAGTTACATTCATCACTGTCAAGTGGTAAAGCTTTTTCTGGGCTAATCTGCTTCAAAGTGGGGATTACATGTCTAAATGTGCTGCAAGGAAGTGAGGATAGGGGATCCTGAATTTTTTTTGAAAGGAAACACAATGGGGGAAGGCTAGGTAGAACCTTTCTCACTAATACTTTGGTCCTCAAATGAAATCTGTTCCGGAAGCCCATTCGACTTCTGAAACGATCGAAAACTGAGGCCCAGCTTCCCATTGGTTGCAAGAGCTTCTTGCACTCAGTGGAAGCTGCATCGCACATTCGGGTTCCGAAAAACATTCGAAAATGGAAGCATTTACTTCCGGGTTTTTGGCGTTGAAGAACCAAAATGTATGACAACGGAGGCATTTAGGAACCAAGGTTCCACTGTATTTTAATCTTATATGTGCAGGGAGGGTTTTTTATGAACAGGTATTACCGGTATTTAGGAAAAACTTTTATCACTTTATTCTGCTGACTGTACAAACTGATCTTTAGTAGGATTTTTTTATTGTAACTTGTATAGAGCTGAACAGAAGGGGCAGAAATAAAGAGCAGTATACCCCCCCCAAAAAAGATCCAATTAGTTCAAAAAAGATAAATTTAAAAACAGTGTACTTCATGGTCTTGGTCACAAAATTTATTGCAGAATGTATCGTACAATCTAGCACAGGATGGAAACTTAAATAATAATCACCTTGGCTTGAATCCTAACATTCCTTCTGTGAACATAATAGATTTCCCTCTTCTGACTTCTATTGCTAGCCCTTCTACATGCCCCAAGAATCCCTTCCTGGGGTTGGAGAACCTATGTCAGGCATCCCCAAACTGCGGCCCTCCAGATGTTCTGGCCTACAACTCCCATGATCCCTAGCTAACAGGACCAGTGGTCAGGGATGATGGGAATTGTAGTCCAAAACATCTGGAGGGCCGAAGTTTGGGGATGCCTGACCTATGTGATAGTTATGGGATATGGTACAGATGTTACAGATGGAGGGGGGAATTGGCAGAGATCACCCACCCCCTATTATTATCCTCAATTTATTAATCACCTTAATTTAGCCTTAATTAATCCTTAGTTTAGCAATCACCTCATGGTGACGAACAATTAAAAACAGCAAAAAGAGAAGACCAATTTTAAAAAAATTAAAACGATTCAAAATAGACACTCGTGTCAAATACTTATTGATTCAGCTGGAAAATATTATTATTAGCGAATAGAGGAGCAACTTAGGATCTAAGGCATAGTTCATTTCAAGTACTATTTATTTGGCTACACATAATGCAAGTTGTGTATTAAATTGGTTGACTTTTCAGGCTGCAAACATAAGACCTGAAACAACAGGTCCATGAGCTCTGCACTACTGAGGTGGCAGGATTTCTAAATGTGCAACATAACGAATGAAACTTGAAACTTGCAAGTCACTAATAGGATTGCTCTATGTAATTACTCAGAAGTAATTCTTATTGAATTCAGGTAAATGTGTATAGCAGGGGCCTCCCAATTGGCCTGTGGCATGGTTTACTTCAAACCATGCCCACCTGTCCATCATTTGATATCATATTATGTCAGGTGCATAACAGGTAAACCTGCAGGACCAAACCAAAAAGATTCCCAATCATAGATTGAAAGAATTGTAGAATTGGAAGGGACTGTGAGGGTCATCTATTCCAAAACCCTGCAATGCTGGAATCTCAGCCAAAGCATCCACTGCAGATGGCCACTCAACCTGTGTTTAAAAACCTCCAAGGAAGGAGAGTCCAATCATTCCTTCACATCTGCTGCTGGAATTGCAACCATAGATAGGAAAGAACAATCTTCCTTCATATAGGCGCAGCATGAATAGTGCCTGCGAAAGAAAACTCAGTGCTCCCGAGTCTTCCTTTGTAGTTGAATCCATGTGACTGGCAGGTGGGAGGAGTTGCCCCTGTGTCAAAGTGGTCTGCAGGGGTGAGGCAGCTTTGGATCTGGCCCACCAGCTAAATTCGGTTCTCCAACCATGGCATGTAGGACTGCAATTTAACTCTCAGCCCTGTGAACTATCTATATTATGGGCACAAATATAAGCTCCCCCAACCCTAGTGATCTGTAAGCCATTCTAGGAGCTTTTTTAGCTAAAGAAAAACAGATTTACATCAAAAAGACTACTGAAATGATGCATGTGAAGTACTTTCAGTATTTGGGGAAAAGCACAATGCAATTAGTAAATGACACTATTACTATTATTGCTGTAAGTAAAATCCAATAAGAGCAACTTTAGTGGCTATGGGACACTCATGTATAATTTTGAAATGTTAATAATAGAGTAAATAAAATAAAATTCAAATGCCTTTCTGAAACAAGCATATTCTCCATCTTTTTTGTGAACAGCCCTGAGATCTCCGGTCAATCAATCAATAAATCTTCATAGGCGTTTACACAACTTCCTAATCCTTTCGCACTAACATTTATATCAATACGCACAGCTGTAATAGGGGACAAGCTGGAAAATGAGATGCAATTAAATATCTCTATACAAAATGGTTCATCGGTTCTGAATGAAAAACCTTGCTTAGACTACCCAAAAGACCACAATCCAGTAACTTTGACAGCGTTATCATATTTATGCTTTTGGAAGGATCTCTCCCTACCTGAACGGAGCTTCTACAGCTTCTATTGTTAATAAGGAAACAGGATACGCACCTCACCATTACAAAGCAGGTTTCTTAGATTGGTAAGGTATTTCTAGGTTATGCTACCAATCTTTAGGCTCCTCAGGCAACAAGTATTTGCCCAAGTATTACTGTTTTGAGGGCCCCATTGACTTGGGGTTAATATGTTGAGGGCTGCATGCCAGCAGTGAGCTGAACTAAAGCCAAAATGTGCAGAAACAGTAATGGCTGGTGCTCATTGAGGCTAGTATGGTGGAAGGCACCATGACCAACAGTAGGTAGAGCTACAGCAAATGGCAGGAAGAGTCAGTTAATTCTAGTTTTGTCCCTATCTTCATCCCTGCTGAGTTCCACATGGGCAACATAAGGACTAGCAGGAAGAAGCTGACAGGCAGTGCCACTCCTTGGACTGGTTGTTAAGTAGGAGAAACTGGCTGATGCCAGACAGACGTCGTCCCTTTCTCTCTACTGGACAAGCCTCCACCGGTCAAAAACAAAAGCATTTTAATGAACTAATTTCGAAGAAAAACCACCATGCTAGTATTATGGAAAGTAACTGAAAGTAATTCCATACATACACACACCCTGACTTTAGAGTAGAGGTTCCCAGACTTATTTGGCCCCCTTTTCAGAAAGAAAAAAAATACTCAGTGCCCCCCTGGAAATCTACCTTCTTTAAGCAAACAAACAAAGATGCAGCAACAAATTTGCATTCTTTGATGTACCGTATCTATATTTCTACCTATGTCCTAAGACAGAGTAAAGAAAGATGTTGCTGTAATTAAGACACCTTGAAGCTTGAAATTATAAAATCATTTATTAAGAACAACCACAGTAACATCCGCATTACACACAGAAAATGACGATAACGAAGGATATTTGATATTAAAATAACAAATTACAAATAACACTTCCCAAACCTGGGTGAACCCAAAATGGGTTCACTCAAGCCTGGGAAAAACACAACCGCCAGATCCAAGAGAAGCATTGCCGCCATTCTGCAATGGCGCCGACCTGGCGGTAAGTGTCATTACACAACAGATGAAACATGTAAGAACAGTTCTTCAAAATGTTCTTCTTTTCTATCTTTATGCTTCTACCACCCCCTTATTTTTATTCCAATGCCCCCCAATTGAACCCAAGGCTACTGCCACCCCCTGGATTGTTCCAGTGTCCCCCAAGGGGCAGTACTGCCCACTTTGGGAAACACTGCTTTAGAGTGTTACACACAAGAATGGAAAGAGGAAGAGAGAGTTGGCAGAAGCCTACCAATCTTTTCTCTGATGGGGTGGGCAGGGGATCTTCCTAAGCCACACAACCAAGAAAAAGCTAAAAACAGAACTGCAACTTTAATACTATTGCTTCTAATGGATTTGAAATTACATAAAATTTGAAATTACATAAAAAGACTGGGATGGGACTAAAAACAGCATGAAGAGAAAGTCAAAGTTTAAAGATAAATAAAAAAAATTGACTCTGAAAAGACAAGGGAAACATTTTTACCTGCTATCTGTTTTAGAAGAGCACTCTTATGTCCATTAACAGCAGCAGCGTGAACTTGAGATGCTAGTGAGGAACCACTGAGCAGCCAAGCCTCAGAAACATTCATACTCTTCTCCGAGAGTTCAGATGTTAAACCTGCATTGCACAAAAACCTTATTATCATTATGATATTGATGATGGTTATTATAACTTTTTGCAAAAAAGAATGCAGTTTTATTGATGCAACATTCAACATATTTTCATACTTTAATTACATATTTTTCATTTTAGATTTTCAAAGCTTGACTCTTCTATACAAGCTTTACATAGCAATGGATTCAGTTCAAAGCTACGTAGTTATCAATCAAGAACCTGTGCTATTATTTTAATGCAAACTACTTAATTTGTCCCACAAGCCCACTTTGTTTCGACATACTTGGGAGTTAATTTGAACTCCCATACTGAGCATTTAGGACCAACAGGAGGCATTAAATGTGCACATTCAATTCTGTGAGGAAGAGAGAAGTAAATTATTTATATTCCTGGTGAACCTGATTCAAAAAGATGCTGCAACATGGCAATATGCTACAGTTGAAAGACTAACGCTTAGGCAGATAATATTGTTACCATAGGGAGATGGAAAAAATTATTAGAAGTCTTAAAGTCTCATACAACCACATGACTAATCATGGATCAACATTAATAGATCCTATATTATAATCTTCAAGTGTCCCTGCGTCCACCTGCAATTTTCTGTGTGTCACGGAAGTGAGGTACTGCGCATGACACACGCGGAAGCAGGGATTGGAGCAGGCGGAGAGGGGGGCGTGGTTACGCTGCTTGCTTGCTGCTGCTCCTCCCGCTGCTCACAGAGACTTCCGGCGGCCGGGCGGGAGAGGAGAAAGAGAGAGCCAAGGGGGAAGCGTCCCGCCGTCCCCACTGAGAGAGGCGCACGGGCCCGCTCTGCTCTGGCTGCTGGAGCTCGATGGCGGCGGCAGCAGCAGCAAAAACGGCGACGGAGGGTCCCCTGCTTTCTGCCGCCTCCGCCTCCAGGCGGGCGCGCTCACCTGTCTCGGCAGCGGCCGGCCCGGCCCTCTCCACCCAGGCACCCCGACGCCCCCACCCCACCCCCAGAGCCCCCCACAAAAACACAGCACAGCCAGCAGCGTCTGCTGGTCGGTGGGTAGCTGCGAAGCGGGCGGCGCAGGGCTGGGCGCCACCGGCGGCTTCGCGTTGGTTCCTGCCGCCAACGACTCGCCCCCTTTCTGCTAGAGGAGCGGCGGCCGAGGGGGCAGAGGGAGCGGCAGCGGCTCCCGCAGCCGCCGTCGCTGCTGCTACCGCTGCTGCTGCAGCCGGCGACTGTGGGAGAGCGGGAGGAGGAGGAGGGGGTGGTGCCGGTGAGCGCCCGTTATCTTAACAGGCTTAATTTACTAGTATTAAATAATAAACTTGGGGGAAATAAGGAAGTTTAAGCAATGTTTCATCATAGCCAGCAAAAAAGAGCACAGTAGCTATTAGATGCAATGAGGATTTGAGGTGAGGTTTTGCATCTAGTCACTGTAGCACAGAAATGGATTTGGGGCACCTATATAAAATTATTTCTTAGTCATGAAGCTCATGGGCTGGCCTTTGGCAATTGTGCTTTAAGCTATCTCAAAGGGGGAAATGGGGGGGTTCTGGTTCCCTAGCACCCATCTCCTCTCTATATAAGGCAAACTCTCCACCTCCATCTATGTCTATCTCTGCAATAGGACTTGTTTTAAGTTGTCCACACAACACAGACTTGGGTAGCCTATGTAGTTTTCAACAACTAGCCACCTTGCTATTTTATATTTCTGTGCTGATACTTCATAACAAGAACCAATTTTTTTCTTACTGTCCACCATTTTGTGTAAACAATAAACACTGTGTAAATAAACATTTTATTTTGTATTCATTAGTTCTTGCCAATTCCTTCAAGCAAGCAAGACAATATTGGCATTCTTGATTAGTAGTAAAGGTAAAGGTAAAGGGACCCCTGACCATTAGGTCCAGTCACGGATGACTCTGGGGTTGCAGCGCTCATCTCGCTTTATTGGCCGAGTACAGCTTCCGGGTCACGTGGCCAGCATGACTAAGCGACTTCTGGTGAACCAGAGGAGCGCACGAAAATGCCGTTTACCTTCCCGCCGGAGCGGTACCTATTTATCTACTTGCCCTTTGATGTGCTTTTGAACTGCTAGGTTGGCAGGAGCTGGGACCGAGCAACGGAAGCTCACCCCGTTGCGGGGATTCGAACCGCCGACCTGATCGGCAAGCCCTAGACTCTGTGGTTTAGACCACAGCGCCACCCGCGTGCAATAACTAGTGCAATAACCACTGCAATGTGATTATCATCTCCAGATTAAAGGTTATCTAAGGGTCAGTTTCATAAACACATATGTATTTGAGAATACACACAAGCAGATCCATTAACAGCTTTTCAATAGGGCAGGCTGTTTGAAGCATTACTACCTAAGTTTTGTAACAACTTCACTTCCATTTTGTTTTCAAGCCCAATGCAAAGTGTGTTTTGATTCTTGAAGTCTTAAATGCTCTGGGACCAGGATACTTTAAGGGCCAATTTCTCCTATATAAGCCTACCCACACATTATGCTCTTCCTGGTTTGTGTGTTTCCACACAGCTTGAGGTACAGTAGGTACAACTGGCAGTCTTTTGGATAGTGGCAAAAGTGAATGAGAAATTTTATGTTAATCGTTGTTGTCTTACAATGACTACATGGGTTGACTGTTAAGTCTGCATTTTGATTTTATCATTTAAAATTTGTTCTATTATACTACTAAACGTTCGCAAGCTATTATATAGATCCATTGTGACCTAAAGCAAATAAATGGACTTAAACAAATACTGTAAATTATAATTTGTGGCCCTTTATTTATAATACTCAATATATCGGCCAAAGCTAAGAAAAACAGGGAAGAAAACTGAATCTTCACTTGTTCAGAGGTTTTAATGGACAGGGCAAATTTCTGCAGTGTGACCTGGCAACTTTACTTGTGAAAACTCAATAGCACCAACTCTCTTAATGGACCTCATGTAGGTGGCCAGATGCAAAAAAAAATGGGCGGGGCTCCTGCAATATTAACAATTGTATGGAACTACACCTGCAAGCTACATCAGCCGAAATGTCCACTTCTACACAACTATTAAAGATGAAGGAGTCCTGCCCTTTTTCCCACTTGGCCACTCAACCCCCAAAACTTATCTTTGTACAAATCCCCAAGTGTTGTGGTAGGAGCGATACTGTTGCGACCCAGATTCTGCACCTTCCCAAGCAGCAGCAGCCCAATACTCTGAAACTGAGCAGGTAAAGCTTTTCCAGGCATGAAAATAAGTGCTGAGCTGCCTAACTTTTGCATCTCATGCTATTATTAAAGTTCTAGGAATGGCACCAGGGAGAAAAAGAAACCCAACTTCATGTGATGCTCATTCACATACCGTATTTACTCGAGTCTAATGCGCCGTTGAATCTAATGTGCATCTCAATTTTCAAAACCTTGAAGCCCAAAAAGTATTTGCTGGCAAATGTAAATGTGCCATCAAATCTAATGTGCGCCCTAATTTTCACAACATAATTTGGCAAAAAAAAAAAAGGTGTACATTAGACTCGAGTAAATATGGTATGTGTTCCCCCATCTTGTTGTTTACTTTTAACAAAAGCAGCCACGAAGATGCAATATTGAGGTGAGAGGAACAGATTCTTACACTTTTTATCTCCATAGGGCCCCACAACAAAATGTTACAGTGTATACCTGGTATGTGTTATCTGAGCCACTGGATCAGGGATTACTGTATTTTTTAAAAAAAAAACAACTACCAAATGAGTACCAAAAACAGGAGTCCCTGCCCTAATGTGGCTTTTTATGCTTTATGCAAAATTATGAACATTTAAAAGTGCAACCAGTCTGCATACAAGTTGAGTACAGGGCTGTTGCATACTGCTCATTCAGCAAGGTAGGGATAATATAGGAAATAAAAGAACTGATTGAAATTGCAGGGCTTTTGCACTCTCTACATTTCAGGCCAACACTCAATGACCGACAGGGGTCAAATACCAGTAGACAACACTGCATGGTTGTTATAAACCACTCAGAGCCCAATCTACTGGTACATTATTCAGTGTGACTGAATATGGGACTGTTTCCAACCTGCAATATGGATAGTGAATTACGGTAATTTGCTTTGGAATGTTCATTAGCACATTTCTAAGAATCAGGTTAGAAACTAAAGAAACTTTTCTCTATGCTGTACCTTTTGGGATAGGACACTGAGGTGTTCAAATGAATCTTCAGGAGCTGTGTATAACAGAGGCTGCTGAAACTTCCTCTTCTCTACAATTACTGCTGCTGAAGGAACCATGCCTCCTTTTGCAACTGGTTAACCTATCAGATAAGCTCCTGCTCATTCCTAGCTACAGTAAAATCTTGGATTTCTCCATTGAGTTCTATGGACAGTTCTCATTCTCATTCCTGGGGAGATTTAAAAGTAGCTTTTCAGTGTGAACCAGGAGATGAGCTCTCCAGATACGGTAATTAGAAGGTTCTTTGTACACTTTTTGTATGCTAAGTGTCTCCTCTTCCCTTTTGAGACACTCCGTTCTATTAAACTTCCACACCAGTGTCAGATGGGCCACAGATGGCTCATTCATTACATGTTTGAATACCCTGGCAGTCAACCTCAAAAGTGAGTGGGATAGACCGGAAGTTATGGACAGAGGAAGCAACTTATTTATTGCATTTATATCCCACCTTTTTCTCCAAGGAGTTAAAGGTGGTGCACAGGACAACCCATGAGGTAGGTTAGTCTGAGAGGCAGTGACAGGCCCAAGACTATCCAGTGAATTTCATACCCAAGTGGGGATTTGAACCCTGGTTTCCCAGGTCCCAGCCTGACATTGTAACCACTACCATGTGCTTGAAAGGAGTAGGAGCCAGAATGACAGAGCGTGAAGCACATTTGTCACATTAAATATTTCTACTGCTTTCTTTTATTCCCTATATCTTGAATTCAGATTGTAATGCAATACATATAATATGTATGAAATAAAAGAAGCAGTGAGAAATCATACAGCATCTAGCACATTGCAATGGTTACAAGAAGTAGAAAAATCATTAAGTGGTCTGCCCAGGCCCTCAGCAATTTTCAAGTGGCGCAAGGCTGGGGGGAGTTGGGAACCACTGGAATAGACTCAATTTACATTTTCCTCCTTTAGTACCCAAGTGTCACCCCGGAGAATTTCAACTTTTAAAAACCAAACATTTTCAGGGAATCTTAAGATCCCATCCTTGCCTGCCCCGTGGTTGAGAATAGTAGCATTTCCTATAAAGCAAGCTGCTTCAAAGCAGTTCACAATGTACAAAAAATGTACTGGGGAGAAGAGAAGACTGTAGGCTTGCAGGGGTTCATCCTTTGGACCAAGAAGGGGGTAAATCCCACTAGCGTGAGTTTGTCCCAGCAGATATGCTTGCACAAGAACAAGCTGTAATGTTCCCACCCACACTGGCCGTAGCCCACAGGTCTGAGGGGCCCAGGTGGCAAGTGCCAGATTGAGCTGGTTGGGACCTGGGTTAAAATCCCTGCGGAGCCCTGAAACCCACAGGGCACATCCCAGGTGTGTTTTGGCATCTGGGGCGGAAAATCCGCAATGTTTTGTGAGGAATTAAGCCGCCTGAGATCTGGCACCCAAAGCTGCTGCTTGAGGCAGCCCTCTCTCACTTTATCTCCTGGCAAGGCTGGTCCTGCTGCCGGGAAGCTTTAGCGCAAGCCCGTCTCCCTCCCAGCCAGACGATGATGGGCTCTAACTCCCCGTGAAAAAGCACCCACAACTCCCGCGGGCGGCGGTGCAGAAGGAGAGAAGCGACCAAGGCCCACCTTGGCCTGCCGGCGCCTCTCGGCCGGACGACCTACTTCGCAGGGTTGTTGTGTTGCGAAGGGAGCGAGTGTGTGAAAGTCCCTCGCCAAGAGCTTTTCGGAGGACAAAATAGCAGGAGGAAATCTAGTTATGGCTACTGGTGGTCCTTATTTCACAGCGACCCCCATTCCCAAAGAAGGCGCGGGCAGCGCAAGGGAGGACAGCACCACACGCGCACCCTGGTACGTGCACACGTTCGCTCTCCTCCCCGTGTCGCCTACCTCACAAGCTGCTCCACAAGCTCCTCGTAGAAGAAGGGGGAGTGGACGCCCCCTCCCCTCCCCCCAAAGCGGCCTTTTCGCCAGCCAAGGCGACCCCTTCCCACCGCCTCACGGGAAGGCAACGGACACGCCCGGCCCGAAAGGAGCCGCTCGTCAGCCGGGCGCTCGGGCCCTGCCACTCCGCCTCTCGGCCAGAGAGGGCGCTCTCCCAAGCGCGCCGCCGCTAACTCGGGGGACGTTTCCCGGCGTGCCTTCGAACCCGGAACTGGGCGTCGGTTCGCGTGAGGGGAAAGGGGGCGGGCGGGTGGAAGGAAGGGGAGGCGGGCGCAGAGCGAGAGCCGACCTCCTCTTCTTCCTCTCCGTGTCGGCGCCCGCCGCGCACTTCCCCTGGAGGCCGGGGGGAAAGAGAGCGACAGAGCCGGAGCGGCAGGGAGACCGAGCCCACCGAGCGACCCACCGCCTCACGCGACCCCCGCCCCGCCCCGCCCCCCCCTCCGCCATGAGAGCTGCCGCCATCTTCCCCGAGCCTGGGTGCCGCCGCCGCCTCCTCCTCTTTCTGGTGAGCTGAGGGGTGAAGGAAGGAGGGCAGAGCTGCCTGAGGCGGAGAGACTGGGGGTGGGGGGCAAAATAAGCGGGTGGGGGGCTGTTGCTGTTCTGTGGAGGCGCTGGGTTGCGGCGGGTCCTCCCCGCTCGCCCGGTATCCCTGTGAAACCGGGTCGGGGTGGGGCGGCCGCTAGCGCTGGTGTGGCTCAGCCTGATAGGCTGCGGGCTCCTCAGACCCGGAATCGGCCCGGCAGCCGGCGTGGGGGCGTAAGGCTCGCCCCGGCTCGCGCCGAGGAGCTGAGGGAAAGGAAGGCGCCTCATTCTGGGCCCCCCAGCCCCACCTGAGAAGCGCAACTGCGGAACTCTCTCCCGCAGGAGGCTGGGTGGGTGGGGGGGGCGCCGACCTGGGTGGCTTCAGAAGACGAGCCACGGTGACTGTAGTGTGCCTTACACAGCTGGAGGCAGCCACGCTGAAGTGTATTTTATTGTGTGTTTGTGTGCCTCCTCTCTCTCTCTGTTCTGTATCGCGTAACTGTGGCACGAAATGAGTTGCGCTGCTTGGATGCCTTTGGTCAGAGCTGTTTGGTCCGAGATGTGGTTTAAGAGCCCAAGAAGGCTTTGTGCGAGGCCTTGGTCTACAAAGTTGCCACCGTCTAATTTCCTCCAGACACGGAGAGGGTAAGGGCCACTTCTGCACCTGCAGGGTGTAAGTGGCTATCCGTTATAGGGATTCAGACTTCACAACTCCTCAAGGAACGGAGGTTCCTGCTAGGAGTTGCGGTGAGAAAGACCAGGGTTTCGGACACACCTCTCCCCCCCCCCCCAGCCCCAAGTGCAGTTTGAAGTGTGAAAGCCAGACTATGTCAACCTGTGGAACTTGCTCCCGCAGGAGGTAGTGATGACACCAACTTGGATGACTTTACAGGAGGGTTAGAAGAATTCGTGGAGGAGAAGAGGTCTATCAAGGGCTACTAGCCATGGTGGCTATACTTTTCCATCCACAGTTGGAGGCAGCAATGCTTCTGAATGCTAGTTGCTGGAAACCACAGGTGGTTTATTTGTGTGTGTCTGCCACTGTTCTGTATCACTTAGCTAGTGCATAAAATAAGTGATGCTGCTTGAATGTTTTGGTCAAAGCTGTTTTGCTCTGAGGTGTGATTAAAATACCAAGGCAGTGTTAAGTGATGTGTAGGGTGCAAAATGCCACCATCTAATTTCCTCCAGACTCTGAGAAGTAAGGACCACTTCCACATCTGTGGAGTGGAGATGGCTAAGGTAGGCCCAAGACATTTTGGCCCCTGAAGCAAACCACAAAATGGTGCCCCACCCCTCTTCAGGGAAGAAGGGGTGAGGTGAGGGAAGATCTACATCAGGAACATAGAGGGAATAAAGATTGGGATCTGCTGCCCCTGGGGATGCTGCCACCTGAGGGATCACCTTACCTCATGGGTGGACTGGCCCTGGAGACTGCTTTCTGTTACAGTGATTTAAACTTTATAACTCCCCAAGAACAATGGTGCTCAGTCTGTTCTGGCAGGAATTGGTTTGTGTGTGATGTGGAGTTGGATAAATTTAGAATTATTACTATTCTGTGCTTAAAATGAACGATTTTAACTGTCTGAAAAGATTATTTGATAACAACTGCTTCCTGCTTCCTTGTGTCCCCAATTGACCCTTTTGATCATTCTTTGTCTGAGAGGTAATTCTACTGTGACATCCCTGTACAAAAGATGCAAGTATAGAGTTGGCTGGGATGTAGGGAACAGCTACAGTTGGGGGACTTCGTCACATCAGTGAAAATCAAATTTTAGTCTGGCGCATAGATCTGCAGAGTTCAGCTTCTTGAAATAGATCTGCAATATCAGACTCTTTTTTGGCCTTTTTTAATGATACCTTTTTTCTGTACCTCTTTCTTTAAGGTTAGATGAACTTGGACTGTGACATGAACAAACCAAGGATTCTGTTGTTGCTTCTTTCAGTGAAACATTTGGGAACCTCTTTAAGAGGTGGATGATAATGTGATGGTTAGCTTGTCAAGGGATAGGAATTACTGATAGCAAAAAAGAGGAGTGAGAGTTGATGGCCCTTAGGTTTGATTCCCTTACTGGGAGCACACAGAGCTATATTAATTTATGGAAATTGCAGTTGCTCATAAGAAGTTTTTAAACAATTTAGCACGACTGCTTCTCTTATAGTCTGGTTCAAACATGCATGCTTAGAAGTCCAATTGATTACCTCTGGGCAAGTATGCTTAGGATCACAGCTGTGGTTGCACCAAAAAAAAAAAAGTAGTTAGAATGGCATTAACTACTCCTTTCTTTCTTGTGAGGTTGCAATGTGCTTTGTGTAATTTATAAATGATACTACCTAGTAGAGTTTCCTAAATCTGGACATATGGAAAATCTATATTTACAGTATCTTAATGCAGAAGAATCAGATCTGAATTACCTTCATTTTTCTTAAACCAAGTAGTATTTACACAGAGCACCTGAGACCAGTGTTAGAAACTCAGATATATACTAGTAAGCTAGGCACCAAATGACTCCTTAAACCAGGGCTACGGTCACCAAAAAGGAATGTCTAGTTGCTGTTTGGGGACCAGATGGATTGAACGTCATATTTTTCAATAAAAGTTTTTGGTTCTTGAAATTCATTCTGATTGTGCAGATAAAATATAGTGGATAGAATTCTACAGGATGTGTTGTTAGTGTGTAAAACAGGCAAGATCCAAGGATTCCCAGGCATGCACCTCCAGATGGTGGCGACATCTGGTGCTATCCTGGTGCCTGGGCATCTTCACTTGGTCACAAGTGGCCAATAGCCAGGTGCAAAATGTGCCTGGCGAATTTTGAACGCTGCCTTAGACATGGGTCTACAATCCTGCAATCAAGTATGGTCTTTTAACTTCAGGTTTGTAATTCAAGGTTGTTTATTAAAATAGAGTAAGATAAAGAAGTAGGAGATATCAGAAAGTGAATAAAAAGAAAACAGTAATTTTCCTAACTGATTCTTTCTCTAACACCTTATCTCACTGTGACTTTCATCAGGCAGCAGCATCCTTACTTCATGCAGAGTGATTCAGAGGACCCATTTGGCAGTGGCAACCAGGGTACCTTAAGGCTTAAGCTATCCACTTTGAAGACATGCATCAAGTGATTTGATTGCCAACGGGAAAGTTGACACCCAAACAAATAGGTTTCAGGGACTTGCCAGATCCAACACATTGCGGGATTAACAATGCTTAACTCATTCCTTAGCCCAATGAAAGTAGTTTTAGGTGGCATAAATTGGGAAGGTTCTCTCTTTGGTTCCTGTCAGACAAGTGTGTCTATATGTATTGTTTACCTTGTCTAATGGAAGATAGGCTTTTATCGGACATAATGCTGAAGGAACAAATTGTTGAAGCAGCTTTGATTTTCATCACAGGTATTCAGCAGATTAGTACAACAGGAGAATCCTGTAAAAATTGACTGGTGCTGTTTCTGTCTTTCTTACTCAACCAAAACTAAGCCATCTAATTTTATTATTTCTCATGAACAAGCAGAGAGATAAGTAGCACTTAAATGCTGAAGGGGATGGGTGGGATGGAATATGAATCCCCCCTTTTCAAAAAGACTTGGCCTGTTTCAAATCAGGCCACAATTCTATCAAGTTTGGGTCTGACTCAAAATGCTTTCCTTTCTTGAGCATAAGAAACAGCTGCTGAATCAAGCAAAACCGTAAACAGTGTTGCCAGAAGAAACAAGAACTGGCCAAGAGATTTTGATATCCTGGTTTGCACTTAACACTAAACTACATTAGAATGTGCCACACCCCTTCCCCCTTATCTCACATCACCAGATTAAAGGGCTTTGCTAGCATTTAGTTTCCCTTTCAGAGAATCATAGCTTAGCATGTACAAACCATAGAATCATAAAATTGTAGAGCTGGAAGTGACTGCAAGAGTTAGCTAGTAAGCCATCTTCATAGCCCATGGTTTGAAGTTGGCTTGTTTAGAAACTGTCTAGAAGATTTCAGACTACATTCTGTGAGTCTTATGTCATTTAAAGCCAGGATTATTTGGAAGTGAACATGTACTCTAGGAAAGTCCTTTTTCCAGCTGCATAGGAGAAGAGTAGGGGAGAGCACAGAAGTTGGAGGCTTCACTCAGGCCAGTTTGGCTCACGCACATAGTGCATGGTTTAATGTTATATGTGAACCAGAACAAATTGTGCTTGCCAGTCCTTTGTAGTTGAAAAAGACCAAATTGTATTTCTTAAGTTCCATTTCTTAGTCATATGGTTAACAGAACTTTGATTACAAAATATTTGCAGTAGAGACCAAGGTATGGTGGGATTGAGTTGTATTAACCAGCTTCTGTAGTTGCAGAAATATCCCCAAAGATAGTAACATAAGAAGCTGTCTTATACCAAGTCATCGACCATTGATTCACCTAGCTTAGTACGGTATTATCCACACTGATTGGCAGTGGTACCCCAGATTTTCAGTCAAGGGATCTTTCCAGGTTTACCGAGAGATGCTGGAGACAAATCCAGCTCTACCACTTATACTAATCTCTTTATTGTTACCACTATACTCTACTCTTTATTGTTAAACTCCTTAACATATTGTCTATCCTTAACATATACTTCAAGGCTTCAAAGCACATACATTTCAATAATCCTTGAGTGTCAGCCAGACACAAAAAATGGCATTCAGACTTTTAGAGGTGCTCACAAATGGAGAATCTTCAGGCAGAAAATGCGCTGGAGTCCTGCTAATTTCAAACCCTGCACACATCAATGCAACCTCAACTTCTTACAGCTTTTGTATCTGGATGCCAGGGGAATAATTATACAACATAGATGACTAGGCAAGTGGCTAGTGAGCAAATTAAATCAAACCTGAAAATGAAACAAAGTGTGGTTTAAATGAAGTTTTCATTATGATCCTCCCTGGGTGCCGCAAAACAAACCAGAGTCTGCCTTGCTATGGCAGGCTTGTATGTTATGATAAGCCAGACTGGCTTGTTGTGAGGCAGGTGTGGGGAAGAATCACAGCAAGAACTTTTCAGTAGTGTGCACCAGCATTCTGCATATTCACATTAAACAGGTTTTTTTTAAAAAAAATGTGATCAAATGTGATGTGTGAACCAGCTCAATGCTTTGAAAGCTGTTGAGCAAATGATGCAGATTAAGATTCCATTTAAATATTGAGTGAGCCTTTAATTGAGTTATTACTGTGTGTTTTCTGCCGTCTCTTGAGCTGTGCCATCACCTGATGATTAAAAACAAATTATGGATTTTATGGTACATGGCTCTGGTTTTGGAAGGCAGTTCCTGTATTAATTTCATTAGTGTATGGATTATGTTTCAGGTGGGATACACTTAGGAAAAATGATGAATTGGGGCTATCTGAGACGGTAAGGAGAACAATCAAATAGTGAGCTTATGGAGAAAGCAAAAATTATAGAAGCTAGAAGAATAAGAAACAAAATACTTCAGAGCTTGTTTTTATTGATAACTGATCCATGTGGATCAGATCAAAGTACATTTAGAATACACTTGTATACTGTTGTATTCACATAGCTGGAAAAAAATAAAAATCCTGGTACTAGCATCAAATAGTACGCTCCATTCTAGTATTCCAGAGTTAGAAAAACTGCTATTATTCAGTGTTATTTTTAAAGCCCAATATAAACATATTGTGTGTTTATATAAACTAATACAAACTTGCTGTGTGAGTTTTGATATCTGCAAGTACTGAATAAGACAGAAGCAACTAAGTAGTTTTGGTTTTGGATGGTATTTTAACTGACGCTTAAAGGATATCATAAATTGAGCTCATGGTATTTTGAGCAGTATTTGTATATTTAAATGGGTACAGGTTGCTTTGTGCTGGTAAGTATGCTTGTAATAATGTGAGTACTTCCCTGTTCTTATTTCAGTTACCAATTTCCACTCAGCAGTTACTGATAGAAGAGATAGGCATCTACTTATACAGTGGTACCTCGGGTTAAGAACTTAATTTGTTCTGGAAGTCTGTTCTTAACCTGAAACTGTTCTTAACCTGAGGTACCACTTTAGCTAATGGGGCCTGCCACGCTGCCACCGCACAATTTCTGTTCTCATTCTGAGGTAAAGTTCTTAACCCGAGGTACTACTTCCGGGTTAGCAAAGTCTGTAACCTGAAGCGTCTGTAACCCGAGGTACCTCTGTAAAATGTGATTGTAAAAATTAGCTCACTGTTGTTCTAGGACTGCTGTAGTACTTAAAGGAACATATTTAATAGTAGCAAAAAGCATGCTAACTTACAAAGGTTTATGCTATTTGTGTATATTCAAGGGCTGGTTTAACCCAAACATTCAGTGGAATCCTTGACACACTGCCTGATGAAAGCCTGAGTGATGTACAAAAGGTGAAACTAGGGAACATTCCTGAAGGGAAGAAAATTGACATGGAGACTTCTTAGGGAAGCGATAGATTTGTGGACTGACGCTTCCTGTTCATGTCGATTATTGAGATGACTATAACAGCATTCACACATCATGGTAAACTGTATAGCGATGTAGTGTGCACAACCTGATCTCACCCACTTTGTTCATGCTTGCTATCATGGGGAAAACAAACCATGATCCCTATTTTAGCATTGTGTCTAAACTGGGAACTGTGGTATTGCTTCGAACACCACTAACCGTTGGTTTGGAGCAAGACAAAGCACAGTCCTTGATTCCAAAACAGTAAGCCAGGGATCAGTTTTTTTTAATCCTCAGGGTAGAGCAAAACAGCTCAGTTCAGCACATTCATGTTAAACTGTTAACTGTGACATGCATACTGAGCCTCTATATCTGATAGGCTGCAAGTAATTAGAGTACAAAAATGGAATAAATATGTCTTCTAATTCTGTGGCTTCAATCTGATGCTACCTTTGCCCAGATCCTTAACTTTTGTTTTTTATACAAGCCAACAGTTGTAGCAATATGTTATAGTTAAGTAAAAATGTATCTGTTTTAGACTCCTAAGGAGTAACAGTTTTCAGGACGTTGCCCTGTTCACCTTACATCCTTATTTCAGACATTGTGATACATATCAATATATCACAATGTTTAGCTGGTGATATGTCATGATGTAGGAAGCCAGACATCGCTCAGCCCTAGTGAAGTGTGAGAGCAATTTTCAAATGGAAAGTGCTGAACCTTTCCTCTGGCCCACCCATCCTTGTAACTTTTCTCCTATCTGGGCTTACTTCTAGTCTTGAAGCCCATGAGATGGGAGTGGGTGGACAGAGCTTCCTCAGCACTGCTTCGCCACTTGAAATTCTAGTACCGTCACCCATGCCTTAAAGCTGTTTAGCAGCCTACTTTTAAAGACTTAAGATTTTTTTTTTCTGTCATCACATCTTATTCGCTGACCAACTTTGGTTTGCCCTGATGTGCATGATACAGTCGATTGTAAAAAGGTTTCTGACCCCATTTTGGATATGTTGCAATTTCTAATTTTGTGTCTAGTAGCCCTTTTCACTTCAGCAACACCTTTGCTCATTAAGCTTGGTGGCAGGAGGTTGGGTTTCTATTTAGGGCTAATTGAGAGAACTGTGCTGGAAATGTATGTAAATGGCATTTAAGGGAGGCTTAGGAGTAACGATTTCTTGGTATGAGAGTTTCTGCAACATCACTGTATTGGAGATTATTGATTTAAAGATGTTCACCTTAGATAGCCCCAGATCCCTTGTACATTGTCATGTCAGTTTATATGGCTTTCAATGCATTATTCAGATAGTACTTAAAAGCATAACTTTTGTAATACAGGGAGGTCAGGACCAAGTCCCATGCCCACCAGACTCTTTCTCCACAGAGCTTCTAGCAGGTAGTACCTGACTGCCCAAATGATTGAAGGAGCCCAGGGTTATCTTTTCAGTACTGATCTTCTTTATTTAACCAAATTTGTATATCACTTGATGCATTGAACCTCTAAGTGGTTTACTACAAATGAAACATTAAAATTACCAGCAAATCCATTCAGCTGGTGTTATTTAAGATCATGAGGCTAGGGACAGGTAGATAAACAATACCATAGAACTACATAAGCCAATGGTATACTTTAATACTGCTAAACATGCCCATCTGTGGAAGTGAAAAAACATGATAAACAAGGTTAGTGGAGATCTATTGGCAACACTACTTAGCAACTGTTACTCTTTATTGTTAAACTCCTTAATATATTGTCTATCCTCATACTTCGAGGCTTCAAAGCACATACATTTCGGTAATCATTGAATGTCAGCCAGGCGCAAAAAATGGCACCCAGACCTTTTGAGGTGCTCGCAAATGGATAATCGTTAGGCGCAAATGTGCCTGGTGCCCTGCTAATTTCGAACCCTGACACCCAGGAGCCAAATGGGCTCCACAAAGTGGGAGAGAGCATTCAGGGGCAATCATGTCAGCAGCCCGAGCCATTCAGGTGTTCCAGGGGTTGCCCAGGGCTTCAAAAGTAGCACCACTAATATCAGTCGGAAAATCCCTCATAGCTGCCTGGAAACCCATTGAATCCATCTGCCCTCGAGGGTGGACCATCCTAATAGGTCCCCCGCCTCTTCAGAGGGGGTATAGTTCCCAAGTATACAGCTTGGGCCTTAGGGCAGAGTTATTTCAAGGGATAACTTGAGTCTGTCTGTCCATCTTAGGAGAACCTTTTTTTGCATGCCACTACTTTCTGAGGTACAGTTGATGGTTTTTCTGTAGTGGGCTCAGAGGGCTTTTTCTGTAGTGGTACCCACGATGTGGAATCCTCTGCCATGTGAAGTCAGATTATATACTTTTCCAGAAATCCTTGGGTTTTCTTGCTACTTAGATTTCTCTCTTCAACTATAGCTTCTCTAGCATTTTATTGCTGCTCTTGTGTATTTTTTTATATTGCAAGTGTTGCTTCACATTATTGCTGATCATGAAATGTTTATACTACTAGCTGCTTTGGGCATTTGAACTGGAGAGAGAAAGTCACTTTAAAGAAAATAAACTAGTTTGTGTGGGATTTTATGTGCACCTTGCTAATCATGTAGCAGAATTACCATTTTTTTGCAGAAAAGAGTTAATGCAAGAGAAAGTGTTGTAATCCTGTTTAGTCAAGGCTAAACCACAAACGAAGTTCTAGCTAGGATATGCTAATGAAATATATTTAGCAATTTGGCCTGCTTAATGAAATACATTTTTAAGTAAAGAGAAATGTCATTGGTTATTGCA
Organism: Darevskia mixta; assembly: GCA_034641385.1. Lineage (NCBI taxonomy): Eukaryota > Metazoa > Chordata > Lepidosauria > Squamata > Lacertidae > Darevskia > Darevskia mixta. The sequence continues at coordinate 2,263,749 of JAWWNH010000242.1, forward strand.
GAACAAAAGTTTAAGTTGTTCCAGTATTCAGGACATAGAAACATTTGTGATCCTGCAGAATTGTTCTGTATGCCCACTGCATTAACCTTTGATTATCAGATGAATTTGATGTCTCATTTAACCTTAATTAAGCACACTCTGTATTTCAGCATTATGTCTTTTTAGTTTTTCTAATAAATCTTGTTCAGACTGCAAGCTGCAGTTAATACCTTGCACCATAAATTAGTTACTTGTCCTCTACAGTACTGTACTTAAATTTTCCTTTCACTTAAATTGCTAGTAGGCTTAGAGTAAATTCAGCAGTACAGTAAAAGGGATATCGATATTAAAATGAGAAAAAGAAGCTATGGATGGATTATAATATGCAGCAGCAATTGATATTTGGAGGAAACCATGGAAGGGTGGAAGGGAGGTCAGTGATTATAATGTATTGTTATTATTGATGTCTGAAGAACTGTATTGTTGAAAAAAATACAAATCACTTGTTTTTTTTAAACCATCTCACTAGTTTTGCTGAATTTCTTCAATTTTGATCCTGTGCCAGGCGTGGGTGGGTGGGGTTAATGTAGGAAATTCCAAAACTTTTCATTTCATTCTTAACCAAAATGTTTTAATACATTGTTTTGGCATTTGCTTTATTGGAAATGATACCTTCTTGACCTTAAAAAAAGCTTCTCTTCCTGTGCTTCCATTTCCTTTTTCTTTCATCAGGTAGATCCAGCAAAATATTTAAACTAAGCCTATGCTTTTGGGCATGTTTTAATTTTATTGAATTAGCATAATACAGTACCTATTTTGACCATTTCTGTGTATCTCCTATTCCCCCCCCCCTTATATTTTCCATGGTTTACTACAGCCCCCACTTTTTTGTAACTTATGTATTTATGTTCTTATTTAATGTATTTATTCATTAAAATTTTATCCCACCCTTCTTCCCAAATGAGCCCTGTGCAGCCCCACTATTTTAGTTACTGTACATTAAACCAGAAAAGAGTAACAAACATCTCCAGACATAGATGTGGAGATCTTTGGCTTAACTTTCAGATTTATTTCTAAAGTAAAGCCTGGCAAGTCTTTTAAAATACATAAATGAATTGCCAGACTTAGCATTTTGCCCTTGCATATTTGCTCCTTTTCCTGGATATCAGGATGGACCTCTGCTGTGCCATCAACACTGTGGAAACTTGGATGGTGTTTCATATTTCTTGAGCTCGCTGCACACATTGAAGCAGCAGTGTGGATGTTTTGCAACAAAGAACCATACACACATGGGCTGGAACCCTGCAGTATCATGTACCTATAGATGTTCATGCTGAATATGTGAGAGTCACCTATATGACCCGCCCTGCTCTTCTAATGCATGGAGCTCCCTTCATTATAATACAAGGAGGAGGATTTGACCAAGCAAAATTGAGATAGATAAATGTCAGATTATTTATTAAAACGTGTGTACTTTTGCAGGTGTCCTGGTTTTTTAATCCAGCAAGAAGTGAAATAACAAGCCTCGATGGTGGGAATATAGATGATACTTTAAGTAAGTATGCAAACCTTTGCCCTGTGGTTTTTTTTACAAATACATTTGCTTTTCTCAAGCAATATATTGTTGAATTCATTTTTGGTATGAGTCCTGCCAGCATTCAGAGTCATAAGTAGTCTGGGGAGAACACTGAATTGCTTTAAGTATGTCTTTATGTTCAGTTTTAGTTTCAGTTCTGTGCATGTGTACTTTTGTTGGTTAGTACAATATAGGACAGGATGACACCTAAAGAGAGCTAATGCAAGAATCCTAAATTGAGCGCAACAGTGACAGATAAAAATTGCTAAAAAGCTGCTTTTATCTTTGGAGCTCAATAACACTGCTAGAAAAGCCTGGGGAAGCTTCCATAATGCAAATCTAAAAGTAAAATCAAAGTTACACTGCAGTCCTAGGCACGTACGGTATATTCAGAAGTAAGCACAGAGTTTAGTGGGGTTCACTTTCTCATCAGTATCCATAATTGCAACCCTTACTTTCCAATGCTAAGTTTGGTTTTGTGTGTGAAAAGTGCGACTGTGCAATGCTAATTTTACCAGGACAGGTTCAAGGTTCTTACATTAATTTACAAGGCCACTGACAACTGGCGTCCAAATGTACGTACCTTTTCAGCATAGACCAACACATTCCAAAAGAAAGAGAATAAATGGAGAGGAAAGTTAGCCTGGTTTTGTAACTAAAGCTAGCTCAAACTTTGATATTTGTTGGAAGCCGCCCAGAGTGGCTGGGGAGACCCGGCCAGATGGACGGGGTACAAATAATAAATTATTATTATTATTATTATTATTATTATTATTCATATATGCTCAAATTCTCCCTATTGCAATTCTGGGAGCTGTAATGTCAAGATCGATTTTGTGTGTGTGTGTGCCTTGGTTTTCTGCTATTGCAACATTTAACAATAAAATGTCATTCTTTCCTTTAGACAATGCAGATGTTGCTTTAGTGAATTTTTACGCTGATTGGTAAGTATTTCTACACTTCCATTGGACAGTTTTATCAACACAGTACTTTCAAACTTCTGCAATTGTAAGACTCAAAACAGAAATTAGACAATGTTAAATTTATTATATTTAATTAGCAAAACATACAAAATATTTTCTCAATCTGCTTTTAAACTTCTACTAGATATATTTTATTTGTGTCTAATGTAGCCTATCAGCATGACCAGGTGGTACTTACCAGGATTAGACCCTTAGAACTAGAAACTGCCTTGGGCTCCTCCGCTTGCTCCCCTCAGTGTGGGTGGGAATGACAATCCACAGTAGAATTACTGCTTCAAATGGTGCTATATATGGAATCTCCATATATTTTATTTTCAGTAATTAGACCTTTTTTTGTATTCTCCCTTTCAACAGGTGTCGTTTTAGTCAAATGCTGCATCCTATTTTTGAGGAAGCTTCTAATGTCATTAAAGAGGATTTCCCAGATAAGAATCAAGTTGTGTTTGCCAGAGTAGATTGTGATCAGCACTGTGAGTAATCCTTTTTCATTCAGCTGTTACCATTTTAAATGTCTTCTTGTGCAAATTCAAGTCCTGAAACCTCTTTAGAGCAAGTACAAGCTTTTGCAGTGGTTTAAAAAGGATATCTAGTAAAACAATTTAGAAATATATTTAAAAAGAGAGGAATTTCTACAAACTTTATATGTAAAGGCTGCCCATAACCTGCATTATTCAACACAGTTTCCCCACGCTTGAAATTGCATTCTCTCGCAAGATGTGTTTTTAAGAAAATATAATAAAATAAAATGCAGGGGTTTGTGGTATTGGAAAAAGTAGATCTGTGTATACCTTCCCTGATCTAAAATTGGAAAGAAATATACAGAAATCTCTTTTACTTGTGAGGTGCTTTGTCAGCACAAAGGGGTCTGGTTCTCTTTTACATAGAAAAGCAGCCCTTACACCAGTGATGGCTAACCTTGACATTCCAGATGTTTTGGGACTACAACTCCCATCATCCCTGACCACTGGCCCTGTTAGCTAGGGATGATGGGAGTTGTAGTTCCAAAACATCTGGAGTGTCAAGGTTAGCCATCACTGCCTTACACAGTGTTTGATACACGGTCCTGATTCACGTTTAAAAGACAATGGCTTGGATCCTAAGATAAATGGATTCTATTCAAGGAGGTTTATTGAAGCAAAATGTCCCATCTCCTTCTACGCCCAGCATCTTCCTTCTAGGGAGACGTTTTGGGCATCACAGATTACTGCAGCAGGAAGAAGGGGGCAGGAAACATAACATGAATTTAAGGTATCTTGCAATCCAAGCCTTCAAGTGTTGGTTTGAACATGTTTGGTTTCTATTTGGCTTCCCTTTAAATCAGGATATATTTTTTAAAACCATTAACTTAGATTTTTTTTAAAAAAAACCCATCTATCCTCCAATACACATGAGTCTGTTACTCTCTGTGCATCATAATGGGTACAGTTTGTTATGCCTGATTATGTCAGTAATGGGTATGGTTGACCCAGCCAAGGAACAGCAAATTGAGCCATATAATGAGTTGCCATTTAAACTGTCTTATGTCACCTTCTGTGTTTACTGTATAGCATCACATACTGTAAAGATTCTGAATTAAGTATGCTTTGGTCCCTCTTCTCTTTCCCCCTAATGGTAGATGTCAGCTTTTTAATAATAAAACTCCACACCTTTGGTTTCTGAGTGTATAGTATACATTGGCTTTTAGTGGTGTTAATTGGGCAGAGGCATCATTTGCAATGCAAATAGCATTCCCCTTGTGAAACTGCAGTCTCTGTAGGAAGCAGAAGTAGCTGCTTTCACATTCTTAGCTGCATTCACAGTGGTCAGGCTCTCAAATCTATCTTCTGTTTGTGCACTGGTGCTTAAGCCTACTGTGGGCCCTAGCAGCTCCATCCTTCCAGTCTTTGAGGCCCAGCAAATTAAAAAGAATTATTGATGTCCTGCACAATGTTTGATACCTAATGGCAAAATGTCATTTTACTTGGCCTCACAACCAATATAAAGATGTTCTGTTGGGAGGATGTGTAGATTCAATTCTTAAAATTCTGAAGGCATTAGTGCTTTTCTGTTTTACCATGCTTCTTAAAAGAACGAAAAAGTGGGTAGTGTAGAAAATTGGGTGCTGAGACTATGGTTGATTGGAAGGGTCCAGATTTAATTGGTGAGGCTGCCTGGAAGTTAAATACACTTTAATTTTTGGTTAACATGATTGTGGATTTGCTGTAATACTGTGGGAAAGGGTTGGAAAAGAAAATAATGCCTTTTTAAAAATTTTATTTTATTTTATTTATTTATTTATTTATTTATTTAGGCATGCTGCAGATATAATGAAAGGAATCTCTTAACACTGATTGAACAATCAAGAGCAGCCTACCAAATAAAGTGCTTCCTTTCCTGAATTAATATGATCTAGTTGCTGGTAGCAGAAAGTTGCAGGTGTCTGCTTGAAACTGTATCTTGTTGTTTAGTCGTCTTAGTCGTGTTCGACTCTCCGTGACCCCATGAACCAGAGCATGCATTGGAAACTCTCACTTTCTTCTCAAAGCTTCTCCTTTTTTGTATCCATGGAGTTTTCTTGGCAAAATACTGGAGTTCCTTCTCCAGGTGGATCACATTTAGTTTAAACTCTCGGCACTGACCTGTCCATCTTAGGTGGCCCTGCACAGCATAGCTCATAGCTTCTTGGAGTTATTCAAGCCCCTTTGCCACAACAAGGCAGTGATCCATGAAGGGGGAAACTGTATCTAGTTGGTACTATATGACCACTGTATGAGGAAGAAAAGCACAGTGATAAGTAATTTTCAGTAGTTTACAGAACAGGTATTGGTAGTACGGACATCCCGGCATTGATAACCCAGTTAACATATAATGTGCTAAATATCATTTTTCTCAGTTCACAAGTGATATAATTGAACCTCTTGATATATTGCACTTCAGTGGTTTAGCAATGCAGTCTCCTATGAAGTTCCTTTGTTCCAGGATGGGCACTAGTGAAATGTGGGCTGGACAAGGTCATGTTAACTGGCTGATTTACCAAACCCAAAGAGTGCTCATTTTGGTTTGCCTTTTCTGAAGCTTTTTTAAAGTGAGATGACCAGAACTTTACACAGTACTACAAATGTGGACCATCCAGTGTTCAAAACTCTCATTGTTCTAGGTGGATTTTGCAACAGAGAGTTTCATTAACATGAGCAGTTTCTGAGCTCTGGGCGCAGTACTGTGCCTAGTATCTCAGATGGAAACTGCAGAGTGGAAGGAAAGGAGGAGCTTTTTCTGCCTCCCCGCTTCTAGCTACTCTCTGAAGACTGGAGAAGAGATCCTCTTAAGAATACTAGGGGGGTGGGCAGAGGAAGGACTAGACCATGTGAAAAATGAACATAGTATTTTAGCTGCAGTTCATTCATTTTCAGCTTTGCAGTATTGTTATATTAAAAAAGCGCGCCTAGATGTTCCGTTGTTGCACCCATAACCTAGGTTTAAGGTGCCATTTAGCTCCTAGCTTTTATATATAAGTTTCTAACACTGGGACCATCATGGGTTTATTTAACTGCATTATGATATCAACAGTTTTATTTTCCATTTCTTTGCCCATGATCTCTAGCATGGACTTTGCCCTTTTCACACTGGGCTTACATCTTCATCGAGCTATCCACTGTGACCCCAAGGTCTCAATCCTGGTCTGTCACCTCCAGTTCAATCCTCATGAGTGTATATGTGAAATTAAGATTTTGTGCCCCAGCTTGTCTTATCCTGCTGCACCTTCCCCAGTTTCCTTCAGTGTTGTGACCATATCAGAGGACAAAGCAATGTCTTTATGACAGCAGCTGCCATCACATCATTTCCTGCTCTTGTTTGGGTTGGTTGCTAAATGTGCAAAAAAGTCTGAGTAAATCCAGGGATCTGTGTACAGACTAATATAATAAAAACACTATTTTCCCCTAAAGCAGGAGAAAGTACATTTTACCCTGCCAAGTTCTCAGTGGGGAGGTAATTGTGAAAAGTTGCAGATTCCTTGAAGTTTGTGCTTTCAGATATTACTTCCCAGCTGTCAGATCATACCTCTCCTATCCACAAAGCAATTCATGAGGACTTGGTAGGTCAGGTGATCCATGAAGATGTGAAGCTTCATAGGGGATTAGCAGTAAAGGACTTCATTTTATCATTGTAAACCCCACCTTTACATAAGGCCACTTGCATAGCATTTCTAAAATAAACATTTTAAAAATCAAACCAATCCAATGCTAAATGGATTTCCCATTTAATCATGGTTCAGATTTTTGTTATTGTTATTTTATTTATTTTACTATGAATTTTCAGATACACATTTTCATGGTGGCCAGTGTTATTTTAACAGAAGTGTTATAAACCTATGATATTCTCCTCCTCGTGAATTCAGCTAAATAGAGGGACTGCAGTCCTGTTGTCAATGCTGAGTCATAGGAGCCAAGCATGCTGGGAGCCAAACTAAAAAGACCAAGCAAACATTGGATAAATGATCCACTGGAGGGTCAATCCAGAGGCACAGTCAGTGGCAGCACCAGAGCTGAGAGCCTGTCCTGGGTATGTGTGAGTGAGAAAGTGATGGTGCAAGAAACAGGACACTTGAATAGATAGCAAAAGTTACTGAATAAGCAGAGGGGATACAATACCTGGAATGAAGCCTTAGGAAGCCGCACCGAAACCAAGGGTGGTCCTCCACGTATTCCTAGCCAGGGTAGAGGAATCAATCGCCTCTCCCATGGAGCAGTACCATCTCATCCTCCAGTCTGCAGTCATTAGTGACTCAATACAGCAAAAGTAGTGCACACTCTGGGGAGGCTAGTGCTTTGAATTCTGTCTGCCTGCCACTCCGTATAGCAGAACTCCAAAATTGCAGTGCAATGTGCCTTCGTCTTGAGAGGGAGTAAAATGCTCTGCTGTGCATATGCAAGCTCATGCTCACATGTAATGGGGTTTGCTAAACCCCCCAATTATATGTTTCAAATTATTCAAAACAAAATAAAAAATATATTCCTTCCAGTAGCACCTTAGAGACCAACTAAGTTTGTTCTTGGTATGAGCTTTCGTGTGCATGCACACGAAAGCTCATACCAAGAACAAACTTAGTTGGTCTCTAAGGTGCTACTGGAAGGAATTTTTTTATTTTTTATTTTGTTTTGACTATGGCAGACCAACACGGCTACCTACCTGTAACTCAAATTATTCAGTGTGCCAGCTATACCAGTTTCAGGTAGGAGTCTTTTGGAAGTCAGCAACAAGTACTTTGATGAACTACAACACATGTTGTTGATGAATAAAAATCATAACATTGTTTGCACTTTTATGTTTTCAATTTTAGAAGTATATTGTAGTAGCTATAATTGTGTTGACTCCACTTGTATCACATGTCAAGGTTTAATGAAATTATTTAAGATGTTCATTGTTTGACTTGTGAATTAGTTCAAACAGCATTTCATGTCCTTGCATTTTTTATACTTTTCTGAAAGATAATTTCCAAAGGCACTGCTGATGGTATGCTAACCCTACTGTCTCTAGATGGTGGTTTTGGTAGTCTGTTTATGAAAATGATTCAGATGTTTGTCCATAACTTCATACACCATAAATGTCCCTCATCAAATTGTGTTCTGGCTTTGTTGCAACAATCCTAGTTTGCATTAATCTGTTGTTTCCTGATAATATTCAAACTGAGGAGCTCTGTTTTAATGTTGGTTAGCAGACCAGGATAACATTGAACCAGAGTTGCTTGACTTAGCTATAAGAGGAAATGTTGGCTTAATGAAGCAGGATGAAGCACAGAGTGGGAGTAGGAGAGGAAGCTGCAAGGGGGGGAAACACATGAATGAGGTTTAAGAAGCTGTTATTTACTATCTGAACATGGCTACTCTGAAGCCCCCTGAAGTGGGTAGGTGGGTGGGGAGGAGGCTGAAGACCAGGTGAATGTATTCAGAACTGCCTATTGTTCTTGCCATGGGACATTTGGATCCATCCTCCATTGATCTTACAAGTTTCCTTTGCCAACTATCCGTTGGTATGGTGCTGTACTTTTTGTTTCAGATAGTTTTAACCTTTCTTGTCACAAGCTATTTTAATTGGCTGTTCACATCCCAGCAGAATATGATGGTTTAAATTATTTCTAAAATCTGGAATAACTTGTTCTGCCTTCTACAGGGGAGCAGAATTGGTTGTTTTGCTCCTGAGTTTCACTCAGGTTATTAGCCTTGGCAGTGTTCAGGTCCGTGTTCACTACAATGGCTCTTGCTACCTTTGCAAGGGCAGATGGCCCAAAGGAAGCACAGGCACTAGCATTGACTGCATCCATGCAGAGGTAGCGAATAATGTCTCACATGTCCAAGGGATGCAGGTAAAGAAAGAGTGGGGAACCCTTTCCAGCTGGAAGTCTGGATCCTAAGCTACCCCAGCCCTCATAGGCCATTTTGACAGATAAGCAAGGCTGGCCACCTCTCAGTCACCTGGTGCCAAAATGACTCTGATGTCATATAAGCAAAAAGTAATCCCCCCTTTTGTGGGCATGGCCCAAGCTATATATGCAGAGGAAGAGCCTTTGTGTTGTTAACTTGAATTCAAGGTGCAAGCCCCATTTTGGATTGAAATCGGCTGCACTGTGGAAGTCCCTAGTGGGCTACCTGTCATCAGGTTGCCAAGAAACAAATGGGAGCACATTTTAGGGCTTCCATTTGTTTGGCATCAAGGTGTAGGACAGGTGGTGTAGTTTGAGGGAAATGGCCTGATAGAAGAAGGGCCAGTGCACCTGTATCTTGAGCAATGACCATCATATGCCAGCTTTTTGCCAATTGTGCTGTTTTCCCAATGGGTTTGTCAGCATCTTATCTGACATGGAACAAGGTGTGACAATTCTTTTTAGGTACTCCCCAGCATGTCCACAAACATTTGCTTTTCTGGTTTAAGAGGATGGGTTGTTGACTTGAAGACGCTACTGACTTCTTAAAAACTTCACTGTTAATTTGTTTGTACTAAAGCTACATATTAAAGCTATGGGAGATCCATAGCTTTAATACTGGCATCAAAACCAGTGGCATTTCCATAGTATTCTTTAATATAGGTACCATATTGACCAAGCACATCCTCACACATTCCCTCTTTTGTCCATGAAGTAAGATGGACATATGATGTTGAGACAAGGAGGAATATCAGTCTTCTTCTATTGTGCACCAACAGAAGGATACCACAGTTCATCTCAAGATACGGAAGCGGAAAACGTGTATAGAGAGAACACGTGTGCATTCCCTCTCCTGCCATTGATTGCATGGACTTTATGCAAAGTATAAGGCTATCAGAGTCTGGTTCTCAGATGCCTGTGGTTTTCAGAGTTGATCAACTTTAGTCCAGGTTGAAGAATTCCTAAATGGTTGGATCTTCTTGCCTTGTTCTCTATTCCTCCACCCACAATCTAACTGGTTACGACTTTGGCTGTGGATATTGAACAGCAGCACCTCTTGGAATTGGGCCCATCTGAGTAGGTGGTTCAGATAATGTAGACATCCACAGATCTTCCATCAACACATAACTGTCCATAACTTGAACAGGGTTGTTGTTGTTTTTTGGGTTTTTTTTGCTGTATAGTGTAGGTGTCAGACAGTTACCCCCCATTGCTATAGAGGTACCTCATGTATTTAGAATCATGCAAGATGGATTGGGTCAGGGTTTGACACCCCCCCACACACACTAAAAAGGCAGCTGTTGGCAGTAGAAAGAGTTTTCCATACCAACATTGACAGCCCCTTTGCAGGGCACCCTTTTGTCAGACACTTATTCAAAGGAGCCGCCATTGTGTCTGAACCGATGAACCATAGGTCCCCCAAATGAGGTTTACTTTTGGTACTTTGAGGCCCCTCTTGGGTCCATGTTTATAATGGAAGTAACCTACAAGTGTCAGGTTTCATCTTTTGAGGGAGACAGCTGTCTCTGCAGCACTAGACAGTAATACAGTACACATCTGGAGTATGTACAGGGTAGCCACTTGGGTGAACCTTACCTCATGTGTTAGAAATAGGTTAACTCCTTTTGTAAACGTCTAACATCTCTAGTCCCCTCTGACTTGAGTAACACTTGAGTCCAATTTTCAATTCTCTTTCCTATTTTGAGTTTAACTGTCTGATTCATATTTCTCTGGGATTATTACTGCCATAATCACATGAAGTATTTTATTTTTTTTAAAACCTACATATACAAAATTACCTTAAGAGAAGGTTTAAAGAAAATTTAAGGTAACTGAAATTAGGTACCGGTATGTCAGCCTCTCAAAATGTAGGTGATTAACAGCTAATTTAGCTAATTGGTTAAATTAGGTTAAGTGCTAAATTACTGCAGTCAAAACCCAATTAATAGTATGAGGTTCTTGAACGAGGGCAAGTTTGTGTTAAAAGTGTTTTAAAAGGTGCTCGTTGCTAAGAAGCAAATTCTGATCAGATTCCTTAATGTGTGTACTGTACTTATAACCTCAACTACACAGTGGTCTCACTGGACATCTGAAGTGCATATTGGGAAAACAAAACCTTCCTACGCTTGAATTACTGGTCTAGCATTGGGGTTAAACCCTTCCCATGTTTCTGACAGTGACTACATGTCAAAACAAGGCATTTTGTTAAGGATTACTGTTTATAGTACAATATTAAGGGTTATTTATAGTACAAGGTCCCAACTATACACATTGGTATTTGGGGTCTGAAATACCCCATTAGCTAAAAACAACCATACATAGAAAAAATTGGGAGTCTGACTGACCCATATTCTGGAAGCCTGTGGTTTTAGAAGAATAAACTATAATTATTTCTCTCATGATATTTAAAAGAAGGGGATAGCAGCATTATTGGTTAAAGAATACTATATACATTTAAATTTGCACATTTTCAAATGTTTTTTAATTACTTTTTCAGTGGAGATAGCTCAAAGGTACAGAATAAGCAAATATCCAACTCTAAAATTGTTCCGGAATGGAATGATGATGAAGAGAGAATATCGGGGTCAGAGATCGGTGACAGCCATAGCAGATTATATCCGACAACAGAAAAGTAATCCTATTCGAGAAATACTCAGCTTGGAAGAAATTAAGTCTCTAGATGTGAGTGGCCCCTGCCCCCCGCTCTGTCTGTCTGTCTCCCTTTCATTTCAGTATGTTAAATGACAATGTATAACTTTCATTTCAGTATGTTAAATGACAATGTATAACTTGGGAAATGCATGTTCGCCACTTAGGAAGTTCTGTCTGTTTCATAGCTAGTGACAACTGTTACGCAAATGCTCTATATTTGTGGTATTAAGCCACATTTGTATGTAACACTAAACAATGGTTGACTGCTCCACTCTGTTAAGGATCCTGGCTTAACATGGACAAGTCAAATGAACTCTGGATTAAACCAACTGTGGTTAGTTAAAGAAGTCAGCCATAACCCATGGTTCGAAGTTGCCTTGTTTAAATTGACCAGAGGGTTTTTTGACTCACAATATTTGGTTCATACTTAATGCTAAACTAGCATCCTTTGAAAAGGAAGTTGAATCCTTCTGGCTGCCTAGCAAAGCAAGGGAGAGAGGTGTGATTTGCTAAGGTTTCTTCTAGCATGTGCAAAAAGCAGTGAACCTGTGACTAAACATGCAAACCAGCCCTTAGTGGCTTTCTTTTTATGGCTTTCTTGATAATGTAATCGGATGTCTGATATGCTAACTTTAGACAAGTAATCCATTTTGCAACAAAGAGGGACTTTGTATTCATTATCCTCTATAATAATTCCCTATGTCCCTGCGTCCTCCGTCCGTGTGTCAAAGGAAATTTCCACTGCGCATGTCTGAGACGGACGCAGGGATTGGAGCGGGCGGAGAGGGGGCGTGTCCGAGAGGCAGCGGCGGCGCATGCGCGTTGTCAGTTGCGCCAGCGCTGCTGCCTCGCACACATGTCGCCTTGGGCTCTGCTGCCTCCGCTGCTTCCTTCGGCTTCTCTGTCCTCGGCAGCGGCGGCAGCAGCTACATGCCCGCCCGCCTGCTTCTCCCTCCCTCCCTCACTCCTCGGTCTCTCCCAGCGTCTGTTTTTACAAAACAGACTTGGAGTGCAGAGGCAGGCGGGCGGGCGCGCGGAGAGGAGGAGGAGGGGGCGCTTCGACTCCGGCGCCCGCCCAGGAAGGCTCGCCCTGCCTCCGGTGGAGGAGGCGAGCGGCGCCCCAGCTGCCCCGACGCGGAGCAAACGGGGGACGCGGCGGAGGCTTCGCGTTCCCTGGAAGCGGCCACAGCGCCAGCCGAATCGGCGGCGCGGCTGCAAAGCGGGGGGAGCTGCCTGGAGCGCACGTGCCCAACAGAGCCCGGCTGTGCTGAAGGCGGGGCGTGCGGGGCGGGGTGGAGGCTGCCGGGATGGGCACGCAGCTCTCGCCTGCCGGCCTCCTGCGTCCTTCGCCGCCTCCGCCTCCTCCTCCTCCTCCCACCAGCTCAGCAGGCCAGGCGCGGCGCTCCGGCGCTGAAGGCGGGGCGGGCGGGGTGGAGGCTGCCGGGACGGGCGCGCAGCTCTCGCCCGCCCTCGCTTTGCCGCAGATGCTGCCGCCGCCGCCCTCCGGAGCTACAGCCCGCAGGGGCAGAGGGAGCGAAGGGCCCCGGGTTGCTACAACATGTCGCCGGGGAAAGCAGCTAGCGCCCGTTTTTTAACGGGCTACCTTCAACTAGTATATTCATAAACCTTTAGCGTATCCCGACACTCCATTTGGTCACAAATTGGAATCATTTCCCCCCCTCCACCGACTCAAGGACTGAAAGTTAAATGAAAATTCGGATTACAATACCTCATGTGTTTTTTGTTACAGCACAGTAAAAGAAATATTATTGGATACTTTGAACACAAAGACTCTGATAATTACAAGACTTTTGAAAAAGTAGCAAATATTTTGCATGATGACTGTGTCTTCCTTGCTGCATTTGGGTAAGATTTTGTTGTTGTTGTTAAGAAAAATACAACGATATATTTGGGTAGCTCAAATACTACTGTATTAAATGCAGAAGAATAGCATTAATCCAGAGACCACACATCAATGAATACATGATTCCATAAGATATATTTCTCTAGCATTCCTCCAGAAATCCTGCTGACAGGAATCTTAAAAACTAGGGACACTTGCTTCCGAAGAAGCTACTCCATGCCCCGTTTTTGTAATCTCCTCATACTTTGCCATGGGGGAAAAAACTGTGGCTTGGTTTGCAGTAGAGACTGGGATACTAACTGTAAATCTGCTGCTTGCCCTGTATTTTGTAAGTGTACTTAACCTTGAGTGTACTTAACCTTAATAAGAAGATAAATTGTAACTACCTGTCTTAGGTCTGTTTCCAAACCAGAACGATTTAGTGGGGACAACGTGATCTATAAGCCACCTGGGGTGAGTTTAAATATTTTTCTTTCCCTTATCCTTATATTTGATATAGTAGCTAGCCCAAACCATGTAGTCCTCATATTAGATTTTGTGCTTCCTGCCAATCGGAGCATGTTAAAGTTGCAGTTTTCTAGTGAGTTAAGCTAGAGGTTTTTGGGTGTTTTTTTTTTTACCATCTGATTGTGGAGATGCCCAAGATTGAAACAGGGAATTAATATCTACTCACCCAACAATATGCACAGATACGACACCAAATATATGGTAGGCACCTCTGGTAATGGTGTTGCACAACTTGCAACACACCTATTCATCCGCACATTCCTGAGCACTAGTTTTTAGTTCTAGCTCTATTGTAAATTCTATGGTAATGGTGTTTGTTTAGTATTTTACTGTTTTATTGTGCTAGTTTTTAATCCTATAAACTGCTTTGTTTTGATTGGAAGCTGTTGTATAAATGTTTAGATAAATGAGATAAATAGATCTAAGTTATTGATTGTCTAGGTGCTTTAGAAATCTAACAGTTGAAACTTCCAAAGAGGAAGATTGTGTAGTGATTCTGGAATTCCTCAGTAAAAAAAGAAAGCTTGGATGTGTGATGAACCTTTGGCATATTAGCTACAAGCTCCACATTTTGAAGCCATTTTAAAAAACATATAACAGTGTGTATTGCAGAACAGATCATTCACAAATCTGACTCCTTAAATTTAACAAAAAATATAACCATTTTCTTCCTTATAGCACTTTCGGATTTGAAATTTTGATGTAGCATTTCAGAACTAGTGTACACCTCCATAGCTGCCTTGGGCAGGGTGGGGGTGTCCCTTGGAATGGAATGTCATAAAAAATACATACATTTTTAATTCTATAGAGAGTTAGAAAATCCTAGTAGTAAACACTGTATTATTGGTCATGGTACTATTGATGGTCCAGATCAGTCATCTATGTCTGGCACCTTTTTAAAGGCCCAAGCTTTCCCAAGTCTCAAAGATGCTTTTGAAAACAGCATCCTATTGAGAACTTACCCCTCCTAGGTGTAATGTCTAGGTGTTCTCTCCATATGATCTTGCAGTATCATGCTGTGCTTTTCCATGCCCCCTGCTTGATGCTGTTGGCGGCTGCTGGCAAGCCGGGTGTGAGGAACCTTGCAACATGCTGCTGCCTAGACTCTGTGGCAGGGGTAGAAGGAGCTTGCCACAGGGTGCTGTGCTCTATGGCATCTCCATCGCAGAACATTACAAGATGTAGCCTGGCTCTCCATTATATTTTAATGGTGCACAATGTTCTTGTTTTTCCCCTACTGATGATTTGACAAAACAACAATCCCCTTTTAACAGGAAAACGCTCCAGATATGGTTTTCTTGGGCTCTATGACCAATTTTGACTTGGCTTATGCATGGACTCAAGATAAATGTGTTCCACTTGTTCGTGAAATTACATTTGAGAATGGAGAGGTAAGGAGTGTCTGATTCTTCAATCTTTCTAGGTATTTAAGTGAGAAACTCTGATAAACATGTTTGGGTCTCAAAAAACCACTTGTCAAATGCTCTCCATTTACTTTATGATATCATGTTTTTAGCTATAAATTCCCAAAGTCTGATACAGTGGGACCTCGACACGACGATAATGCGTTCCGACGCAATTTTCGTAAGTCGAAAACATTCGTAAGTCGAATCCCCATAGGAATGCATTGAGCGAAAAAAATTCGTAAGTCGAAAAAATCCTATTAAAGCGGCCGCGACTTCCATTCGTAAGTCAAAAAATTCAGTTGCGGCGGCCATTTTGTTTCTCCCGGAAGTCATTCGTAAGTCGAAAAACACGTAAGTCGAATCGCTCGTAAGTCGAGGTCCCACTGTATATTCCTAAGTTAGAGCAAATGTTGTTTGCACAGAATGATGGCTTGTATTTGAATAGTATGTACTGCATACCCTATCCATATGGTTATGCAGTGGCGGAGAAAGGGGGTGCGAGCCGCCCCGGGTGTCATCACTGATGGAGGGATGACAAAATGGCAAAAATATGAGTTTTTAAAAAAACTGGGATCACGAAACTTTTTAGTTCAGTCAATAAACATAACGAAACACAGCTGGCACTGGGCGCCACACCACGGGGGCTGGCACTTATCGCGGAGTCTGCAGCGTGCCCAAACCATGCGTCTCTCCTGGGAGTGACATGGTGGCTTGCGCACCTGCAGACTCCACGCTGCCTAAAACGGAAGCGTGGAACCTGCGTCTGCCCTCCGCCTCTCCCTCAGCCACCCTACAACTGAGGGGGAGGTGCCGGACAGGCTCCATGCAGTGCCCCCCGCCCCCATGGGCGGCTCGCCCCGCCCCCGGCTGCAGGACGCGGCACCCGAGCGGCTAGCTCCGCTGCTGTGGTTATGCAGATTTTTGTTGTGTTTTCTTGGTTGCAGCATAAGTAAATGTGTTAGTGTGATGATCTAGCGTAAGAGTATACAGGAATTGAGGAGAAAAACGAGCTATTAGGTACATGTGTTGTGCCCCCACCCTTTATGTGCATCAACTCATGCACGACTATGCTCGGAAATAAATAAATGAATCAGTTGGCCGCTCCCACCTACTGCCAAGATCCCCACTCCCTGTGCTGTGGAGCACGTGTCCACACAAACACACCAGCCCAGCCCCAGCTGCAGCATCAAACTCAAGGTGTGAGCAGGCAGGCAGTTTCGCCACACCCTATATGTGCTTGCCCATGTGCCGCACAAGCTGTGCATCCCTGCCTAGGCCGCTACTGCTAATGCCAGGCCGCTGAGCCTCAGACAATAGAGATAGGCAGGAAGAGGGGACCAGAGAACATAGTTTGAGCTATATATAAAAATATGCCCAGTGAAGCTGAACAAAGCAACACATTAGAGCTCGTTGGGTGGCTGGTAGGCGCTCATCCCATGTGCTGTTGTCGTGCTGGAATGGAAGGAACACCTGGAATAATTTAGGACTGAGGTGGTTAGCATGCAGAACAGGGAGAGCACCTGAATCCAGCTTGAGGCCAAAACCTTATCTCCCTTACCACCACATGGATTACTTCTTCAAGCAGTTCACATCTATCCTGAGTTTGGTAAATCAGTCGGTAAAAAGCAACCTGACAATATCAGCCAATGTGTGCTTTTTGCTGTCTCCTGGGGTTTTGAACCAGTTGCTCAACATTGCTTTTATGCTGTTCCAAATATACCTTTTAACTACTGGAACAAGTAGAATTTTACTCCTCTTTTTTAACCATTGATGGCTTTCCTTAGTTGGCCAAATGTATATTCCATGAACCTGATAAAACCTCATTCTGGCTTACACTTGGTATTTCAGTTTCCCCATTAGAAGTATCTGAACTCCCAGCTCATGAAAATGTTCAGCCTTTTTTTGTTTTGGAGACTATTCCCATGTTAAAACAAAGATTGATTGATTACAGGCTCATCTGAATAGTTAATTATGTTTTGTACCTTGAAAGCTCTGTCCACTCTAATTTGGCATATTATGTAAATGAGTATTCAAGAGTTGATAAACATGGAAGCCCTGCAGATTCAGCTGAAAATGTAAGGAAAAAGTGGTAGAAAACGGAAATCACTCTTTGCCAATTCTTCTCTCTCCACATAGGAATTGACAGAAGAGGGCCTTCCTTTTCTTATACTCTTTCATATGAAAGATGACACAGAAAGTCTAGAGAAGTTCCAGCAGGAAGTTGCACGGCAGTTAATAAGTGAAAAGGGTAGGTGTGTGTTGTTGCCTTGCACTTTGCATTTAATTCAGTTTGTGTGTGTTGCCTTTGAATCCAGAAAACAATATTAATTGACAAATCAGAATTTAATTTTTTCCCTGTGAGTGAAAGAGATCCTCTCGAATGGGGCAGGGTAACCTGTCACCCTCCAGATGTTGTTGGACGACAGCTCCCATCGTTCCTGACCATTGGCTATGCTGACTGAGGTTGTTGGAGTCCAACAGCATCTGGAGGGCCAAAGGCTCTCCGCTCCGGTCTTGTTCTACATCCTATCTTCATTAGTACCCACCATGGCAGGTTTATGTTACAACCACTCAAGTAAGTGGACTACAATTGGTCAACTTCCACATAAACGGGTTAAGGGTCTATAAGAACATAAAGACAAAAGAAGAGCCTTTCTGGATCATACCAAAGTCTCATCCGTGGCCAACCAGATGCCTATGGGAAGCCCAGAAGCAAGATCCAAGTCCAGAGTACCATTGCAGGACATAACATTTTCCTGTGCAGCATCCTCTGCAAACTTTGTAGCTCACATATGTGATTAGGGTTATGTCCTCGGCAGCATAGGCTGTTCTTTGCATTTTTGAGAATGGGCTTGGGGATCTTTAAAATTCATGCCTAATGCGCAGAGCACCTGTAACGTGCTGCTGTTTGTGGTAGCTGACTTGCTAGGGGTTGAGTCAAAATGGGGAATGGAGCTACTTTAAGCAGCACCTGAGGCTGCAAAACAGGTGGGTGGGTGAAGGTGTTGAAAAGCGGTGGAAGCTGATGAAGTGGGACATGGAATGAGCCTACTGGTATCACTGCAGGGTGATATCCAACTCACACTTGCAGTAGATCAAATCAATGAACTTCAGTTTCTTAAGTCCATTGATTTCACTTGGCCAGCTCTGAATCGGATTAACACTGGATTCAAGGTCTGGATTACACAGTCTAAATTCACAGACCTTTTTAAAAAACAAAAAACAAACAATAACTGTGCTGGAAATGGAGGAAGTAAGGAAAAGGCTAGAAGGAAAGCAATTGAAAAATGTTTCTGAAAAGTCCTTGCTTAGGCTAAGGAAAGATCACATATAGAGAGAAATCTGTATTAGGGAACATTTCTTCACCATGCTTCATCCCAAATTGAGAATGGAGTTGCATGGGACATGTGCAATTGTTTCTACCAACTGATTGCAAAAAAAAAAATATGGTTGTTTAAACATACTTTGAAGCCACTTCCAGCTGTATTCCATGGCTTCCCAGTGCATGTATGCAAGTATAATATGAATGTATGCAGTAGCTTCATGTTGATTATCTACAGACACTTTATATGGTTACTGTTTATGTAGAAAATTCATCACCTTTGTGGTGGCGCAAATGGATGTTATAAAAAAAGTTCTTTTATAATTGGTCTGTTGTGGATGTCACATGGAAATATATCTACCAATACGTGGGCATATCTCTACCAGTCATTATCTAAAGACCTATTAAGTATACTGTTGTTTGTTGCGACTTACATTTTTAAAAAACAAACTAAAGTTTGCTTCTGAATTTCAAGGTACGATAAACTTTTTACATGCTGATTGTGACAAGTTCAGACATCCACTCCTCCACATTCAGAAGACTCCAGCAGACTGTCCTGTTATTGCTATTGACAGTTTTAGGCACATGTATGTCTTCCCAGACTTCAGCGATGTGGCGTGAGTAGATGATTTCTTTTCTCTTGGCCGCCCAGCCTTGAAAAGAGGGAGGGGGCTCGTGTGGGGAGAAGGAGAGGGTGGACAACCAATGCCTTTTTCATATTATGTAGCAGCGTGTAAAAAGAAATGCTTCCCCCAGTCCCACCAGCCACTCTGGGTTTGGATGTATTAGAACAACACAGAATGCAATCAGCATTCAAGGCCCCTCATACCCAATACAATAATTAAATGCTAAAATGCGCTGGATTTTAGAGAGCCCTCTGTGGGTGTTCACACAGCTATCATGCATGCCTGTGCTCTGGGGGGGGGCTCCATTTCCCCCTTCCTGCTGTAGTTTATCTGCACTGCTGGATTCTGCTCCACCTGGTCCCCCTGTGTTGCAGCTTTGGGCAACATACAGTGCTGCAATAGGAAGGAGGGGGCTTTGGATTCTGACTATTTTTGAAAGGAAAAGAAAATGGATTGTTCTAGAAGGAGCACACGGTAGATTCTCAAAGTAGCATAGGTAGGGAGTTGATGGTCAGATGCTTTTGAACAGAGGTCAGCAACCTTTTTCAGCTGTGGGCCGGTCCACCGTCCCTCAGACCATGTGGTGGGCCGGACTATATTTTGAAAAAAAATGAACGAATTCCTGTGACCCACAAATAACCCAGAGATGCATTTTAAATAAAAGCACACCTTCTATTCATGTAAAAACACCAGGCAGGCCCCACAAATAACCCAGAGATGCATTTTAAATAAAAGCACACATTCTATTCATGTAAAAACACGCTGATTCCTGGACTGTCTTTGGGCCAGATTGAGAAGGCGATTGGGCCGCATCTGGCCCCCGGGCCTTAGGTTGCCTACCCCTGCTTTTGAAGAAGAAAACAAATATAAATAACTGGAGGGATAAGTCCCAGAGGGGCCTCTCACAGTGATGCTGTTATCCAAATCTATGGTGCAACCACAGTTGGAGCACTGTGTACAATTCTAGTTGCCTCACCTCAAAAAGGTTATTGTTGTTGGAAAAGGTTCAGAAAAGGGTGGCGAAGACGATCAAAGGGATAGAGCAATTCCCCCATGAAGAAAGGTTGCTGTGTTTGGGATTTCTTATTTTAGAGACAAGGCATAGCATGATAGAAGTATATAAAAATATGCATGGCATAGAGAAAGCGGGTAGAGAAAAGTTACCCCTTTCTGATAACACGAGAACTCACAGTGAAGCTGAATGTGGAAAGATTTGGTACAGGTAAAAGAAGGGACTTCTTCACGCAGCACATAGTCATACCGTGGCATTTGCTCCCCCAGGAGACAGTAATGGCAACCAACTTGGATGGATTTAAAATAGGATTATGCAAATTCATGGAGGAGGAGAGGGCTACCAATGGCTACTGTAAGCTAGGATGCCTATGCTCTGCCTTTACCGTTGGAGGCAGCAATGCTTCCAAATACCAGTTCCAAATACAGGAGCAGAGAAATGCTTGTGTGCTCATGTTCTGCTCCTTGGGTGCGCACTGTGACAATAGGATGCTGGACTGCATGGGCCATTGGCCTGTTCCAGAAGGCTAGTCTTAAGAAGTCTCACCCTCTGACTTGAATCATGATGGGATGCCCCTCCCCCATGGACCAACAGGGTGCAATTCATCTGCAGGACCAGTAGCAATTGAAGTAGAGGGTTGTTAGCCCTGCCCTTATCCTCTATAATAATCTCCCTGTGTCCCTGCGTCCGTCGTCCGTGTGTCAGTGGAAATCGCAACTGCGCATGCGCTCCACTGACACACGGATTGGAGCGCAGAGAGGAGGAGGAGCCTGAGGTTGGAGCGCAGCGCGAGCGAAGCGCTTGCGCTTCGCGAGCCTCCGAACCTCTCCGCTTCAGCCGCAATGGCGGCCGCTCCCCGCTCGCTGCTGCTTCTCCCCCTCCCTTCTTTCTCCCCGCCTCAGCCGCCCGTGGCGGCGGCGGGGAGGGCGGCCGTCGCCGGGGCTGCCGGCGGGGCAGCGGCAACAGGCGGCTCCGCCATGGTGGTGGCTTGGCCGCCTGAGGTGGGGAGAAGGAAGCGCCTCGGGTCCCCGTCGCCACCACTAGCGCCCATTATTAATGGGCTTAATTCAACTAGTCTTGTATATTGTCATGATAGAGACAAATGTTTTGAGCCTCCTGGTTTGGGCTCTCTTCATATTGCAGTGTTATACTACTGTGTTTCCTAGATTTCTGTATTTAGCACTTAACATACTACTGGCTTAAGCCCCTAATCTTCAGAGTTCTGGTGCTGGCAACATACAGAACACTGGTTACTGTATTCAAGCAGCCTTTGGTGTGGGGAAACAGTAGATGATCTCTGAAGAAATTTAAACTGATACGCCATCAGTGTTCATCTCTGGTGTCTATGCAATTACTCAAGCACTGGAGAAGCTTTCAAAGGCATTTTTGTCAATACAGCTACCTGACAGTCATTTGTATTTGTGAACTGTGCATTTGGCACCTGCTGCTCTCTGCTGTATTGTAGTAAGCAGGGGGCTGAAGGGAACATACAATGAAGTTATTGGGTTGGCCAGCTCTGTGGGAATTAATGAAGGGAATAAATGCTTGCTGTGTCCTCAGGAGCAAGGAAGAAAAAAGAGCTTTTGGAGTAGCTTGCCCCAGGCCCTAGTCTAGCTCTCAACCCTGTATTATTGACTTTAAAAAAAACCTTGGACATATGAAATATAATCATACATTTTTTATTTTAGATTTTGTTTAGGATTTAGTTATTTTTGAACGCAGTTTTTGTGTGAAAGGCTAAATGCTTTTTTCAAAGGGACAGAATGATTGTCTTTTGTAAGTCCACCCTAAATGCAAGCCTCCCATCCTTTTTATTAGCATAGAAAATACAGATTACATGGGCAAATAGGAAAAAGAATAAAGTGAGACTGGGAAAGGAAAATTAGGTTGCTAGGAAAAGGAGGGAAAGCTGGATAATGGACCAAAAGTAGAACAGGTACAAACCAGCAATACTGCAATGCTCAGTGAATTCCATATGAACTTGCTTGGTACTTGTACTCAGTTTCTGATGCCATCCTCTTTGCCAGCATTTAAACATGCTCTTAGAACTATTTTTTTATTCCAGAAGGCAATCATATTGTATTGTGAGCAGCCTTAGGTTTGATTATATTATAGAAAGGCAGAGTGCATCTTCCCAGACCCCAGAACAAAGGTGTTGTGAGCATTCTGGATTTTGTTCAACTTTATCATTTTTATTTGTGTGGATTTTTTTTGTTTTGTTTCAGTACTCCAGGTAAACTCAAGCAATTTGTACTAGATTTGCACTCTGGGAAACTGCACAGGGAATTTCACCATGGCCCAGATCCAACTGATGTAGCACCTGGTCAGGTAAGAGCAAGCACTTTAGTCCTGCCCTGCTGGGCGAGGTCTGAAATTGGAAGTATTAAAGCAAGCATGAGCATTCTGTTCTCCATGGGAAGACTGTGTGGTTCAGAAGGAATTATTTGCCATATGCAAAAAGAAAATCTTGATCTTTACCACATCAAAATTGAACTGAAATTTATATATTGAATATAAGTACCGGTAATTGTCATTAAAACCTAGTAATTTTTAATCCTGTACACACACACCATTTATTTAAACTACTCTTTCTTCCTAAGGCAGTGATGGCTAACCTTGACAACCCAGATGTTTTGGAACTACAACTCCCATCATCCCTAGCTAACAGGATCAGTGGTCAGGGATGATGGGAGTTGTAGTCCCAAAACATCTGGAGTGTCAAGGTTAGCCATCACTGTCCTAAGGGGATCAGAAAAACAGTAAAACAATATAAACATACAACAGTCAACGCTCAGTGTCCCCAAAATGCCTAGGAAGGCTCAAAATGCCTTGTTAGAGTTTTAACTGCCCTAAGCACAGTGAAGGGAGCCATAAAAAATTCCCAGGAGGAGACAGTTCCAGAGGCAGTGAGCCACCACAGAGAAGGCCCTCACACACATGGTCACCTTGTGAAAGGGATTCTCTTAACATCATTGGGTCCAACAAGATTTTTTAATAGATTGATCTACCATCTGCTTGAGGCTCCTGATAGTATTGTTCTCTGCTGAAGAGTGGCATTACCACTGCAGCAACTCACAGAGCCACTCCCTGTGTGTCAGCTTTGGCCAGGATGGGTAAAGGTCTAGGGCAGAGATGTCCAACAGGTTGATCGTGATCTACTGGTCGATCGCGGGGGGGTCCGTGGTAGATCGCTGTCAATCCCCCCAATAATAATAACAATAATAATAAAATAAAAATTAAAGAAAGCTCAACAACTTTTGTCAATCCAATGGGTAGATCACTGCCAGTTTTTTATAGTGGGAGTAGATCACAGTCTCTTGTAAGTTGGACATCCCTGGTCTAGGGCAAAGATAGTGGGCCTCATATCTACAAGAATTCTATCTTCATTCTCAGGTAATTCAAGTAGAACAAAATCCATCAAAACAGGGCATCCAAGTTGGAACAAATGCAAGGATTTTATCTATAAAGTGTATTGCAAAAGAGTTACAGCAAGTTGTCCCCAGGGAATTGCCTCCACAGGGAAATTTGAACTCCTGCAATGGTTCCTCTGGACCATTCTGTGTAGATCCAATGATGGTGGGAAGAGCAACTCTTGGCCACCATGGAGTAGGTTCTACAGTGGGCTGTCACCTGTGTTTGGTTGGGCTTGTCATGAGTCTTCTACCACCATCCTTCTAGTTTGCTTTCCTTGGCGCTCAGAGTAATTAAAGGGACACAGTGGCACTCCTGAGCCCAGAGTGTGATTGTAACAACCACTCAAGCAATTTTGCTGTTCCATATTGCCAGGAAAATCCCCCATTAGACTGGGGGGGGCACTCCATTTTGCAAGGTCTTCTACCCCTGCAGAGGATCCTGCTCATGAAAAGCTTAAATATTTACCCACTTTATCATTAAACCTCTTCTGACCATGACAAAGGAACGAATGAAAGTTCCCTCACCTTCAAATTACCATCAGTTCAACTCATGTGGGGGGATGTCCAGAGCATGCCCTCTTGCATGTGTGGGACCAAGCATAATTTAGAACAGGCCCACAGTTTTCATGTTGGCCATGAAATTCCGAGCTGCTCCCAACAGGGAAGCCCCAGTCTGAACAGTCTGGCAATAGCATGATCCAGTGTTCAAAAGTCCTTTTGTTCTAGGTGTATCTTGTGCCAGGGAATTCCATTAACGTGAGCAGTTTCTGAGCTCTGGGCGCAGTACTGCGCCTAAGATTTCAGATTAAAAGTGCAGAATGGAAGAAAAGGAAGACCTTTTTCTGCCTCCCCACTTCCAGCTACTCTGATGACTGGAGAAGAGACACTCTTAAGAATATTACGGGAGTAGGCAGGGGAAGGACTTGACCATGTGAAAAATGAACATAATATTTTTAGCTGCAGTTCATTCATTTTCAGCTTTGTATTCTTGTTATAAAAAAGCACACCTAGACATTTCATTGTTGCACCCATAACCTAGGTTTAAGGTGCCATTTAGCTCCTAGCTTTCATATCTAAGTTTCTAACACTGGCATGACCTGTTGCCTGGGGGGACCTGGATGAACTGGAGTTAAAAACAACAACAACCCTATTAGCATACTTCACTCAGTAATAGTCTGGCTGACAACCCCCCACCATACCTTCCTGCTACCTGAGACAGCTTCTGTGGCTGAATTCCCCAGAGCAACTCCCCTTCTCCACAAACACATAAGGATAGTCTGAAGGCAGGTGAGGCTTTCATCTTATTGAAGCTAAGTAGGTCTGCATCTGGTCAGTGTCTGGATGGATGACTGCCTGGATACCAGATGTACACAACCTTGAGTTCCAAGGTGGAAGAAAGGCAGGACATAACTGTAATAAAACGCCAGCAGTCAATCCAGTTATACAGTAGAGGACAATACCAAAAACAGAGTTGTTTAGTCATTCAGTCGTGTCGGACTCTTCGTGACCCCATGGACCAGAGCACGCCAGGCACACCTGTCTTCCACTGCCTCCCGCAGTTTCGTCAGACTCATGTTGGTCGCTTCGAGAACACTGTCCAACCATCTCGTCCTCTGTCGTCCCCTTCTCCTTTCCCAGCATCAGGGTCTTTCCCAGGGAGTCTTTTCTCATGAAGTGGTCAAAGTATTGGAGCCTCAGCTTCAGGATCTGTCCTTCCAGTGAGCACTCAGGGCTGATTTCCTTCAGAATGGATAGGTTTGATCTTCTTGCAGTCCATGGGACTCTCAAGAGTCTCCCCCAGCACCATGATTCAAAAGCATCAATTCAAGCGATTTGAGAATTGAATTTGAAAATCAGAGTTATCCAAACTAAACAGGCATTTGCTTCAGAATAAGAGGGCCAGTGGTAAAGGTTGTGTTTAGAAGGGTGACTTGGGGAGGGGAGAGAGGTGTTGTTTCCTGAAGACACTTGAATGTGTTTGGGGGGTGATCCAAGGGAGGGAAAAAATATTGAGCGTGGGCTGGAGAGATGAGCTTTCTGTGAAATGGGTACTCTGTTGGAGCAGAGAACTTGTGGGTTCAAAAGAGTGATGTTGAGTTTTGGAGTTCAGACTCCACCTCTGCCTTGTCCTCATTTTGCCCATGACATCATCAAATTTTCAAATGGGCCCCAAATGGCTAGTGACTCCTAGTCCATATCTTCTTTATAGCATATCTGTGATTTTGTTCTTTCCAGCCACTTCAAGACATAGTAAGCAGCCCACCTGAAAGTTCATTCCAGAAGCTAGCACCCAGTGGACATAGATACACTTTATTGCGGGAAAAAGATGAACTCTGAAAGCTCGAAACCATCTCATAAGCCTTTCAAAACAGCAGCCGTGACTCCTGTGGGGTGGAAATAGGAAACCTATATTTTCATAAATTCTCTGTGTTTTTATTTTTAAACTTTTTTTTTTCTTTGCTCCCTGCGGTTTGTAAATACGTGAGTGTCATTTTGGACAACATCTTTCCAAAGTTCTTATTTCATCAAATTGTTAAGTAAAACTTTTTTAAAAAATCCAAATGAAGGTGTTGACATGGCCAGCAACATGCTGTTAACTTGCACTATCCCATTAACAGGACTTCTAGGTTTCCTTTGGTGTAATCTGACCGCCTTATCCTTTACTTCCACATGAACATCATTTTGTTAATTTGTTTATTGATGGGCTATTCTGGATACTTGGGAGGGAAATAAATTACAATTTTACATAATTTGTGTTGTGGTCCCTTACTGAGTGTGTGTGTGTGTGTGTGTGTGTGTGTGTGTGTGTGTGTGTGTGTTTTAAAGGAGTGGGAAAAGAATGGAGCAACGTTCAGCGGCCCTCTTACAAACTCAGGTAGAGGGAAGCCACTGTGATAGAGAAAAAAAGAAATCAGCTATGGGATAACTGCTTTAAAATAAAAATTTAAAAAAACAGAAAGAAGTGTTAAACTATTCCAGATCTTCTGACACTAAGCCAGAGAAAGAACGAACTTGCCTGGGTGCTGCTTACTGTTAGCATATCAATATTTTCGTACCATTATTTTAATCTGATAGCTTTTCTGTAAACCGCCCTGTGGTCCTCGTATGAAGGATGGCATATCAATTTGATAATGGTTTATAAAAAGCATAATGCCTGAACCCGTTCAACAGCTACTACTTTCATGACAATCAGTTTCAGTACAATTTGCTTGATAGCTGCCTTTTAAAATCTAATTTCCATAGCAATCGTTTTAATTGCTATCCAGATTGATTGGTAGACGTGACTGAACAGTTTGGAATTTCACACATTCAGAAAAAGATTGTGTCAGGTCTTTTCTAGGGCACAGTGTGAGGTGTGGAAGAACATACAGTTCAAGTGGTCTCCAACATAAAAAATGCTCTGCATAGAAAGCTAGTACACTAGGGAACAGTTTTCACTAGAAACCTGTCTTTCTGACATGCTACCTTCCCATCCACAGGGAAGTTTTGCTATGGGTGGGTTGTTGAGTAATCCTCGGATGCATCTTCAAGTAGTACAGTCTGAAGGACTTCACTGCTACCATTAATAGTTTTGGAACAGTCTATCACCTTGAGCTCCATAGAATTAGAGAATTGGTAGAGTTGGAAGGGACCATGAGGGTCATCTCAGCACAACTCCCTGCAATGCAGGAATCTTTTGCCCAAAGCGGGGCTCAAACATATAACCCTGAGATTAAGAGCCTTGGGCTCTGCTGACTTGAGTGGAAAGGCAGCACGTAGATTGTTGCTCACCACTATCTGAAATACAAATGAACAATTTTGCTTAATATTCAATTAAAGGATTTTGGAGAAACTCAAAATACTAAATAAAATAAAAAAATTCCTTCCAGTAGCACCTTAGAGACCAACTAAGTTTGTTCTTGGTATGAGCTTTTGTGTGCATGCACACTTCTTCAGATACACTGAAACAGAAGTCACCAGACCCTGATATATAGTGAGAGGGTGGGGAGGGGTATTACTCAGAGGGGGGTGGAAATGGGTGAAAGGTTGATAGCTGTGGTAAACCTGTTGACGACTGTTAACGGCTGCAATTAGTCTTACAGGAAAAAGCATGCACACGAAAGCTCATACCAAGAACAAACTTAGTTGGTCTCTAAGGTGCTACTGGAAGGAAAATTTTTATTTTATTTTGTTTTGACTATGACAGACCAACACGGCTATCTACCTTTAACTCAAAATACTAAGGTAGCTGTACTGTGGTACAGATGGAGAAAAGGCAGCTTGAGACATGGATCAATGTGTGATGATGTTTCAGAGTCAGTGGCTTCCTCACATAGAGGCAATGTATCTGTGAACAGGTATCGCTCCTTGGGTTGGGGGGTGATACATTAATGCAGGCCCAAACGGTGCTGCCACCATGTAATGGGGGGGGGCTTGTGGGTGGAGGCACTGGTTGCAAAACTTCGCTTTGTGCAAAGTCAGCCTTACATTTGACTCGCATTTCAAGCAACCTATCACATCTTTAAACAATGGCTGATCTAATTGAAAATTGAGAGTAAATATGGGGTCACCTGCCTGTGCTTACAGTAAATTGTAGAAACTACTGTTAAACAATGGTAGAATCACGCTAAAGGGATTCTTGTTTGTAGTGGTGGTTTTTTATATGTGCACAACCTTTGGCAAGCAGTTATACCAGATCAGGCAAAACACCCAACATTCTTACCAACTTCTGCTTGTTCAGATGAAAGACTTAACTTTCCAGCATCCTCTTTCCCACAGTGGCTAACTGGGTGCCTCTGAGACCAGCCACACCCACCCCCCCAGAAACAAAAGCAGGACATGAGCACAGTAGCCCTCTCTTGCTCTTCTTGCTAATCTTGCCACAATTCAGAGACCTACTGCCTCCATTCCTGGATGCAGCATAGAGTCATCATAACAGCCATGAGTTGAGTAGCAGCTGGATAGCCTTGTTGATATGAGCCAGTTTGATCTCATTTTCTCTTGAGAAAATACCCTACAAATATTGAAAGTAAAATGGCCTTTCCATCCATTAATTTGCCACATCCTTTTATAAGGCCCTCTAAGGTAAAGGTAGGGATGGGGGTGGCGCTGTGGTCTAAACCACAGAGCCTAGGGCTTGCCGATCAGAAGCTCGGCGGTTTGAATCCCCACGGCGGGGTGAGCTCCTGTTGCTAGGTCCCTGCTCCTGCCAACCTAGCAGTTCGAAAGCACGTCAAAGTGCAAGTAGATAAATAGGTACCGCTGCAGCGGGAAGGTAAACGGCGTTTCCGTGCGCTGCTCTGGTTCGCCAGAAGCGGCTTAGTCATGCTGGCCACATGACCCGGAAGCTGTACGCCGGCTCCCTTGGCCAGTAAAGAGAGATGAGCGCCGCAACCCCAGAGTCATCCGCGACTGGACCTAATGGTCAGAGGCCCTTTACCTTTACCCTTGGCAGGAGCAGGGACCAAACAACAGGAGCTCACCCCGTTGCGGGGATTCGAACCACCGACCTTCTGATCGGCAAGCCCTAGGCTCTGTGGTTTAAACCACAGCGCCACCCGCGTACCATAAGGCCCTCTAAGTTGGTAGCAAATACCATACAGTAGTTTAATTATGTACTATGTGGAGAAGTACTTTCGTCTGTCCTAAATCTCCCACCATTTAGCTTCATTTGATGGCCCCCAGGCTTGCCAAAGCCCAAAGATCATCTGGAGGAATGGTAAGAACTTTGTTTAGTCAGGTTTATTATTCTTTTAGTGTGATTTAATTATTCCTTTAAGCATCCTTTTAAAAGAAGGGATGGAGGAAAAAGAAGTCTAGGCCATCTGCCTTGGTTAGGAGTGACTTCTTTCACTGTTTTGTTAAACCACATTTCTTAGTCAACCCTAATTGCATTGTCAGACATGCCCCAACCATTCTATGAAGATTGGTTGTATTCTACGTTTAGTGATGCAAAGAGATGCTGTCTGTCTAATATGGTTGGTTTTGCCCCAGGTAGTGAGCACTAGTACTACAAAGGAACCTGGACACTTGGACCCGTCAATCCCTGGCCTTAAATCAACTGGCCTTACAGAGCGCACTTGGAGCACAATCCAGCCACAGTTAAGCACTTTAAGATCTCATTGATTTTAATAGCGCATGCTTAACTCTAGCACTGAAATCAATGGAGCGCCCATGTGCTTGCCTCCCTCTGACTAGAAATGAATTAAGGACTGCCCAAATGGCAAAGTGCCTCCTAGATCAATATCCACTGTAAGAGTTTTCCTAGATGTTTCATCCAGAGGAAATTACTGAAGAAATTCTTTCCATACCTTTACCTGACTCTGAAGCCCATAATAATGTATTTTGCTCCTTAATCAAGTGAAGACAACAAACAGGAAGCTCAACTATTTCCTTCCAAGTGAATGTTTCAGCAGTTTCTACACAATTTATGTATGCCCTCAAATATATGGGAGTAGGTTGCATATATTTATGGAATATATGGTGGCCTCTCTATCATTAATTGTCTAATTAGAGTGCTCCTCTCTATTTTTTTAAATGGGAAAGTCTGTGTAAATTGGATGTTGTACAGCATACTGTACAGTCATTGTGTAACGTGAAGGTTTGTGTGACAAAGTGATCTGTGGAGTGCAAATTGTGCTATGCTCTTCCTTTGCCTGCCTCCAGCTGGCTGCCTGAGCGAGGACTATGACTTCAAAGAGGCTGGTTATTCAGCTCTTTAGGAGATAAATGCTTCTAGGTAGGATCACTTACCTTACATTGATTAATTGCAAAAACAAACAAAACAAAATCCACACTTCTTTCTTAAAAACCATTGTTTTAATTTTATAAAATAATATTTAAAACAATTTAGTTTTACTGTCATGAAGAAATCCCACACTGATTAAAATGTGCCCACCAGAAGAGTTTTGTGCTCAGTTCAGTAAATTGCATATAATATATGGTCACCAAACTCCTTGGGGACAGAAGCAAGTGTCATTACCAACCAGTTAGTTACAATGATGTATACGGTAGACCAGCCTGTTGTTTCCCAGTGTTAAAAGTTGGTTTTTATTCAATCCTTTCAGGGCTACCCAATCTGCTTCCCAAACAGGAAGAGCCCTAAGGCTCATGTCCAACTTAAGTGCAAGGGATTGTGGTAATGTAGCAGGTTGGGAAATGTACCGTAATTGGGTAAAAACTGTGGAGCTTTCCGTTGCATCTTCCATTTGGGGCAGCTGGTGGAGAGTTCCTTGATCATTCTTCTCTTTTTCCACATTGGTTTTAGACCTGTGAAGCAGCTGCAGTTCTTGGCACTTTGAAACCTGCAAGAAGTCCAAATGGGGCACCTCACTATTCTACCAGTAAGTGCACCTGCCGCAGGCAGAGCTGCCAGCTTGTATTTTGCAGCCTATAAGGGGGAAATCCTGTTAAAAGCAGGCACCTGTAGCAATGCACCTCCCACATGGGGCTTGAAAATATTCCCCAGATAATTGGTGCCTACATAAGCCTTACAGATTAGTGAGTTAGACACACACAATGTGAGAGAAGGAGGGGAGGGAGAGTCACAGTTAAGAGCGTATACAGTGGTACCTCAGGTTACAGATGCTTCAGGTTACAGACGCTTCAGGTTACAGACTCCGCTAACCCAGAAATACCGGTAGTACCTCGGGTTAAGAACTTTGCTTCAGGATGAGAACAGAAATCGTGCGGCGACAGCAGGAGGCTCCATTAGCTAAAGTGGTACCTCAGGTTGAGAACAGTTTCAGGTTAAGAATGGACCTTCAGAACAAATTAAGTTCTTAACCCAAGGTACCACTGTACTAGTACCTGTCCAAATTTTGATAACCTGGTGAACATAGTGGGATAGCAAGGGTCATTAAAAAGCCAAAGCTGTGGCAAATTTACATGGAACGTAATTTTAAATAAAATGGCATTTGTAAATAAAATACAGTACTTTACATAAGGTAAATTGCCTTTGTTTTAATTGTCCAACATAAACATACCAATAGTACCATGCCTCAGTTTTTTGGTCCAAATTTCATGGTTATAGGAAAGGGTAAAGTCTCTATACCTATAGGTAAGTCTCTCAAACGCTATAATGAAATATTAAAACGTTACGCATAAAATGGTTGAAGGATTTTATTTAAGTTGCATAACATTGTGCCAATTATTACTTACCAACTCACCAATTTAACAGTTTAAAATCCTTGCACGGGTTCCTGATCTTCACAAGGCACACTTTATAATGGGCTAGCAGTCTCATCCCTGGCATTGCTCAGGGATTGTAAGAAAACAAAAAAATCAATGCAGTTTCGAAAGGTTCGGTTTTTATATTGATTCAAAAAGTCATCAGATTTTAGCCAGATGAAAACCTGCACCTTCACCTTGAGAACCATCATGCAAAATTTAGCTATGAGATCATCATCATTCTTTTATTCGACCGTCAGTCAGAAAAATACATTTGTACAGAATTAAAAGCATCTGAGAGAACTTTGAAAAAAGGAAACATAATCCACAATAGAATGGAACTTAACAAATCGCCCCATATCGATACAATCAATTAAAATCTTGCGATGCTTGGAAGCTAAAAAAAGAAATTTAGCCACCAGGGAGGCTGTATTTCTAGTAATATTATTCAGTAAATATAAAGCCTGTCTTTCTCTGGGTAGAAAGCTAGATTGACGTAAAAGTGGAGTTATAAGATTTTGCATAAGTTCTACATAGAGAGGACAAGACAGAAGGATATGTTCGGTAGACTCAACCACGCCCATAGTACAGTGACATGTTCTCTGGGCGTATGGAACTCCCTTGTACCTTCCCCACAATACCGCGGAGTCAAGGGCGTTTAGTCTAGCCGCTGTAAGAAGTCTGCGGTATTCCACATAGTGGATTTCCGCAAGATAGGGGGCTGGTGTCATTTGATATATCTGGTCCCCTAGGAACATCCCTGGTTTCACTTGAGCTATGTCCTCTTGTCTGGCAATATCGCTCAATCTCCGGGAGATTGCAGTTCTAGCTTGATTATACGTCATGGATTCCAGGTAAAGGTTCAGTTTTTATATTGATTCAAAAAGTCATCAGATTTTAGCCAGATGAAAACCTGCACCTTCACCTTGAGAACCATCATGCAAAATTTAGCTATGAGATATTAAGAGGTGTGCCCAGCAGACAAAAACTTTGCAAAATATATGTTGACTTGAAGTGTCATATAAAAAAAAGAAAAAAAGACCAACCTGGAAAAGCAGAAAAGCCCTCTGAAAAATACTATATTTTTCCTGCTTTTGAAGTAAAAGTTGTGCAGTTGGCAAAGTGAAGGACTTTGGACCACTACAATTTGGTTGTGATCTATCTGAGGTTTCTGGGGAAGACAATGGGGAAAGGGTGGGGAGGGGGCAGGAATGAAGGGGTTTGGTCTATCTCTGCCATTAATATTATGATTGACAATAAATTTAATTTGCAACACATTTCTTAGATCTTCAAACCCAGGAGTAAATTTCATTCAAAATGTCCTACTGGAACTTGCCTCTATTCCAAACACTCTGTAATGAGAACAAGAGTCTTTATACAGGATTGCTATGTAATACAAAGCATATGTACATTTGTACACAGAATGGGGCCTACTCCATCTTTTTAAATACGTTTTTAATAGAAATGCAATATGATGTTCATATAAAGCTATAAAAATATGAGAAACATGGTGTTTGGCTACTATTTGCATCAAAATGCTACTACTCAAAATAATACTGATTTCCCCACCAAAATAAAGATCTCATGCTAGTGTTTGTTTAACATCAACATTTCTCTAAGCAATTCATTAAACATAATATTTTTAACTAATATTGTTTAAATATATTTAACTAAGCTTGGATGATCAGAAAATAAGCTTTCTGGACAAACAATTTACCAAACAAAACATAAACAAGTCCCACTACCAGCTGACCTTGAGCAGGACCCCGGTCTCAGTTCTTCAAAGTCTCAGCCCTCTGCTGCAGACCTTCCAAGTGTCCCTCTTTTTCCAGGGACGTCCCTGATTTAGAGAAGCCGTCCCAATTTCCAATTTGAACCCGGAATGTCCCACTTTTTCTTAGGACGTCCTTATTTTCATTGGAGAAATGTTGGAGGGTATGGAGTTATCTGACCACCGAGCCGTCTGAAGGGGAAGTTTTTAAAATGTTTATTATATTTTTATATATGTTGGAAGCCACTCAGAATGGCTGGGGCAACCCAGTAAGATGCGTGGAGTATAAATAGTAAAATTATAATTATGGAATGGGACGTCCCTATTTTCATCAGATAAATGTTGGAGGGTCTGCTGCTGCTGACTGCACAAGCACAACCTCTGGGCAAAAGAAAGTGTCAGCAGCCTCTCCCAAAGAAAGAAGAAGAAGAAGAGTTTGGATTTGATATCCCACTTTATCACTACCTGAAGGAGTCTCAAAGCAGCTAACATTCTCCTTTCCCTTCCTCCCCCACAACAAACACTGTGAGGTGAGTGGGGCTGAGAGACTTCAAAGAAGTGTGACTAGCCCAAGGTCACCCAGCAGCTGCATGTGGAGGAGCGGGGAATCAAACCCGGTTCACCAGATTATGAGTCCACTGCTCTTAACCACTACACCACACTCTCAAGCCTTTCCTTGCCAGACTGATTGAAAGGTCCTGCCAACAGTGGTGCTGCCAGGAAAGAGGAGAAGCCCAGGGGGCCTTTCAAGGTTATGAGAGAGCCCTCATCCCTCTGTCCCAATCTCCCTGCTCCTGCAAAAGGGAATGGATGGCAGAACAACTGGGTACTCTGACACCCCCAAAATCCTTGAGCATTGTTCAGTTCTCCTCGAGGTGCCAACTTGATTCTTAGACTAAGCCGCATGCTGCTTGCTCATCTGTGCATTTTTTGACATTTTATCAGCTGTTGAGCTTTGTTGTCATACCTCTTGTGGTGGTTCTTAAGGAAAGTGGTCACCATAACTTTGGTATGAAAGAGAGCATTCACATATATTACCTGTCTTGCTTGAGATGTGGATTTTCAGACGCAGGTCGTCACTGTTGTCTTCTCCAAGATGGTAGCCCAACTGGTGTAAATGTGTTAGCAAAGGAAGAGGAAGGAGGCGCAATAGTGTGTAGGGAGTAGCAGAAGAGTATGGAGGGGAAATCAGAGAAGAGCTGCAACTCATTTGCCCTGGTCCACTGGATCGTGTGTTAATGGAAACGCTCCTTCAGGTCCAGCTCATTGTTTCCCAACCTTTGGTTAACAGCAAGGTATGCTTCACTGTTGAACCTGGAAAAGTAATTTTCAGAGGTGAGAATTACAGATTAAAAACTTCCCTGAACAGGGCTGCCTTCAGGTGTTTTCTGAATGTCAGATAGTTGTTTATCTCTTTGACCTCTGATGGGAGGGCGTTCCACAGGGCGGGCGCCACTACCGAGAAGGCCCTCCGCCTGGTTCCCTGTAGCTTTGCTTCTCGCAGTGAGGGAACCGCCAGAAGGCCCCCGGCGCTGGATCTCAGTGTCCGGGCTGAACGATGGGGGTGGAGACGCTCCTTCAGGTATACAGGACTGAGGCCGTTTAGGGCTTTAAAGGTCAGCACCAACACTTTGAATTGTGCTTGGAAACGTACTGGGAGCCAATGTAGATCTCTCAGGACTGGTGTTATGTGGTCCCAGCGGCCACTCCCAGTCACCAGTCTAGCTGCCGCATTCTGGATTAATTGCAGTTTCCGGGTCACCTTCAAAGGTAGCCCCACGTAGAGCGCATTGCAGTAGTCCAAGCTACATACAATGGGCCTCTGGAGGTGGATAATTCTGCTGTGCTTCTGTATTAGGAGTGATTAAAAACACCAACCCTTTGGGCAGAATTACCCATCCTTAGCAGGCCCTGAGTGGATGAGGTATGGTGGCAATGGGAAGACATGCAGAGATGTAGCAGGCAACACATGAAAGAAGGCTTTGGACTCCAGGAGCCTCATAGAATCATAGAATTGTAGCATTTGAAGGGAACCCAGGGTCATCTAGTCCAACCCCCTGTAATGCAGGAATCTCAGCTGAAGCACCTGTGACAGATGGCTATCCATCCTCTGCT
The DNA here is from genome assembly GCA_034641385.1 of Darevskia mixta. NCBI lineage: Eukaryota > Metazoa > Chordata > Lepidosauria > Squamata > Lacertidae > Darevskia > Darevskia mixta. The sequence goes on from JAWWNH010000242.1 coordinate 2,299,520, forward strand.
TAAAAACCTCCCAAGAAGGAGAGTCTGTCACCTTCCAAAGGAGCCCATTCCATGAGTTACTAGGTGTATTTATAATGGCATATGATATTAGCAAGTTATATTCAATTGCCCTGAAACACAGTTTGGGAATGACTGATCTAATGCTATTGTCCTATCATGCCATCTTAACACCTGCCTGCTTCAGTAAAAGTTATTTCAAACTTTTATCAAGGTCCTGTGCAGAAGGAAAAGCTGATGCACGTTAAAGAGGGAGCGGGTACAATGGAGACTTTTTTTGCCCATAAGTTTGCTAGTTGTATTTTGCTGTTATTTGATCTATCAAGGGGGAAGGCTGCAAAAGCGCTCCCTAAACTTCAGCCCGTTTCTTTGGAAGTAAATCCTGCTGTTCCTAGTGCGGCTTTCTTCCATTTAAGCATCAGGGTTGCAGCCAGTCCCATATTGACTATTTGGGCCTTGATATGTCTGTACCACCACTGTTCTTTCAGCTCATGGTGGGCCGGTTCTTTAACCCTTCCCCGGGTTTTGCCACTATTTCATTAGAAACGGAAACAGAGCAGTCTCGCCACAATGCTTTAGGCAAGAGAAGTTATTTTCTGGCAATTTGGATGTGACAGGACATTATGAGATAGATTGATCTCCCTCGCTCCCCCTACTACCTATGGGTCATTTTTTCCTTATTTCCTTAATTGCTGGTTCCTTCGCAGTAAAGACGGCGGATCAATTGGGTTAATATAGAAGATTGCTGGGAGGCAGAGTGCCATTGATTCGCCAGCAGGAGCAGAGCCCTGCCTTCCTCAAGATTTTGGTTCCCTCTTCAACATTCACAGCAGCACTGTTGACATGGTTTTCAATCCTGTCAATCTTCTCCTGCTGAGACTAGATGCAAAGGAATTACGAGTGAGGTTTCCTGCTGGGAAGCGGCAGTAAGCCAATACACACCATTTTAATGTCTGTAATCAGGGCCCCCACAGCCGCTTTCAGCTGGTACACTCTGCAGCCATGCAGCCTTAATGGCAGTTCATTAATAGCTTCTGATCAACCGTACTGGAAGCACAAAATTATCTAGAGTGTGGAATTTAACTATTAGGCAATAAACAGAGAAATGTTGCATAAAGGATTGCTAAAAGTTAAAGAAAACAGAGGACGGACTGTGTTATTTACGGTTCTACTATTATGTGAATAAATGGGCATGCTCTGTATGGAGACTCATCACAGCACACAAATACTTGTTTGGATTTCCCCCGCAGGACACATCCTGCTTCATAAAGAGAGGCATCTACAATGTTGCCCAAATTTCAGAGTAGAGAGAACAACCTGACAAGTCTGAGTCTGTAACAGAAGAAGAAGAAGAAGAAGAAGAAGAAGAAGAAGAAGAAGAAGAAGAAGAAGTTTGAATTTGATATCCCACTTTATCACTACCCGAAGGAGTCTCAAAGCGGCTAACATTCTCCTTTCCCTTCCTCCCCCACAACAAACACTCTGTGAGGTGAGTGGGGCTGAGAGACTTCAGAGAAGTGTGACTAGCCCAAGGTCACCCAGCAGCTGCATGTGGAGGAGCGGAGACGCGAACCCGGTTCACCAGATTACGAGTCCACCACTCTTAACCACTACACCACACTGGTGTAGTAGCTGTAGCAAGGGAAGGGAAGGTTTTCCTGATGACTGAGGAGGCCCTATGTGACATGGTGCCAAGGGTAGCAGCCAAACACCCTTCGAACATTAGGGGGGGAGGCAGCCCCTAGGAGTTGGTGCTGTGTGTTGTGGGTTTTTTTGGTGCACGTGTCTTTATAAATACAAGGTAGAATACCAGAGGCGGGGCTGGCTCAATACATTTTGCTGCCTGAGGCAAGGAGAAGATGGCGTCCTACCCCGAGGCACATGCAGAAGGCAATTGGACTGGTAGTTGAATCTTGCTCCACTACCGTTGATAGGACAGTGTCTTCCACTGCACTTGAGGCCAGCAGGTGAGCGTAGGCAGTAAAGGGCAGACCACATGGCACTCACGGCTCTGTCCCCTCACCATACCTCAGCATCTGCTGCCTGAGGCAGCTGCCTCACTCTGCTTCAGAGAGCCGGCCCTGACCAGAGGAGATCTTTGAGATCTAAGCAGATCATGCTACTCTTTGTGGTCTCTGTCCAGTAATACATATGGGCTCCTGAACATTGAAGCACGTGGAAACATCTAGAAACAATAAAAGCCTTTTGGGCCCCTATCCTTGAGCAGGGAAACCTTGTGGTCCCTACAGTTCAATAGTTTTGCTCTGAGGGGAGTTATCATACCACCACTTGTTATAGGTTGGGGTGATGCACCACTTCGCCCCGAAACCTTTAATGGACTAAGATTCCACCCAATGCATTTCCTGCCAAAGGTTGTGTCATTTGCTATGTGGGTGACAAAACCTTCAAGTGGGCCCAGTTAGTCAGCAGGCAAATTCCTTCCTGACTCTGCATATGGCAACCATTAATTAACTATAGCAAGGTCAATACACAAGGTGCTCAAGAAGGCAAGCAAGATGAGCAAGCAGGTGAGACAACAACATCAAGGGAAGGTGAGCAGGTTGCTCTTCAGCCAACTGCGCTCCCAAACTCAGGTGCAGCTGGCTTTTATTTCCAAGTGGTGGACTGGAGTGAAAACTTCCACCCTCAAATCATCTGCCCAGTCTCGGCCTCCACGCCTTTCCCTGATTGGTTACTTCAAATTTGATGTTGGCTGGTTATTCTGCCGTCCATAGCAACCACCAGGAAAAGGATCTGTTCTGGGGGGGCACTTATTAATGGAAGAAATGCACTCCTGAGAAACAGACTGTGTCTGCACCCCCACAGCCCTACCCCTTTCTCCTTTGTAACCTTTGTATCTCAAACTGTGTGTTAAACTTTTTGTGACTCTCTGCATCCTTGCCCACTGGTCTTCCAACGTGTTTGCATAAGAATACACAAACCCACCCAAGTCAGGAGAAGGGATCTTTGTTAAGCAAATAAAGCTGTAGGGCAAATGCGCACACAAATAAAATCTTGTCAGGCGACTCCCAACAGTTGGGAAAAGACATCATCGTTAACGGGTTAACGGACACTCCCAAAGACAATGACCACCTGGAAAAACACCTTTTGTATCTAAACATGACCCTCCTCCAGAGGAAACCCCTCCCTTCTGACACCTGGTCAAAATCCCTTACCTCACCCACGTAATGCTATTATCTCTTTTGTTCTGTACTGTGTCAAAAGTGTATAAAAGTTCGCCTGCTCTTTTGTTCTGGGTTCTTCTCCATCCTCTGTCATGTGAGCAAGAACCCTGTTGCCAACAGCTCTTTAAAATAAACTGGTCAGGCTTAGCAGCCGCTTTGCTTCTCACTAGAACTCTGGTCCGGTCTCTGTTTTTTGACAGCAGGGATTTCAAACAACGTCCTGCTGGGATTTTGGGATTCCACCCGGAATCGGACCCTTTTACCTGGAAACGTCCTCAAATTCTTACAACAGGATCCTATGACTGTCCTCCATGGGAATACTTTCTCACCCCCCTAGTGGTGTGAGGGGAAGGCACAACGGGCCGTGCCACCCCAGAGCAGGGTAAGTGGCCATTTCGAGAGGGGCAAGAGAATCACACAGGAGACAGATCTGTTGCAACTTTAGGAGGACTGTCTCAGAGCCTTTCAGGATGCAGAGTGACAGAATTTACCCCAAGCCATCCTGTTGCAGGGAAATAAAATGAAATAAAAAGGAGCCTTCACGTATAAGGCTAGTATCAGGAAGGGGCCACAGTTCCAGCAGCTGTAAGTACTGGGAGGAGTCTGAGAGTCACACATTGCAACATAGAGAGGACCCTTGGGAGTGGGACGGGAGTCACCAGAGAAGCCCCAACTTCTGAGCTGTCTGGTAGCAGCTTTTAAAGCCAAATCTGAGCTTAGTAACAGAATGAAAGCAAAGATGGGCTTTTCAGGTGGACGCCTCAAGCCATTGAAATTTTGTGACCATCTCTGGCCAGAGGATGTTTAACCTTATGTGATAAGGGAAGCCAAAGATATACAGTGAAAGCAGAAATTAATTAAGGGATTTGTCAGATGTTGCAGCAATTGTTACCTGAACATGCACTACCTGAGTTAGTGTAATGGAGGCCATGGGCATAACCAGGATTTTTGTTTGAGGGGGGGCAGAATTGACGTGATTGGTCAGTTAGTTAAGCATTTCTATTGTTTTACTTGATCGGGGCGGGGGCAGCTGCGCCCATGGGGGCGCTCTCATTGCCTCTCCAGGTCCATACAGGTCCAGCTTCCCATCCCTGATGCAGTCTACCTGATTTAATACAAGCAAATAGCAAAGGAGGCCTGCTCTGCTCTGCCCAATCACAAACTGCAACTGCTGATTAGAGCTATGTGCAGGGATTTTGATACAAAACAATTTTACCAATATAAGCAATAAATGTGAAGGTAAAGGCACCCCTGACCCTGGGGTTGCGGCGCTCATCTCGCTTTATTGGCCGGGAGCCTGCGTACAGCTTCCAGGTCATGTGGCCAGCATGACTAAGCCGTTTCTGACGAACCAGAGCAGTGCACGGAAACGCCGTTTACCTTCCCGCTGCAGCGGTACCTATTTATCTACTTGCAGTTTGACTTGCTTTCGAACTGCTAGGTGGGCAGGAGCAGGGACCGAGCAACAGGAGCTCACCTTGTCATGGGGATTCGAACTGCCAACCTTCTGATCGGCAAGCCCTAGGCTCTGCGCCACCCGTGAAGGTAGTTCAAAGAATAAACTAGATCCTGCTAAATGGCTGAAATTAAAAAGTAGAGCCTTCAACACAGAAAAGCAGATGTGCTAGATTAATGGGGGGGGGGTCATGTCAGCAGAAAAACTGGTTCTATGAATGAGGCAGCGTAATCAAGAAGGCACTGCCCTGGAAGCCAACCCCCATTCTTATATAAAGGACCAGGACTAAGCCATTACTGTACAATGCGATTCTAGTGGCACATTGCAGAAGTCAGTGTATATAGGATTGCCGCCTGGCAGATACACACACACACACACACACACACACACACACACACACACACACAGAGTACTTGCCCAGTATCATAAGTAGAATGGGTGCAGAGGGAATAGCAGCCGACACATTGCATGACCAGTGGGGTCTTGTCAGTGGGCAGGAAGCAGGGCCGTCTTAAGCATATCCGGCGCCATGGTGCAAAGCTCCCTCCACACCCCCCCCCATTTCCCAGAGTTGTCAACCTTTTTTTAGGGAGGACGGCACTGCCGGCAGGGCTGGAGGAGGCAGGCAGCGGCTGGAGGGCGGCTCCTCCAGCAGGGAAGAGCCGGAGGCTGGACGCGGCGCCTCCCGGCTCAGCTGGACGCTTTGTGCCGCGGTGGCCACGGCAGACAGAGGCTCTGGATGCGGCGCTGCTTCGGCGCGGCATGGCGGAGGCGGGCAAGGGCAATGAGCTGATGCCGGGAGGCGCCGCGTCCAGCCTCTGCCTCTTCCCTGGCGCCCTCCATAACTTGGCGCCCTGGCGCCCCGCACCACTAGCCTCTATGGTTAAGACGCCCCTGGCAGGAAGTGTGCCTAAGTGTCGGATCCTGCCATGTCAAACCAAACAAGAACCCAGAAGGCAGGTGTTATCACTGGAGCCCTTGCAACCCAGTGTGGATCCCACAGTCGTGGCTATAGGAGATCCTTGGAGCTGACATCCTTCAGGTGCTCACAGTCCCCTCAGCGACCATGTAGCACCATGTGAACTAGACATGCAAGCAGGTGGAACCTCAAAACTGCACTTAAGATAGTTTGGGCTGGTTCGTCACAATCCAGCCCAAGCGCCAGACATTTTGCCTCTCTCAGCTACAGCATTCTTCTCTATGGGGAGCTTGAATTAGGGCCCCACAATAAAAGCCTTCTAATCTCCTATTCGTTTTACTGGAAACAAGAGAATTGCATTTATATCTATCCTTTTATTTGCACTTTCAATGATGGTCAAAACTACAATAAAAGTAATTATTATATGTAAACTGAAAATTCATAAAAATGTCTAATTTGCACGTGGATTATACATAGAGTGGCTGTGCATATATTTGTCTAAAACCTGTGGCAGAAACCTTAGATCAATATTTACTTAAGAATTCCTAATGTATTTTTACAGCATCTAATTTTCCGAGCAAAGTGTGTTGTAGAGAACATTTGGTAGTAAAATAATTAATCTGATTTCTTTGCAAACAAACAGAACACTAGCTCATTGGTAAACATTTAAACAGCTTACAGCAAACACATTGTACATGTCGTATAATTTATCAAGTGTCCCAGACTTCTATTTAATTAAAACAAAGAACTAGTCTATTTCTTGTTTCCGTGGACAGAACTATTTATTATATGCTGCTGCTATCAGGTGGGGGAGCACTCATGAACACATTCCAGTTTAATGTATAATTCAATTCTTCCCAGTTAAAATGTGAAGGGAAACGGCCATTTAAGAAGAATGAACCAACCTGAAGCTTCAATTCGGTGCCTTTTCCTCAACCCAGTCATTTAACGCTCACAAAAATAATACAACTATTTGCAGCTGGGGTGGCGAACCTTCGTTCCTCCATATGCTGCCAGACTCCATCCCCTATCATCCCTGACCATTGTTCATGCTCACCGGGGCTGATGGAAGTTGTCAGTCAACAACATCTGGCGGGCCACAGGTTCCCATCCCTGATTCAAGCCACTAATAGACTTCACCCCAATCCAGGCGAAGGTGCTTATCCCTCTGAAATTAATGGGATTTCAGCTGCGTAGGGCTTATAACCCATTCATTCTGTTCTAACTCTAGCCATTGCTTGCTACCATCATAATTGGTTGCACAAACCTTCCCCATTTGCAACGCATTGCAGATTGGGAATCTCCAGTCAGCTGCCACTTTACTCTAGGCCAGGGTTTGCCAACCCTTTCCCAAATAAATAAAAAGGTAAAGGTAAAGGGACCCCTGACCATTAGGTCCAGTCGTGTCCGACTCTGGGGTTGCGGCGCTCATCTAGCTTTATTGGCCAAGAGCCGGCGTATAGCTTCCAGGTCATGTGGCCAGCATGACAAAGCCGCTTCTGGTGAACCAGAGCAGCGCATGGAAACGCCGTTTACCTTCCCGCCAGAAGCGGTTCCTATTTATCTACTTGCACTTTGACGTGCTTTCAAACTGCTAGGTGGGCAGGAGCTGGGACCGAGCAATGGGAGCTCACCCCGTCGCAGGGATTCGAACCGCCGACCTTCTGATCAGCAAGCCCTAGGCTCTGTGGTGTAACCCACAGCGCCACCTGGGTCCCTGAAAATAGGTCCAAATAAATAGTTTAACCATATTCTGTCATTGTTTTATTTTCTTTGGTGCCATCTATAGAGGAAAAACCGGAAACAACCAAATTAGCCTTTGAAGTACGTTCGTTTTGATCCCTAACCAGGAAAGTAGCAGAGCTCTCTCTTTTTTTCATAAACCTTTGATTTAATTTTTGCAAAACAGCAGTAGCAACGGCAACACAAAGTACCAGTACATCAGTTCTACAGTGTCTGTTCAGGTGGATAATTGTTTTCCATATCAAAATATGTTTACATTTTCATGTTCATTTCTGCCCAGCACCATTCCCGACTGCACTGTGAGAAATAATAATAATAATAATATTAATAATAATAATAATAATAATAATAATAATAATTTTTTATTTGTACCCCGCCCATCTGGCCGGGTCCCCCCAGCCAATCTGGGCGACCTCCAACAGATATTAAAATACATTAAAATATCACAGGTTAAAAACTTCCCTAAACAGGGCTGCCTTCAGGTATTTTCTGAATGTTAGGTAGTTATTTATCTCTTTGACCTCTGCTAGGAGGGCGTTCCACAGGGCGGGCGCCACTACCGAGAAGGCCCTCTGCCTGGTTCCCTGTAGCTTTGCTTCTCGCAGTGAGGGAACCGCCATAAGGCCCCCGGCGCTGGATCTCAGTGTCCGGGCTGAATGATGGGGGTGGAGACGCTCCTTCAGGTATACAGGACCGAGGCCGTTTAGGGCTTTAAAGGTCAGCACCAACACTTTGAATGGTGCTCGGAAACATACTGGGAGCCAATGTAGCTCTCTCAGGACAGGTGTTATGTGGTCCCAGCAGCCACTCCCAGTCACCAGTCTAGCTGCCACATTTTGGATTAATTGCAGTTTCCGGGTCACCTTCAAAGGTAGCCCCACGTAGACAGTGTCTATAACAGTTGGGAAAGAGTCATTGCCATGCTCTCCATTGTCATTTTGTTTGGTTCATTTTCCATTTCTGTATACAGTACTTGCCCATTCTTCTACCTTCCAGTACTGTGCAACAATGTGGCTTCCCGCTATGGATATACAAAACAACATTTCTTTGTATGGTAATGCTGTGCTTTGTCCACCAACCTTTTCAACAGAGTTAAAATACAGAAGGATGCTTTGCTGTTTGAATGTGAGAACAATTTTGTCACATTCCACAAATACTTTCTCCAATAAAGTTTGTAGAAGAAGGTCCGTCTAGCCTTGTAATCTTTCCCCCATGGCCCCTGTGCCATCACTCAGATTTAACGTTTTAGGTGTCTAAGGCCAGTGGTGAAGAAGAAGAAGAAGAAGAAGAAGAAGAAGAAGAAGAGGAAGAAGAAGAAGAGTTTGGATTTGATATCCCGCTTTATCACTACCCAAAGGAGTCTCAAAGCGGCTCACATTCTCCTTTCCCTTCCTGCCCCACAACAAACACTCTGTGAGGTGAGTGGGGCTGAGAGACTTCAGAGAAGTGTGACTAGCCCAAGGTCACCCAGCAGCTGCATGTGGAGGAGCGGAGACGCGAACCCAGTTCACCAGATTACGAGTCCACCGCTCTTAACCACTACACCACACTGGCTCTCAAGGACCTTTCAGGTATGTTCTCTTATCCTAGCTGACACTTGGATATGGCTTTTTATGCCATGGTGCATTCTATAGCTCCGTTGCAATATTTATTCTCAGATCCTTCTCTCAGCATCCCTTTAATCTTACTAGAGAGTCTGTATTTTCTTTTTCAAGCAGGGGAAAGAGAGAGAGCTTTCCCCTCTGCTCCTGGCATTGGACTTCTCTTAGGATAGTCATGTTAGCAAGATGGTTAAATGCAAACTGGACAGTGTTGGTTGGCTGGAGTGCCATAGGGCTTTTGCAGTTCAAGATTCTTCTTATTATAAACAAACTGGATCCTTGAAAGCATTGGCAAGAATCTTGAACAGCACATATCTCAACTAAAGAAGAGGCTTGAAGTGTGTGAATTGCATAATGGCTTGACGTATGTGACAACTAAATAGATGGAAAATATTCACACTATTATTTTTACTTTGTTACATTTTATTTTACCTCCTATTTAAAAATTCCGTCATGATTTGCTCTGACTTCAGAAAAACTTGTAATCTTTTTTAAGAATCAAACTCGGGAAAGATTATTCCTTCTTTGCCTCTGAATAATTTTTCCATCGTATAGTAAGTGGTCAAAGAGAATTTTTGCATTAAAATGTTGAAGCACATATATGTATGTCTGCTTTTCTAAAGATTTATTAAAAATGGGGTTTTTTTATATAGCTTTTAAATATTCATTCTTCCTCACTTTCAAAACCTATCAAAGTGTAAATAGCATCCTGCTGCAATTCAATATCAAATCTAGAGCAGCTCTGCTGACAGTCGCTTTTCTTAGCAAAGGGGTATTGGAAACAGTGAATGAAATCCCAATTTCTGGTATATGTCTGTGTCTCTTTACTGCAAATGGAGCTTTCATTCTGTGTCTTCAATATCCTTTTGCTTAAACGAAAAAAACCCAAAAACCACCAGTTGGTAGCATTGCTCTAGATTTGAACTTGTTGACAAAAGAATATACTTCACCACCATTCCGTTATCCTCCTGTTTTTAAAGGGTAAAGGAGGAGGATTGCACTTTGTGAGGGGGCGGGAATCAAAATTGTAAAAGAAGGTGAGAGTAATAGTGAAGGAAGTAGCAGAAGTAAATCAACAGATTTGAGAGCTACTGCTTTTGACTGCTTCCACCCTTCCCTTGAGAAAGGCCTGATTTTCAAACTTTGCTCCATGCAAACACTCCCATGCTGCAAAATATATTTTCTGATAAAGGTCCTCATTTGCCACCTTGAATATTGTGACTCTGACCAGAAGGCAGAAAAATAAATTTTAAAATGAGTGCTAATAAAATTCATATTCATACGGTATTATGGGACAAGGGTGGCACTGTGGGTTAAAACACAGAGCCTAGGGCTTGCCGATCAGAAGGTCGGCGGTTCGAATCCCCGCGATGGGGTGAGCTCCCGTTGCTTGGTCCCTGCTCCTGCCAACCTAGCAGTTCGAAAGCACGTCAAAGTGCAAGTAGATAAATAGGTACCGCTCTGGCGGGAAGGTAAATGGCGTTTTCGTGTGCTGCTCTGGTTTCACCAGAAGCGGCTTAGTCATGCTGGCTACATGACCCGGAAAAACTGTCTGTGGACAAACGTCGGCTCCCTCGGCCAGTAAAGTGAGATGAGCACCGCAACCCCAGAGTCATCCGCGACTGGACCTAGTGGTCAGGGGTCCCTTTACCTTTACTTTCATTCAGCATTCCTTTGCCTAACCACCGCACTCCAGTGTCTAGTTTTCAGCATTCAGCTATTCAGTTAACTTTTGGGAGAGTTAAAAGTAGCCCAAAATTGGCTTACCTTTCCTGGTGAGCTCTCTTATCCAGCTGTTAGACTTATTCCCTGCTCTGAAACTGGCTTTATCTCTCCTGAATATAAAATATCAGATGTTCTGCAAAGGAAGTGTGTGGATTGGAGAAGCTAGCATTTCCCTCATTTCCAACTTGTAGAAGAATTTATTTTGTATAACCTGCCAACATATTGAAAAATGGAGGGGTGTTCCGCCAGTAAACACAACTGTGGCAGAGTGGGCATGTAACTGTGTGCAGACGCCATATGCACACGCATCAGTTCTCTTTGGTTCTGAAAAATGGTGTACATGTCATCATTATTGCCTTTGTGCAGTGCTCTGCACCAGTTACAGATTTTCACGGTGGAGATTTTTGTTTTGTTTCCTGACTACCTCTTCATTTTTATAATCCTAGTATTTTAGACATGTTGCCAAAGTGCCACTCTACCTGTGTCCCTGGCTGGGACATGCACTCAGTGAAAGTTAGTGGCTTTGGGAAATAAAAACATTTGTTCATTCTGGCTGGTTGTTTGTGGACCTTTTAAACCAGGGAATCTTGTGAGAATGCTTTATGTACTTGTTGGATACATGATTTGGCTAGTAGATGGTAACTATGAAGACAAAGCTGAATATAGTCCGTGCTACATTTTCTTGCTGACATATGTATTCCAAACAGAAAGTTGTTGTTAAAACCCCTCTGTTATACTGGAAGGCATCCGTTTAAGGATGGTTGAACAGTCTTAAAGGTAAAGGTAAAGGGACCCCTGACCATTAGGTCCAGTTGTGACCGACTCCGGGGTTGCGGCGCTCATCTCGTTTTATTGGCCGAGAGTCGGCGTACAGCTTCCGGGTCATGTGGCCAGCATGACAAAGCCGCTTCTGGCGAACCAGAGCAGCGCACGGAAACGCCGTTTACCTTCCCGCCGGAGCGGTACCTATTTATCTACTTGCACTTTGACTTGCTTTCAAACTGCTAGGTTGGCAGGAGCAGGGACTGAGCAACGGGAGCTCACCCCGTCGCGGGGATTCGAACTGCTGACCTTCTGATCGGCAAGCCCTAGGCTCTGTGGTTTAACCCACAGCGCCACCCGCGTCCATGTAATATGTAGGACTTAATCACGTGGACTGGAGAATTTGGGATGCCTCTAAATGTTGGCTTAGTTTATCTGTGGAGTACAGATTAGAGCCCCATACTTATGGTAGTCCTACTGCAGAGTTGTTCTGAGAACTGAAAGATCATTATTTTTTCTAGACTGTTGCCACTGCTAGATATGGGTGAAAGCTGTGACTGCTGAGGATCGGTATTTACCCTGGTGCAGTGGGGAGAGAGATGTCCTGGTGGGTCATCCATGCATTATAATTGACAGACAGTGTTGGAAACAGGGAGGAAGCTGTAAGCACTCTCAGCATGGGTGTTATCCAAACTGGCTGAATTATTCATTTGTGAATATATTAACACATAAATTTAGCCTTCTCTACACAAAGCGTCAAGAAATGGATCCTCATTCCTAAGAATGAGTGGATTGATCTTACTATTTGTGAGCTACTTTGATGGAGCTCAGATTTCTTTCCCTTTTTTTGTAAGCAGGTCACATGAATAAATTGGAGCTCTTTCTCCCTGTTAGAACTGGACCTACTCAAAATTGAGCTGACAGCACATTTGTAATACATTTCCCCCCACAAAGCACCCAGGATGCAGACAAAACAACAACCAACTGCCATAATTTTTCTCCTACATTTCAGTACCAATTGTGACGTCACATTGACAGGATCATAGGATCACTTTATTACATACAAATCCTTTATTACATAAAGTAACCGGCGATGGTGGAACATGCATGAGGTTCAAGGCAAATAAAAGCAGTCATAACATCCAGCCTATAGTTTAACATCATATCAACGTGGGTATCATGGGAAACATCAAATGCTTTCCTGTGATTTTAAGCTATTTCTAATTTGTTCTGAACAAATTGACAGTCAGTCATAAGCAAACAATCATCACCCCCAACATGAATCTTAACATTCACATAACAAGATTTAGAAAATATATTTTTAAAGCTTTTTGTTTTTCGTGAAAACTACACAACTGTCTAAAAAAAGAAACCTTAGGGAAGCTTTTAATGTTTGATGGGTTATTGTATTTTAATATTTTGTTGGAAGTAGCCCAGAGTGGCTGGGGAAGCCCAGCCAGATTGGTGGGGTAGAAATAAATTATTATTATTATTATTATTATTATTATTATTATTATTATTATAACACCGATAAGCGTAAAGTATAACAATGTGAATTACAACCAATTCTTCATATTTTCCATCTTCAGTTACACAGGGGGAGCTCATTAGATATGCTATTATTTGAAATATATCCCTCCCCTCAAAGATGTACAAGTCACAAACAATTTTGACTGAATGGAGTCGTCCAAATCAGAGCGATCTGAACAGTCAATAAGGTTGTATCGGATTTCTCTGTTCTTCTTACTCAGACTTGGTGTGTTAAGCAACGCTTATGTTCCATGCAGTCTAATACCACAAAGTAATGTCCATTTTTATGTAATGAACAAACATGCTTCCATAATGAAAGGTGAGTAACTTCTTACGTTTAATGTCAATATTAGAACCTTCAAGCAAATGAAGTCAGTTTGGATTTGGATTTGATATCCTGCTTTATCACTACCCGAAGGAGTCTCAAAGTGGCTCACATTCTCCTTTCCCTTCCTCCCCCACAACAAACACTCTGTGAGGTGAGTGAGGCTGAGAGACTTCAGAGAAGTGTGACTAGCCCAAGGACTAGCCCAGCAGCTGCATGTGGAGGAGAGGAGATGCGAACCCAGTTCACCAGATTACAAATCTACCGCTCTTAACCACTACACCACACTGGCTCTCCTAAGGGAGAGTTGATTCTTTAATAAATTTCCTGCTGAATCCCCATACCAAAAGTCTTCTGGCCAGACCCACTAATCTGGGGGTGACCCTAATGTCATGTGTGTGAGTTATAGGGGAGTTCTGTACCATCTGTGCCAAAGCAGAGAGTGATTGGACAGGCTTGGGTATCCAAATAGCCTTCCAATTGTTTCTCAGCTTATTTTTAAGCCCAGTTCTGACCAGCACCTTACTGCAGGATAGTGACATCAACAGCATTTTTTCAAGACACATAAGAAGTCGGGTAGCCTGCATTTGGATGTTAGATTCTCTTGGAACATAGTGCAGCTGGGGAGGCCCCTTTAACCAACCAACCAACTCAATTTATTACAGCAAAAGCCAGCAATATAATACAGTACAGTATAATTCCAAACCAGCGATCAGAATATCGCTACAAGGCGTCAAAATCCTAAGGATTAGAAAAAAAACCAATGGCGCAAAAGAAATTTATAGTACTGGTATATTTTCCAGTAGAAGCGATTTACGTTTTTTGATGGCTAAGGTGCAAAACTTGGCCACAGCATAGTATACTGTGCTCAAAGAGTCTTCCAAAAGGAATTTGCGTAGGATTTCAGGAACAAATTCCAGATAATATTGCAAGGGTTTAAATTTTGATAAAAGGGGCAATATAAGTCGAGACCGTTCTTCACTGTAAAGTTCACAGAATAGAAGAATGTGAGTAACAGATTCCACCTTATTGGTCATGCATGGGCCTAGGCGCTCGTGGATTGGTACCCGCCGGAATTTGCCGTGTAGCACAGCTGTAGGCAGTGCCTCAAATCGAGCTCTGGAAAAAGCCCATCTATAAGATTCATAAGTAATATTAGATAAATAAGGGGCAGCTGAAAAGTTGGGCCAAGATTTTAGACACCTGGAATGCCCCTTTAACACAGGGAGAACTGCAGTGGTGGTAAAAGAAGAAACGAAAGCCCAATTAAACATTTTCAAAAGATCATCGAGCAGAAACGCTGAAGGAGAAGCTGGGCAATCTGAGCCCAGAACATAGTGCAGTTGATGTGATTACAGAACTGCACATCCCTTATGGCCACATCCACACCACATATCTGAATCGCATTTAAAGCACATGGCTTTTCCCAAAGCATCCTGGGAACTGTAGTTTACCCCTCACAGTGCTACAGCTATTATTTCTTTAATCTCTCATGCGGGCTAATGTGTTTTCCTGCACTCTCATCCTCCTCAACTGCCCAAATCTCAAAAGCCCCCTTTGGCAAAAGGTGTGACATTAGGGAAGCAGTGCCTGGCCTTAAAATTTCTTGCTCATCAACCTGTACTAGCACAACCAGCAGAAGACTCACTCTTCTGAAAGTCAATAATTAACTCTCAATTCCTCAGTTCCCCAGATGCTACGTGGCGAGAAATTCCCACAGGACATGTGAGCCTTGCAAATCACAGTAGAGGAAGTTGTCTGTGGGGTTATGGTTACTGCTGATAGCTCTAACCATAATGTATTCCTAGAAAAGGGGCTTACTCAAAGCTGCAGAACACGGGTGTGTCTGGATTGTCTGATAAAGCCAGTACTGTATTTCTAATGTTATTTGTGCTGAATGCAAGGGCGAGCAGTTCTTTTGTTGCACAAACGTTGCCATGTTTTGCACCTGTAGGACACTGGAATTGCTGCAGGTACACTTCATCACAATGGGACGTGGGTGGCGCTGTGGGTTAAACCACAGAGCCTTGCCAATTAGAAAGTCGGCGGTTCGAATCCCCATGACGGGGTGAGCTCCCGTTGCTCAGTCCCTGCTCCTGCCCACCTAGCAGTTCGAAAGCACGTCAAAGTGCAAGTAGATAAATAGGAACCACTCTGGCGGGAAGGTAAACGGCGTTTCCATGCGCTGCTCTGGTTCGCCAGAAGAGGCTTAGTTATGCTGGCCACATGACCTGGAAGCTGTATGCCGGCTCCCTCGGCCAATAATGCGAGATGAGCACCACAACCCCAGAGTCGGTCACGACTGGACCTAATGGTCAGGGGTCCCTTTACCTTTATACTTCATCACAAGAGTGACAAAAAGGACCCCTGGTTTATTCAGGCACTTCATGAACAAGTCCAGTGGACTGATTTTCATATGTGCTGAGAAAATTCTCCCCAGAACAGATTTCTGCCCCACCCTGAACCTTATTTTTTAATCCATTATAATTCTTTACACTCATCAAGGTATCAATTTAATGTATGTTTATTTCATAAAATTTATATTCTGTTTGATTGTAATTAGAAATAAACCTCAAAGCCATTGACAAAACTTTGCCTTTTGCTTTGGGATGTAGAAGCCCAAGATCCTAGGACTACTTGTTTGAGTTGTTGTTAGTTTAGGGACGGCATTAAGAAATTAATTCTCAGAATTAATTTTAAGACTTGGCACTGTCCTATCTCTGTCATAACAGCCGTATCATCTATATATTAAGTTTAAGAAATGTTCTTTGCCCTGCACCCAAGTAGCCCATGATGTTCCAGTTCTGCCTTAATGCAATAGCTTGGGGTTTAGTGAGCAGCAATAACAGAGGACAACCCTGTTTACCTATGGGACCGCCTCTCCTGGTATGCCCTGCGGAGGACCTTAAGGTCTACAAATAATAACACGTTGGAGGTCCCAACCCATAAGGTGGCTAGACTGGCCTCAACCAGGGCCAGGGCCTTTTCAGTTTTGGCCCCAATTTGGTGGAACGCACTGTCTCAAGAGACCAGGGCCCTGCGGGATCTGACAGCTTTCCGCAGGGCCTGCAAGACGGAGCTGTTCCGCCTAGCCTTTGAGTCCGATTCATCCTGACCCTTGTGTTATCATATAACATTGTAATATAAGATCCTCCCCTATTGTTATAAATTCATGGGCTGTTGCATTAAGGCGGCTTTTTAAATCTTTTAATCTGTATTTTAATTAATTGTTCTTTCTTTTGTGTTTCATGTTTTATTGTGATTTTGGTGGTGTGAGCTGCCCTGAGCCCGGCTTAGCTGGGGAGGGCGGGGTACAAATAAAAATTATTATTATTATTATTATTGTTGTTGTTGTTGTTGTTGTTGTTATTGTTATTATTATTTAGTGTCCCAGGCACAGGGCTGAGTCCCAGTAATGTAGTAAGTGAAGAGCTGAGTTGTATGGTGGGCAGGAAACCCGGGGGGGGGGAACGGGAGGGTGCCTTGTAGGGGCTTGTGTCTGAGAGTGTACATAAAGAAAAGAAATAAAATCATAGCTGAACTTCAACCCAAGCCTCTTCTGTTCTATGATGCCTTCTAAATTAATCTATAAAAGCAATGCTATTTTTCTAGAATAAGAGGTGCCAGAACACACCAGGAATGCCTTCCTTGTTGTCTTACAATGGCAATGGCGCCCACCTGAAAAGAGCCAGAACAGAGTTCCAGCAAGTTCCAGCTGGAAAAAAAAGTCCTGTATAAAAGTAATAATTAAGAATGATTTTTCCCAAGTATAGCACACTTTTAAAGGTTTCTTAGAACCTGAAGTACATGAAGGATATGTCACAGGCAAGTGAAATTGAAATGAAGAAGTTTTGGGAAAAGTTCTGGAAACTACTATGCATTTTCATTCTATGTACACGAGAAACCAGCAGTAAATTCCACCGAATTCAGTTCCACTTGCTCAGGGAGACGTGTGTTTAAGGACTGCAACCGCATTGGCCCAAGTTCCTTTTTCCTTGTTAGCTTTCTGCTCTTAGGCTGCTTGGAATGACTCTATCCAATGCCTGTGAACAATTGAGGTAACAAATGCAGCACACCAGTTGCTACTAGAGCGATTTAATAATAAGAGATGGCTAAACAAGCAGCAGCAGCAGCTGGCATTGTATTTAATGACTCTGTTTTGTTCTCATATTCTTCACTTTTTGAGGGCCCAGCCACATCCTCTGCTTGATATTTTTTGAGCTTTGAAAGCCTGGGGTCACAGCCAAAATTCCAAGACATGCTGGAGTTTTTACACAAAGAATTTTGTCGTGATGTTCTGCATGTGTTGTGGGAAGGAAGAGAATGCCTGGCGACAAGAGAAAGTTCAAGTATTAAACTGGTAGGTTGGAGGTTGGAGGTAACCAAGAAACCAGCTTCTGCCGAAGGCTAGACCCACGCTACCCAAAGAGTGTGTTTGTTTGAGTGTGTGTGTTCGCACACACACACACACTTTAGAAGGACTTCTGCTCAGTATATTTGGTTATTAAAGATAATATTTATATACAGGTTGACTACAAGCTGAAAGGTAAATAACCGACAGACGTCAGATGGGAGACAAAACCACAGAGCCTAGGGCTTGCTGATCAGAAGGTCGGCGGTTAGAATCCCTGCGACGGGGTGAGCTCCCGTTGTTCGGTCCCAGCTCCTGCCCACCTAGCAGTTCGAAAGCACGTCAAAGTGCAAGTAGATAAATAGGTACCGGTCCAGCGGGAAGGTAAATGGCGTTTCTGTGCGCTGCTCTGGTTCGCCAGAAGCGGCTTAGTCATGCTGGCCACATGACCTGGAAGCTGTACGCCGGCTCTCGGCCAATAAAGCTAGATGAGCACTGCATCCCCAGAGTCGGACACGACTGGACCTAATGGTCAGGGGTCCCTTTACCTTTACACTTAAGATTAGTCACTGTGCTAGAGCTGGCTTGTTTGTCCACCCCACTGTTCTTTCTTCCCGTAAGATTTAAATTAAAGCTTTTTCGTGATACAGCAAGGTAAAAGAAACTCATCTAAATAAAAACAAAAACAGAGAAAGGAAAATGCAAAGTCTTCTCTCAAAGGTAGCTCTTACCCCTTGTCTCACACGGAAAGGGGTGGCCTCTCCCAGCTCTCACCTGAGAGCTTCCCTGTCTTCTCCCAGTCTCCCATCTCGGGAGGTCTTCCCTTCTCTCAGGGTCTTCCAGCCAAGCACCACCTTCAGGTGCTCCACACTGTTCTTGCTTACAAACTGGAAAAGGGCTTCCCCCCCCCCTCTCTGCCTGCACGAGGAAGAAATTGGCATAGGTGTCACTGCTGAGGAATTAGTGTGACACACTGCCCGATAGTTGATGGGGGACTTTTAGCATTAGACTATCATGATGCAATGTTGGTTCCGACAAACCCATATTCCGATTGTGATGCTATACAGCAGTGAAATTGACTGGAAAGGGACATTTTTGTAAACAGACTGCTTAAACTCAGCAGGCACAACCCCTCTGGCGTATCCTGCAAGCTTTGGCTCGTTTTTATATTAATACTTCTGTGTTAAAAGTGAAGCAAAGCCATCTAAAGTTTAAAGTGCAACTGTAAATGCAAAATCTAAGACTGCTTAAGGCAGGGGTAGGCAACCTAAGGCCCATGGGCCGGATGCGGCCCAATCACCTTCTCAATCCAGCCCACGGACGGTCCGGGAATCAACGTGTTTTTACATGAGTAGAATGTGTGCTTTTATTTAAAATGCATCTCTGAGTTATTTGTGGGGCATAGGAATTCGTTCATTCCCCCCCCCCAAATATAGTCTGCCCCCCCCCACAAGGTCTGAGGGACGGTGGACCAGCCCACGGCTGAAAAAGGATTATCCGACCCCTGGATTAAGGGCTATGAAAAATCTAGTATATCCCAAACTGTTGATTATATTATTAGCATTTGACATCAGCCTTGTGTAGCATGTAAACACTTTCAATGTCACTACGGTGTGATGTAAATGACATTCAGGTCCACTGAAGAGGTTTGCGGTGTTTTTTTAGTAATGTCCCAGGCTTTGCTTGGGTTAAGATTAGAAGCAAGCACCCCCCCCCTTCATCTTCCTAGCATCCTGAGATTCCTTTTTATTTTTCTTGGGTTTGCAGCCCTTTGCACAAACAAGTGATATCCCCCCCACCACCACCAAGGTTAGTTATTACAAGTACTGAATAATCCGAATATTCTTGGGCAGGTTGTCATAGTACAGTGTGACAGAACTGTGGAAAGTTACTTGCATATACATAATTTTAGCATTGCACAAAATAAGTAAGTCAAATCATGAGGTGCTCCCCATACCATATTTGAAAAGGAAAGTGGTCTGCACATTTTTAAATACTTTTGGCAATCATGTTTTGATTAAAAAAATGTGTATTAATATAAGCGTTCTAATTCTTAATTCACTTTAAATAAAAGTGAATTAAGAATGAGAAAGCTTATATTAACACACATTCTGCTGGTCAGGTGTGGTGGAAATCAGTAGAAACAACTGTTCCTCATGTCCTGGTCAAAGATCATGCATTCTCATGGATGCACAAAAATAATGTGTGCGTTATGGACATTAAACTGTTGAACTGGTGGTCTAAAAAACACAAACTGTACTTAGGCTTCTCCACTCCTCTGGCAGGACTTATGATAGCAGAAAAACTAAGTCAGGAAAAAAAGAAAAGCCCGCATACTGCATCTATTTCCTCTATACTGAATAGTAAGGTTATCGAGAGGCCGCACTTTTCAATGCAATGATTTATTTCTCAAGATACGCAAACCAAGTTCCTGCTAATTTTTCAGTGTTCTAAGCTTGCTCCCAGGTTTTAAACCACAGCAGATCTAAGAGATTAAAAAAAAATCACATCATAATTCAGCAAAATTCAATACAAATAGGGCCTCTGGGGGAAAAGTTAATTCAATTTAATCATTTTAATTTACACTGGATATGTAGAAGAGCATTTCTTTCAACCCTACAGGTTAACACATTCACAAAACAGAAGCATTGCTGTTAGAGGAACAGAAAACTTCTGAAGCACTCTATTATCTGAAAGAGAAATAAAAACAAGGCACTCTCCATTAACAGCTGTAATATTCCTGATTTTAGTATATGAAACAAGGCATGTTCACACTGAGAAGTTTCTAAGAAAAGGAGTAGCAGAACTGGCTTTGCATTTCATTTCTTTTTTCACTCTTGAGATTTGTCAGTGACTATCCTGTATGAACAAACTGACCAACTTAAAAATAAATAAATCCATAGGTAACAAAGATGATGCCCCCCCCCCAAATCTATGGAACTGAAACACAATGATCACATGGAATTTAACTGTGGGAATATTTATTATGCCATGGATGAGTTATCATCTCTGTCTCTGAGCCCCTGAAATTTGGCCATCTCAGAAATTAACTGAATGGAGAAGAGATTCTGAGAAGTGTTTTGAACTAATTCTGTACCACAGACTTTTAAAAATGTTTGCATTTTATTTGAATATTGAAAATATATTAACTAAAAAAATTCTTGCAACTACAAAAGCATATTCTTTCTAATAAACTTTGTTTGCCTGTTATTATTTTAAAAACCCTTCATATCCCATTTACTGCCAAATGAGAACTGTGGTTTGTGTGTCTCCAGAAAGAGAATGAAAGTGAAACATGAACCCCAATTAAATTACTGTCAGAGGTTCTTATTACCTCTAGCGAGTTACATATTTTGCACATGTGGCAAACACATTAGCATGCCTTTTAAATTCTTCTGATTGGGTGCATGAATTCAAAATCAAAATACGATTGCTTTGCAGTTCAACAAGATTTACCTGCAATAAAAAGCTGTTTCCTCCAATATTTAATCATGCTATTCTGTTTGCCCATGAAGTCAATACTAAAAAAGCGGTAATTTTTAAAATATCTGAAGGAAAACTGAAAATATAACTTTTAATGTTTTCCCGTTGATACCATTACCAATCTTGAGAATAAGAATATTTCCCCCCTGAAAGCACACCCAAATATAATGATAAAATACCAGCCTTTTAAAAAGTGAGATAATAACTTGGTATCTAGGTTGTCCAATGCATCTATTAGGCAGTTAATTTGGCATCTGTTTGATTGTATAATTTAATTTCTATACAGTTTTTTTAAAAATACAAAATTACTGTAGACCGTTAACAAAAAAAGATACTGGGGCATGAAATTGACATTCAAAATGTTTTCTTTTCTTCTTCTTTTTAGCAAAATGACCAATGAACTTAACTTAATACAGTGCATATAATCTTTTTTTGTAAAGAACTAAAATATTTAAATATTATTTATGTTACCAAACACGAGCAAATTTTTTTATATCAAAGTGCTAAATTGTACTGCCTTAAAAGTCACTGCAAATAAAACAGTAAGATAAAGTTTACTTGTGGAAGGATGAATTTTATATACAGCTGGTTAATAGAAATGCACACATATATGTGTGTGTGTGTGTGAACTACCCACACTCAACTGAATCAGTGTGAACGCACTATTTAGTTGACCTGTGTAACGCGGCTCCCAGGAGCTGGCAGTCATTGCAATAAATACAGGCGAAGTTTTACAATATATTATGCATGCAAATATTTATACAAATAAAGACACTATGCAACAAATAGTTTCATATTAATATAGCATCAACAGTATAAACATACAAAATAGGGAGTACATACACGGAATGTTTAAAATGCAGCCCACTAAACCCTTTCTAGCATTTACATTCAGACTATTTTTCACAAGACTTGTTCTTCCAAACTGTCTTGTAGCCTTACTATAATTTGCTAAATTCAGTTCTAAACTGTAACTATGCATGGTGCTGACCCTTTCAGTTGCTATGCATCGTGACTTACTTGATAAGAATGTGGCCTCATCACAAATTGCTCCTTGCCGCCTTTCCTCTCCCCACCCCCCCACCCCCACCCCATATTGGCATGTTAATAAGTCCTGTTACATGGATCCAAAGTTTGGGGAACTTTATCATGGAAGTTAGTGCACGTAAAACTATGCCCCCCCTCACTCTCGCTATTTCAGTTTACTTTTTATATTAAAATAAATTATAATTAACAAACAAGACTTTAAAAATTGCACTTGACCATGGGAGTTAACAGCCGTTGTCATTTTGCTATATCAGATTTATACGAAACATGAATCAACATTAGAAAAAAAAGAGAGAATTTTTCATTTGTGCCAGGTTAATGTGCCCTTGGTACAGGAAGTATGCTAAAGGTATAAACTATAAAAGATATACTACCTGCATGAACAATTTGCCATTGTTACTGTTTTCAAACACTACTATTTTCAAACACACAGCATCTACAATTTTCTGCTCACCACTTAAGATGAGGTGCTATGCAATAGATTTTTTCCTGCTGGGGTAGCATCGTTCAAAAGTGCCATATTAGTGATTAAAAAACAAAAACTGCACTCAACGCTCCCTCTCTCCAGTTTCCTAGCTCCAGACCTGTAGATACATTTTAGGCAGCTTGCAAGGAAATTCATTAGGCGAAGTCCAATGCTCAGGGCTGGAATTGCTTTTTCCGCCGGTTAAATGAGAGCAGCATTGTTAGCATAAAGTTTTCAGTCTTTTTTTTTTTTGCCTGCTCTGGTAGACAGTTGCCCTTCACAAGGGTCATTTGAACCTCAGAATGGTAAGGTATCCAGAAACAGTTTGTCAATAATGGAAGGAGGTGGCACCAAATCTTCCAATTTCAGGTAAAAGATCCGCTGCAGTCCGAGGGTGCAGAGGGAGCGCAAGTCAGCAAGAACCCCAAGCACTTTGGATTCCACAGGCTCAAAAGGTTGTCCTTTGCTTTGGCAGCTGAAGGCCAAGTGATCTTTAAAGCTGCTCATGATCTTGTTGCATAGCTCATGCACTTTCTTTGGTTCTTTTAAGCCATGTCGTTCTGCAAAGCAACAGGAGAAAACGCAAGTGAGCCCCCATGTTTTATGATCAATTTGTCAGCTCCTCTTATTTATACTAAAAGGTTGCTCATTAGTAACTACAGTACTGAGATGTGCATGTCAGGGTGAGGTGTGGCACTTGGAGACATGCACCAGCTTGGTTTTAATGTCTAAAAAAAGCCTTCTCCAGTTAAGAGACCAAAACGTTTATGCGTCCACAGGTGAAGAGAAAGGGATCTAGATGATGTATACATAATTTTAGTGCCATAGTTTCATTGAAGGACTTGATGGCAGAACTGTCACAGAAGGTGTTTTGGAGATCTCCCAGCTTCCCTACCAGTTGTGAATGCTGTATAACTATGGCAACCATTATTTATTCAGTGAATTCAAGTGGAGATCAATATCCACTGTGAGCTCCATCAGTGCTAGGCCTGGAATTCCATCAGGAATTCAGACACTCTTCTAAGAAATGAAAAGCACCTCAACCAAGCTTTGCTATTTTGATTATCTTCTACCTTTTGCAGCTTATTTACCTGTAAAAAGGGCTGGAGAGAAAGCAATCTCCAAGCCAGATATTTCAGGGCTGGGGGGAAATGATTTTACTGCGTCGTGTAAAGTGCTATATTAGAAAACCCTGAATCTTAAGAAAAGCTTTCACTATACGCCGCCTTCCACCAAACTTGTGACAAACGGTAGGTGGTAACAGATATGGAAAACACAAGAAGGTCCTTCTAGGCCTTTATAAGGTTTTCCAGAGAAGCCTCCAGGAAGCCCACCAACTGGAGTTGTAGCCCTCCTTGACTGTTGCTTTCTCTCCCCTGCTAATTGGTACTCTGCACCATATTGCCTTGGAAGAGAAAGTTACCATGTTTTATTTTACAGGGACAGCAAGCCAGTGGCCCATGAGGCTGACCTGCCAAGAAGTGCTTGTTTGGGAGAGAGAGTTCTGAGAGGTTGCATGTCTGATGAACTGTGTGCGCTGCATGTAAAGTGCATGTGGGCATCTGCAATGGCCACCCCCACTGCTGGCATGGAAGGGTGGCTGGCAGCCCATGTGGCCTAGCCCTCAGGCCAGAAAAGGACAGCCTCCCTTGCCCTGGGAGTCAGTATTCTTCTGCAAATGGTTTTGGGAACCTGGGGGCTTTGCTCGCTCCTGGAGAGTAAGACCTAGAAGTAGGTGTCAGCATATACCCTGCCTGGGGCAGTTTGTGAGACTGCCCCAAAGCCAGAGCACAGCCAGGTGCGCACATCCCCGGCTACAGAGAGTCCGGTGGCGCAGTAATATGTGATTGTTCCCAGCATGAAGAACAACACACACAAGCCATAAATAAGGCTAAAACTATTTATTGTAGGAATAGTGCAGAGAAATTCCCCGTTGCCAGCTCATTAGGCAGAGCTGCCATAAAGACATCTTTCCAGCTCGAGGTCTAGCTAGAAGAAGTAAGCCCAAGGGCTAGGATTACAATAGTACAGTAAAACATAAACATTCCATGTAGGAAAAGATAAGGCAGCTTTCTCACGGCTCGGTGAGACAGGCAAGAGTGAAACCATCCTCGCTGCAGCTGCGTGCCGCTCGGCTTGGACAAAAATCACAACAGTAGGACCCCTGTTCTATATGAAGCCGCAGACAAAAACTCACTTAGAGTTTTGGGCAGTGGAGGCATCAAGATTCTGATGCTAGGATCGCTTCCATGCATCCCTAGGGAGACAGTTTCATCTCTTGCAAGGGATACAGAAGGCTGAAGCTTTATCCATACAAGGTGGGCCTGGTAGTGGGCTCATGTGATCTGATTTGGGTTAGGAGTGCTTGTCTTGAACGCACTCCCCCTAAAGAGGAGTGGCTCACCCACAAGCCATGTGCCACGGGAAGTGGCCTACCAGCTCTTCCTGCTGGGTAATAAAACTCTTCTGCCGGGAGTGTTGCCGTGTTACGCATTTCTTGCCTGCTGCGCAATTCCAAATGAAAGTGGCAGGATTTGGCCCAAGATCAGTAGAGCTGAAATCCAGGACTTATTCCAACATATCATTGATTTCACAGGAATTTAGGCAGACTAACTTTGATCAGGACTGAACACCAATCACATTCTTAGCAAGAAAGCCCTTTCTCCAATGAAATGTTTACTGCAGCCTATGATTTGCCCCTGACTGAACACAAAGAAGTATCAGTTAACGAATAAATAATGCCAGAAATGGGAAACTTACAGGACTGAGAAGGTGTAGTGCAATTTTTTGGCAAGTGAAATATCACAGAGAAAATCATCTCATGGAAAACATAGCAGTAAGGGGGCTTTATGAACTGGAATAATTCACTATTGCAACTCTTGCCAGTCTAGCCTTTGCAAGCATTTAAGAATGACATATCTTTTTAGAATATAGTAAAAGTGGATGGGCACTTACTGAAACACCTTATTATCTCTAAAAAATATTTGCAGAGAGTTTTTTTTTTTATCAAGAGATTTTAAAAAATTGAAAGTGCTCTTACCTGTAATCATACTTAGAGCTGATAAGCATGCTAAGGCTGGGATGTCAAGGTTGAGGCTCTGTAAATTTAAGGAAAAGTCTTTAATTGAGTCGAGCCACTCCCCAAATCCACGAAGGCACTGAAGTCTATGAAGCACAAGTCCATTGCAGAAAACAAATTTATCTTCAGCAGTGTCAGATCTTGAATGTAAAAAGACACACGTTATGAACGCTGTTAGAGTGGTATGTGCCATTGTTAACGGCACATCATCTGCACACTAGTACATGTTTACTTGGAAAGAAGTCTGAATAAAATGGATTGGCAAGATTGAAGCTTTTGGGCAGGTCTACAAAAACAGCCGATCACATAGTAATCTCATTTCAGCTGAGTTGCAAATCTCTGAAAAAACATGCAAGAACCCTCCCCTGGGTGTCTAATTTTGCGTGTGGAGGGAGATGGGTTTGTTTGTGTTTTAATGGGAGTTCTTCAGCCATGCTTGCAGTAAATGTCTATGGAACACATCTACCATGTTTGCACTGAACTTTCCTTTACTCACCTCTGCACAATGAAAGCAACTTTTACAAAGTCATGCCAAGGGGGAAAAAACCACACGCAGAGAAGGGATCAAGAAGTCTAATTATCCAGGGGAATCTTTTCCTGACTCATAATTTACTTGGCACGCGAATTAAGCCCTTGACTGAGTAAACAAGTCTGACTGACAGATGTCAGCCCAGAGATCTTGCCTATCCCAAAAGCAGAGCTCAACTTGCACAGCTCTGTTATAGTTTTAGAAACAACAGAGTTAATGACCTCACAGTTATATTTAAAAACATTAATAAGTCATGACATCTTGACAAAATGAACTTCAGATTTACCTGATGGACATTCTCAATACAAAGAGCTCCAAAAACGCTGATTCTATGAGTAGAGTTTGATCTTCCTTTGGGAGGTCTGTAAATCCTGGGATTTTTTCTGCCCAGACCCTGGATATGTCAATGGAGGCAGTGAGAAGATTATAGAATTGTTGCACATGTTCTGCATCTGTACCTGTAGAAGTCTGCTCAGTGGAACAGTACTAGAATGAAATTATTTTTGAAAAGAGAAAAGGGGAAATACGTTTTTGAGAAATATCACGGTATTCTTCTTAACCTCTTTTCTGCCAAGCAAAGCAGATTTTACAAATTGTCAGGTGTGCTTTGTTTTTATATGTGCAGCTCTGGACGCTTATTCCACACAGACACAGTGTAAATATGACAATTCATAAGCACCTCAACTCCTCTTCCTAAACCACCATGCCTCAGGGCTTCCTGACTCTTACATGAGAGTTGTATCAATCAAGAACATCCTTTAATCAGCCCGCTTTGCTTCCATTACAGTCTCTCTGAAACTAAAATGGATATGAGAGCTGGCGTGGACTTTATGTATGATTTACTTATGTTTGTGCCGCGCCCTTTAGCCAAAAAGGCTCCTGGAGCAGCTGCGGCAGTTCCTGCCCTCCTGCTCACAATCTAAAAAGATACAACATGTAAGGAAAAGGGAGTGGGAGGGAGGAGGGGAAAGCAAACTCCAATTCTTAAAAGTAGAGATTTGGAGAGGCAAGGGAGATCTGGGATTAACACCCCTGCTTGCCCATAAAGCGTACTGGGTGACTCTGGGCTATTGGCTCAAATTAATCTATCCCACAGAATGGATGGTAGTACAGTACTCCAAATAACTTTCTAGAACATGGTTTTTCCCATCAAGCACTTGACAGGGCTGGCCCCAAGACATTTTGGCACCTGAGGTAAACCACAGAATGGCACTCTCCTCACCGGAGAAGAAAAGGGGGGTGAAGATCTTCATCAGGAACGGGGGTGGGTGGGGGTGGAAGTAAAGATCAGCATCAGGAACGGGGGGGGGGGGGGGAGGCCAGCAGTGCCTCTTATTCACTGAGAGGCCACTGTGGAGGCAGCGGGGGGGGGGGGGATGGCTGCCAAGGAGGAGGCGGGTTCTGGCCTCCAAGGAGTGTGCTGCAGCTGCTGAGGCGCTGCAGTGGGTGATCTGGTCTTTGGAGACCAGATCTGCCGTCCCTGTGGATCCTGCCATCTGAGGCAGTCGCCTCACCTTGCCTCCTGGGCAGGCTGGCCCTGCATTCGCATCGCTCAAAAGGGCCATTACACATGCTCTTTTATAACAATGTGAAAGTGATGTTTGAGCAAATGCATACTAATGCTAAAATGTTGAGTTGGAAATGCACATTGTGCGTTACCTGGGTTTGGCTTTGCCTGAAACCCCATCTCAAGATCTCTTCTCTAAATTTGTAGGATCAATTACTTTGTGGGTTGTGGGAATGTTTTCCTGATCCCAACTGCAGCAGTCAGTGCCGAGGGGAGCTAGGAGTCCAGCAACGTCAAGGAAAGCCACAGGAGGGCCACCCCGACTCAGAAGAATGATGTCACCCTTCCCCACATCCCATTTCCTTCAATTGCTTGCAGATCAGTTCCCATCATCTTCCACTATCTCCTAATTCTTCATCTCCGCCTTTTAAAAGCATGTTCTACTACAGCTACAGGATATACAACTGTGAGGCCAAGCTATACTGTGTACCGACAGAGTTGCCAGAGAACTTCATTTAAAGTGAAATTCAGAGGGAAATCTGGAGGATTCCACTCAGGTGAAACTTTTGTATGAATGTCAAGGGAAGTTAAAAGAAAACTGCTGACCAATGACCACCATGGCTGGTGCTGATGGGAGCTGGAGTTCTGCTGGACAAGCTGGTTAAGTGGCCTTCATGTTTACATTCAGGGGCGTAGGAAGTGGGGGGCGGGGGGGCGCCCCAGGTTCCATCATGGAGGGGGTGACACATTATCAAGGAACAATTACTGCCCTACTAGGGCGGTTCATAAAAAAACTTTTTTGGAAATGCCTGCTCCAAAGGTCTTATCTTACTACACTAGGGATTATATAGCTATATATGAAATTTCAGGTATATCAGTTAACATCTTGACCCTCCTCCACGAAAATAGCTGTTTACTTGGCCGTTTTCCTATGTCGTGAAGGCTGAAATTTCAATTCAGTGGAGCACTTACTGTTCCCAACCCTAACCCTGCGGAAAGCCATCCAATTAGACTTTAATTTGATTTTGACATGTTTTTAGGAGGTAATTTAATTATTGTTTGATTTTATACCAATGTTATGTATCTGATGTTAGCCGCCCTGAGCCCGACTTTGGCCGGGGAGGGCGGGATATAAATAAAAGTTTATTATTACTTATTATTATTCCTTTGTAAGAAAATATGAAATAACATAAAACATTTTTTGCAGGCAAAAAAAAAAAAATCAATGTTGGGGCGGGGGGTGACAAGAAATTTTCCGCACCAGGTACCACCTGACCTTCCTACGCCTCTGTTTACATTCCCCCATCCATTTTAGGACTCCACGGTTAAGCAGGCAATATATAAACGACCTATAAGTTTGTATGCCAGGATGACGGCTGGATATGTAATTAGCGAGTGTAAAAAAATTAAGTGGCTGGGGAGGAGAGTGCTACAAGAGAAACGTACTGAAATGTATGTACCCTCTTGTGTCTCCAAGAACTGCCAGGTTCTTCCCACAACCACGATGCATTTTTTTTAAATTAAAAAAAACCTTGCTGGCTGTATTTGTTACAGTGTATTTGTTCCTAGATGCTGTGCCTCTTTGTACTGAATTTTACTAGCCTGTGACCATAATAAATTGCTTGCCTAAAATATATATATATATTCTAAGCAGACAAAAGTGATACTTGTTATCAGCACAGCTTCTTTGCAGGTGGAACTTGGGACCTAAATGCGTATGCGCAGTGGCAGAGATTAGTGCTGCTGTTACTCTCCTGCCGCGTCCTTCCCAGGTCCCATAGCTCCTCTTCGCCTTTCTGCTGCCATTTGCAGAACCTCAGCCCCTGCCCCCTACAGCAGATGCGGGGGGGGGGGGGGAGAGGGTGACTAATGAGATCTGGGAAGCAAGGGGGTGGGTGGCAAGAACTCAAATGCATTAATGGTAAAGGGTGTGATCTCTGGTTTGCAAGTTGCAGCCTGGCAGCCCTGCTAATATCTTTTGTCCTCCCTAACTAATAAAAATAGTGCCACTAGAAAGAAAGGAGCACAACTGAATTCTTGTGAACTAAAGGCAATCTGATGTGGAAACGTAGCAAAGTTTTTTTTTTGTTCTAAGCACCATTTCACTGCTTTTAGGATACAAGTCTCCCTAAAGAGCATTACCAGCCAAAAGCCTCTTAACAGTGCAGATCCCCAAAGATTCTGGGGGTTCAGAGGCCCATCCAGCTCCTGCTGTCTCCCATGGTGTGAGCCCCTAGGCTGAATGCCCCAACCACTCCAGCGAACGGCAGGTGGTACTCGGGAACTTTAGTGGAGATTGTGTATTGATTGAGAGTGTATCTGGTGTAGAAATGTGTTGCAGAAATTTTATTAATTGTATATAAAAGGGAGTTAAAAGGTTGCCAACTGTTTATCAGAGAGAGAGAGAAACTGATGAAAATTAAAATGTGGCCCAAGCTAGCACATTATCTATTCCAATCTTTGTTGGAAGCCGCCCAGAGTGGCTGGGGAAACCCAGCTGGATGGGCGGGGTACAAATAATAAATTATTATTATACATTATTATTAGTATGTCACCAATGTAAATATCAGAAATGTAAACATCAGAAATGTAAATGTAAAACTTCTGAATTTAGTTCCTACTAAACTGGGATGGTTGTGCCTGTCTCATCTGTCACATTACTAATGAAACTTTAAGCTGTCTATGTTTGCTTGATTTGAGATCCTTAATAATCCAAAAGTATATTTTAAGTTAATGCTTGCTGTTTGTTGTTTTAAAAGGAAGGAAGGGGAAGGAATTCACTCCCAAAAGGCTGAGTTATGTTAATCATATTTTGTGGTCCTTAGTCACAGGCCTTCCCTCCAGTTCCAGTTCAGTGCAACGCTGTTTGCTGCACACTGTCCTGTGACTGTTGCGGTAAAGGGCAGTATAAAAATACCTAACTAAACAAACCTCCAGCTGGGACTCACTTTTGGTTTTCAAGCCTGACTGTGGGGGTATATATTGCCCAGGGGGCATTTGCAGGATAGAATGAGCAAGTTGAGAAGAAGAGTTTTGGATTTGGATTTGATATCCCACTTTATCACTACCCGAAGGAGCCTCAAAGCGGCTAACGTTCTCCTTTCCCTTCCTCCCGCACAACAAACACTCTGTGAGGTGAGTGAGACTGAGAGACTTCAGAGAAGTGTGACTAGCCCAAGGTCACCCAGCAGCTGCATGTGGAGGAGCGGAGACACGAACCCGGTTCACCAGATTACGAGTCTACCGCTCAGTGTTCCCCTCCTGCTGGTGGTTCCCTGCAAATGCTGTCATTTTGACTGGTGTTATGAAGGTAACAGAAGGTTTTAAACCCTGGGTTTAGCTCTCAGCAAACACTCCTTGTTAATTTATGATCTCCCAAAGTCACTGCATGGGGCAGAATTCTCACTGAACTCAACAAGAGTTTTGTCTGAATAATTAAAAAAATGGTTTAGGGATAGAGTCTCATCGCCTTGACACAGCTCATGTCTGAAATGGAGTTGGAACAGTGTAAAAGCAGGTGGGATACCCGAATGAGGCCTGACGCCCTTGAAAGGGTTTCCTCCTAGTGACTGCTTTTTGAAAGCCAGTTTCTAAATATACTGCTGCTATGGGTTGGGTAAGCTAATACCAGCCCTAAAACATTAGCAGCAAGTCAAAATAAATTCAAGCATAACTGTATAGCATCTAAGGAGCATCAGTTCAAGTTATCTAGGATGACTCTGGCTCAAAATACTGGCTGGTCATGAACTACTGTTGTGTGTTAGAAGGTCCACATTGATTCTGCAAAGTATTTAACAAAGATGAACCAGCCCTATGCAAAGGCATGTGGAAAAACTGGGCAAACATATTTAGCCAATAGTTAATATTAATCAATAGTGAATATTAAAGCTCTTCTCTTAATGATCTGCACTACTGTATTTAGAGAAATGAATTTTATTTAACAAATTTTTGCTAAGCTGTGCTGACGGCTAAAAGTTTGTGTACCCAGGTAAATCTAAAATGCTGATCAGCAATACGATTTTGGAACAAAATATTGCCGATTAAAAACATAATCAGCATGTTTACACACGCTTCTCAACAAGAGATGCATTCTGCAATAGGACTCATGAAATCCAACTGAAATCTTAAGTGCTCACTGTCAAACTACTTCTGTGTAAGTAGATGCTTCACCAAAAAATTATCATGTATTAGAACTTCACAAAAGCAGCTGATACTAACCACCGTGAGTAAAATACAAAAATATTTTATTCTCCAATCCCCAAAAGTTACTTGGAAGTAGGCCCGACTGATTTAGTTAATTGGAAAACACGTTTAGGTTCTGGGTCCCAACCTCCACCCCCAAGGCAGCTTTAACTATTATTTGTGTACATAAC
Source organism: Darevskia mixta (assembly GCA_034641385.1). NCBI lineage: Eukaryota > Metazoa > Chordata > Lepidosauria > Squamata > Lacertidae > Darevskia > Darevskia mixta. Next base: position 2,331,598 of record JAWWNH010000242.1, read on the forward strand.
CAACTTTAATGCTCCAGATTGCAACACCTGAAACACACCGAATGAAAGCATAAAATTATGGTAAGATTTATGACTAGGGATTTGTCAAGCGGTGGGCTATCTTTTCATTTCCAGGTGAAGGCTTTTCACTTCAGAAACAAAGCACATTCCTGAGGTCAGAGTCTTGCTTTCACTTAAGATACAGGAAGCCCACAACTTACACAGGGGTAAAATTCTGGGCGTGGTGCCTAAAGCCAAAATCACATATAGTCAAAACACGTTGGATGTGGGTGCGATTGCCAAAGTCTTTTCATCTGGACGCCCCCTTGTCCCCTTTCTAATTTTTTATTTTTTATTTTTATTAATTAATTAAAAATTTTTTTTGGGGGGGCAAGCTCATAAAGCTGAATGCACACAAGTTAAATGTGCCTAAGCTGCAGGCTTACTGTACTGTATATGGAAATTTTGAAATGGTGGAAGATTGGGTCCAAAAGTGCTGGCTGATGTACATGAGAAACCACGGAAAAATTCCAGTCTTTCTTACTCCTTGGTTCTAACCACAGTTACTATTTGAATTTAAGGGGACTTACTTCCAAGTAAAGATGCAAATGACTGGACTGAAACACAGTTATGATTCACAAATCATTTAAATTTCATGGGGTTCCTTTTGTTATTCTCTACTTTCTGTATTACAGAAGCATGCATGAAGCCCTGACCAATTTCAGGAATAAAATGAAACCATTATGCAGCATTGCTGCAGCTACAGACAACTTCTGGCAAAATGCTATACAGTCACAAAGCACCCATTACTACAGCAAGAAACCACCCACTTGTTCCACCTGCATCCGGTTATTTACCGGTATTTCATACATTAAAACACAACAATTGGTAAAGAATCCTATGTATCAGCTGGCCAAATATATTTGCTAAAAGGCATTGGTCATCAAAAAAACCTAATTCTATATAGAAAAGCACCAAACCTACTCTGGAATAATCCAGCTCTCTGGGTGCGGAATCGGATAACGCTTGCACAAGAGCATTCATCATACTGACTGGAGGAGAAGGTGGAGAGGTCTGAGGAAGCTCTTGCTGCAAAGGGCTCTTTGGTTTGGAAGGCAGTCGGCCTCTTCTCCCTTTCAAACTGTCAGTACGGACAACTGATCAAGGAGGGGAAAGGAGGAGAGAAAACAAAAAACACACACCATCAGTCTTCAGAGGCAAATCCCAACAAGACACACGTGAACATTACACGGTCAGCTTTTTGCCTAATTAATACGAGGGAAATCAAAACAGACAAGAAAGCTGTCTATCGATCTCCCTTCCTTAAACATGCAGTTTTCAGTTCACAGCAGTTACACAAATGGATATTATGGTATGTACAACAACAACAACAATAACAACAACAACAACAACAACGCTTATTGTACCAATAGTCAGTATCTACTAGCTGCTAGAGCACCATCCTGTCTATTCTGTAACATTTTATAGGCAAGGGGGGGGCGGAGATTACAGGCATTTTATGAGTCTTGCATGATTTAAATTTGTACATGCTTGATTGTCGTGCGAAACCACAGCACTGCTAAAAACTAAGACCTTTGCATTTGTAATTAGCACTTAAGATATAAAAGATAGCCATATATAAAACTGACATTTAATATTGACAAATACATCTTGTAACTGAGTGAAAACATGAACAATTCTCCTCTCTTGAAGTATTCAGCTCTGTATTAATCATTTTAGATCAAACAAGACTGTCAAAAATTAAACAGTTTTACACAGCTATTTTTGATATGTCTACTTAGATGTTAGTCCCACTGATTTCAATGAGACTTACTCCCAGTTAAGTGTGCCGCACACTTCCTGAGTAAATGCCATTGAACCCAATTGGGCTCACTTCTGAGAAGACAGAGTCTGGCATATTAAGCTTCTTTATTTTACTCCTGTCCCCCAAGGAGCCTGACATGGTGTATATGATTCTCCTCCATTTTATCCTCACAGCAACCCTGAAAGGTAGGCTATCACGAGAGATTGTGACTGGCCAAGATGGGTGATCTTAATGGTTGGGTAGGGAACTACCAGGTCCTAGTCTGACACTCTAGCCAGTGGTTTTGACAAATTACCGTATTTTCCGGCGTATAAGACGACTGGGCGTATAAGACGACCCCCAACTTTTCCAGTTAAAATATAGAGTTTGGGATATACTCGCCGTATAAGAAATACGACCCGGCGTATAAGACGACCCCCGACTTTTGAGAAGATTTTCCTGGGTTAAAAAGTAGTCTTATACGCAGGAAAATACTGTATTTGCTTTTCAACTGATTGAATAATATACATAAAGTTCAGCCCTCAGTATAATTATTTTAGATACCGAAGGGAGTTAAAAATAGCTCCCACACATAAGTGGAGGAGAGCCAAATATTAAATTGCCATTGCCTTTGGTGGGAAACACATGAAAGGGTTTTTCCTGTGGTGGTGCCCCATCTGTGGAACTCTCTGCCCCAAGGGGTTCGGTTATCCTGCCTCTATTTGTGGTTCTGCTGACAACTGGTAACTTTTTTTTAAAGCTTTTGATTCTGTGGATATATTGCCTGTCAGCAACTGTGTCAATGGTCTTAAAGTTAGCCGTGACTATAAGTCAGTCTACTGATTTCACTGGGTCTTCTTGGAGTAGGACTTAAGGTCACACCCTTTGTGCTTCTGCTGCCGTTTTTTAGTTTTGCTAATTTGTATTTTGTTGTTACATTTAAGTCATAAGGTGCTCTCAGCAATTCCTTCGTGTGGGGGATGTAATTTATTTTCAACAAACAAATAACATATTTTCTTGGAAATGTCCTTTTACAGGAAAACACCAAAACTAAACAGAGCCTTTAAAAAAACCCTCCAAAATCACATTGATTAAAATGTGACCTCACCATTTCAAATTAGCCCCAATATTAATCTATTAAAACTTCTACTGATAAATCTCTATATTTAATGGATAAAAAGACTTGCAGCCCTGAAACACTATTATCAATTATGATAGCAAAAAGGATATTATCTGCTTGTTTCGTGTCTATAAAGTACCTAATAATTTTGAGAAAAGGAAAGTGGCATTATTTACATGAATTTGATGAGAGTGCAATGCAATACTCTTACCAGGGGAGAAGCCCCATTCAACACAGTAGGGCTTTTTTTCCTAACTAGGCTATGTATAGGATTGGGCTATTCAAACAGAGGGAGACAAGACTCAATGAAACAAGCACTGTGCAAAACAGCAAGGAGAGCAGACTAAAGAATTGCTGTGGAAAACCTTCCTTTTAAAAGTTCTGCTTTCCTGCTCCCATATCTAAAGAACCTCTGAAGAATCCACGTTATTTGGAATAAGAGACCCAACATATGTTGTAAAGTCATTGTTACGCAACGTGTGAGAACAAGGACATTCACTGTTATTTCTAAAAATCACAATTCCTTTAGGGTCCCTCCTTTTGCACTCAAGCCGATTTGTAGTATGATGTGTAGGCTAATAATAGCAAACTCTTACCTTCTTTTACCATGCCGACACTGAGACACTTCTGAAATCGGCAGTATTGACATCTGTTTCGACGGCGCTTATCCACCGGGCAATTTTTATTAGCCAGGCAAACATATTTTGCATTTTTCTGAACTGTCCTCTAGGAAGATACAATGCAAGAAAGAGTGAGCTGGGGAGCTGACAAGTTGCATTTTAATTACAGTGTGAAAAGTGACAGTGCAATTCACATAATTAAATAAAATTAATTTCCTAACACACTAGCCTCCAGGAAAAACAATTTTATTAGTGTTAGCTACTGACAATGAAAATCGACGGTGGTTCAGAAGCTAGGCTCAGGAGACAGCCAACTCCTAAATGATAAAATCATATCTGAAATTACCAGGTCATCGCATCATACCTTTGGGGAATGTATTATCTGGGCTTTTAATATTCCTCTGAGAACAATTTTTACTTGGTTCATTCCCTTGATTATTACTGACCTTATTAAAATAGAATCAAAATTACCTGAAGATTGATCTCTCTCGCTATCAAGATAACTGGTTTAAATTTATCTCACTACTTCAATTATTAGATATCAAAATAACTGGTTTAATTCATCATTGCCATAAACAAATAATATATAAAACACAAAGAGAAGCAAATGTACAATATATAAATATGTAAGTTAAATTATACAAGTATTACCATGGGCTCACAACAAAATTTTAAAAAATAGGGGGCATGATTCAAGCAAAGTTAGGTATTTTTCAGTCAAATTTATTTCAATGGAAGCATTAAACTGAAATCCTTTTCTCATATATATGGGTTTTTAAAGGAGTTAACTGTTTATGGTTAAATAATGTTTGCATGGAATTATTTTACTATTTTTTTCATTCATTTATTTATTGCCTGCCCTTCACTCTAAGATCCCAGAGTGGATTGCAGCATTAAAACACAATATAAATTTTTTTTAAAGCAACTTTCAGCCATAAAAGCAAGGTGGGTCATAAAAAGCACACAAACCTCAAGTATTAAGATTAAACAGGGTTTTTGTTAAATGTGAGGAAAACAGATACTGTAATGTATTCAGACATCTAAAGTAAACTTTAAAATGAAAGCGGTATTTATTTCCTTCTAATAATATTACTTGTTACTTTAACCAAGAGCTGAAAAACAGTGAAGGCTGCAATTCTGTCTGGAAGGAAGCCCCAGTAGATGTGATAGCACTGACGTCTGAATAAACATATAAAGGATTGCTATGTGCATGTCTTTATATAATAGCATATTTTTAAAACCTAGTAGGTGACTTTGCTATACTATAACTTGCACATTATATACTCGGTGTGGGACATTCTTGCTATAAAGGGACCAAGTTTCAACTGTCTAAGGGAAGATTTCTGTGGTTTAGTGCAGGCCAAAATTAGGGTTTTAACAGCAAAAGCCTGATAAATATGCTGCAAATATATTATCACTAAGTAGTGACCATAATATAAAACATGTTTCCACCAAAGGCAATAGGAAAGCAATGGGTCCCTTCAGTTGATACAGGCTCTAGGAAGTTGGAGCTCAAGGCATGGCCAATTGCTTTTGGGCATGTCCTACTGAAATGAGCAGAAGATCACACCCGCCTCTTCCTCTCAATGGACCTGAGAAGAGAACTCTCTGGCAATATGTGTCCCTTGACCCCAAGGAAAAACAGGACAGGCTGACATTTCAGTATCAAGAGCTAAAGCAACCTTGTACATCCTCAAATACAAAACATAATCTGGAAAAAAAAACAGTCAACCAACATACTTATGGAAACATGATATATCACATTCGTATATATCACATTCATTTAACGTTCTCTTCTCAGTCCTATTAGAAAATACAGGTCTGTGTTTTCACCCTGAAACTGAGCCTGAGAGAGGTGGAGTGTCTCTCAGCTTAAGGCCACTTAGCTTAGTGAATGTGAAGAGAAAACTCTTAGATGTACAGTGGTACCTCGGGTTACAGATGCTTCAGGTTACAGACTCTGCTAACCCAGAAATAGTACCTCGGGTTAAGAACTTTGCTTCAGGATGAGAACAGAAATCGCGTGGCGGCAGTGGGAGGCCCCATTAGCTAAAGTGGTATCTCAGGTTAAGAACAGTTTCAGGTTAAGAACAGACCTCCAGAATGAATTAAGTTCTTAACCCGAGGTACCACTGTATTTGCCTGTTTCCCTACACTGAGGTACAATCCTTTACCCGTTCACCTCACATGCCGAATATGATTTGCAGAACAAGTCAACCAACATACTTGTGAAAATATGATACACGAAACAAAGATGGTGTATAATAAAATATATAAAATGTATATAATAAAAATATAGATATATATTTGTATAACGCATCTATGTGAGGGAGTGTATTTTCAGCACTCCAAGTATTTCAGATATATTGTCTTAGAAATCACCTGGGACTTAATTTCAAGTCAAGAATAGGATTGCACTGTGAAAGTATTAGGCGCATTCTCCATGGTTGGCCAGGCTGCTGCATAGGTCACTTTCAACAGGGCTCCATGTCAGGCACTGGTGTTAACCTTTAGAGCCCTGAGCAGTTTGGGACCCGAGGACCGTAAGGACTGCCTAATTCCACCTGTTGTTTCTCCGTCATGCTCCAACTATCACCTGAGGCCTTGCTTCAGATCTCTCAGCCCTGGGAGGAAAGGCTGGTGTCAGTGAGCTTTCTCTGCTGTTGTGTCCACGCTGCTGGGCGAGATTCGGCAGTCCTGTCATTATACTGCTTTAGGTGGTTGGTGAAGAGGCCCCTGGCTTTATAATTAAATTATTTGCTGGCTTAGTTTTGTATTTATTCAATGGCTGTCTTGGAATCATCAAATGCGTTTTTAGTTTTCTGATATTTTGATTGTGTGGTTGACTTTAATTTGGGGATTTTTTTTGAATCTTACTTTTATATTGCTCCATTACTGATTTGTTAGCTATCTTGAATTTTCCCAGAAAAATCAGGTAGGGCAATTCTTTAAAAAAATAAAATAAATAAATGAACAATGTAAAGCTTAAGAGCAGACACAATATTCAGTGAAAACTGGTTGCAACCAAGACCTATGGAAAGCAACCAAGCTCGTTCCATTGGAATGTGCAGCTTTTTATCCACATCCACTCGGAAGTACCATTGTTTTCAATGGGGCCTCCTCACAAATCAGCCCGCAATCCTAAACACATGTAGCAATCCTTAAACCCTCCTTAACACAATGGGACTTACTTTTACCTAAACATGTACACACAGATCCTGTTCTCCAAACACAACGTGTTCTCAGGAAATTGTCTGCTAGGCGAATATCTGCATAACGAGTCATGATTTCAAATGTATTCCTGACCACGGAATTTTGACTCCAAAATGAGGAAAAGACCTGGGAAACCCCTCTAAATCCTTGCAAAAGGCAAACAAGGAAGGGGGGGGGGAAGTTCTCTTATTTGTCAAATCTCTCCCCCTCCTCCAAACCAGGGTTTCTGGAGAAATGGGTCCCGCAACCCAGAAAAACACAAAAAGGAGACTTGTTTAAGGCTGCTTATCTGTTTACAGCACCACACACAGGCCTGACTCTTTGAGTATCTGAATCTACATTATGTATAGCGAGGTTTGGGTCCTAAATCCCCCGTGTTCAGATAAGTGAATTTTTGCACAACGAGCATTGGGATAGCATTGGATTACGCTGCTACTGGCTGAAGGGGAGAGCGGAGGGCTCATGTTGGCGGTTCTTACCTTGAAGAAGCCTTTGCAGCCCTCGCATGTCCGCACGCCATAGTGCTGGCAGGCAGCGTTGTCCCCGCACACGGCGCAAGTGCCCTCCCCTGACGAAGAGCTTCTGCTGGGTGGGGAGGGAAGACCGCTGCTGCTACCGCTGCTCTCACCCAGAAGACTGGAAGCGGCTGCGTTGAGACCCAGCGGTGAGAAGGCTAAGGCGGCTGCTCTCTTGGACAACGGGAGCCCGTACGGGTGGTTCTCCATGGCAGCTTGGCCAGCGGGGGGTCTATCCGATCCCATGGGCAGGCTCAAGGCAGTGGCGTCGTAGCACATGTGGGCGCCGGCAGGTGGCGTGTGGGGCGGCGAATGCTTGAAGTGGAAGAGTGGGAAGCGGCCAGGCCCCGTTTTCATAGGGGCAGCGCCCATCAGGTGGCCAGGGGCCATGCAGGTCTGTGCTGGCGGAAGAGGGGGCGGCGGCGGTTCGTCCCAGGGGGCCTGGTGCGGGGGGAACCCGGGGGTGGTGGGCGTGGAGGGCGGGGACTGCTTGAAGTACATGGAGGTGTTCACAGCCATGCCTTCATCAGCAGAGGGAGGCAAGGAAGGATGGTAGCCATGCATCCGACTGTCTTCCATCTTGACGAGCGGCCTCTGGTTCGCAGAAGAGGAGGGCGAAGAGGAGGAGTGCATTTGGTATAAGCAGGAGGGCTTGAGCTCATAATTCCCAGCATAGCCCTCCATAAAAGTGCTGAAGCTGGGCAGAGAGGTGGTGGCGGTGGCACTGATCTCGGCACCGCTCAGCTCCATGGTCAGCTTGGTGTAGTCAGGGTTCATGATCTCGGGGTTGTACTCCGAGCCATAGGTGAAGGTCTGGGCTGCATAACTTGAGCCAGGGGGCGAAGGGCTGTACTGGGCCTGCACGCAGGGCATATCTGCAAGGGCAAAGAGGAAAGGGTCCATTAGCAATGGCTGAACTCCCAAGTTTTCTCATCAGCACTTCTTCCTTGTGTTACTTTATTGCAAGTCCAGCTAAAGCACATTTCCTCCCTTCTGCCTTGGAGATGCTTCGAAATGTGACAAAATGCGATAAATTTTCTACTTGGAAAATACTTCTGTGCAGGGGGGGAAAAGAGAGACATGCATATGTCTAGTGTGCTATCTCTCAGTTCATGTATGTTTCAGGCAATGAAAGATACATGAGTCCAATAGGACTTACTCCAAAGTAACTAGATATACATAAGGAGTTCCTCACATTTGTGGCAGTCCCTGGAATGAATGTGGGAACTGCACATCCCATAACGTGCAAAAGTTAACTCTGGCTTTCAGTCAGCTGGATCAAGTGAGAAGAGTCACTCAGAGTTTTCCAATGATATAACGACAGAATTCAGCTCCCCAACCTCTTGACTGTTTAAATTTCAGTTATTTTTAATATACCAATCAAGAAGCAAAAGAAGAACTAATAGGCTCTGAACAATTAGGTCCTAATACCCAAGCTGGGGGGGGGGCAGGGGAGAAATCAAAATATCAAGACATTACAAAAAGAGAGAAAGATAAAAATGTTTGTCAGTGGTATACAAAGGAAGAACATATACTAGAGATAAATGGTTATTGCTGTTGGATTTGCATATTGATATTTTTATAATTTGAAGCTTGTTATTGTGAAGGTAAATCAAACTAGCTTTAACACCAGCAACAATGCTATGATGGCACTGCAAATGCCCATACAAGAATCTGAATAAAATATAATAAATATACCATTTTATTTTCTGTTATTTTCATTGATACTTTAATGAAACTGAAACTGTGGAAAAGATTAAACACATGCAATAAAATGTTAAATCATCAAGTTTTAGTATCAGTTTTTGAGGACTAAAAGAGACCTTTTGGTAAAAGGGAAGAACATACTGTATATTGCATATTTATTATACATGACAGGAGATTTAGGCTGCTTGTTTATTTCAAAGTAAATGCAAAAGAACAAAACAAACCCACAATTCTCACAAGGGCCTCCCCCGTTTAAATAGTAGCTCCTCTTTCTTAATTTGTAAAACAACTTCTTGCTTTCATCTCAATTTTTCCATTAAAATCCATAAATAAATTTACAATGTAAGTTGTTGGAATCCTAGAAAACATACCAGGCTCTGCTTAGCTTTGCAAAGGTTGCCCCACTATGAGGAAAGTTGCCCTATGAACAGTAATTTAATATTTAACATTCATGTTTATAGTAAAATATGTTTTGCAGGTTTTAACTACTGGGATTTGCAAAGAAATAGAACTCAGGCCGCAACCCTAAACACTTACTAAGGGAGTAAGCGCCACTGCAAAAAAGCGAGGCTTACTTCCAAGAAAAGATGCACACAGGAGGAGCGTTCGACCTCCTTTCTGACTGAAAACTACTCCAAAGAAAACTCTCGACTTCGAGGGGCGGTTTCAAGAAGAAAGCAAAGGTCTCCGCTTGACATTTGGGCGCGCGGAGGAGCCGGGCTCGAAAAGGGAAGCGGGCTCCTCCGGGAGCGGCTCGCCGAGAGGGGCTGCGTGGGTCGGGGGCGCCTCTTCGCCGTTACCTGGACGGTGACTTGCTGGCCGAATGGTGCGGACAGCGGGCTGGGCGGCGGGGGCGGCTGGCGGGGGCGGCGCTCGCTCGTCGGCGTCGGGCTCGCGGGGGCTCCCCGGAGAGGGCTCTTCCAACCTGGGCTCTGCAACACGGAGACAACGGAGTCGGCGGGGGGATCGGGCAGGCGGGCGCCGCGCCGCAGCAGGAGGATCCCGGGGCGGGAGGAAGGGGTCTGGGGAGAGGCGGATGCCTGCCTTCCAGGCAAGTCCGGGGAGCCCTCGAAGGGGACATCCAGTCAGCAGCACCGTCCACCCACCGCCTACCAGATGCGCTTTTATTCACGCGAAACGCAAGCTCGAAACCTGCCGCAAGGCTCCCCCGATCTTGCAGCCCGGGCTGCTCTGGACTGAGCCACACCCGCCCCAATTTCTGGCATGGGGGGGGGGGGAGTGTGTCGAGACAGGAGGCTTCCCCTCGCGCCTGGCCCTCCAGCGCCAGTGGCCAAAGCAAAGCGCCCCCGGAGCGCCAGGCAGCCTCCTCGACTGTTTGCCACCCTCCACCTCCCCGCCGCTGGCTGCTGGGCGAAGGCGAGAGGGGCGCAACCTTTGCTCGCATTCGTGTCCTCGGGGAGGGAAGCCCTTCTAGGGCGGCATCGTGCCCTCGGGGATGCCGCGCGGGCATTAAGCGGCCTCCCTGCTATGCCCGGAGAAGGTCCATTCTGCCCCAACAACCCCGTCGAGGGAGCGGAGGGCTCTCTTCCCCAGAAGAGGTTCGGCCCGAAGCCTCGTTTGGCTCCCCTTTCCCCTTCCGCTGGGTGCGCAGGGCAGGCACCAACTTTCAACCAAGTTAAAACCGAGCTCCGCGCAGCCGGGCACACAGCTCTTCCCGCTGGCGCCCGGAGGAGTCACATCGGGACCCTCTGAACCGCCCCGGGCCGCCTTGGGGTGGGAGCAGCCGGGCCCGGGCCGGCCCAATCCCAGCGCCAGAAGCAGAGCTCTCCCCGACCCATGGGCAGCTTCGCTTCCACCTTCTCAGCACCAGAGACGCATCGGGGGACCCACCCAACTCATTGGCTCAGGCTGCCCACCCATCAGCTGAAGACCAGGGCTCGAGGGGCCGGCTGGGCTGCCCCGGTTCCACAAGGGTCCTTTCCTCCCAAGGACGCGCTGAGCGAATTACTGGCGTCCCCCAAGCACCCTGGACCATCGTGCCGCTCAGCCGTCGCCACCAGCTCCCCCCGGTGTTTCTAAGTGGGCAAAGGACGGGCTGGCACCCTTGGCAAGCTGATCAGTCGAAAGGGGCTGCCATCCCCCTCCCCTCTTTCCCGGTTAGCCAGAGGTATGGCAAGGGAGAAGGATGGGCCGGCAAGGAGAAAGCAAACTTTCGCAAGGAGGAAGCGAAGAAAATCCCAGGAGTTTGTTGAGCCCCCGCCCTCCGGGGGATCACCAAATTACTGTCCGACGGGGTCTCAAAGGACTTGAACATGGCAAGTGAACCAGGAGCCGGTCCCTCAAGAGCGCTAAATCCAAGTCGCAGCCCTCCGGCGCGCCTTTTTAAAAGTGAAGCGACTCAAGTCCCACCTGTGGAAACCCTTCCTCCGGATCCCCGATGGGAGACTGCTGGGGGGTCCTCTGCCTGGACACTCTTCCAAAAAACCCACCATCCTTCTTACTTTCAAGTTAGACACTGTCCATTAGAAAAGCCCCTTCTTCGCCGGGCATCCGCCTCCTTCCCCCAAGCAGCGTCCATCCCGTCTCGCCCCGCTGCTCCCAGAAGGGCTCACTTTCCAGAAAGGGGAGGGGGGCATCGCCGCACCCCGGACGAGCGGGGCACTCTGCAGGTGCTCAGAGGCCAGGCGAAGACACCCGCCTCCGCCCCGGGGCAAGTCCACCTCGCCCCAAGAGAGTCCGGGTCGACGCCTGCCGCTGGCCACGGGCTAGCCGGGAAAGGCACCCGGCACGCGGCTGCCAGGGGCGCTTCGCCGGAGCGCGGGATCCGCCCAACAACCTGCTTCCGATGGACTGTCTTGAGCGAGGGGCACGTGGAGGATGCCTTGTCCCGACTAGCCTACCATCGAGGACAGATCTCGACCCGGGATTAGAAAGGGTCTCTCTCCCCTTTACTTCAGAAGCTGGCCTGCTTCCCCACGATCGCATAGCCCCAGCCAACCCGGCCGGGTTCCAAGGAGGGACCCACGGAGTAGATTCGAGAGGGGAGCGACCCACTTCCTCGCCGGCTCCGCGCGCGGGCCGAAAAGTGCCGCCGCTCCCCGCGCGCAACTCCAGCCTGTCTCTTTCCGCGCCCCAAACCAGGGGCCTCTCCCCGCGCCCCGCTCTCTCCCGCCGCTGCCCCCCACCTCCTCCTCGGCCTCTGGCCCCCGCGCGCCCCGAAGCCCACCCCCCGCGAGGAAGCTCCGCTGCCCCAGACCAGGACAGGTCGCCGCCCTCCGTCCCGCCCGCCCGGCCGAGCCCCCCGCGCGCCATCCCCATGACAACGCCAAGCGCCGCCGGCCGGAGCGGGAAGAAGCCGGCGCTGGGAGCGGCGGGCGCAACCCGGAGCCCCGCGAAGCGAAGCGTCTCGGCGCGAGAAGAAAAGCCCCCAAACTTTGCGCAAGTGTCTCGGCTCGCCTACGTACTCGGGCGCTGTGGCGGTTCCGTCTTTACATGCAGTTTGTCCCGCGCCTTGTTCCCCGAGAAGCCGCAGCAGGTGGGCGCTGTCGCGAGGCGCGGCCGGGCAGGGAGCCCGCGGCTCCGGCGAAGCGGCAGTCCGGGGGGGATGCGCCGCCCCGAGGCATGGGGCGCGGGCGAGCCGGAGCGCGGAGCGGGCGCGGCGGAGCGAGGCGCCTCGGGCTCCGAAAGGCCGCCTTGGCCAGCCGCGCGGCGCAGCGCTCCGAGCCCGTCCCCGTCGGTCGGCAGCGAAGGCGGCTCCGGCTCCGGCTCGGGCTCCGCAGCGCGCGCGCCACCTCTCCCTCTCGCCGCTCTCCCTGCGCGCCGCGCGTCATTTATGCGAGAGGAGCCCTAGCGGCCTCTTCATACAGCGGCTGGAATGCGAGACGTCAATCGTGACGCCATGGGAGCCTGACGCGCCTGACCCCCGCCCCCCGCCCCCCCCGCGCGCGGCGTGGGGACGCGCACACACGTGTGCTGGCGACCCGGACCCGGCTCTCGGGCCAGAGGAGCCGCGAGGAGGAGAGAGGCGGGCCAAGAAGGGGCGCGTAGCTCGGGGCCAAGCCGGAGCCGGCAGGCAGCTAGGCAGCCCTGCGCCGTCTTCACGGGGCAACTGCGCTCAGGGGGTCCGAAGACGTGGAAAACAATGGCTGGCTGGCTGGCTATATAGTGGAAGTGCCAGAACGAGCTCAGAGACGCACCATCGATATCTGTGTGCTCCTAAATATTACACATACAGATTTTTTTAAATGGTGTGCATGTGTGTGTCGTATTTGAGAGGGCCACCCCCTACTCAAAGGTGATGGCATTGCAATTCAAATGGTGTGTGCGCTCCTTGTGGTTGTGGGGTGGGGCTTCCCTAGGTCCCCCAATATTTTATATCCCCTGGTGTGTGTATATTTGTATATTTTTACACACACACACAGAGAGAGAGAGAGAGAGAGAGAACTCGTTATTGCACTTTAATAATAATAATAATAATAATAATAATAATAATAATAATAATATTTATTGTTTGTACCTACCCATCAGACTCTGGGTGGCTGCCAACAAAATATTAAAAACACAATAAGGCTGCCTTCTTCTAAAAGTTGTGTAGGCATTTAGCTCTTTGACATCTGACTGGAGGGCGTTGCACAGGGAGGGTGCCACTACCGAAAAGGCCCTCTGCCTGGTTCCCTGTAGCTTCACTCCTGGCATTGAGGGAACAGCCACAAGGCCCTGGAGCTGGACCTCGCTCAGTGTCCGGGCTGAATGACGGGGGTGCGGACGCTCCTTCAGGTATACAGGGCCGGGTACTATAGATAGTGGAAGTGCAAGATTAGAACGAGCTCGGAGGAGCTCCCTTAATTGCTGGGCGACCTTCCGGGCTCCAACACTATTCACTGGGACACCTTTAGCCGCCCCATCATTTTTGCTGCAACGTCCAGCTGATGGACTGAACGGTTCGCCTTCCTTGAGCCGGGCACCTTGCCTTTGCTTCTGCTCAGGCCAACGTGGCCCTGGCCGCCTCTCCAACTCTTACGGTCCCGGTAACAGGAACGCGGAGAAGGAGGCGCGGACTTCTACGCGAAGCGAGAGACGGCGGAAAGCATCCAGAATGCCCGGCCAGGTGAAAGGACGGACGGACGGACGCTTTTCCTTTTGATCCGCCCGGATAGATTGGCCACGCTGCCCTGTTGCTGCTGAGGAGCAGGGAATCTTGCGGAATCCCGGAAGGGAATCGAGACTGGCACACGCGTCCACCCCTTTCCCAGGAAGGGCTGCCCTGTCAACAAAGTATTCCTGCATGTTGTGGGAGAGAGTGTGGACCCGAGGCGGGCAAGGGGAGAGGTGCTAGAAAAACCCTTTTGCGCGCCAGAATACTTGGTCTGCGAGACCCCCCCCGGCCATTGTTTAGGCAGGTTAAGTCTCGTTGCTTGAACGTGTGAGTGGGGATTGTTCCCCCGGCAAACTTGTACAGGACCAGGCTGTGTGCATCTGCCCGTGCACTTCCGTGCGCACCTGCTTCTCAGGCGCTTCGCCCAGCAGACCGGGGGCAGCTCCCTTCCGTGCAAAGCAGCTCCGTCGTGCGCCCTGGCCGCGCGGCGCATCGCAGAGACGGAAACGGAGCTCGCCAGCGCGCAGCCCTCGCCCCGCGCCCCCTCCCCGCTTTTACTCTTCCCTTCCACCGAGGGAGCCCCCTCTCGGAGCCAATGGGCGCGGAGACGTCAGCGCGCGGCCCCGGCCCTCGTGACCCTGCGCCCAATCCGAGCCCCGGACGCGGCCGGCTCCCGGCCAGGCGGGGCGGGGCCGAGAGGAGGCTTGACGCAGAGGAAGGCGCGTGATTGACGCAAGCGGCGAGTCTAAATTTAGCCCCCGCGGAGCCGGTTGCGCGCGGCGGAGACGGGGGCGCGCCGGGCGGGTCCCGAGGCGCCGGGGGACGGGTGCGCTCCGGCTTGGCCGCGGTGGGCGGGCGCCCGGCTGCTCGCGCCCGCGCGCAAAGGAGAGCTATTTCGGGAGAGGAGCGCGGCCGGACGAGCCAAAGATAGCGCGGGCGGGAAGTATTTATAGCGCGGCGCCTCCGCCGCCGCTTTTCCGGGGCGGGGAGAGGAAAATGCCGAGCCGGAGCCTCTGCCCCCGGGACGGGCTCTTCGCAGGGCAGGCGGGGGAGGGGGCGAGAGCCGGAGCAGGGATTCCCCGCTCGGGCGGGGGAGGGTGGAGACGGCAGGGGCTGCCCCGGGCCGAGCCTGACGCAATGGCGAGCAGCCGAGGGCGGGCGGACGGGGATCTCCCTGCCGGGGCGGGGACTCGGCGAGGAGCAGCGAATCTTGGTGCCGCTCGTTGCCCGGAGGGGGCCGCTGCCCTCTCGGTTGCAGCCGCCGGCCGGCCCGGCAAGGAAAAGGGACTTTGCGCAGCCCGGCGAAGCTGCTGAGTTCAGAAATCTGGAGCGGGACCAAACAACCTCCTGGAAGTGGCCGGCGCCCCCGGCACCCTCCGGGCACTTGCTCGGGCACATCTGGGTGCAGCGCTGGAACAGCTGATCCGCAATCGGTGGAGGCGCGGGTGCGGACATGAGGATGTGCCGTGCACGTGCACGCAGAAGAAAGCTTCCCTGAAGTCATAGGGGATTTGCTCCCTAATAAATACCTGTAGAATTGCAGCCCGACCCTACCTGTGTTTACTCGGAAGTAAGCCCCACTGACTTCTATTGGATTTGGTATCAGGTAAGTGTGTACAGGATTGTAGCTCTAGGGCAGAATTCTATGTGGTATTTACTTGAAAGTAAGTCCTCACGAGTTCAGTGGGACTTGTTTACTTGTAAGTGACTGAATGGTTTTTTCTCTGTCCTTGTTGCAAACCAAAGAGTGTCCCCATATCCTGTACTGACAGCCCTGGAGAAGAAAAGCAAAATGTGTGAATACACCTTGTAACATGCTAATAGTGAAATATGCACGTGTGTGCATTAAAAAATGTAGGGTCCAGTTGCACTGGGGTTGATGCAGTCCATATGCATAAGTCCACATGCATCATAGGAATCTCCGTTACATTCCACAAGATTCCAGCAGGGATGTTTGCTTTTGAGACCCCTTGCAGCTGATAAAAGTTGCAAATGGGTGGTTTCTGGTGTTTGCACATGCAGTTCCTCATCCTGTAAGGGTTAAGGTGTAAGCAGGAGAAAAGATGCAGCTGGTCATATGGGGTCGGGCTTTTGCTTATGCATCCTGGAAGCCTTTCGGCAGATGCAAGCATGCTTTTCTTTCATTTATTTAAAAGCAATCTTCTGATCTGATAGATGACCAGGTAAGTTCCATGAGCCAGTGGAGCAAAAGCTGTAATTCTTTATCTACGGTGGGGGTTTTTTGGGTTTTTTTTTTGGCAGGGTGTTCTTTCTTATCACCATGTAAAATGGGTCCAGTTACAGGTAGCTAGCCATGTTGGTCTGCCGTAGTCAAAAAAATAATAATAAAAAAAATAAAATCCTTCCAGTAACACCTTAGAGACCAACTAAGTTTGTTTTTGGTATGAGCTTTCGTGTGCATGCACACTTCTTCGTAAAATGGAATATTGTTGCCATTTTCCAGATGGGCACACCACACACACTCCCCAGTGACTCCATGCTGCCCTCTACTGCTGGACATCATAGTAGCTGCAGTAAAATGCAAAGCGTGCATTTCCCCCGGGGTGCCATTGCTGGAAGGTTCGTTGGTGTGTGGGGGGGATTAATCTTCCGGCTGCTTTTTCTGCAGGCCCAGAAGAGAGACTATTCCCCCCCCCCCAACTTCTGTTGCTGATTGCCAGCCACACTCTGAATGAAAGGCAAGTTGGAGGGCTAGGAGAAGTCATGTGGGAGGGCCCGTTCTCCTTCAAAGTGATGAGTGAGCGAAGGGAACTGGGGCTGCAATAAGGGTGGGGTGGCCTAACCTTCGTGGTCCTTTGCAGGGGGGCAGGGACAGCTCAACCCCCCCTGTGCTCCCTGGGCATTAAGTAGGTGTGGGTGCCTAACATGGGTGCTGGCCCATCATACAACTTTGGTGGAGGGGGAAGGGCAGGAAATCCCCCTGTTATTGGCTCTGAACTTTAGTGCTTTATAAGAAGGTTTCTGTTCCCAGCATTGCAAGTTGCTCTGCAAGACTCCTTCTGAATAATTTTCTCTCTTTCTCTGTGGTTAACTTTCTCTAACTATACTGTTTTGGAGAGTTTGGGGGTATACCTCCTCCTCCTCCTCCTCCTCCTCCATGCTGTCTAAGAAAGTTCATTTTTAATGGAGGGCAGGAAGAAAATTTTAAAAAATTGGTCTTGTGCAAATTTTCTCCCTTGTTTGTGTTTTTTCTGAATCTGCCCCTTGTAGCTTTCATCAGTGTCACCCCCCCCCCCCCAGTTTCTAGCTGGAAAGTCTTTGCACATTTGCAGCTCTTGGTTGGGAGATGCTCTCTCTCGTACAGCTAATTTTTTCTTCATACCTGGGTAGCTGCTAAATCTTGAGAAACCCCAGCCTTGTTTGCAGAAAGCCTTCTTTCATTGTCCTACTGTTCAACACAGGCCCACTGTTAAAAATGTAATCAGATCAGGGAAGTAATTGGGCTTTCGCACAAGAGAAAACATAAAACAAACCACGGATAGGGATTGTTGCAGGTGTGTATGTGTGTGTTCTGCAAGTTGACTTTATCTTGCAAAGGAAACGTGACTTCTGGGGGATAAATCAGTGCCCAGTTGATGGGAGAGAACAGCAAACAGCTGGTCCACGCTACTGTATGAACACTGACTGGCAATAACTTTAATGCCCCGAATCCCGAAACTACCGAGAATGGGGCGACGAAGAGTCGTGGGGATGAAGGCACGTGAAGCAGGCTTCAACTGCAGTTTCTCTCATTAAAACTATTACCGCAATCTGATTAAAGACATTGTAATTGATCCATCACCTAAATATACATATGGTCAAAACAATTTTGAACCAAGAAGCATATTCTCTTTGTTTTTAGATGATGCCTGCATGTGTCATCTTAAGAGGCATTCCTTTTGTGTGAGAGTGAAATGAGGATGCCTCTTTTGTGACAGTGTGTGCCACCTGCAGTTATTATATACAGTCGTACCGCTCTGGTGGGAAGGTAAACGGCGTTTCCGTGCTCTGCTCTGGTTCTCCAGAAGCGGCTTAGTCATGCTGGCCACATGACCCGGAAGCTGTATGCCGGCTCTCGGCCAATAAAGCGAGATGAGCGCCGCAACCCCAGAGTCGGTCACGACTGGACCTAATGGTCAGGGGTCCCTTTACCTTTACATTTACCTCTGCTTATGTATCCCTCTGGATACGTACACTTTGGGTTGGTTTCGCCACGCGCGTATGCACAGAAGCGCTTGATTGTGCCGCGCGCATGCACAGAAGGGCGCCTCCAGTTTTCGGGATGCAGCTGGGCCTCCAGAACGGATCTCATTCGTAACTGGAGGTACCACTGTATTATAAATACTATATTTGTATTATAAAATCTACATTTCCCTTAACAAGGACACTTTTTGAGTCAATGATTTTTTTTTAATAACTCTAAATCATTAATTAATTAAATGTTGCAGCCTTGATTACCACCCCTTTTGTTTTTACTTACTTTGTCTTTTATAGGGTTGAGCGCTGATACTGAAAATCCATGCTGAGCCCTGACACAAATTAAGCCCAAGCAACAATGAGGAAATGTAACAGGGGTAAGACCAAGGAATGGGCTCGCAACTAGATGCATTATACCTTAAAAAGAAATGTCATAGTAGCAGTAATATATATATTTATTTATACCCCACCACAGGGACTGCAGGCAGCTTACAGAGAAAAGTTAGAAGAGCTAAAAACAAAGAAAAAAGCAATGATAAAAAAACCACAATTAAACATTGTCAGAATTAAAAGTATATATTATGTAGATAGATAAAAATACATTAAAACCATACAGATAATCACAATAAAAACAGCACAGCACCAGCCCTTTCATTAAAAGCCATCAATTCTCCAAAGAAAGTCTTCACCTGCCGGCAGAAGGTCAACAAGGAGGGAGCCAGTTTAGCTTCTCTAGGGCGGGAGAATCATTCAAATAATTGCACTGCTAGCAACATTTTCACATTTGAGAGTTAAATCAGCTTTAATTTTTTTGTTTGTGCTGTTTATAGACCACCCATTGACCCAAGGTCTTGTGGGCTGTTAGTGAAAACCAACAAAGCACAAATACACGTCAACAGAAATATTAATATACATAGAATGGCGTTGTCCTGGCCGTCCTGGAATTGTGACTCTGCCAAAGGCAGAGGTAAGTTGTTACTGGACAAATCCTCTAGGGCGTTCAGTTTTTTTCCTCCTCCTACTGCAAATGTAAAACAGCTTCTAATGAAAATAGAAAGCAAACTAGTACGCAATCTAAATTTATTTTCCTGTCCAAACTCAAATATTAGAAGATTTCAGACACCTCTCTCTCTCTCTCTCTCTCTCTCTCTCTCTCTCTCTCTCTCTCTCTCACACACACACACACACACACACACACACACACACACACATATGAGAGGTGTTTCCTAAGCCACATGAAAACACACTTAGGCTAAAGATGGTTATGTTTTGAGCATGAGTGAAGCTTTTAATTATAAAGCCCTCCTGCTGTTAATACTTGAGCTGAGGTTACAGCATACTGATATTTCTGTGAGAAAGTAGCTGAAGGTAAACCGGGTCACTTTGGTAACCTTAAGGTCAGATTACTGCCATGCAGTTTATCTGATCTCTGAAACGTGTTCAGAATTCAGCACTAAAGCTGATGGTGGTTGCCATCCAGAGACTATGACACAGAACTGCCTTGGTCACCAGTTTGTGGGCCCAGTTCAAAATGCTGATGGTCTCCTTTAAAAGCCTAAACTGTACCGTACTGGACACACTCTGCCTCCCCCAAAAAGCCACAATAGTCCAAGTAACATACAGAGAGCCAGACATTGCCCTTTCCAAACAGGTCACCCCGTTCCTGATCCCCACGATTCTCCACAACTCTGTGAGACTCTGGGGGCTTCTTGTCAGCAGCCTGACTTAAATTAGGTGATTGTATCTAGGCTTGCCCATAATGTTTGACAGCTTTAAAAGATGTGAGGTGTCACCTTTAATAGAGTTTTCTCTCTGACTTCTTCAGCTTCTTGTTCCATAGTTTCAAACACTGTGCTGTGGGAAATTGCAGTCTCATATAGCTATAGCATGTGTAATGCTAGTTAATGCATGAAGCGATTAAGACCACAGAGTTGTATTGCTAGACACAGCTAGGTCATAAGTTCAGACCACGTGCTTAGAGCTGTTTCACATTATTTTGTATCCCAAGATTTTTGCCTGTGTTTATATGTTGCTGCATGGATAAATGCATGAACCTGACTGTTGGAACTTTGTAAGTAAAGCATTTTAAAACTTCCTAAGGTGTGTGGTCTGTTCAGTGCTAAGAGGGGTAGAAATGGGGAAGCTCTGGTAGCGACTCAGAACGAGATGTTTAAAAGGTTTAACAGTCTATATTCCCACAATATGCTGCTGCTTGTGACTTTTAAATCTCTGCTGGCGGCTGTCTGTTGCTGGAGAGCATGTTTAGCCCCACACTTTAGATCTAGGGATCCAGACAATTCTTTTATTAATTACCCCACACGTATGATCTACATCTATGAATCTATTTCCCCCACATGCTCATCTGATCCAGCAATTCCCAAGCTCACCCAGATAATCCTGTTCGCTGTCACAATCTTTTGATTCTCTTTCAACCATACTGTATTCTATAAATTTCAGAGACAAACCCCTGGGGTTTTGTGTGATGTTCATTATCAGTTCTTCAAACATGATTAAATGTCTGCTTCCTTGCTCACATTATTATAACTGGGTTCAGCAAGAAGCTGCTTTAATCGGAACAGGTTACTGACAAACTGTACATCTTGACTGACTATAGTCTTCATGAATGACACAGATTTTGAAGCAATAACTTTGTGTAGGGGTACCAGATGAGGTCTGTTGCCTTTGTCCATGGAGTTTTCTTGGCAGGGATACTGGAGATCGTGGCAGCAGTCACGAAATTAGAAGACGCCTGCTTCTTGGGAGAAAAGCAATGACAAACCTAGACAGCATCTTAACAAGCAGAGACATCACCTTGCCGACAAAGGTCCGTATAGTTAAAGCTATGGTTTTCCCAGTAGTAATGTACGGAAGTGAGAGCTGGACCATAAAGAAGGCTGATCGCCGAAGAATTGATGCTTTTGAATTATGGTGCTGGAGGAGACTCTTGAGAGTCCCATGGACTGCAAGAAGATCAAACCTATCCATTCTGGAGGAAATCAGCCCTGAGTGCTCACTGGAAGGACAGATCCTGAAGCTGAGGCTCCAATACTTTGGCCACTTCATGAGAAGAGAAGACTCCCTGGAAAAGACCCTGATGTTGGGAAAGATGGAGGGCACAAGGAGAAGGGGACGACAGAGGACGAGATGGTTGGACAGTGTTCTTGAAGTCTGACCAAACTGCGGGAGACAGTGGAAGACAGGAGTGCCTGGCGTGCTCTGGTCCAGGGGGTCACGAAGAGTCGGACACGACTAAACAATAACCAGATGAGGTTGCCCTCTCCTCGCTCCCCCCCTTATTTATTCTTTCCTTGGAACCCTTGGCCCAATGATTAAGAGAGAAGCCTCCCTCTTGGATATGTTTACTTCACTGAAGATGGCAGTCCTGCGCAAGCTCTTGTCCTCGCTTGTTCCTGTGGCTTGAACCATCAGGGTGGGAAACACCGATAAATTGATTCTGATGAATGGGTGGGATTTCCCGCACATCCAACTCTTATGATTCTTTTCGGAGTAAGCATTTTTTATCCTCGCTCTGGAATGATCTGCTTAAGCCTTGGGCTGACTCGGAGGCCTGTAATTGGAATAGCACCTTGACCCAGACAGTTTCCCTCTTCCCACAAGAAATGGAAGGAGGTTGAGAACTCCTTTTTTTGGGGGGGGGGTGGAATTCCCAGAGGAAGCTTGCTCCCCCCATCTCTCTTGTGCTTCCCTTCTCACTATGTCATCCCACTTTCTGTTGTCAACATAGAGAGCCACTTGGAAGAACCTTAAAACACAGGGAATTGTTCTTGTTTCTGTTATGATAATATTCCTTTTTCAGAAGAGCAACTCAAAGGCAAGTTGGAGGGACCCTCTGTGAACTGGTTGTCTATGTATTGGATTCATTGCTTTTTCTCAAACGGGACAGTCAAGTGTCTGTCGCTGCCTGATTCAGCTGACAACTGCTTAGAAGCCACTTTGGCAAGTAAGCAGCATGCAGATAAATAAAGTGTGAACAATGGACTCGAAAAATATCCTGCCTCAGAATTCTACAAACGTCCCCATTTGAGATCCAAGAGATTCATGTTAGCACCATCTGTGACGTTGCAAGATATCCTGGGGTCTTCTAGTCATCAGACTGTGCAGCGCAGCCACTCAGGCAGCAAAATGTCTTGGGGGGTGGCTCCAATAAATTAGGTTGCACCACTGTTGTGAAGTAAGAATTAAATATAAAGGTCAGACAGAAACCAGAGCCCTTGTTTACAAAATACACTCTGCTGACAGGGGAATTGTGTGTTCTGTCCCCACCGCCACCCTCAAGTCTGCACACTGCATTTCCTCCGCAGAAAAGTGGTGCTGGAGCAGAGCCAGATTAAGTGGTCTGCACAAAGGTATGACATCTAAACTGCTGCTTCCATCAGAGAAGCTATTTTTCAATACTAGCACAATGAGGAAGATTTGCCAAAAACACTCACTGCAGACAAAGCCCGAAGCAGTTCGTTTCACCCTTTCTTTGGTGCTTCTGTGAATGAATTGAGCACCCATGCATGTGCTCAGCAAAGCACTCGAGGCAGAGCCAAACATACTTTAAGGATAAAGCGACTGAAGAACCAGAGTGATGCTTTCTCAAAGGCAGTTGCTAGGGAAGATTAAAGATCTCTCCAGGGAACTGCATGCTGTCATCAGCTCAAAGCTCTCACAGAAGCTGAGCGTCTTATGTTCTCTGCAATAAAAGCAACAGCACACAGGACATCATCTTGCCATGAGAGGTTTTGTCAAACAGCCCAAGGCCAGAGAAAGTCGGCAGCCGAAGCTGTTCAGAAGAGCTTTTCTCCAGTCCCAACAGTTGTCCTTATACCCAATAGAAAACACTTATTTGGTAATAGTATAAAATATAACAAATTATATTGTAAAAAGGTAAAGGTAAAGGTTCCCCTGACCATTAGGTCCAGTCGCAGACGACTCTGGGGTTGCAGCGCTCATCTCGCTTTACTGGCCGAGGGAGCCGGCGTTTGTCCACAGACAACTTCCGGGTCATGTGGCCAGCATGACTAAGCCGCTTCTGGCGAAACCACAGCAGCGCACGGAAACGCTGTTTACCTTCCCGCCGGAGTGGTACCTATTTATCTACTTGCACTTTGACGTGCTTTCGAACTGTTAGGTTGGCAGGAGCAGGGAGCTCACCCCGTGGCAGGGATTTGAACCGCCGACCTTCCGATCGGCAAGCCCTAGGCTCTGTGGTTTAGACCACAGTTCTGTTAAATAATAGGAAGTGTTTATTTTATCATTCTATTTATTATAGGGCCATAGTAATGGTTAAGTGAAGTCAACTGAATTGCACCCCACCATTGCAATGAGAAATCAGAAGGGGAGTCAGGTAGTTAGAAGATGGTTCAACAGATTGGCAATGTGGAAGCAGTAAGTTTGAAGATGGTTTCTGCCGAACTTGGGGTAGAAAAGATAGGAAATGGGTTATTTTGAATTACAGTGGTATCTCTGGCTACGAACGCCTCGAGTTACGTTTTTTCGGGTTACAAATGTTTTTAACCAGGAAGTGAGTGTTCTGAGCTCTCGGAGGCCTCGCCGCTGCCCAGAGCCAGGCCCCGACACCCGCAGGATGCCCAGCAGGTCACATCCCACACCCAAAGTTAGGTAAGGAACACTTACCTGAGTCATTGTGTGATTGGAAATTAGTGCATGCAGTGTTGGATGCAACCCAAAGGTTGGAAAGTTTTGAATTCCCACATCTTAACTCTGATGACTATCAGCTATTGTGATTCATAGGTAAAAGGTAAAGGACCTTTGGATAGTTAAGTAAAGTCAAAGGCAACTATGGAGTTGCGGCGCCCATCTCGCTTTCAGGCCAAGGGAGACGGCATTTGTCCACAGACAGCTTTCCGGGTCATGTGGCCAGCATGACTAAACCGCTTCTGCCGCAACAGAACACCGTGACGGAAACCAGAGTGCATGAAAACACCATTTACCTTCCCGCCACAGCAGTACCTATTTATCTACTTGCACTGGTGTGCTTTTGAACTGCTAGCTTACCCCATCGCGGGGATTCGAACCGCCGACCTTCTGATCTGCAAGCCCAAGAGGCTCAGTCGTTTAGACCACCGTGCCACCCGCATCCCTATTAGTGATTAATAGTTCCAGTTACAGGTAGGTAGCCATGTTGGTCTGCCATAGTCAAAACAAAATAAAAAATAAAAAAATTCCTTCCAGTAGCACCTTACAGACCAACTAAGTTTGTTCTTGGTATGAGCTTTTGTGTGCATGCACACTTCTTCAGATTAATAAGTGATTAATAGATTGATGATATAATAGTGATGGTAGGTCTCAAATCAGCCTTTGATTTGATAACCCAGGGCAGAGGTGGTCAACATTTTTGAGTCCACAGCTCCCCTGACCAATTGCGTTCTTTCTGCGGCTCCCTTGGAGGGAAATGTGCTCTGAGTCTCAGGAGCTCAGTTATGCCTCCCCTTGCCTGCCGAGCTGTCCACCCCTCACCTCTTTTTGGGAGACCCTTCCTTGTGGAGGGTTCCCTCAGCCTCCTCTCCTCTCCCCTTTCCTCGGGAATCCTTGCCCGCTTGCTTACTTACTCTGAGGCCACCTTGGCTCTCGGCAACCAGCTCTCTGCTCCCCTGGCCAGCCCCAGAGGCTGCTTTCGCCTGGAGAACTTGTAGCCAGGGCCACTACAACCCCCCCCCCCCAGCTGTGCAGGCCTTTGGGTGGCAGAGAAGCGAGAGGGCATCAGAGGAGGGAGGGAAGGAAAGAGGGACTGAGGCCAGTGTTGCCCACGGCGCACCTGACCACCATTCAAGACGCCCCAGGGTGCCACGGAACACTGGTTGGAAACCACTCACCTAGGGGATGGTTGCAAAACAACCAAAAGAGTGCATCAATTGATAAAAGTCTGTTTTATCTCACGGAACAATTACAGTTGGAAAGTAGAATGGAAATCAGATGTTGTGTAGGAGGTCCTCTTGTCAAATTCTGTTGCAACTGCTACAGGAATTAGTGTTGTAGTCTGGCTCCCCTTGTTCCCTGATTTAACTCTCCGGAACGTCATAAACTGAAAACTTGCAGAAGCCAGGATGCTTCCAGACTCATGTATGTGGACGATGCAGTTCTTCTCTCAAACACAGTTAGGCCTGAAACATATATTGCTGGTCTTTGACTGTATTAAAGTTTACTACTACTACTACATATATTAGAGGAATGTTCTAACCTTTACGTATAAGAATGAAGCTCTTGCAATTAGTCATGGTAAGACTAAGGGATTATTTTTTTGCTTATTCTTAAAAAGTAATGAAAGATAAATGGCTCTTTTGATGCCTACCTACGTGGTTTTAACTTTATGATTTTATCGTTTGGTTTTATATTTTTATATTGTTGTAAACTGCTGTGGTATATCTTTATGATACAGCGGTATATAAATATTTTTAATAAATAAATAAAGCTATTGTATAGTTCTCTATCTCCAAATCCCTGAAGAGGATGCAAAGGGAGTTTGGCCTACGTGCAGTAGCATTGTCCTGCTGTGGAAGACTATGAAACTAAGAAACTAGAGCTGATGAAGAATAAACGAAACAAGGCCTTGTCCTGGAGTTAAAAATCATTGCAACTGGAATTGGTGTCATACTTGAAACAACAAAAATAGAAGAAATTATTGTTTATTGCCGTCCTGGCCTGAGTCCTTGCAACCTTGCTATTTGGGGTATTTTTGACTACAGTGGAACCTCAGGTTACGTACCGTCCTCCTAATGAATTCTTTGGGTAACAAGTTCTGCTAACCCGGAAGTAGACGCTCCTTGTTGTGTGAGCGGAAGTTGCGCGCCGGCGGAGGCTCCATCTTAAGAACAACGGACCTCTGGAACGAATTAAGTTCGTAACCGGAGGTACCACTGTATTGCAGAAATAACTGGACAAATGATAGGGCTCAAGTTGAGAACCCAGCCTTGTTATCACTATTAATAAGGAGCTCACAAAGAATGTATTCGGATGCTCTTGGCTGCAGGTGGATAAGCATTGGAAAGATGGGTTGGAACTTTCCACTAAACAGTAGATAGAATGAGCAAGGAACATTATTTTAGCTGAAAAACCTGCACACCAAATTAGGCAAGGGATTGGGGGGGAAATGATTTATTCATGACAACATGGTATCCATTTATTGTTTATGCTCCATTTATTGTTTATGCCATCAAAGATTTATCACTATGTAGTCTGCCTAATTCTTGGAGCAAGTTTTGGCAGGTTTTTTTTCCCCTGAATGAAGAAAACAATTGTTAAGATTTTTGTAGTGTAAGACATGAAGAAAATGTACCAGCAGTTCCAAGAAAATTTGTAAAACATTATTGGAATAAAGTGATAGCTCTCATCTTGGTTTATTGCTGTTTACAGTTTGTTAATACCAATGTTTTGTGGGATAAATTAGCCTCATATAATCAACATGCTTAGCTCTAATGAATGCACAAAGAGGTTAAGACCATAGAGTAAGCTGTCCTGCCGGGCTTACCTACCGTAGGTCACTCCCCCTCACCTTGGGAGGAAGGGCTACCAAACTCTTTATTCTCTCACTTCCACCATATGAACCCTACTAGTAAGGAGGTCTAAGCTGGATGCATGGCTTAAACAAACTATTTTTTGTGATTCTATACAAATAATCTAGAAACTTACAATTTTTTAACCCGTTAAACTGCCTGTCTTTTTTTTTGCTGCTGTAAGGAAAAGCACATGAATCTGACCTCTGAGGAGTTTGTAAGTAAACAAATTTTAACTTACCAAACGTGTGGTCTCTTTCTGTGCTATGGGAAATGGGGAATTTTGGAAGCAACTTAGAAGGGGATATTTTAAAGTACTAACTGCCTATATTTCCACGCATTACTATGCTGCATATATTGTGATTTTAAATCTCTGCTGGCACTCTCACCTAAGAGTACTTGCCCCGAACCTGGATCTTGGCATCCAGGGAATTCTTTTTGTTATACCTAAAACATTTCTCCTTTTAACCAAACAAATGGTATGTTTTCTGGGGCATTGTCTGCATCCTGACATCATGAAGATTGGAGCTGTCATAAGAGCTGTTAGTTAAGCAACGAAGTTCTCAGGCCCTGATCCACAAAAAGTGTTTGTGCATGTCCTCCTCCCAGGCAGACAGCCAGGTGCTTTGAAGAGTCTGAAGATCCTTCCTGGCTTGCTCTCCTGCTCCGGTGGTCTTGTTGGGTGTTGGAGAACTGACTAGGAACCCAGGCAGCTGGTGTAAGGACCTCCAGTCCTGGGGCAGGGATAGCTCCTCAGGTTCATTGGCGGTATGGGGATCTGCTGGAGGTTCCAGCTGCCCTTGCTCCTTATTTGAGGAGACCTCAGGTTATCAGTCTGAGCAACGCTGAATCCTAATAGTTAGCCCGAGAAATAAATAGCAATATATTAAATAGTAAAAATCATCATGACCACCTTGCAACCATGAAAGTGGGGCATGAGTTTGCTTGGTTTCCTCTTCCCTACCCATCCCACTTTCCTTTTGTGTTGTGCCATTTCACAATAGAAGCTGCTTTGGGATCTTTTTCAGCTGAAGAGTGGAAATATAAAAGCATTGAATGAATGGATTGATGAATAATAATAAATATAACAAGCCTCTCTCCCAGAGTAAATGGAGCAGTGATAGAATTAGAAGAGGTATGTCTCTGTACCCTTACAGCTTGGTTAAAGAACAGGAAGCAGAGAGTAGGTATAAATGGACAGCTGTCATGATGGATGTAAGAAGTGAAGTCCCCCGTTACTTGTTCATAAATGATCTGGAGCAGGTAGTGAACTGTGTGATGGTTTGGTTTCCTGATGAGACCAAATTATTCAGGCTGGTAAAAGCAAAAGGAATCAAGGGTAGCTCCAAACCAGGTGATTAGTCATTAAAATAGTAGATACATTTCACTCAGAGCTGGCACCAGGTTTGAGAGGGCCCCGCGGAGCGTGTCCGCTGGTGGATTCCATCCTCTCTCAGTGGCTTCTGGTGGACTTACTTAGCTGTGGTGACAGGGCTGCAAGGCGACTCGGTTTAGCCACCATGTTTCAATATTAGGTTCGCAGTATAAAAATACAAAAAAACCCCACAAAATACATAATAAAAACAAGAACAACAATAAAGCACACCAATAACCCCCCCCCCATTTAAAAGGACATATAGACTGTTAATCAGCCCAAGGCCTGGTTGAAAAAAGATTTTTGCCTGGCGCCTAAAGATCATGAAGGCGTCGGGTGAGCCTCTCTGGGGAAAACATTTGACAAATGGGGAACCACTGCAAAAAAGGGTTAAACAGGTACAGTGGAATTAAATTTGTTCTGGGGGTCCATCCACAACCCGAAAAGTCCGTAGGCAGAGGCGCTGCTTCTCCACACACGTGGCACGATCGAGCGTTTCTGCACACGTGGCGAAACCCGGAAGTATACACTTCCGGGTTTGCCGCGTTCGTAACCTGAAAGCTATGTATCCAGAGCAGTACATAACTAGAGGGTCCACTGTACTGGCTGCAAAGACACCCATGTTCATGCTTCCTCAGTTACAGAGGAAGAGAAATGAATTGAGTGTAATTCCTATATGACCATCATAATGAATGTTACAGGTAGGTAGCCGTGTTGGTCTGCCATAGTCAAAACAAAAAAAATAATAAAAAAAAATAAAAAAAAAAATTGCATGCACACGAAAGCTCATACCTAGAAAAAACTTAGTTGGTCTCTAAGGTGCTACTGGAAGGAATTTTTTTATTTTTTATTTTGTTTTCATCATAATGAATGTAAAGGGCAAAGGGACGCAGAGAGGAAAGGTAATTCAGGGATAACCTCTTCCAAAATTAATGACCAGGTGGAATGGTCAATGCAGACTGAGAGGGAAGACAGTTATAGGGGGATAGCAAGATGAGTCTTTGCAAGATGAATAATGCATCTAAAGTTTAATATTGTTTGGGTGAATTAACAAAATTCTTTTTTAAATTTTTTTTTTGCATACATAAAGGGGAAAAAAGATAAACAAACAAACATACAAACTAATACACAAACCTACAGACTGAGAATAAAATACGTCATTCTTATAATTTTCACAATATAATATTCACACATAAACTTAAAATTTCATAGACAAATTAAGATTATTATTAATAATATATATCCTAATATTATCAAAATTTCATTAACCGTTCCTTTTGGAGAAAGAAACTAAGTTACAAACATATATATGTGACTGACTTCCCTTTTACCACTCTCCACTAGCAATGTACATATTTATAACTAAAGAAAGACAAGTTATAGACATTGACACTTCTAAGAACCCTATATATTCTTATTTTACAAGAGTTAATCCAACCAATGTTCCATGTAGGTGTAACACCTTCATTTTAGACAACATTCATTTTAGATAACATTCCTCCATTCTTCATTGAATTTGTTTTTGGTTTTGCCAAAATAAAATAAATTAAGATAATTCCAGGTCAAGTTTTAATCAGACTTAACAAAATTCTAACCCGTCATGGCACTGCATGTTTCTTGGAGGCTCTGCAGACTGATCGGAGTATGTGCACAGGTGTACAAAGCGCAGTCAGGATATGCATGTTCCTCAAGGCCTGTTGGGAATTATCTATAAGGGCCAGATAATATACAAAATTCATGTGTACTTTGTGTACTGAGATGTGTACTTTGCCCAAAGGCAAGTTTATGTCTATTGACTGGTAAACGTACAAAGTTCCCTCGTCATTCAAGTATTATGTGTATGTTCTCCACGAGGCCTGGTGAATGTGCACAATGGCTGGCAGTTATACACATTAACCACTCAATTTATATTCCACTTAACACACACAGGTTTAGACTAGTATCTATTGTGAGCAGTAATGGTAACTTCTGTCTCAAAAATCTATAGTATTATCATTCAAAAATGAATAATAGAACACTATGTAGATTATCACCATCATTACAGTTCTTGAAGCCCCAAAGAGGTTGTATAGCTTCTTGCATAAACAAAACTGTTTTCCTGTTTCCTATGAAAGCTGTTCTTCCAGCCTACCCCTTCAAGTCTGCATCAAAGAATGACATATTTCTGATGTATTGCGTCACAAAGAGCCATTCTGTCTACCAGGAACAATCACATGGAAGCAGCTTTTCTGTTCGAAAATGAAAGGCCAAAATTGGGTTGAATAGCCTTTCTACAGCCACAGTAGAATGTGTCGCCTCACAATTGTACAATGATCCACAATATTAAGTGCTGATAGCTATTTAAAAATGCTTGCAGGGGGGGAAACAGCAGCTTTCTCTCCACACCTCCATGTAGATATATTCCAAAATACAGTTATTATGGGAACAGGTTAAAAGTGAGATAAGCCTGATTCACACAACAGAAACTCAGCCTCTTCTAAAAGACTGTTTGCTGGGTATGCTGGCAAAAGAGAGCCTGAACAGTCTGTCTAGAATGTCTCATTTTATTCGTGCTGGGGAAAGCGGGGGGGGGGGGGACTTACATTTAACAATTAGCAGTCTAATCCAGTGATGGCTAACCTTGACACTCCAGATGTTTTGGGACTACAACTCCCATCATCCCTGACCACTAGTCCTGTTAGCTAGGGATGATGGGAGTTGTAGTTCCAAAACATCTGGAGTGTCAAGGTTAGCCATCACTGGTCTAATCAGTCTATTCAGTCTATCTCGGCAAATACCAAGTATATCCGTATCCCCACTACTGGAATTACTAACATACTGTTGCAATATGAATGGAAGGAAAGGACTGGTTCACACATGACATTTCATCACTTGATGGCTGCAACATCACTTGATGGTCTGCATGTTTGAATGTTTCATCCCCAGATACATTCAGCACAGACCAAACTGCTTAACATGCAAGTATGTACCTAGGCCAGGGGTCAGCAAACTTTTTCAGCAGGGGGCCGGTCCACTGTCCCTCAGACCTTGTGGGGGGCGGACTATATTTTTTGGGGGAAATGAACAAATTCCTATGCCCCACAAATAACCTAGAGATGCATTTTAAATAAAAGCACACATTCTACTCATGTAAAAACACCAGGCAGGCCCCACAAATAACCCAGAGATGCATTTTAAATAAAAGGGCAGACTCTACTCATGTAAAAACACACTGATTCCCGGACCGTCTGTGGGCCGGATTGAGAAGGCGATTGGGCTGGATCCGGCCCCCGGGCCTTAGTTTGCCTACCCATGACCTAGGCCAGTGATGGCTAACCTTGACACTCCAGATGTTTTGAGACTACAACTCCCATCATCCCTGACCACTGATCCTGTTAGCTAGGGATGATGGGAGTTGTAGTTCCAAAACATCTGGGGTGTCAAGGTTAGCCGTCACTGACCTAGGCCATAGTAATTCTGATTCCAGTTACAGCACCCATGGGGCAAGAGGAATGTGCCGTTAATATACTATTTTTTTTCGGTAAGTGGGTATTTTAATTAATTAAAATATTAAATAAAGATTGGGGAAACAGGTCATTGACCCATGATGGGCATGATGGCCTGTCATCATCCTATGCAGAATTTTCAGTTTTCAGGGTAGGTATGGTATTTGACATAACATCTGTTTTGCAGCAGCTACATTCCCAGTAAAAGGTAAAGGTAAAGGTACCCCTGACTGTTAGGTCCAGTCATGGACGACTCTGGGGTTGCACGCTCATCTCGCTCTATAGGCCGAGGGAGCCGGCGTTTGTCCGCAGACAGCTTCCGGGTCATGTGGCCAGCATGACTAAGCCGCTTCTGGCAAAACCAGAGCAGCGCACGGAAACGCCGTTTACCTTCCCGCCGGAGTGCTACCTATTTATCTACTTGCACTTGACGTGCTTTCGAACTGCTAGGTGGGCAGGAGCTGGGACCGAGCAACGGGAGCTCACTCCATCATAGGGATTCGAACTGCCGACCTTCTGATCGGCAAGCCCTAGGCTCTGTGGTTTAGACCAGCATATGTCCCCTATTATGGCTCAGAGGCTTCTAGGATCAGCAGGGTCTGGTTCCATCTTGGTTCAAGTGGAGCTCATCCCTTTTGGACAGCCCCAACTTGTCCCAAAGCGCTGCCCAGTGCCCAACGAATCCCAAATGCCACTCATGCAGTGATTTAAGTCTCAGTGAATTAATGACGAAGGTAATCATAGCAATGTCATTTTCTGATGACGTGGACAAGGTGTGGGGAATAAGAATCAGATATCAAGGTTTCTCCACCCAGACTCTCACATGAGAATGAGGAAATCCAAGTGTGTGGAATGATGCAAATGCATAAGGGACCTTCCTTGGAAATTTGCTGTGAGATGAGAGATCTGTCATTTGGGGATGGCTCTTTCCACCTGCCTTGCCCCAACCTCTGGCCCTGGGAACCTTTTTGAGGAAGCTTCTTCCCGAACTGTGAGGAGAATTGGGTGGGAGGCACAGGAATTTTAAGAACTACCTTTAATAGAGGACTCCACATTCTACGTCCGATTTGTGTTTTTTTGTAGCTGCTTTTGTGTTTTATTTGGATTAGTCTTCTATATCTTATTGCATTATGAATAACTTTAATAAAAAATTCACATGCAGAATCGTGAGGAGAACTTGTGGCCTGTTGTGGCCACAAGTTGTGTCCGCATAAATGGGTTGATAATTGACCTAATGTTGCTCATTGACCTAGCGGTCAATATTGGTGAGCCTATGCTCACTTTTTAATGTTTTTTAAATGAATTGTTAATGATTTAATTAATAACTTTACAATTGAATATGATATTGTATATTATGTATTACAATTCTGTAGACTATTTTCTGTAAAATGCTTTGGGTACAAATTTTGGATTTGTGGAAAATGCAGCGCATATATCTAAATTGAAAATAACTTCTTTTATTACTAGGTAAACTAGAGGCCACATAAGCAATTACACTTTCTTTTCTTCTTGTCTGTCCATTTTATAGTTTTGAAAATATTCAACCATTCAGCCTAAAAATAACAGTTTGTTTCAGAATTTTGTACTTGATTAAAAAAAAACTTTTCACTAGTTAAATCAACCCTATTTTATTAGAGCTAAGTTTAATCAAATGATTAATGCTTTAGCTAGTGGGGAGGGAACCTTTTTGAATCGGATACAAAATTTTGAAATAAAATATTATTTTAGGCTGAAAATGACAGATGATATTTGAGATGTAAGTAACATGAAACATTGTAATTAGCAGTGGAAGTCACTTATTGATATTTTAATGGTAAGATTTATTTATGTTTAGATCTGAAGGGTTTGGTAAATAACCTTTCAACTTTTTTCTCTTTTTTCTCTTTCTCTCTCTTTTCTCCTTTTGGCTCTCTTCTTTAAACTTTTTCTTTGCTACTACCACATTTCTATTCTTTTATTATTCTCTTTTTCTGAGTCCTACTTTTATTACTTTTTTGCACTTTAGCATAGTATTGTTTAATCTAATTTATGATTTGTTTAAATGGAAATGAAGTATGTAAATATATGTACTACATATTTTTAAAGTGTAATAAAATTGAAGAAAAAAAAAAGACTGAATGGTTGAGTATTTTCAGCCATCTAAAAATTGATCTACTTCCACTTTAAAAAAAGAGAACAACAGCCCAAAACAACCAACTGGCTGTTTCAAAGGGACTAAGTATATCCTTGTCTTTATCTTTGATACGGTAATTACATTTTCTCAATTTGTAAGCTCTTTAAGCTGTGGTAGGGATTGTATAATAGGCACAAGTGAGCTAAAAATACATTTCATATTTAACTGCCTAATAACCGGCAACTGAGAGAAACAGGAGCCAAATATGAAAACAGGAAGTTCCCTTCTACAAGCTGCATTTTTCTGATAGGTAGGATTTCTTAAAGCCTTTGCTAAAATAATAACCCCCTTCAAGTTTTAAATAAAAGCAGAGTTGTTGGCCATTGTTTATAGCTCTGCGTAGCTGAAAAGCAGTGACCGTATTATATTAAGAGGAGCTTAACTGAGTCCTGGGAACAGGCGCTAAATTTAGCACCTTTATTTGCAACAGTAAAAGGCTTCAGTTTTAAATTCCGTTTTGACTCAGTAATTTGGTGCCGATCCCCTAGGTGGTCTGCATGTAGCAAAGTGACCCCGATTCCAAATCTAACTTGAGTCTGAAATGATGGGATGGCTTTTGTTAATTTGGGCCCTGCTAGGCCTTCACTATCCACTCCTCCAAGCTGTTTGTTCTGGTTTAGAGCTAAAGAGCGGGTTTTCCCTGGGAAAGGAGTGGGGCAAGGCAGAAACCTCTGACCCGTGCCTAGGAAGCACGGAGCAAGCGGCAGTGTCAATTTTGGTGTAAGCTGCTTGGAACTTTCTGCAAGGAGAAACTCACTAAGACCTGGGCGGAAAGTGAAAAAACGGGCTTGGCAGGTGCAATGTGAGGGAGGGGGAAGATGCAGGAGGTAACTCAACTCAACTCATTTTATTTCGGCTTTAAGCCCATAGACATAACAACCAAAAACAGAAACAGCTCAGTCTGGTTTACAATTGCTAACAGTAAAATAGATTAAAAGGGATACTCAATTGAGTAAAATATGATAAAAATTAAATTAAAATTTCAAGCTGTATATAACAATCCATTGTGTTTCTTAAGTGTCAGAACTGATGTCAGAATTTTTGCTATATGTAGGGTTATAATTGAGTCTGAATCTTGCAACAGAAGAGCAAGGTAAGACTCTTCCAAATACCCCGGTAATTTTTGAGTTAATGGAAGTAATAGAGTCTTTCGGGCGGCAGAATACAAGGGGCAGACAAACACTATGTGATGAAGAGATTCAATCGAACGGTTATCACAGGCACATAAGACCGAAACTTGGCCCCTAGAAAATCTATGAAAAAGGACGTTTGAGGGGAAGACATTAAAGCGTGCTTTAATAAAAGCGAAACAATGACTAGCAATAGAAAGAGTTGATAGATAGGCTGGTACTTGAAGTGGGGGGTACAATGCCCAGGGATCTCGGTGAGCATGTCCCCCCGCCCAGCATAACATTGCATTGCAACATGCAGGAGGTAACCATGGGGATGGTTTGGGTGCAGGGGGGCTGCACAAAAGGGGAGGGAGGAGGCAAGGACCTGGGATTGAAGGTGAACACGGACGCAGAGTGGGTGAGAAGACGAAGCTGCATGCAGTTAATGGTGGGGGGAATCACTGGTGGAGGAACGGGAGTGCGGAGGGAGCGGCCCGCCCCCGGCACCACTATTCCGGCAGGGTGCCATTGCAGCGCCCCCGGACATGTGCCGCGCACCCCCTTGCACTGGGCGCCACACCCCCACAGGCGGCGCACCCCCCCCCAGAACGGGTGCCACGCCCCTGTGGGTGGCGCTCCACGCCCTCGTGGGTGGTGTACCACACCCCCGGGATGCATGCCATGCCCCCGCGGGCATGGTGCCACGCCCCCAGAGGCTATTACTATTACCTTTGTGGTGACCCCAGAGGCAGCTGGCTTATTGCGAAGCTATGGGCTGGAAGTTATTGTCCATTTTTAAGCACACACTGCCTGGGTTGCTCCTTTACCATCCGCACTGATAGTTAGATGGAGGGGGCTCTCAGCCGGACCTGTACTCCGGCGCGGTGGAGGGGGCCCTGAGTGTGGTGTCTTTTCCCTCTGGTCTCAGCAATTTACGTTTGGAAAATAAAATCTGATATTCTCAGGTTTCCAGTTTAGCCAACTGCTAAGAATAAACCTTTGTTGTAAAAATACTTTGGAAACAGCAAATTGGAAAAGATCAAAGAGGAGGAAAAGACAAATTTAAATAAGCCAGTAACAGAAGAAGAAATATTGAATGTAATCCAAAAATTAAAGGTAGGGAAGTCACCGGGGACGGACGGCCTAGCGGCAAGACACTACAAAGTATTTAGGGAAGAATTGGTGAAAATTTACAGCAGATTACTGAAT
Organism: Darevskia mixta; assembly: GCA_034641385.1. Classification (NCBI taxonomy): domain Eukaryota; kingdom Metazoa; phylum Chordata; class Lepidosauria; order Squamata; family Lacertidae; genus Darevskia; species Darevskia mixta. The sequence goes on from JAWWNH010000242.1 coordinate 2,367,682, forward strand.
AAAATATTAGAGGAGGGAGTAACACCAAAATCGTGGCAAGAAGCATACGTAGTGCTATTGCCAAAGGGAGAGGAAGAACATCTAGAGGCAGGTGGCTTCAGACCTATTTCGCTTCTGAACGTCGACTATAAAATATACGCAACAATAATGGCAGAGAGGTTAAAAGTAGTGTTGAATCGAGTAATCGGGAAAGACCAGCAAGGGTTTCTACCCAAGAGAAGAATGACAAATAATATTAGAACCTTAATAAATTTAATAGAACTTGCAGAATGGAGGCCGAGCAAAAAAATAGCTCTCATATTTCTCGACGCAGAGAAAGCCTTCGACAAGGTCGAGTGGGACTTCTTAGAGAGGGCGTTAGAAGAAATAGGGATAGAGGGGAAATTCCTGAAAGGGATTAAAGCGATTTATAGAAAGCAGCTGGGCAAATTGATACTAAATGGAGAAGTAATGGAACAATTCGAGATTACAAGGGGGACGAGACAAGGGTGCCCCCTGTCTCCCCTACTATTCATATTAACAATTGAACCCCTAATTATGGATATAAAACAGGAGGAATCAATACAAGGTATAAGTGTGGGAAATAAGGTGTTCAAAATTAGAGCGTTTGCAGACGATATCGTAATGATGATCGAGAACCCAGAAGAGGGGATAGAAAATGTGAAAAAGCTGATAGCCCGATATGGAGCAGTGGCGGGACTAAGAGTAAATGATAAAAAGACGAAGATAATCACGAAGAATATTAAGGGAAGAGAGTTAGAGGCCTTAAAAAAGAGAGTGGGTTGGGAAATTGTAAAGAAAGTAAAATACCTAGGCATTATAGTCTCAGAAAAGAATAACCACCTATTCGAGGATAACTATGAGAAAACATGGAAGGAAGTGAAAGGTGATTTAATGAGATGGGAAACCCTGAATTTAACAATGCTAGGGAAAATAGCAACAATAAAAATGGCAGTGTTACCGCGAATGTTATTTCTCTTCCAGATGCTCCCAATAGTTGGGAGAAAAGAAAATTTTGAATGTTGGAGGAAAGACCTCAGTAGATTCATTTGGGGAGGCAAAAGGCCAAGGATCCAATATAAATTTCTAACGGATGCTAGAGAAAGAGGTGGGTGGGGCGTCCCAGATTTGAAGCTCTATCATGCAGCAGCTGGGTTTGGATGGATTAAAGAGTGGTTGATATTAAAGGATGGGGAACTGCTGAGTCTGGAAGGATTTAGGAACATCAGGGGATGGCACGCCTACCTAATGCAGGAGGACAAAAGAAACTCGAAAGAATTCACGGATCACGTTTTTAAAAAATCTTTATTGGAAATCTGGAGGGAGTACAGGAAAATCTTGGAACCTAAAACGCCGTGGTGGTTCTCACCTCTGGAAGTGACATCTGTAATAAAAACAAAAGATGAAAACTGGTTAACATATGAGGATATAGTGGTAGAAGTAAATGGGGAATATGAATTGAAATCATATGACGAACTAGAGAACCACTGTGCCAGTTGGCTAAATTACCTCCAGGTTCAAAGTTTGTTTAAAAAACATATGGAATTAGGATTCGTGAGAGGAAAGTCCAAACTGCAAGAATTAGTTATAGAAAATGAGGATAAATTAATGACGAAGACTTATAAATATTTGTTAGAATGGCATCTTAAGGAGGAAGAGGTCAAACCAGAAATGATAAAATGGGCACAGGACCTGGGGAGAAATATATACAGGGATAAATGGGATAGCATCTGGAGAAAAAATATGAAATTCACGGCCTGCGTAACCATAAAAGAAAATATTCTTAAAATGGTTTATAGATGGCACTTAACGCCAGTGAGACTAGCCAGAATTTATAAAACATCACCCAACTGTTGGAAATGTAAGGATGAAATTGGTGATTACTTGCACTGCTGGTGGAATTGTAATAAAATCAAAAAATTCTGGAACGAAATTTATGAGAGCTTGAAAAAAATATTACAACTTACCTTTGCAAAAACACCGGAGGCTCTGCTACTGAGTATTCTACCAGCTGGAATTCCAAAAAATAAAGAGAACATATTTCTCTACTCAGTAGCAGCAGCAAGATTACTTATAGCCCAGCAGTGGAAGAGGGAAGAGGCTCCAACAATCCTGGATTGGCAAGTGAAACTGGTGGAGTTCCTAAACCTGGCTAAAATGACAGCGGCAGTTAGAAATATAGATAAGCAGACAGTCAAGAACGAATGGATGTACGTGGAGGAATATTTAAGGAAAGAAGGAATAGAAACAAAGTTGAAAATCTGCCTAGATTAATGAACATAATGAAAGATTATATAAGAATTGGAATAGAAAAGATTGTATATTCGAGGTGGTGGGAAAATAAAAAGAAGCATAAGAGAAGAATTAAGTGCACGTAAGATAGACAGAGATTAAGATAAGGTACACAAAGTCAAACAGTAGGAGGTTTTTTAATAGGGGGAAAAGGGGGGGAAGTGGGAGGGAGGGGGGAAGGTAAAAGGGATAGAGGGGAAGGGAGGGGGGAAGAGGGGTTGAATTGTGAATATATTATGATTGGAATATGTTGTTGTATGTAAAAGGTAATATGTTAGGGATTGTATGTAGTGTATGTTAAGGAATATATGTAACGTATGAAGTGTATGCTAGGGAAGGTTTGTATGGAATGTATGGAGTGTAGGTAATGTATGTAAGTATATTAGGGAATGTAAGTATTGTATGATAGGGACTGCTAGTAATGTATGTAAAAGGATGTATGAAGATTGTTAGAGGAGATAGGTTATGTATGTAATGGGAAAATGGAGAGTGTATGTGTTGTCTATTTTGTTTTTGTTCTTGTTTTTGCTTTTTTGCTTGTTTGTTTCTATCTTTTATACTCAATAAAAAATTATTAAAAAAAAAAAAAAAAAAAAAGAATAAACCTTTGTTGTAAGCCACTTATACCTCAATCTTTTTCATGTTTCCTTAGAAGTAAACTATACTGTTCTAAATTTGTTAGAGGCTTGCCATTTCTGTCATCCTGAGTTGTTCTCATGTAGTCGTGTTTTGTAAAATAATCATAAACAAACTTGAAAACACAGAACTCTACATTCAGGCACAAAACAAAGATATATGGGACCTCCGAGAGCACTTTGGGCTTCCTGGTTTGATTTTTTGTGTGGAACCAAGCCTTGGGGTGAGTCACTTGCTTCTTTTCTGCTAAAAAGGCCAACTGCAACTTTATCAAAATCTGCAATTTTCAGAGGATTCAGCCTGAATGAATGACCGCTAGTATTCACTAGTCAGTTTTGTTTGCTTTTTTGCTAGTGAAAATCACAGTACAAGTTGGCAATAACAATAATATGAATGGATGGACGTTATATTAAAAATGACAATTGACCAGCAAGATTCTTTACAAAATGAAAGAGTTTGAAGTGGACATTTAAAATTATACCACAGAGGTGACTGGGATTTATATGAAGCTTAATTATTTTGAGCTACTGCATTTTGAAATTAAGATATTTGGCACTACAGTTTGTCTCTAAAGCAGAAAACGGATGTGTTTTACATTTCTTTGAACAAGAAATTCATGACACACTATGTGAAACCAGGAATGAACCCTGGAATGAGACATATTCCCCTAAGGAAGACTTGTTGTGTCTGAATAGGTTAGTTCCACTGTGTTAGCTTTAAAAGTGTGATTTTTACCTGGTACTATATAGGATATTTACTTGAAAGGATATTTTAACCCTCTTGTGGCCAGGCAGACTTGTATATACACCCTCTCCAAAGCACTTTAATATAGGAGCAAACCTAGTTATAAAATGAGGCAAAATAGTAATAATTTGGGAGAACAAATAAGGAGGATTCCCCTTCATGTGGCAATTTAAAAATAATTCAGCAACAGCAGTATGTTTCATTTTTTATTTACTTATCTCTCCATGTAGCTTGTACCATGTGGAACAAACCTTAAGAATGGATAGGATCTGTAAATTAGCTAGCTGTCAGAACCAAGCACCCCTGCTTTCTGTGCTATATTTTCAGAGAGTTAATGGAGCATAAGTTGCTAAAAGTGTGAAATGGGAAGTTCCTGATTCAAATATCACCTCAAGCAGCCAGCCAGTTGCCTTAAGCAATCCATTGTTCTGCCTGCCTTCGCTTCCCATTTCAGGTATGAGCATAGCAATACTGGATTGTTACAGGACTGTTGTAAGACTTGTGGTGGTAATAAGTGTGGCACACCTGAAATACGCTGCGTAACTGCTAACTGCTGTCTTCAGACAGCATATACACACACACACCCCGGAATCCTGCATATTCCATCAATATAAGCTTGTTCTCTGCCCTGATCCTGGTTTTATTCCCAAGGTGAAATCTGTGTCCAGAGTTCTGTGCCCAGGTGGTTTTGCCTTCCCTCTGAGCCCCTCCTTGTTGTTCTCAAGAGCATATATGACATTGCTTGGGTGTCAGTCATGCCCTGCATTTTTATTTGGCTCCAACAGTGAAATTTAAGAAATCTGAGTCCCTCTTTGTGGCATTTTCGGGGGCTTCCAAAGGTATCAATATGTCTACGGCCACGATTTCTGGATGTGCAAGTCTGCTCCCTCTGGAATGACTGCTCACTCTTTCAGGGAAGCAGCTGCCGCAGCTGCTTATAGGTGTAGTTTTCCTATCATAGATATTTGCTGTGCATCCGCTTGGGCCTCGCCACACACTTTTGTAAAACACTGCAGAATAGATTTACTTTCATCAGCTGATGGAGCCTTTGGCAGAAAGCTTCTCCAGAGGTGAAGGCAGAGGAAACCCAAGCAGGTCTGAAGGAGGCTCCTCTGATATATACCGTATTTTTTGCTCCACAAGACGCACTTTTTTCCTCCTAAAAAGTAAGGGGAAATGTCTGTGCATCTTATGGAGCGAATGCATGGTCCCTGGAGCTGAATTCCCTAGGGGCCAAAAGCAGATTGTGCTCTTTTTTTTTTTTACAAAGAGAGAAGAGGGTGTTGAAAGGCAGCCTGAACAGCTGTTTAGCAAGCGATCGGGGAGAGAGATAAGGCTCCCTTTCCAGCCCCGCCCCCTTGCCCAGGCCTCCGTTGTTGAATGCAGAGGGAGGCTGTTTGTTTCCTCAACTGACATGTGACTGGCTGATTAGATTATCTGTCTGGAAACTGTAGAAATGGCTCCCTTTCCTAAAGAAGCTGTAGGACTAGAAGCTGCAGAACTGTGAGTTGAACCCCATAAAAACGGGGCTTTTCCTCTTTGAAAAAGAAGCTGCACCACTTTCAGCTGATCCTCAAAAAACAGGGCTTTTCCCTTTGCAAAAGAAGCTGCACCACTTTGAGCTGATCCTCAAAAAAGCAGGGCTTTTCCCTTTGCAAAAAAAGCTGCACCACTTTGAGCTGATCCTCAAAAAAACCAGGGCTTTCCCCCTTTCCTCCTCTAAAAACTAGGTGCGTCTTATGTTCAGGTGCGTCTTATGGAGCGAAAAATACGGTATCTACGAGGAATGTCTTCTGTTCCTATCTGGCAAAAATGGAAATTGTCCTTAATGAGAATTTCTATTTGAAGATAGGGACAGAAGGCACCGCTCCTTTCTATGTGTTTCCCCCTTCTGGAGTGAGATTGCTGATATAGGACTTCTGCTGCTGTCTTACATATTGCACACATTATTTAGAGTACTGGTATATGCCCAGTTTTGTTTTGTCTAGGTCAGGTCTGCTTCTTTGCTATTTCTCTGGTTTGAAGTTGTTTTCATCCTTACTAGGAATGCCCTCCACCCCTATTTTCAAATAAAATTCCCAATTCCCCCCCCCCCCCCGGAACCATATGTTTCTGTTTCCTTATGAACAGATTTAAAATACCTTCTTCCTATTAACGGATTGTATATATAGATCAGGAAGCAGAAAAAAGCAGAATTTGTATTTTGAACAAGATAATCCATTCTCCCTCCCTCCCTCCCTCTCCAATCTTTCACTATGATACCTGGGAACTGTGTACATTTTGTTTTTACCGCCGCAGACCTCTTCATTATGAAATGCATCAATTCTCACACGTTATAGACTGAGAAACAGAAATCTCAACAAATATTTCATCACTGATGCTCATGAAGTATTAGCAATACAGACAGCTCCCTGTTTGCACTCTATCTACTTGCACACGACTGCTCACAAGGACAGTGCCAGGAACCTGGAAGTGAAACCCGGAAGTGGGGGACACCCTGTAGAATCCTGGCTCACGAGGAGACCCTCCCCGGAGCCCAAAGAGGATGTGCTCTCCAGGCTCCGGGGAGGGTCTCCTCATGAGCAGGAGGTGCAGTGGGGCTTTGTTGAGTCTGCTCAGCCTCCCCGCCTAACAGCTGACGTGCAGGGTAGTGCAGCAGCTGATGTCATGTCCTTGCATGTCAGCTGAGCAAGCCCTGCTGCCCCTCCTGCTCACGTGAGCCGGAGGGGCCTTGTTGAGCTGCTGAGCTGACGGACAGGGAAGCCTGTATCATAGAATTGTAGAGTTGGAAGGGACCCTGAGGATCATCTAGCCCAGCCCCCTGCAATGTCATATGAGCACAGTTTCCCAGAAAGTACCCCTGTAGAAATGTCATCGAAATGAACAGGACACCTGGGCACCTTCTGTTCAGCTGGCCTGGGAGTACTCATTGGTAGATACTGACCCATAATTTGTCCTGACAGGGAATTCAGCCTCTTTCTTTCCTTTCGAAAATGACCATATTTGTTGTATTGCTGTCAACATTTTACGTGATTTCACCTTCCAGGGTTACTCTGCCCATCTGTAGTTGGCAGGGGAAGAACTGAACAGGCTGAACTGTTGTGCTTTGCTTTTCTGTGAAATATGGAAAGAATGTAAAGTTGTTGTTGTTGTTGTTGTTGTTGTTGTTGTTGTTGTTGTTGCAAGCCTCAGACAAAGCAACACAAAAATGTACATTGAGCTTTCAAACCGGCTTCACGCTACACTAAGCGTATTGTGTCTGTCTCCATTTCTTACTCTTTCTAGGAGGAACTGCAGTTGAAGGACTGAGTTAAAATTACAAAAGAAAGTGATGAGTCATGCTGCTTTCCCCAATAGCTTCTAAATCTGAAGACCCTACTCCATCATGGCTTCTGCCTTGGCTATATCCGTGGGAAGGGGAGGGGGGTACAAAATTATACTAGTATGTTAGCCTGATGTTCCCAGCTTCCAGCTTGTGTGTGTGATTACCTAATATTCCTTACCAGCTGTTTCTTAACATTACTCATACCAGTCTAAAGCAACTATCTTCTCACTTTCCTCACTAAACATAGTTTCCTTTGGTGGGCTGTTTAGAATGCTTTTTTGTGTGTGTCTGTGCACTATAGTTGCCTCAGACTGGCACTGATTTAGGTAATAATAGTTACAAGCTCAACAGACAAATACGTAATCAAAATAACCTTGCTCACGCTAAGCTTTATTCTGCCCGCCTCCCCAATTCCACAAAAGCGAAAAGAAAAGAAAAAGGCAGGCTGCCACAAGTCTTATTGTATCTTACCAGGCAAGTGTTTCTCAGGGGAAAGTGCATGGACGGAGAGGCATGATTCAAATGCACAAATGGTGGAGCTGTGGAATCTTAGAGTTGGGAGGGACCCAAGGGTCATCTAGTCCAACCCCCTGCAATGCAGGAATCAATGCAGGAATTTCCATGGTATTTTGGAAATAATGAGCCAATTGGTGATGTGAGGTCTTAAAAAATGGGTTGGCAATCTTTCTGAGCCAATAGGCACGTTTGGAGAAGGCGCCGTGGCCGCCAGTCGTTAAATGGCTACCATGGAGGTGTGGCCTAACACAAAATGACAGGGCCACAAAATGGTTTGGGCATGCTGCCCCCCTCCCTCAATGAAGAAAACGTGCACTAGCTACTAGTTCAGAATGGATGAGTGTCCGGTCCTGGGAGCCAACGAAATGTGCTGTGTTCAATGAAGGAGAGGCTGAGCCAATACAAACAGAAACTGAGCAGGAAGAGTGAGCAGTCTATTCTGCATTGTGAATTTCTGAGGAGATATCTACTGAGACTTATAATAATGATAATGATAATAAAAAGAGTCCAAAAACCGGGCTCAGGGCGGCTAACAACAAATACAAAACAATGATTAAAAACAACTTTAAAAACAGCTAAAAACAGCATAAAAAACAAACATCAGTGGAATCACCAGGGCTAACTGGCCAAGTTAGTCTTCCTAGGCCAGTAGGGAGACCAGGGAAGAATTTTAATGTGGGGACCCAGAAGGGTTTCTTCAGAAAAAGGGAAAGGGAAAAAGGAATAGGGGATCAGGCTAGATTGAAGGCCAGGCGGAATAACTCTGTCTTACAGGCCCTGCGGAAGGAGGTCAGGTCCCGCAGGGCCCTAGTCTCATGGGACAGAGCATTCCACCAGGTTGGAGCCAACACTGAAAAAGCCCTGGCCCTTGTAGAGGATAATCTAGCTTCTTTGGGGCCCGGGGCCCTTAAGCTATTGTTATTCGTGGACCTTAAGGTCCTCTGCGGGGGTCCCGTAAGTATGAGGGTCCTAAGCCGCATGGGGGGAGTAGGGTGCTACTGGCCACCACAGTGGTGCTTGTGGGTGCTGCATCAACTTTTTAAAGCTCTTGAGAAGGCATGACTATTGAAACACATTCAGAGATATGACTGTATCAAGACACAGTGATATATTTGCGTGCACATTCAAACCTATGTGGCTTGATTGTCAAGGAACAATCTGATGAGCTGAGGGTTTCCATTGGACAATCGGAGCTTGAAGATAATGGATCACTTCTACTGCTATTCTCTGGCAGCTATGATTCAGTGCTATATTGCCTCTAAACCTGGGGTGGTTGAGGGTGGCATTTAGGTAAAGGGTAAAGGGACCCCTGACCATTAGGTCCAGTCGTGTCCGACTCTGGGGTTGCGGCACTCATTTCGCTTTATTGGCTGAGAGCCGGCGTACAGCTTCCAGGTCATGTGGCCAGCATGACAAAGCCGCTTCTGGCGAACCAGAGCAGCGCACGGAAACGCCGTTTACCTTCCCACTGCAGCGGTTCCTATTTATCTACTTGCACTTTGATGTGCTTTCAAACTGCTAGGTGGGCAGGAGCAGGGACCGAGCAACGGGAGCTCACCCCGTCTCGGGGATTCGAATCACCGACCTTCTGATCAGCAAGCCCTAGGCTCTGTGGTTTAACCCACAGCGCCACCTGGGTCCCTTTTTGTATGGTAGTGAGTGCCATATATTAATTAGGTGTTCTGTGTATTTTCTTTTGCTTGTCCTAAAATTGGCTCTTAATCAGTTTTACTGGGTGACCTCCACTCTGGCATCACGAGAAAGGGAGGAAAAAAACTTATCACTATCCACTTCTTCCACACCTTGCACAATTCCACAAACATCTTTATGATGCTCTTTTTTCTGAACTGAGCATTCTTAAATGTCGGAAGTCTTTCTTTGCAGGGAATGCCTCCTGGTTCCTTGATCCTTTTGACTGCACCTTTTCCAGCTCCGTGATATCCTTTCTGAGGTGGGAAGATGGTGACCCAAGTGTGGACGCGTCAGGGATTTGTGTAAAGGCAGTTTTATTTCCAGCCCCTTCCCTAAGAATCCCTAGCAAGTTATTTGCCCTTTTCACAGCTGCCGCACGCTGGGTCAACATTTCTCTTGAAGTATCTGCCATGGCAACCGAGAAAGCGTCCCTTATCCCACGTCAGCCCGGCGTTTGGCACACCTTGTTTACTATTGTCTCTGCAGAAAGGTTGCAAATGACATTGAGTAACGTGTGCGGTTCCAGGGTCACTGTCATCTCAAAAAGAGGATTGTTTTTAACAGTTTAAAATCCATCAACAGCAGAAGTGGAACTCTTGACCATGGCCAAAGCGCAGCACTGTCCACAATTTCTTCTTTTTTTAAAATTTAAAAAATACTTTATTCAAGTTTCTTAAAAATTACAACAAATATACAACAAACACAATTATAACAAATTTACAAACAACAACAAATATACAACAAACACAATTACCGTATAACAAATTTACAAACAACAACAACGTAAACAACACCAGCAACAACAAAAACAAACCAAGACAGAAAACCAAACACAAAATTTAAAAATGACTTCCTAAAGTTCTACTTCGTGTCCCTTCTATTAAGCTCCTTTTAATGCTATCTTTAATATACTTTCACCTATTTTTCCAGTATAAGAAGAATGCACACAAAAAATACCATTACCCTTTATACCTAAATAAATAAGTCCTCCTTATATTTCAATTATATTTCCATTATAACTATATTTCTTTATGATAATATTTACCCTGAATGTGTTTCATTCCAAGCAGATCACCAAATCCGTTTTCACCCCTTCTTTCTTCAAATAATCTTCAACATATTTCCACTCTCCTTTAATATTTTGTCTCGATATATTCCTAATTGCTGCCGTCATTCTTGCCAAATTCATGAATTCTACCAATTTTATATGCCACTCTTGAACCTTCGGGATTTCTTCCCCTTTCCAGTATTGCGCTATCAATAATCTGGCAGCCGCACTTGCATATAAAAAAATATATTTTTCCTGTCCACAACTTTGCTCCTACTGCCATCTCTATCTACAGAGACATGGTGGTAGCAGCGCTAGCGGAATTGTGGGCAATATATATCTGTGTGTCACCCCTGACACGAGAGTAAATGTTACGTGAGGCCTCTCCCCCAAGATGCACGCGCCTGGCACACTTCCAGGTGTTGATTATTTAAGGTAAAGGTAAAGGGACCCCTGACCATTAGGTCCAGTCGTGTCCGACTCTGGGGTTGCGGCACTCATCTCGCTTTATTGGCCGAGAGCCGGCGTACAACTTCCAGGTCATGTGGCCAGCATGACTAAGCCGCTTCTGGCAAACCAGAGCAGCACACGGAAAAGCCGTTTACCTTCCCGCCGGAGCGGTACCTATTTATCTACTTGCACTTGATGTGCTTTCGAACTGCTAGGTTGGCAGGAGCAGGGACCAAGCACCGGAAAAACTACCCTTTTCAGTCTTTAAAAGCGTGAGCTCCCATTGGACAGAAACAAAGAGAGGAATAATAAACCGATAACTTTGCAGTGGGGTCTCCGTTGTGCCTAAGATGTGAAAGTGGCCTTCCTGAGAAAGCTGTGGCAGCCGGTGAACGCTCCAAGGCTCAGGGAAAAGAGTGAAAAGAATTGAACAGAATGCATTCTGCTGAAGTAAAGAGTGACAATTTGAAAAAGGGGGATGAATCAAGGCTTGCTCTGAGTCACCCTCAAATCCATAGCTGGCCCCTTCGTGCAGTGCTTGAGATCACACCCTTCTACTCCCTGTTAATCAAGCTGGATTAATCATATCTTCTTGGTTTTGCATTTATGATTAATAACAAATTGTTATAATTTCCAACCATACCTTATTAATATCAGTTAATGCCATTATTATTTACTAGAATGAAGACATAATAATTGCATACCAGGGGGACTTCTTTAGAAGTGTTTCACTGCATTCTTTTCAAATATTTCTGTTCACTCCAGAGTTACGATTGGGGGGAAATGGGTCTGCAGTGGTGACACAGAAGTGGCCATGCACAGATTGGCTCTTTCCCAATGTGTCATCAAAACCCACTTCAGGTTGTGCCCATTTTACAGCTGTTCCTTCCCAGCAGTGGGCAGCGAGGCATCTGTAAGGAGCACTGGGATAATGCCTTTCTTTCTTTCAGTAAAATGCCTCGCATACGTTTTGGTAGACAGGACATTTAATACTTGAGAGCTGAGCAACTTTGTTGGATAACAATGTACCATGTCTGCTTATCACTGTGAAATAAAGGAGTTTTGCAATAAAAAGATTTTGGTTCTTAACATAACATTTAAGATAAATGGTTAATAAAAGACCCCTGGTGGATAGAGAGGAAGCAAAACCAAACAAATACCAGAAATATATATTTAAAATCTCTTGCGATACTTTTATATCTAACAGCATTAAAGTTGATGCTTATAGGCTGGTTAACGCAGCTGTCACGTTGGGTTTCATTTCCTCATTTGTGTGAGACCAAAACATTCAAGCTGTCTGCCACAGCCGTGTGATCTTTTGATCCAATGGGAAAGCAGAGTTTTTTGTCATATTCAGGAAAGATCTGTCACATGACCTTCAACAAAGCAACTGTGTCATCCACTGGTAATTTCTGCCCATTGCAAATACGTGTGTCCTATAAATTATGATGCCAGGTTCCTGCAAATAAAACCTCTATTTCTTCCATAGTGTTTCATAGAAAGCTTAAAATGCAAACAGCAAATGGGTTTCTCAAGGAATGCTGCCGATCATGTTAAAAAATATTTAAAGCTGATTCAGCAAAAATTAGTATTTTGGGTACACTGGACTCCACGATGCTGGAGGTGTAATGCTGGTGTACATGATGTGGGCTTGTTGAGTGATAGCATCTTTTTGGTTGGAAGTTGTCCATGTACCCTACTTTCCGAGCAGTGAGAGACTCCAGGGATGCCTGTGACTCTTGTGATTAATTATATTTGTATACCACCCTTCATCCGAAGGTCACAGGGTGGTTCGCAGCATAAAAATACAAAAGCAAAACACAAAATAAATAATAAAACAGAAACAAAAGCAAAACAACAACAACACAATACCCCACCCCTCAGACACAATAAAAAGGTGTTTGACTGTTAATCTGCCAAAGACCTGAAGAGGAATGTTTTCACCTGGCACCTAAAGGTGTATAAGGAAGATGCCAAACAAGCCTCCCTGGAGAGAGCATTCCACAAGTGGGGAACCACTGCAGAAAAGGCCCCGTTCTCGTGTTGACACCCTCCAGACCTCTCATGGAGGAGACACGTGGAGAAGGGCCTCCAACGAAGATCTCAGGGTCTGGGTCGGTTCATATGGGAAGATGCGGTTCTTGAGGTATTGCTGACCCAGGGTTCGGTTTCCTTGGAATGAAGGTCAATGGAGACTGTGGTGTTGTTAGGATATATGGTTTTATTTACACATAAATACAACCTGAGCATAGGATGGAGGGGCCCAAAGCATTAACACAGAACCTGCCTCTGCATTTGGTTTCCAGGAAGGCCCCAAGTCATGGCACAGAGTAAGACATGCCCCTCTGTCCTCGGCTTCCAGCAGCAGCCAAACTCTCTCACGGGCAGCCTCCCCCGACCTCGGTCTATTATTCTCCATCCTAAGATGACATGGCATCCAACCTGGTGAGGTGGGGAAAGGTCCACCCATTTGTCTGTATGGCAACATTTAGGAGCAAGTAAATGGCAGTACTGAACTGGCCAACCAAGGACATTACTTAACAAAGCAAGTGGCTTGGCTGGTTCATCAGGTTTCCCCTCATAGATTCTAACCTCACATATACAGGCTCTATGACTATCATCCAGACTGAACACCACCACCCGCCCCCCGGCAAAGCTATAACAATATTAATTTTCTACTGGAGAAATTCTTGATGTTTGCAGATGTCCATGTACTTTTGAATTATATCCCTGTTGTATGGGAATCGACTATTGGAGAATGAAAAAGGACTCTACGAGCCCTTGTGGTTGCTAAGAGACTTATACTTCGAGCCACGAAGGATAAATATTCACCACCTATTATGTAATAGACTGAAGATTAACATCCCTGCTACATTTGTGCATGCTTCGTTGATCTGGCACACAAGAGTTGCTCTTTGCTCCAGATAGAGGAAGGGGTGTTCTCAAGATGGGGGTGTTGGTGGCTACACCCTGCCATCCTGGTGAAGTTTGGACTTAAAGTTCTGATCCTCCCCTCCAGGGGTGGTGGAATGATTCAGATAGTCTGCACCCAGAAACTAATGGAACCCAATGGATTCTTAAGTGTCCTGTTTTTTTTCTTCCCAGCAGCTAGAGTAGATGACCCCTGCGAAGCCCCACCTCACTGTTTAACAGTGAGACCCTTCAGGCTCTTGAAATGATTACCCCTGAGCACAATGTCTGGTGCTGTGGAACCTGCCCTGCGCAACCGATATACCCAGGAACTAAGGGTGATGAAACAGGCTGAAGGATGGGTAGAGCACAAGTGGCAAAAAGTGCTTTTAAACCTGACTGAGCGCAAATGAAACCATATAATCATGTTTAGTGTATGGCAATGAGGCAGCAAAGAAGGTTCACTTTTCTGCCTCCATCTCTATGCCAATGCACAGAGTATGGGAAACAAGCAAGACAAATCTGAGCTCTTAATACGGGAGTATTAACATGAGTCAACAGAGTGATGCAATAGCAAAAAAAAGGCTAATGCTATTCTAGGCTACATCAACAGAAGTATACTGTCCAGATCAAGGGAAGTACGGTAATAGACAGCCCCGAATCACTCTGGATGGGCTGATCCAGTGCAGTCTCAATATACTTTTGGGGGTAAAGTTTATTTATTTTTTAATGGGGTTCTCTCGGTCTGATTTGCTAAAAGCCTGAACCACCTGGATTGGCTCAATTTGGTTCAGGATCCAAATCACTGAAAATGATGAGCCAAACGCCCTTGCTACGGTGTAAGTGTCAGTGAGCAAGGGTGCCAACTTGAATAAAATATTGGGGGACCCAGGTAAGCCCTAGCCCACAAAATCTATCAGATGACATGGCGCACACACAATTTGAATGGCAATTCACATCAACTTTGGGGCTCCCCCAGCCCCTTCAAATATTTGGGGGGGGGGGTTGGGGCAAAGGGACCTTGGCCCCTAGGAGTTTACTCCTATATCAGCGAGTTAAGATTTCATAGTAGATTGTCCTGCTAGTTATTGTACAGTAGACAAGAACTACTGACCTCCATTGAGAAAGAAGCCACTGATACAAAAGCAGCAAAGCACGATTTTGTGTTCATTTGGCTTTTGTGTGTGGGGGTGGGAGTGCCTGACAGGAATCGGAAAAACTTCTTTAAAAAAAAAAAAAAACCCTAGAAAGGGGAAACCCACAACTCATTTGTTTTCCTCCTAACTGCGGCACAAGCCAGCTGCAAATGGGCACGGAGAACTGAGAACATTTGTACCATTTGTTTCATATCCCAAGCTTTGGTTTGGGCGGTTGCTCATTGCGGTATTTCCAGGGAGGTCAGGTCTTGAGATTAGGGCAAGTACATTTAAAAAAAATAAATGAAAGAGTGGAAAGCAGGACCCGACATTATGACACAAGAAGCTATTTTCCATATTTGCCTGTTATCGAAGAACTGGAATCTGTACTGACGAAGATAATGTGATGTCACTCTTTAATCTGGCAAGCCTGAGCAAACCACTTCCTCATGTGTAGGCTGGCGGTCTTATGATTGCCATTTAATTCTGAAATGCTCATTGAAATGATGTAAGAAAACAAGCTTTGCTGTTGTGTGTGTTTTCTCAATATAATGAATGAACTCTATTATGAAATTCTCTCCAGCTATGTTAGGAAGTATGCTGGTTATTCAGCAAAACATACTGATGATCTAAAAGCAACAGGGTTGAGAGGCAGAGCATGTGAGCTTCAAATTGTATAGAGCTGGTTCCTGATTTTAACTCTTTCTCCCAGAAACACAGAAAATTTCCTTATGACTGAGGCAGTGAGTGAAGTACCATACCAAGGATGTCTGAAAAATGTATGTGCTGTTGGGAGAAACACAATTAAGAACTACCTCTGTACATTAACATTAACTTCTCCTTTGTGTGTGTGTGTTGTTTTTTTGTGGGGGCCTGGATTTTGATGCAGGTTTCTTTTTCCTCCAGATATAGAACTGTGTGTGAGGGTGGAATTTCACATGGCATGGTGCATTATGACCTCACTATAATTCTGTGTTGTGTGAACAATTGCTGCCCCTCCACTCTCCTACTCTGGCATTGCTGAGGAGACTGGAAGAGTCTGATTCCATTTCCAACTTTCAATTCCAAACAAGCCAAGATGAAGGCTTGCTGGATAAATTGTAGTTTAAACTAACCATTGTTGTCACTCGTGCATGTCGGGAGAATGGCTGATTTATAACATTGCTCCCGACCCCCGCGGGGAATTTTGGCGGCTGCTTTGGGAGTATGCAGCCTCCCTAACTCTCCCGGGATGACGGGAGGGGCCGCTGGCCCGCAGATGCCCCTTAACCCATTCCGACCCTTCGGGGGGAGCGGGGGGGGGGGCTGGGCTGATAGCACCTGTGGGGGCCGGAACTCCTGGAAGCCACCCTGTTCGTGCACGAGTCCCAGAACTTGGAATTTTAATTAGGCAAAAAGTTTTGGGCATGCCTCGGACAAAGGAGTATTTGATTTATATTAGAGACTGGCACTCCTGGAAAGGGGTATGTGCAAAGCAAGCGGGGGAGAGTAGCAGTGTGAAGATGTTTGGTGAACAACAGGACGAGAAGATGGCGATGGTCAGAATGTGGTATTTGGAATTAAGAAGATCGACCTCATCCACACAGAGACATTGTTTATTATAATTTAGCCTGCTTGCTGGCATATATCAGCGGCTGTGGAAATATTGGAAAGAATTTTGAAAAGCAATTGATGGAGGTGATCAGGGAAGCTCCAGCGTCTGAGGCATGGGAAGTCCATATATAAATAATTGGAATGTTTCTTTTAATTGGGATTTGTATAATTAATTTGGATTGTAATTTGAAATGTAATTGGGAATAATTTCAATGTGATTTGCTGTGATTTGTATTGGAAAATTCAATAAATAGATTATAAAAAATAAAAAATAAACTAACCATTGTTTGTCCTAGTTCAGAAAAAAAAGAGAAACAGTGGTTAGTTGAAAAGGGAATTAGATGTCTCCTTGGGGCCACAGCAGACAAGGGGAAGGGAGGAAAGAACAGGATTGTGTGTGTTTAGTGTTTAAAAGATGATTCAGTGTCTATTACATAGGCAGTTGCCAGAGGCAGCTGCTAGGGAAACCAGGAGGTTGAATAGGCGGAGTCAGTGCTTTTTAAAAAATGTTTAGAGGTACTCTCCTTTTCCTACTCATATTGAAATACTGCCCCTCAACGAGACCAAACTTAGATTCACAAAATGTTTAGGGGTATGCGTCCCCCCCCCCAGAAAAAAAGCACCTGGTGGAGCAGGGGACAATGAAAAGGTGCCAAACATAACTGTTAACCAAACCTATGGAAAAAGTTTATTTCCCTCCTCCAGCTTATTCACTTTAAGGTCTTTCCAGAGTATGAAATAAAGTGGTGAGATATTTTCTGAACTAGGCTCTGGGAGAACAGGGCTAAAATTACCACTCAGCCATGAAGCCCAATGTGAGACTTTGAGCAAGTCACTGTCTCTCGGCCTAGCCTACCTCACAGGCTTGTTGTGAAGATGACATGGGGAAATGGAAAACCATGAATGCTATCTTGAGAGGCTTGGAGAGAAGGGGGGGGGGGATATATGCAAAAGAAGCAAAAGATCTCCAGCCTGACTCTCCCTCATTCTGAAGGGGGGGGTAGGTTTTGAATAATACAAAAACACAATTGGGACACAATCAGGATATCCTGGCCTATGCACATTAGATTTTACATGCAGGTCCCTTGCAAATCCAATGTGTGGGGGTCTGCTGGGACAGAATTGGCTTGACGGGTTGAATTATTATTTTATGTATTTATTAAATTTATATACTGCCCTTCATCTGATGATCACAGGGCAATTTACAATGCAGAAACACTCCAGGAAGGGAGTTCCAAAGTCTGGGAGCAACCCAGCTTGTGTCCTCTCCCAGGAAAGGGTGCATAGCTGTCAACCCTCCCTTTTTTTTTGCAGGAAACTCCCTTATTCCAATGCCGTTTCCCGCTGCTATCCCGGATTGTTGATATCCCTTAAATTTCCCGGATTTCAAAGGAAGCAGCTTCTCTCCCTCCCTGCCGGCCAGGGAGGCTCCTCAGCTGCGTTGCTCGGCTGCCAATAAGGAGTCTGAGACCGACTGGGGGCGGAGCTTGCATGCCTTGTGCAGCCAGACCCCCTTGCCCAACCAGACAGACAGCCTGCCTGCCGTCTATGCACTCACTCTTTCGCTCACCCGTTTGCACGCAGCCTCTGGAGCGCAGGGTGGCGAGGCTAGGTAAAGGTAAAGGGACCCCTGACCATTAGGTCCAGTCGTGTCCGACTCTGGGGTTGCGGCGCTCATCTCGCTTTATTGGCCGAGAGCCGGCGTACAGCTTCCAGGTCATGTGGCCAAGCCGCTTCTGGCAAACCAGAGCAGCGCATGGAAACGCCGGTTACCTTCCCACCAGAGTGGTTCCTATTTATCTACTTGCACTTTGACGTGCTTTCGAACTGCTAGGTTGGCAGGAGCTGGGACCGAGCAACGGGAGCTCACCCCGTCGCAGGGATTCGAACCGCCAACCTTCTGATCAGCAAGCCCTAGGCTCAGTGGTTTGCTACTTGGTGCCATTGCACCGCCCTCATGGCATCCCTTATTTTCAAATCCGAAAGTTTGGAAAAAATCCCTTATTTTCAAATCCGAAAGTTGACAGCTATGAAAGGGTGTGTGGGATGTCCCTATTTTCATTGGAGAAATGTTGGGGGTTGGGGGTTGGTGGCAACTTCACCCCTGCTAAAGGGTTGTGTGTGTGGGTTTTGTGTGTGAAATATCAGCTATGGCATGGTTCAGTTCCTTGGAAGTCTGAGTAGTGGGTCCCTTTTTCCACATCCACCACTTGATAACTGCTCTTTCAAGGAATGGCTTGCGCGCACAGATGGGGCCCAGAGCAGTGCTGACACCACAGAGGGTGCTTTCTTCAACTCTTCAAGTGTAACACAGGCATATGGGAAGTACTACCGGTAGTCCTGAATGGCTGTTATGATTACATTTAAAACTGAAGTCAAACGCGGTCATTAGCTGGCATTTGTCAGCCCACTTTCCTTCGCCATCAGCCCCTGGGAGTTTTTATAAGGTAAGATTCACCTGTGACAAGGCCAGCAAGGCCTCCCAAGTTTTAGCCTAGCACTTTTCATCACCAGAACTCTCTTCCTCTTTCATGGTTCTCTGATAGGAGTGTTTTTGACAGTACTACAAGCTGAACACTACAGGGCCTCCACTGTGGGAATGGCTATGTTTTTCTACAGAGAAATTTCCTGTCATGTTGAATTTACAGACACATTGGAGCTGGAAGGCTTTCCTAAGGAGCATAAAACCAGCTGTACGGAGCGACGGTTCTTCAGATTGTTGCCTGCTGCTTTCTTAGCAAGGCAGAAGTGAGGAAACCTTGTCTGATCAATCAGCCCTTACAGGCACCAGAGGGCGGCTTGGGGTTCTCTTGCAATTTCTCTCCGTAATCCAGTATATCTACTGAAAATTGGGGCCCAATGTCAAATTTATTGCAAAGGAAACAAAACCTGTCATTCAATGCATATGAACAGTGTATCGAACATGTCAACAATCAGAGTTATAATCAGAGGAACATCCCCAAAATTGCAAGGATGGCTGTCATTCTAATGTGATCTAGCACTGAACTTTGGCAAATGCACACTATATTATGTACACCAGCAAAATGCATCTGTTACTTTCCACCTTCAATAATTTTAGAGACATAGGATACATGTACGTGTACATTTGACATCAGATCACAAATATCACAAAATACAATACAGCATCCAAATACATTTCATTTGTGTTATGCCTCATCGGTGAGGTTTCTGTGAGGAAGGGCAGGCGAATTGCAATAGCTGACACCAGGCCACTCGACACTCTGATCCTGTTGTTTTCTGCAGCTGCCCTGGCCATTCTTGCAGCTGTTCTGAGACTTGCACCTACATGCACTAACAAGCCCTGGAGGGCTGGTGCCACAACTGCTTTAACAGGTCAGATTTCTGAAATTACCCTTCCCTAGTTTTCTGCTCATAAACCATTTCATTGTCCATCCAAACACTGTCCATCAATTTCGTACCTAGTTTATCCATGAGTTCCTGCTTGTTTGTCTTGTTAGCAAGGAAATGCTCCTCCTTTGTTTGAACAGCTTTGCTACCTGTGAAGCTCACTTGCATACCAACACCTTGAGACCATCTCAGAAGTACTTCTGCAAAACGTAATTCACATACATGTCACAAATTGCCTTGGCACAGAGGGGCTGCATTTGATTCATTCTTTAAGAAGTGAACCACCATTTAAATTTCCACAACAAGGAGACTTAATGGACCCTCCTCTAATTTCACTGCCCATTATGGCCCACAGGGCTTCAAGAAGGACGGGCTCACTTGCCTTTCTCAGGAGTCCAGAAGTAATGATGGCTTCTGACACAACTGATATTTGAAGTTTCGTGAGATATCTTCACTTATACTCTTTGCTTCCAAAACCAAACATTGAAGAAGTAACTGTGGATGTGTATGTATGGTCTCAGATCCTACCTCCACAGCATTAGTTACGGTAAGTGTTACAGTGTAACAGCTGCAACTTGATTTCCTTTCTTGAATGTGTACAGTGGTACCTCGGGTTACAGACACTTCAGGTTACGGACGCTTCAGGTTTCAGACTCTGCTAACCCAGAAATAGTACCTCGGGTTATGAACTTTGCTTCAGGATGAGAACAGAAATCGCGCGGCGGCAGTGTGGCAGCAGCAGGAAGCCCCATTAGCTAAAATGGTACCTCAGGTTAAGAACAGTTTCAGGTTAAGAACGGACCTCCAGAACGAATTAAGTTCTTAACCCGAGGTACCACTGTATTGTGAAGTACATTTCCCCCAGCTATTGACCTCAAAATATTCTTCCCAACATCTTTACAATTTAACCTAACGGCCTGTCATCACTCCATTTGCTGTTTCATAGAGACGGGTAATTGCTGAATGAGTTTCTATCCTGGAGACAATCACAGATAATATGAGTGTCTGCACCATTTACTTCCTGCCTGGAAGTGGTGCTATACTTGTTCGGTGCTGTACTTCTGTTTTTTTTCTGCACAGGTTGGCACTGCTAGGGGCCACACAACTCGCTGAGCTTACCCATGTGTAAAACCTCCAGCAGTGCTCTTCAGATTCCTCATAAATACTTGTTGAGTTGAGAGATCTGAAGAGAGCCTTGCTAAGCACTGAGCTGTCTGGTGAATGCAATGGCCAGGTGAAAATAGCATGTGTGTATCTGGCTGTTGGGACCCAGGTGGCGCTGTGGGTTAAACCACAGAGCCTAGGGCTTGCTGATCAGAAGGTCGGTCGTTCGAATCCCTATGATGGGGTGAGCTCCCGTTGCTCGGTCCCTGCTCCTGCCCACCTAGCAGTTCGAAAGCACGTCAAAGTGCAAGTAGATAAATAGGTACCACTCCGGCGGGAAGGTAAACGGCGTTTCCGTGCGCTGCTCTGGTTTGCCAGAAGTGGCTTTGTCATGCTGGCCACATGACCCGGAAGCTGTACGCCGGCTCTCAGCCAATAAAGCGAGATGAGCGCCGCAACCCCAGAGTCGGACACGACTGGACCTAATGGTCAGGGGTCCCTTTACCTTTATCTGGCTGTTGCTTCTCATGAACAAGATTTGCTGCCTACAGATTTAGACTGAATCTGAATACAGGCCATCATTAGTTGCTTCAGAGTAAAAGGCCATGCCTAGCACAGACTGCCAGTGAAGACACCTGTCAGGAGTGCTGGAGAGATTCCAAGACTGCCTGGCTCCCTGCCCTCACCACCTGCCTGGAATTAAGGCCAGGTGCCCTGAAGGAGGACACAGAGGTGTGGGAGGGCCATTTCTGACTTAGAAGCAGCAGAGAATGCTAAGAAAGGGGGAAGGATGAACAGAGGAAGATTTAATGGGAGGGAAAGAAGCAGAAAGAAATACCAAAGAAGGAACATTATAAGAAGGGTTAGGCCACCTTCATCTCTCACCTATGATGAGTTGTGGCTCTTAGATCCAAGGACAGGGGCTTTAAGCCCCTTTCTCTGACATGAAATGGGGCTAAGATGTTGTGGCCTTAAACGCGTCACAATGCCAACTTCCTGTTGATTCACCTATAAGGAATTTCCATAAAATAGCAACCATTTCCATGTACAGCAGCCACAGACGAACTGTATGAGGATGAGTCATAGACTTCTTTGTGGTATCAATTCTTTGCTGACATCTGAACAGTGCATCTGTGAAGGATAGCCCCCGCTTATGCTACTTGACATCATATTAATACCGTAAAACTGTTTCATCTAATTCATTATCTATAGTTCTAAGGTTGATCCTTCACTGAAGCCATTGGTTGTACATTAATGGCTGGCATTGGTACCTTCATCTGCACCACAGCTATCCACTCCCAAGGTCTGTCTTGCTGCTGTTGCCTTTGTAATAACAGCATTTGAAGCAGCATCTGCCAAGGAAAGAGACCTCTTGCCACTTACTTTATGGCCGTGCCAATATATGTGCAGTGCTACTGGAAGCATTAACCATTTCAAGGGCTTCCTGTAGTCCTGATTCAGCCATCAAATACATTAAAAAAACACACCCATCTTTGTGTGAAAGCCACCTAGACATTGTACCTTGAAGCACAGTCCACTTTTTTCAGGTTTTCCGGTACAATTAGTTAAGTGTTTTCCACCACAGACATTGATTAGGGTTGACGTAGCTTATTTGCATGCAAATTTTTGAGCTCTAGTTAGATAAAGGTCCTATCTGTGGCACTCGTGCCAGTTATTAGTAGAAATCTGACTGAAATCTTGGCAAGAGGTGTTATTTTATACATAGCCTGGGTCAGGCCAGGCCATGTAGGTCTTGGAGAGCTCAATATAATAATAATAATATAATAATAATTTATTATTTGTACCCCGCCCATCTGGCCGGTCTTCCCAGCCACTCTGGGCGGCTTCCAACAAACACTAAAATACATTAAAATATCACACATTAAAAACTTCCCTAAACAG
Source organism: Darevskia mixta (assembly GCA_034641385.1). NCBI lineage: Eukaryota > Metazoa > Chordata > Lepidosauria > Squamata > Lacertidae > Darevskia > Darevskia mixta. The sequence goes on from JAWWNH010000242.1 coordinate 2,390,399, forward strand.
GGCTGCCTTCAGGTGTTTTCTAAATGTCAGGTAGTTATTTATCTCTTTGACATGGGATGGGAGGGTGTTCCACAGGGCGGGCGCCACTACCGAGAAGGCCCTCTGCCTGGTTCCCTGTAGCTTTGCTTCTCGCTGTAAGAGGTTCCATGGCAAGTCAAGTTTTCAAATGGGGTCATGGGCCCCATGGTGGCATGGGAGGTGATCGTAAGACATAACATTTGTTCTGTCAAAAGGTCCTTTGAATAAGTCCCATCTGGAGCACTGGCTTATGAAGAATCCTTGTGCAGTCCCACAGGGGATCCCACAGATTGAAGCTTTGAGCAAATGTAGTAAGCAAGAGAAGATGCATTTTGCTGAATTGTTTTTACATGAGTTTACCAAAGTTCAGTGCTGGGTCGCATTAGAATGGAGGCCATCCTTGAAGTCTCCGATATTTAGAAATGTTCCTGTAATTATAATTGTCTGGTTTTTTTCATGATTAAGATATTGCTTGTGTGAATTAAATAAGTCAGGTTTGGTTTCTTTTTCAAACCATTTCAAGTTCAGCTATTGGACTACAGTTGGTAAGGAGTGCTAAGGATTTTACTGCCATCTACTGACACTAAAATATTGGAGTAGTGTTTTTGGTCTTTAGCTTCCTCATTTTTGGCAACCAGTTTGGTTCAGATTACCTGCAACATAATGCAAGCCATCAAGATCTAGAGACCTTGAGATCTAGAGACATGTGGTCCGTCAGCAGACGTAACCTGTGGACCCTCCTGAGGAGATGGAGAACATCAGTTTCAGTAGGCTGGTTTGTTTAAGGACAGTGGGTGACTCAGCCTCATCGTTAGAAATTTTTTCCTCAACTTGTTTTTTTGTTTCCAAATAATTACAAAAATGGTAAATGTTGTGTATTGATTCAGAGTGTTATCATATCTGTATTACTATTGTCTGTAATCACATTAGGGTAAAGTAACTGCCTTCCTGTCCCAGAAGGAACAGTTACTATTGGTGCATTCAAGTTGCTGCATTTGGATCCTCTGTCTTATTGGTTCCCACCAAAAAGCAGCTGTGTGATTGCTTGAGATTGTTCCCTCCAAAATGTATCTTTTCCTTGCTAGTCCTCTGTCCCTATAAATGTAGCTTCCCTACCCTCAGTTCCCCCAGTCTTGTTTGCCTGAATAAAGAGTTGTTACATGAAGACGCTGTCTCCTGCCTGCTATGTCAGAGAGCTGAAATCACTTGCTGAAATCATTAACTCACGCTACAACAGTAAAGATCAAGAATGCTTGAGTGCTACTAAGCTGATCTCCAACCTAAACACTACTTTTAAAACGCTTTGAGTCCAATGACCAATTAATGTGTATTACATTAATCTTTAACCACAGTCTGCTTTCCAGCTCAAAAAATGATTTTTAAGTTCATTGATAACAGAAATCAACCATTCCCCAGAGTAGCAAGGCTGCACCTGTTCGAAGAGCGTTTGGCTCTCTTATTTCTAGTTATAGCAGATGCCCCTCAGGCTTCCTTATTTTACAGATGAAACCATTTTGCACCAATAAAAGAAATTCCCAGGTAGAACTGAACAAATATAGCAACTTTGCCAGTTTTGGAAAGTTCCAAATGTTGCCATTCAATGTGAAATTTCACATTTGAAATTCAAACAAAGAATTTGAAATTTTATCTCATAAATTGGCATTTGACTGTTGTAGCTTTCATTTATTTATGAGGTACTTCATAAAGAGTCCCTAAAAACCAAACAATATTGTGCAATAAATTCATAAATTAATCAAATGGCATCTCACACTGCATGTCAGCTATCAGATAAAGTCGAATATTAAATAATAATTTTATGCCATTTTCCCCCTGTAACATCAGCACAAGTGCACCTACCCATAACATCTCTTCTCTGGTATAATGCTGTCGCTGATGTCTTAAGAGGCAGGAATAAAACTGCAGGTTTCCCTGGGACAAATGGCATCAGTGGGCAGATTTCTTGCACCATATGATGTGGCAGAATGTGGCACTTGTCTCAGGTTGTGGGACATAATCGATGGATACGTAGAACTATGCTGCATATGGGTTACCCCTTGACTAGGGGTGACCTTGCAATTCACTTTGTAGCTTTAAAACACACGAGAAAGCAGAGACGAAGTTCTTTCCTGTTCTTTCCTGGGGCTTCTGTACACGGCCTTCCGCATTCTGCAAGTCGGACCCCAGATGTGCTGTGTATCAGGAGGGGAAGAAGCAGACAAAAGAGCTGTGGAAGGAAGAGCGAGTCTGAAGGCTTCTGTTTCCTCAGAACTTCTGCAGAGACAGTGTGAATCTCTAGGTGGCACTGGGTTGCCCCTGGCACACCTTTGTGTATCGGAGGCGAGTCCCTACAAATATGGTTGGGCTGCTCAAGAACCTGCTCAAGAACCTTGCCCTAGAAGGGAAGATTGGCAACTGGCTGGTAATTACTGTATTTTTTGCTCCATAAGACGCACCTGAACATAAGACGCACCTAATTTTTAGAGGAAGAAAGGGGGAAAGCCCTGTTTTTTTGAGGATCAGCTCAAAGTGGTGCAGCTTCTTTTGCAAAGGGAAAAGCCCTGCTTTTTTGAGGATCAGCTGAAAGTGGTGCAGCTTCTTTTTCAAAGAGGAAAAGCCCTGTTTTTATGGGGTTCAACTCACAGTTTGCTGCTTCTAGTCCTACAGGAAAGGGAGCCATTTCTACAGTTTCCAGACAGATAATCTAATCAGCCAGTCACGTGTCGCTGGGGAAACAAACAGCCTCCCTCTGCATTCAACAACGGAGGCCTGGGCAAGGGGGCGGGGCTGGAAAGGGAGCCTTATCTCTCTCCCCGATCGCTTGCTAAACAGCTGTTCAGTGGCTTCCTTTCAACACCCTCTTCTCTCTTTGTAAAAAAAAAAAAGAGCACAATCTGCTTTTGGCCCCTAGGCAGTTCGGCTCCAGGGACCATGCATTCGCTCCATAAGACACACAGACATGTCCCCTTACTTTTTAGGAGGAAAAAAGTGCATCTTATGGAGCGAAAAATACGGTACTTAGATTTTCTGAATCCAGGGCAAGGACCACCCCTTCTCGTAAGGAGGCATTAACCACCTCCCTGGGCCAGCCAGCTGCCCCCTCCCTGATAGTTTTTATCAGCCAAGAGAGTCCAGAGTGCAAGTGGTCACCCTGACTGATCCCAGCACCTTCAGGGCATACTAATTGAAACCTATCTAGTGTAACAGGACTAGAAAGTGCTCTGGACACCACTCAAGATTCCAGTCTGAATTTCATCTAATATACACATTTGCATGCAATTTTGCATACTCATCACATCTTTGCAAAGGAATTTCCCCTTACATAAAAAATAAATAAATTGTATTCTGCCCCCTCCCAACTAATATATGCATTTTTGTACACATTACCGGTACTTGGCTGGAGACTGCACTGCAAAATTTGGGGACGTTTGGGTTTTGGATTGTATATTGTTTTGCAAAGTGTGGATTAGATAGGCTTGCCTTTACCGGTAAATGCAAGCAGAATCAAATCCACTCTTCCCCATTCCTAGCTGTGGCTAACTGTATTTTTCCTTTTTATGTAAAAGGTACAGGACCCTGACCATCCTAGCTAGCACTGAGTGTGGTAGAACAAGCATACATTGCACTGTGGTTTGCTACAAAGCAGCGCATTTTAACAACATTTGTCGTGATTACTATATACCTGGCAGGATGTGCAATGTTCACGGCCTACATACTTTATTTTTATGTGATATATAAACCTATAAATTAATTCCTAAACAACATAATGCAGCCCACTGAGCCTTAGAAATCAGTCAACAATAGGTCCTTACTTCAGCGTCACTCTGCATGGCTCAGGAAGGGTTGAGAAACTATGTTTATTGCTTCTGACAGACATCTTCTGATCAGTGTCAGCAGGAGGATCAAGCTGCTAGGGCAAGAAAGGAAGGCAAAAGAAAACCCACTGATAGTTAGCAGCTGTTTGCAGCTGATTTGAGCCTGAACAGCTAAGTCAGTCCTTCCACCAGCAGAATAAAGCTTCTAGCAGGAAATAACTGCAGTCCTTCCATCCCCTGTGAGCCTTCCTATTTCTCCCTGAGGATTCCCCAGAGGCCACACCCTTAGCTGGGCCTGCTCTGACTCCAACTCCGTTGCTTTAGTGTGGCTGGAATTGGTCCTTGAAGTGGAACAATGCCTCTTGCTTGAGAGATGTGCCCACATGTGACTTTGTGGCTGGAATGCCTCCTATAGAACAAAGGTGAGATCCGCATCCTTGACTCCACCCACTTTTGTCTCTGGTCCTGCCCACTGGCAGGACCTTCAGAAGACTGCATATAAGGGAATGTGGCCCTGCAGCTTAAAAAAACGGGTCTCCACCCCTTCTATGCATAGCTGTCAACCTTCCCTTTTTTGGCGGGAAATTCCCTTATTCCAGTGCCGTTTCCCGCTGCTATCCCGGATTGTTAGATATCCCGTAAATTGTCCGGATTTCAAAGGAAGCAGCTCCTCTCCCTCCCTGCCGGCCAGGGAGGCTCCTCAGCTGCGTTGCTCACCAATAGTTACAGAGAATAGGATGTCATTAGACAACAGCACTGTTTGTGCTTTGCTTGCATGTAAAATCAACCACTCTGGCCCAGCCCACAAATACACTCCTTCCAAAAGAGTGTTAAAGGATGCAAAGTCTGCAACACGTTTGTATAATAAGTCATTAATGGATGCCAGAGAGCCAAAAGAGTGAACCTGATCAATCCCCCCATGAAGAATTGACACTTTTGAACTGTGGTGTTGGAGTCCCGTGGACTGCGAGAAGATCAAACTGATCCATTCTGAAGGACATCGGCCCTGGCTGCTCACCGGAAGGACAGATCCTGAAGCATCGCATGAGAAGAGAAGACTCCCTGGAAAAGAGACCCTGAGGTGGGGAAAGATGATGGTGTGTAGCCTGGTGTAAATTAATTTGTAGCCTGGGGAGCTTAGTGCAGCGTGGACTGTCCCCGAGAACCGTAGACTGTCCCCGGGACAGGTGAGGCTGCTGATCCCTTATTTTCAAATCCGAAAGTTGACAGCTATGCTTCTATGGGAAGTCTTGGGAGTATTCATTACAAGGGATATTTCTCTGTGAGGGAAGTACTGGAGTCTTATAGTGGTTTGTTGTAGTTATAGTAAAATCTGTTTATTTTTAAATTTACAGGTGGGTCATGGTGAAGCTGCAGCAGGCATACTCCCCAGATGGATAACACTACAGCATTACAGCAGCATCAGAGGGCCCCCCACTCAAAGCAAAAAGCTTCCAAAATGAGCCCCTTGAATATTTTGTTGCAGCTAGCTACAAAACTCAGACCCCCCCCCCCCCGCTTCCTTTCCTGGCTGCATTCAAATTGCTAGCTGGTTCCCTCCAGCTCCACCCCAATAGTTATGGTGTGTGCTGTAACTAGTAGACCCCAGCCATCAAAAACTGTTAATAATTGTTTAAACAAGCACTTTTTACCTTTCAGTGCCCATTAGGATATGCTCTTTGGCAGTCCTCTCTTCACAACATAGCACTACGCCCATAAAAAGATTATAATGCATCAAAATTAGTCAGCAACACAGTTAGTAGGTTTAAAAAGCAACAACCCTTAATGATTTGACAGCCTGCTAAAATGAGTAATAATGAGAGGGGGGAGAGATACGCCCTCTGTGTTTGCATAGGGATCAGGCAGACTACCAGGTATCAAAGGTAAACTCTCTGTTTCAATAGGCTTTTGGAAACTGACTACTTTTCATAAAAGGGCTGGTGCCATGCTGGTTTCATTGTAATTATTTGTATGTTTTAAACAGATTATATATATATTAAATCCATTGATGTTTAATTGTATTTTAATGATTGATTTGTCTATGTTTGTAGAGATTCTTACCTTTATAAGCTGACTTGAGTCCCATCAGGGGAAACAAACAAATAATAAACAAACAAACAATAAAACAAGTTCAAATAGATGTTGGAAATGTAAAGGAAAAGACGGGACTTTCTATCATATGTGGTGGGAATGTAGAGAAGTCAAAAAACATTGGGAAATGATATATAATGAATTGGAAAAAAAATGTTTAAAATGACATTTGTTAAAAAGCCGAAAGCATTTCTATTAGGGATTCTAGGTGAAGATCTGCCAAAGAAAATAAAGAATTTTTTCATGTATGCTACAACTGCGGCAAGAGTTTTGCTAGCACAAGGCTGGAAGAAGGAAGAAATTCCAACAACGAACAATGGCAAGAAAAGCTGATGAATTATGCGGAAATGGCAAAACTAACATATAAACTATGTGAGAAGGACAACCGTGATTTTAAGGAAGACTGGGAATTTTTTACAAACTATTTAAAAAGACAACAAAGAAAGTTGGATTCATTGGCAGGTTTTGAATAAACATACACAGTTTTTAGTGGTAGAATATGAATAAACATGGAAATGATATGTACAATTTTATAACATGCAGAAACAATATGAATTAACAAATCAGAAAAGGGAGCTGAGGGAAGTTATTATATATATAGTAACACATGAGGCTTGATGCATGTGCTACTATATATGTGTACAATGTGCAATACTTGTTTGTATTAATATTAATAAGCCATGGAAAACTAAAGATGTGTAAGGTAACAAAGGGGAGAAATTGGAAACCTGGGGTGGTGTGGAGTCTAGAAGGGATGAATAAGTAACTAATTTGGATGCTAAATTGTTAAATTATTGAAAATAAAATATGAAAGAATATCAATAAGCCAATATTTTTAACCCTTTGTTCATATAGGGTTAATCACTTCCTCTTTTACCTTATTTCTGCTGGTCCAGAAGTGTCTTAACTATTCAAATGCTATTGCGTGGCAATGTCCCGACCCCCCAGTGGTAAATAATGACACAAGATACAATATATAAGGTTAATGGGCAGAAAAAGGCCACAACTTTATTTGTTACATATGATGAGTGGTATTGGCTTAGGCATTGGATCTAACCGACTATATCTGACCCCAGCCCGTCTGCTGGGAGTCCAGGAAGGGTTAACCACCAGTAGGGGGAGTCCTGCTGATGCACATCAACTAGGAGCTCCCCCTGGGGTCACCAATAGGGGGCATGCAGCAGCTGGAAGCCGGGAAACAGGAGGAATCCCTGGCTGCGCCCTGCTTAAATAGGGCAGGCCACACCCCCAGGCCGACCGGATTGGTCGGCCTGGTGAGTGATGCAGCCGGGAATCCCCCTATCGCGCAGGGGCTGGGGAGGCCATGACTGCCCACAACACCACCTCCTCTTAGGACGGAAGTAGCTTAGTCTCTATAATGAAGAGCCAATTTGCTGAGCACTGCCAGGCAGCTTTTGTTTGTTTGTTAATAATGAGTTACAATTTTTAAAGAAGACATGAGCCCTATCCTTTCTATTTATCTGCAAATGCTTCTCAACATTCTGTAGTCCCAATTCAATCGGTTACACATAAACAAGGCTTCAATGTGACACTAACTGAACAAGAACATGAGTGGGGTGGCACATCAGCTTGCATGGAAGTACATGGGCTGGGAATTTGGGATGCACACCAGAATGCAACATATGCTGTCCACAGGAATACGGCATGGAGAGACACAGTTGGATGTGCAGTTGCATTCCCACCCACCCCTTGTGCCCCCAGCAAGTGCCATGTGCACAGAAGCCTGGTGTGGATCCCCTTAGCCGGATCAGAGCATATTTCTGTGATTGATTTGGTGATGCTTCCAGTGATACAGGATTTTTTTTGTTTTGTTTTTTAGTTTTATGTTAAAAGGTCAACAAAGCATAATCGTTTTTGAAGAGAACTGTATCACTTCATGTCTCAAACACTAATTAAAGAACTCCACTCGACGTTCATGTGAAGGCCCACATCAAGCAGTTAATGCAACTTGTTACTGCAAGATTTGTTCTGACATATCCCTTGCAGCAGAGTAAGATGGGAAGAAGGCATTTCTTTAGAGACTGCCAATAGGCAGCCAATAAGAAGCGAAGAGGCTTTTGCTTAATGAGATTAAAGATTTTTGCTGACATCCTAATTGAATCATCTTGAAATACAAATGTCTTCACCCAGAAAAGTAAGAACTCAGAACTAGTTCCACTCCTCCTTCACCAAATGCTTTCAGGCCATATATCTCAACCATCCATAAACTCAAAATGATGTGTGCTAGGAGATTAGCTTATGCACTCTTCCCTGCTAATTTTTAGCACCACCAGCCAAGCCAAGAAAAAAAACAACAACTTAAGAATTAACTTGTTTAAAGCATAAAGTAAAGCCATCATTTTAGCTCCCCAGAACAGTAACAGATGTGTGTAAAACACAGGTTGTGAAAAATATGGTAAGGGCATATCAAAAGTTCCTCACTGAGATCAGTAGCAACAGAGAATGTCACTTACACTGAAACTCTCTTTAATTTGCATGAGGACTTTAAAAAAAGCAGAGACAAACATCTGTGAAAATGTGGAGAAGTAAACTCAATATTGGGAAAATGAGAGACTCAGAGACATCAGAATGGACAGATTTGCTCATTCCTAATAGTAGTAGTAGTAGTAGTAGTAGTAGTGGAGGGACGCGGGTGGCACTGTGGGTTAAACCACAGAGCCTAGGGCTTGCCGATCAGAAGGCCGGCGGTTCGAATCCCCACGACGGGGTGAGCTCGGTCCCTGCTCCTGCCAACCTAGCAGTTTGAAAGCACGTCAAAGTGCAAGTAGATAAATAGGTACCGCTGCAACGGGAAGGTAAACAGTGTTTCCGTGCACTGCTCTGGTTCACCAGAAGTGGTTTAGTCATGCTGGCCACATGACCCGGAAGCTGTACACCGGCTCCCTCAGCCAATAATGCGAGATGAGCGCCACAACCCCAGAGTCGGTCACGACTGGACTTAATGGTCAGGGGTCCCTTTACCTTTACCTTTAGTAGTCATGTACATGCACCAAAGTCAGGATCTATCTGTGGGCTGAATCCTGAAGCATGACAGCTTTCATGCATATGCTGAAGTTTTGGGAGCAGGGGCTAAGGAGTGAAATAAATGTTTTAAGCACTAACAGCATTTTTTTTTACAAGGCACCCACCCCAAGCCTCTCCAAAATGCAAATAAGGAACAACACAAGTGCAAATCTTTACCAGGAACCAAGACTGAGATCCAGCGCCGAGGGCCTTCTGGCGGTTCCCTCACTGCGAGAAGCAAAGCTACAGGGAACCAGGCAGAGGGCCTTCTCGGTAGTGGCACCCGCCCTGTGGAACGCCCTCCCATCAGAGGTTAAAAGGATCAACAACTACATGACATTTAGAAAACACCTGAAGGCAGCCCTGTTCAGGGAAGCTTTTAATCTCTGATGTGTTAATGTATTTTAATGTTGCTGGAAGCCGCCCAGAGTGGCTGGGGAGACCCAGCCAGATGGGCGGGGTACAAATAATAAATTATTATTATTATAAATTATTATAAATAGGGATCATTGGAAAGAAGATGTTCTTACTTTGGTTGCTTCCAGGTGATATGTTTATTCAGCATTCATTCTGAATTGTTTGAGGGGAGGTAAATTTCCATTGCATTTCCCCCTATCACTTTTCTTACTAAAAAGAAAAAAGTCAAATTTGGAGGCTGGGGTTTTTGTTGTGCAAGAGCTCCAAATCAATTTAAGTGGCAGAACCTGAATTTTCCAGTATGTGCGTGAATCCCATGTGCAAACAGTGATAGCCTAGAACTGCCCTGTATCTTAAACGGACGTGTTTTGGTCAATGGCCTCACATTCAGAATCTATTTGAAACATTTGGGTAGCTTAGGGGCAACATATTTTGCCAGTGGTGATGTGGCCTACAGCGTCCAGCAATTTTGGAAGTTGCATTCTAGGACAATTGGCATGAAGATTGCAGAAGATTTTATCTTTGGAAAGCTGGTAAGTTAAATCCATCTCCAGCAGGAAGAGAGAATCGTTTCTTCCTAAAAGCAGAGATTATTGTTAGCCATTCCAGAATGCTAACTGTTAAAGCATTCACTCTCAGAGATACTCTAATGAAGACTGAAGGTTTATATAGGCTTGGTTGGTCCCCATGGTAACAGCCTTTCTACTGGGTTACCATAGGAATGGTAAAAGCCTCTATAAACCTCCATTAATAGAGCATATACTCTCTCCAAGCAGAGAATACACCTTAAATATTCAATAATTAAGGGAAATGGGTTCTGCTTGTCGTGAAAGCTTCCAACAGTTTCAATAGCTAGATATTAGTTTACATTAGAAATTGAAGCCATGTAGAATTTCACAAGTCGCATTAGGGGTGAGTAGTATTAAGAAAGAAACCGTCTATAGCTAAATGTGTAGCTGACCACACTCAGCCACAGGTCAATGTTCAACTCCTCTGAAAATAGTTCAAATGCTTTGGTTATCAGTCTCTATAGATCCTCCCCAAGCCTAGTTAAATTAAAGTTTTGGTGAACAAAGGTTCTCCTATAGTAAATAAGTTTCATTAAAATAACCCCGGCTAAATAAAAAGGACCACCAGCTAATTAGTCACTTCAGTTTTGCAAACATTTCAAAAGAGCTTTTGTTTTTCTAGAGCCATAAATTCTATCTCTTTAAATCTGCTGTGCTTGTAACAGAGCTAGTACTTGAAAATGTGCCAATTATCTTAGATAACTCAATGAGATTTCCATTTTGTTAACCTCAACAACTGAAACACCCAAGGCATTTCCTACAATAAGAACAACCAGCGCAGGTTTCAATGCAGTTCTGGCAACACTTGGGCAACTGTATCTATGGCAGCAGTCCATAAAACCACCAATGATGGAACATTCGATTATACCAACTACTTTTCCGAACAAGATTGCATTATTTTTTTTGTCTTGTTCACATAAATAGCTGATGAGCTGGCAAAATGGTTCCTGGATTGTACCGCTTCAAACAGTTGTTGGCAGTTATCACCTGCTTGAATGCTTCCCAAGAGGAAAATAAATCTTTGCACATCCAAACTACGGTAGTAGAAGGCAAGGTTTGAATTCTTTACCCAGACATCTGGGGTTGTCCGTACAGAGTACTTTTTATAGAAATTTATTCAACCTTGGTGTTTCTCCTACTTTCAGTCTGGAGTGGCACAGCCCAGGCACAAATTTACCAATCGACTTGTACTTGTGTTATGGAATAAGCTACCCTCTGCAATACAGCAGGTCCCGAGGGTGGTGTGATCCTGTCACTTACTGAAAACCTACTTCTCTCCCCAGGTGTTTTCCTGATCACTGTTGCCAGTTTGTAATGATTCCAATTCTGTTATGTTCCAATGCTGGTGTTTTTTTTATGATTTCCACAAACAAACAGTTTTTTAATGGTTGAATTTAATTTTTATATACCAAACTGAGCAATTCTTCATATATTCAAATTCAGTTTTGGCATCTTTAGCCCAAAGTGTCTAAGAGTCTTGGAGGAAGAGTCTTCTTCTTCTTTGGCGATCACTCGTAGCCGAGTAAGATTGTCTTCCATAAACACGGTTTTAACAATGAGTCCGTAAGTGACTGTGGAGGTCAATTCTGGATCAACATGTCCTTCCACAGTGGGGACATTGGTTTCTGGGTGGGAATTGATCATAGTGTGGATTTGTCAAGTGTGCCTTCCTCTTAGCACGTTTCTTCCTTGTGTCCTGAGCCCATGACACCTTTGGTAAAGGCTGTTCTCCAATTGGAGCGCTCGCAGGCAAATGTTTCCCAATTGTTGGTGTTTATACTACATTTTTTTAGATTTGCCTTGAGATAGTCTTTAAACCTCTTTTGTTGACCACACTTTCCATTTCTAAGTTCGGAATAGAGTAGTTGCTTTGGAAGACGATCATCAGGCATCTGCACAACATGACCAGTCCAACGAAGTTGAAGTTGAAGAATCATTGCTTCAACACTGGTGATCTTTGCTTCTTCCAGTACACTGGTATTAGACGATACAGGTGGCTCTGGAAGAATGGTCAACAACCTGGCTTTTGCTAAGGAGGCATCACTGAACGGATTGGCCAAAGCAAGAGGAGAGAAACGTTTGGGAATTGGGGTTTAGCTTCCCTCCTCTCTTCACTGGTTGAAGATGAGCATAAATGAGAATTACTCAGCCGGTCTTCTCCTGTGGCTGGTGTGGAAAAACACAGAGGCCAGATTTGCTCTCTGCATGAATTCAAAGCTGTGGCTTTGGTGCTCCCCTGGAGTAAGAGTAAGTTGGGATGCTATTGCTGTGAGCCTTTTCACCTTATGCTGAGCCTGCTTATACATGTACAGTGGTACTTCAGATTAAGAATAGTCCAGGTATAAGAACGATTCGGTTTACTCTTCGGTTTACCTGAAGAGACTCCTTCGGGTAGTGATAAAGCGGGATATCAAATCCAAACTCTTCTTCTTCTTCTACAAACTCCGCAAAAACGGAAGTAGTGTCCCGGTTTGAGAACTTTACCTCAGTCTAAGAATAGCATCCGAACAGCGGAAGGGCACCAGCGGCGGGAGGCCTCATAAGGGAAAGCAATTTTGGTTTAAGAACGGACCTCCGGAACGGATTAAGTTCGTAAACCGAGGTACCACTTTAAATAATAAATAAATATTTTATCATAGAAATGTCGTATGACTCCAGTGACTTTCATTCCAAGGAAATCAAACCTTAGGAAAGCACTTGAAACCTCTTGCTGCTTGGAGGGTGGGGTGTGTGTGAGAGTATTTATACCCTGCCTCCCTAGGAAACCCCCCCCCCCATATCAACATTTAGAAAAAGATTCCTTATGGTCACATGACGTTGGATTGCTTGTTGCTCATTTATGTGCTTAATTAAAAGTTGTGTTGAAGCTTGAAGTCTACGAGTCCTTTCATAATGATCGATACAATGGGAATCTATCTGATATGCTGGATATCTGTGCTGCTGACAGAATTTTCAGCAGATGAATCTATCTGCCTTCAACCCTTTCCCCATTATATGTGTGCACAGTCTTTGGCCATGGGTTAGCCTCTCTGAGCTCTGCCACCTGCGCTCTCTCGTCTGCACCCCTGATGGAAGGAATGGGTCACCCTAACAAAATAAATAAATGCATAGGATTCTGTTGACCGGTTTTGGTCCTTCTGGGAAGCAATCAAATAATTCAAGACATGGAGTAGTGCCTTTCATTTTCTGGGAGCAACGAAGAAAGAACATTTGATCTAAGAAGATCTCGTAGCAGCTCAGCAACAGAAGTTGTTTGTCTCTTCTCCGGGACCAACACGGCTAAAACATCCCAACATTGCTAAATATAACCATACTCATTTTAAGTTTTTAGATTACTGGCAGAAAATGAACACTTCAAAAAAGATTAGCACATTTTAACATCTGGCACCCTGTATTTTTATATTCTGAAAGTTTCACATGTTTTGGCATACCAGGAAAAAAACAGCATGACACCAAAAATGCTCAGTTTTCATTGGGTTGTTATTTTTCCTCAGATATGCCATACAGTAATGTATTAACGTATAAAATACAATGAAATTTAGGCTTTTATTAAAACCAAGACTTCCATGGACTAAAAGCAAAACAAAACCTCCCTTTATCTTTTTAGTTGCCCTTTTTTAAACCTTTTCCAACTCTACAACATCCATTTTGAGGCAAAGCGACCATAACTGTACACAGAATTCCATATGTGGACACATCGTAAATTTGTACAACAGCATTATGATATTAACAATTTTATTTTCCTTTCCTAATGATTTCTAGCATGGATTTTGCCTTTTTGATAGCTGCCGCACACTGTGCTCTCATCCTTTTCAGGAAAACACAGATATCCTTCTGCTCACATAGCACTGCACCACCCAGTCGCCTGCTGGTCAAACTAAAGTGGGGTTGAAGGACTAAAAATGCAGGTAGGTCTGCCTCAGTTTGGGGCTGGACCTTCTTAACAGAGAGGTCCCTGATTTTGGCCAAATCCATTAAATTATTTGCCAGTTGCCAATGAATGTCTTCTCCAGTCAGGATTCACAGGAAGACCCTGGACATTTGGGGATGGGAGTTTCCAGGGGTTCCCAAGGAGCTATGAAGCCATGTGACAGTGGGTTTCAACACAGCTGGCTTTTAACATTACAGGGTAGATTTGATACAAAACAGAAAAGAAAGATGAGCACATTCTCAGCCAAAGTAATCTTAACATCAGTAGTAGTAGTAATTACAGCAGAGTAGGTGTCAAGAGCCATCAGCCATCTTTTGGTTAGACCAGGCATCCCCAAACTTTGGCCCTCCAGATGTTTTGGACTACAATTCCCATCATCCCTGACCACTGGTCCTGTTAGCTAGGGATCATGGGAGTTGTAGGCCAAAACATCTGGAGGGCTGCAGTTTGGGGATGCCTGGGTTAGACCAATGGGATAAGCCAATGGGGCCTCCTCTGAGGGGAGAAGGACAAACTGGCCTCTCTTGGATTGACCAATTTATACTATTCTTACCCTCCCACAGTCTGGACCAGGGGTCAGCAACCTTTTTCAGCCATGGGCCGGTCCACCGTCCCTCAGACCATGTGGTGGGCCGGACTATATTTTGAAAAAAAATATGAACGAATTCCTATGCCCCACAAATAATCCAGAGATGCATTTTAAATAAAAGGGCAGATTCTACTCATGTAAAAACACACTGATTCCCGGACCGTCCGTGGGCCAGATTGAGAAGGCGATTGGGCTGCATCCGGCCCACGGGCCTTAGGTTGCCTACCCCTGGTCTGGACTATTACCAAATTCTGACCTTTACCAGAGAACAGTTATTTATGTCCCATCTCTCCCCCCCATCCCAAAATGTACCCTCCACGTTATCAGACTGAATGCACCTGAATTGTGAAAAACAGACATTTCTATTAAGGTGATGTACAAAGTATTCAAGCACATCCCAAGATGTTCCCCCACCCCTTACTTTCATTCAAAACATGGTGTTCCATCAAACCACAAAAGTTATGCATAATCATGGCAAGACTTCAAGTTCAGATGTGAAGTCCCACGTTCGTGTCTCATTCACTGATGACCTAGGGGAACTTTATATCAAACTTATCTCCACCTGCTACACCAAAGTAGATACTATCAGGCTAAAATGAAATCAATTCTTGAGATTCCTTAGGATTTCAGGAAGCAAATCCTGGCCATCTCAAACCAGGGCGGGAGGGGATATTTTTAAAAATTTCTAAGTCAGCTATTTGGAGCACTATATAGACGATATCGTTTGGTGGAAACCTGGTGAAGAACAACAGCTATTTTGTTGCTAAATACCACAATGGAAATTGGCACCGATTTGTATCCAAGTATTTAGATGCGGGTGGCGCTGTGGGTTAAACCACAGAGCCTAGGGCTTGCCGATCAGAAGGTCGGCGGTTCGAATCCCCTTGACGGGGTGAGCTCCCGTTGCTTGGTTCCTGCTCCTGGCAACCTAGCAGTTCGAAAGCACGTCAAAGTGCAAGTAGATGAATAGGTACCACTGCAGCGGGAAGGTAAACAGCACTTCCGTGAGCTGCTCTGGTTCGCCAGAAGCAGCTTTGTCATGCTGGCCACATGACCTGGAAACTGTACGCTGGCTCCCTTGGCCAATAATGCGAGAATGAGCACCGCAACCCCAGAGTCGGTCACGACTGGACCTAATGGTCAGGGGTCCCTTTACCTTTACCTAGTTAGATGCCATGCACTAGTCTGTGCCTTATTTACTATTGAATAAGCAGGTTACTAACTGCTGTAACCATGTAAGACATAAAATGGTCACTCAGGAATGGACTGACAGGGCTGCCTGTCGGGGAGTAAAACAAAAATGATTTCTGCTCTGTTTGTGGGGCTGCTGCTAAAAACATGTATGCACGATTCTGAAGAATAGTGGTTATTTGGTGTCCCAGACTGATTTTTGCAAATCTAGTTCTGTTATGAGCTCCTATTTGATACTATTTTTTCCTCATGTTTTGCCCTGAAACTTCCACACTGAAGGCAGTTTCCCAATTAAGCTGGCGTCTTCTGTTGCCTCTGCATTGTGGAATAAAATTGGTCCTACCAATTCACTGTCTTTGTAGGTCACCGTTGTGAGCAGATGAGTTGCAGCAGATGAAGCAGGAATGAGGCAAAGGTACTGGAGTATTTGCTTTGAGTTTGATCAATTCTAGCACAGGAAATGTTTGTGCTTTTACCTTGTGATTATCTGGCAGGTTCTGTTAAAAGATGGGTCCTTTAGTTACAGACCCTCCAAGTGTCCTTATTTTCCAGGGAGGTCCCTGATTTAGAGAAGCCGTCCCAGTTTATGATTTGATCCCAGGATGTCCCACTTTTCCTTAGGATGTCCCTATTTTCATTGGAGAAATATTGGAGGGGATGGACATGGAGTTATCTGACCCTCAAGCCATCTGAAGGCAATCTTGTATAGGGAAGTGTTTTGTTTTTTTAAAAATGTTTAATGTTCTATTATGCTTTTATATATGTTGGAAGCTGCCGAGAGTGGCTGGGGCAACCCAGTCAGATGGATGGGGTATAAATTGTAAAATTATCATTATGGAATGGGGAGTCTCTATTTCAGGGATAGGCAAACTCAGCCCTCCAGATGTTTTGGGACTACAACTCCCATCATCCCTGACCACTGGTCCTGTTAGCTAGGGATGATGGGAGTTGTAGTCCCAAAACATCTGGAGGGCCGAGTTTGCCTATGCCTGCTCCATTTTCATCTGAGAAATGTTGGAGGGTATGTGGTTATAATAAAAAATAAAATATGTTTTTCTATATTAAGACCCACACTTCATTAACAAATTACACACACACACACACACACACACACACACACACACACACACTAATATACAATAATAAAAGAGGACAAAAATGTCATTTTATAATGGAACAAGTTAATCTTACATACATTTCATGCTATTAACATTTAAAAAATATTAATTTGTGAAGTTGTTCACACCAATATCTGAAAAACCCACTTCTCTTTTTACATATGCTGTGAATTGACTCAATTTATTTAATTCTTCTGGCTAATTAATTCCATTCTTCATCACTGTTGACAATTTAATCAAGCTCCGTTGTTCCCAATTTTTATTCATTACAACCCTAAATATGTTACCTTCTCTTTTGCTGGTATATCCTGCAACCCACCTTTAAGAACCAAGCTCTTGCAGTGTTTTGCCATATGGACTTTTCTCTAATTTTGATACCTGCAACCTTCCCATGCCGTCCATAATTCTTTAGCTGCTTCTCCTATCTGAGGCTTTTATAAACCTTGTGCTGAGGCAGCATGTGTCTAGATAGGTTTTCCCACTGGCTGGCTATTATTTGAAAATACTTGGCTGGAGGCAAGTGCCGGTATTCCCTGAAGACAAAAGGCCCTTAGCTAGGTGGCATCCTACCTTTTAAACTGTACTCTGGTGTAATTTCATTACTGTCGTCCAGCCCTTCAGGAATCTGGATGTGTATTCACACATCTGCCTCTCACTATAACCAACAGCCATGTAGTTTGATATATGGTAAGTAGCTACCTGAAGTTGAAGTGGCTCCAGTACTTTGGCCACCTCATGAGAAGAGAAGACTCCCTGGAAAAGACCCTGATGTTGGGAAAGGTTGAGGGCACAAGGAGAAGGGGATGGCAGAGAATGAGATGGTTGGACAGTGTTCTCGAAGCTACTAACATGAGTTTGGCCAAACTGCGAGAGGCAGTGAAGGATAGGCATGCCTGGCGTGCTCTGGTCCATGGGGTCACGAAGAGTCGGACACGACTGAACAACAACAACAACAAAGTAGCTACCTAGGATAGGACTTTTAGGTTGCAATGTCCAGAATTTGGAGCAGACTCCAAAAGAGTTGCTTGATTTTCGGTGGGCCTTGAAGATGATTTTATTTAGTTTTCTGAATTCTGCTACTGTTTCATAGCCATGTTTTTTGACAAATTCTTGTTCCTTAGGAACTATTAAAGGTAAAGGGTCCCCTGACCATTAGGTCCAGTCGTGTCCGACTCTGGGGTTGCGGCACTTATCTCACTTTACTGGCCGAGAGCCGGCATACAGCTTCCGGGTCATGTGGCTAACATGACGAAGCCGCTTCTGGCGAACCAGAGCAGTTTACCTTCTCGCCTATTTATCTACTTGCACTTTGACGTGCTTTCGAACTGCTAGGTTGGCAGGAGCTGGGACTGAGCAACGGGAGCTCACCCCGTTGCAGGGATTCGAACCGCCGACCTTCTGATCAGTAAGCCCTAGGCTCTGTGGTTTAACATGGTAGTAAAAAAGCTAACGTTCCATAGCCTTTGTCCCATGAAGACACTACAGAGTAATGCCATTGGGGCTCCAGAAACTGGAACCATGTGAGATCACATTACTCCTTCCCACCCAATCATAGCCCTGCTGGGAGGGAGCATGTTGACTTGATGTGAAGGACCAATGTCATTTCCCCTTCTTGCCCTCTGGCCTACAAATGTGATAGCAAAGAAGTGAAACAGGATGGGTCCTTCCTGTACCTTACATCTGGTTAAGGGTTTGCATTTTGTGTTGAAATGCTTTGCATTTTGTGTTGAAAAGCCCCTAACAGCTTGCAAACAAGGCATTTCAGAGCACCTAGTCAAACCTGCATTTCACATATGCAACTCATCCTTATTTTATCGAACAGCTGCCTTAAAATTGGATATTTGTCAGCTGTGAAGTTGCTCCCTAATATGGTACAATATAGTCGATCTTTATGCACGTTAATATGTTATTTGCATAAAAACATTCCATAGAATTAAATATTTCCCGATGTATCTAAGAATGGTAACCTGCATTTCTAGGGAAAGATTTTCACAGATGGATGCCAGCATGCTGTCAAAAATTTGTTGTTGGTTATTCAGTAAATAAATATGTGATTATTTATTTCTGCAAGCGCAGTGGTAGCTTCCTGATATATGCTTTAATTTGACCTCTCATAAATTGCTGCCCCAAAATCTTCAGTTTCAGAAGACTCTTGACACTTTGGCGAACAAACATTTAGATATTACCCCCTCTTAAAAATCATTACAGAACACGCCCCCCCCCGGCAGATTTTGCTATAATTAAGGTGGAACTACGCACTGGCAGTGTGGTGCAGTGTGGTGTAGAGCCAGTGTGGTGTAGTGGTTAAGAGCGGTAGACTCGTAATCTGCTCAACCGGGTTCGCTTCTCCGCTCCTCCACATGCAGCTGCTGGGTGGCCTTGGGCTAGTCACACTTCTCTGAAGTCTCTCAGCCCCACTCACCTCACAGAGTGTTTGTTGTGGGGGAGGAAGGGAAAGGAGAATGTGAGCCGCTTTGAGACTCCTTAGGGTAGTGATAAAGCAGGATATCAAATCCAAACTCTTCTCCTTCTCCTTCTCCTTCTCCTTCTCCTTCTCCTTCTCCTTCTCCTTCTTCTTCTTCTTCTTCTTCACATGACGCTTCAAAGTGTCTTATTCCAAAACAAAGCATTGGTTCAGCCACAACGCTACGTCATCTCAAAGGTGACAGCTCTCCCAGTTGTATTTTGGGCACACAAACCTTTTCCATTTATGCATATACAGTACTGGCAATTACTGGCATGGAGATGCACATGAGAGCGGACAGGATTGCAGCAGTTTGTGAAGACTACATGTACAAACTTGACTCACTCTGGTGAGTGAGTGAATAAGATTAGCACCCATTGTCCTGCTTCTTTCTTCTCATGTCTGAATACACATCTGTTGTAAGTGTAGCTCAGTGAATGAGAGCATGTCTTTGTTCGCAAAGGTCTCAGGTTCAAACCTGGCCACCTCATTTTTTTTCTTCAAAGGTTCAGGAAGAGGTAGAAGGGCTAGAAAAGACATCTGCCTGAGTCCCCAAAGAGTCAGAGTAGAAGTAGATATTACAGGGCTGAATGGGTCAGGGCTTTTTTCAGCTGGAACTTACCGGAACTCAGTTCTGGCACCTTTCAACTGGGCTCCATTTTTGTTGGAGGCATTCATGATGTGTTCCAGCACCTCTTTTTCTAGAAAAATAGCACTGGTAAAGGTAAAAGGTAAAGGACCCCTGGACAGTTAAGTCCAGTCAAAGGTGACTATGGGGTTTGCGGCGCTCATCTCGCTTTCAAGCCGAGGAAGCCGGCATTTGTCCACAGACAGCTTTCTGGGTCATGTGGCCAGCAGGACTAAACTGCTTCTGGCGCAACGGAACACCGTGAGAGAAACCAGGGCGCACGGAAACGCCGTTTACCTTCCCGCCGCAGCGGTACCTATTTATCTACTTGCATTGGCATGCTTTTGAACTGCTAGGTTGGAAGGAGCTGGGACAGAGCAATGGGTGCTCACTCCGTGGCAGGGATTCGAAACGCCAACCTTCCAATCGGCAAGCCCAAGAGGCTCAGTGGTTTAGACCACAGCGCCACCCGCGTCCCTACAATAGCACTGGTATGGATACATTGGATGGCCTGCTATAAGGCAGTTTACTATGGGCTCGTCCACACTTCCGCTTGCCCAGAAAGCACGGGCGCAAGTGGTTTTCTCCTTGCCCTGCTCCTTTCCCAGGGAAAACCCATTTTTAAGCTCTAAATTGGAACAAACTGAATTCAAATACTAGAAAATAGTCCTACTTTGACTGACAGTGACAGTATCGCTGTCAACACTCTTTCCCCCCTCTTGTTGGCATCCGTCTGTCTCGAGGGGTGAAGCCAAACCACTGGAGAATCACAGGGTCTACTGTGGATGCAGAGGCAGTAACTTGTAACTGCTGCCTCCCACATTGCTTTTGCTGCATCAGTAACACCAAAGTGACCTTTCCAGAGTGCAAGCCTGGGCAGAATGAATGGAGGTCCTGGGCTGCCCAGATGACAAGACCCGCCCCCCATTTGGCCTTGCTGATGTGCTCCAAAGGAAAGCAGAGCAATACGTTTGGCATCAGTTTGGCTGCAGGAGTTGTTGGAAAGTGGCTGTCTCAGCGGAGCAGCGTGTGTGGCAGGTGCCTGGGGGGTGCGTGCGGGGAGGGGGACACAGAGAAGGGGCTTGGAGGACAAGCGCAGGGTCATAGAATTGTAGAGTTGGAAGGGAGCACGAGGGTCATCTAGTCCAACCCCCTGCAATGCAGGAATCTTTTGCCCAACCTGGGGCTCAGACCAACGGCCCTGAGATTAGAAGTCTCATGCACTGAGCTATGGGATCATATGGGGAGAGGTGGTCCTTAAGGTATTAAGGTCCTCAGTCGTGTAAGGCTTTATAGGTTAGCACCAGTACTTTGAATTGGGTCCTGAAACTAATTGGCAGCCAGTGCCATGTGGCCAGGATCGGCGTTATATGCCCAACTTGTCTTGGCCAGTTGAGCAACTCAGCCGTTGAAGTTTCCAAACTGTCTTCAGAGGCAGCCCCACATATAATCATAGCTGTAAACTTTCGGATTTGAAAATAAGGGATTTTTTCAAACTTTCGGATTTGAAAATAAGGGATGCCGTGAGGGCGGTGCAATGGCACCAAGTAGCCTCGCCACCCTGCGCTCCAGAGGCTGCGCGCGAACGGGTGAGCGAAAGAGTGAGCGCATAGACGGCAGGCAGGCTGGCTGTCTGGTTGGGTGTGAGGGTCTGGCTGCACAAGGCATGCAAGCTCCGCCCCCGGTCGGTCTCAGACTCCTTATTGGCAGCCGAGCAACGCAGCTGAGGAGCCTCCCTGGCCAGCAGGGAGGGAGAGGAGCTGCTTCCTTTGAAATCCAGGAAATTTAAGGGATATCAACAATCCGGGATAGCAGCGGGAAATGGCATTGGAATAAGGGAGTTTCCCGCAAAAAAAGGGAGGGTTGACAGCTATGCATATAATGCATTGTAGTTATCTAACCTAGAGGTTACCAGAGCATAGGCCACAGAAGTTAGGACATCCCTGTTCAGATGGGATGCCACTGGACCACCAGCCGAAACTGATGAAAGTCACTCTGTACCACTGAGGACACCTGTATTTCTCAAAGAGAGCTTTATGGTGACTTTCCGCCATATTCTTACTGCCCTCTTCCACCTTTGCCCTGCCCCCTTTCCTCTGAACTACTGGGTGCTGTAAAGGACTAGGTACTGCTAATGTCTGAAAAAACTCAAACTCAAAGTTAACAGGATTCAACAGAAATGTTCCCAAAACAATTGCCCTCTCCTCTCCTCTCCTCATTTGGCCCCCATGCCCTCCCCAGTTCTGCTCTGGTGTGGGGAGAAACCCACAACATATTTAGGGGGCTTATGAGGAGAAGAGAGGGAGCAGAGGTTCTGCCACACAGCCAGAACTACTTCATTGGATACCACCCCATCTAAGTATTTGCATAGACTGAGAACTGAATACAACAGAGAACAAAAAGCAGTCATTGTCAACATGCTCTTCTTTCTTGGAAGCTTTCAGAAGTAATTAGCTGGCCACCCACAAGAATGTTGCTACTGTTGTCTGCCTGCGGAAATGATGCACCAGAATTACCTTTTGTGAGAAGATTGATTTATGCCATCTTTTTATAGCCACTGACAACAAAGGCATACAATTTAAGAAACCCACAACTGGCTACAATCGGCAGCTGGTGGACTCCATTGGGCTTGGTGGGGCAAAAGCAGACCTGCACCGTACGCAAGCCGAACACATTTTGGCAAGCTACCTTAAGGAAAGACACAACACAAGATGGATTAGTGTTCTGACTGATTCTGTGATGCAATGGCCTAGCTAGTTAATCTTTAATATTTGAATTTTTTTGAGCAGTTTAGGGTAATTTATGGTGAAGCCACTGAAGCTACTTCAAAAACAAAACCAAGCCTTCTCTAAGCAGTTGAGTATTCAGTCTGTTGACAGGCAGAATTTAGAATAAAAAGGTTACTCACAGTTTGGCTGTGCTTTCTTTGGGCTCTCTCTTGTGCTTCTGCCAAATAGCTCGCTAGGATCAGATTTGATTAAAATGGCAATGCTCTCTGCTACTTGAATGTAATTAGAACCATTCATTACAGCATTAGCTGACAGTTTGGCAACCTGTAAAATTTTCTGAATATGGAGAGTATTCCATGGAAACGGTTCAAGGGATGAAATCAAGAAAAGAGGCCTTCTTGAACTACATTTAATGGATTACCCTCCATATTCAGAAAGGTTCACAGGTTATTACATGGGTAGGCAAACTAAGGCCTGGGGGCCGGATCCGGCCCAATCGCCTTCTAAATCCGGCCTGCAGACAGTCTGGGAATCAGCGTGTTTTTACATGAGTAGAATGTGTCCTTTTATTTAAAATGCATCTCTGGGTTATTTGTGGGGCATAGGAATTCGTTCTCTCCCCCCCCCCCTCTTCAAAATATAGTCCGGCCCCCCACAAGGTCTGAGGGGCAGTGGATCGGCCCCCTGCAGAAAAATCTTGCTGACCCCTGGGTTATTAGGACAACTACAAGGTCTGCTCAATAGACTGCCTGCACGGCACAGTTCATGGAAAAACAGGATGGACTTGGACTGGGGAGATTTTATTTTTTTAAAGTAGTATTTACAGCTCTTACCACTTTATGAGGTGGCTGTACATTATGACATTTGGGGTGGGGGTCAGCCATATCCCCCCCATCTCCCCATATCCCCCCCATCTCCCTGAGAGTGATGGTGTGTCATCAAGCCCCATCAACATGGGGCATTGCTATGTTCCTTTCAATGCATGTGGTGGCAGAAGAAGCCACATTAGCTTGCCACTCGCCCATGCATCTGGATGTACCTTTGTAAACTAAGAAGAGAGGCTGGAGTGGCACCTCTTAGGTAAATGCTGGCACAGTTCAAGGGATCTGGCCTTGTGTGGGTTCCATTGATCCAATTTGTACATTTGTCCCAGGCAGTATGGACTGGGAGAGTACATTATGGAATCCCAGTTCACTGGATTCTGCTTCCACCCCCAGGAGAGAAATGTCAACACATGTGCCCATTAACTTGTATGGATCAAGGAAAAGGGGTTGGACCCTCTAGGAAGAAATAAAATTCCCCTTCTGCCTCAAAGTTCTGGAGTGGGAGGGTCAACGTGTCATTCCTTATTTTAGCCTCTTTTTGTCATCTAGTTGCACGGAAGAGGGGCAAAGACTTTGCAAAGAAATACCCTCCAAATAACAATGTGGAAGGAGGTGGGGAAGATTTTGGGTTTTTTAATGCAGCACAAGAATTTGAGCTAGTTTTTAATAGTTATAATTTTATCAAGGTATAGGCAGGCACCTGCAACTGTTTCTGATAGGTTTTTCTTATTACACACCTAGGTAGCCATCATATCAATGACTCTTGGGGTCCCCTCCAGCCCTATGATTTCACAGCTGTAGAAAAAGAGACTGCTAAAGGAATCTGACTAATTGGACAAGTTTAGTCCAAGAGGTGACTTTGGGCTGGGAGGATGGGCCTTTGCATAGCTAAAAAGATGGCCAAAAAGAGCTAATGGCTGGAGATCCCTCTGGAAGGAAGCATGCCTCGCTTCTCCCCTATAGTGCGAAAGAGAACCATAGACTGGCATCTGAAAGAGACAGGGGCCTGACTCTGCCTTCTGTGAAAATCCAGTACCTTGTACTGCAGAAACCCCATTAGCCTCCTGTGATCTTTGTTTCAAGGAACCCAGGGTACATGCTGGAACCTCTTGGGACCTCTCACCACTCATTTCGGGGTGAATGTAAGAATAAAATACCATGGTACAGTTCAACCATGCTAGCAGAGGAAGCAGAAGGAAATTTGTTTGGAAATCTTTTTCACCCTAGTTTCTGCTGCATTGTGGGGCAAGGCTTCCTGTTTTGCTTTAAATGTTATGGATAAAACCCCCAAATTCTAGGCACAAACGAATGTGTTAAAATCAGGAAGGCAATAAAGCATCCCATTTCTTGAAACTATATCTCTGTTGTGCAATATTGTATGGTTGAGTACATTTTTCTTATTTGCTGTGATTTTCTCATACCTCTTCAGCCTCTGCACTGTTGCCCAGGAACTGTTAAAACAGAGCAAATAATGCTATTCTCAAAGGGGTTTGACCCACATGAAACCACAATGCAACTATGCCTCTTGATTTCATTGTAGCTATTCATGCAATTATGGTAAGCAAGATTTAGCACAAAGTCTTCGAAATCACAGGACAGTATTCAGAGAAAATATGGAGCCTCTTTAGCTGTGTTTCTTTCTCATTGTGCCCTTGATGGGAAGGGAGGGCAGAAGATTAGATTAATGAGCTAAGTATTGTGCAGAGTTCTGTGATTTGTTTTTCATGGTGGTGGGGTTTGGATGCTGGAAAAATGCTAGATGGCTGGTGTGTATTCATGTGCGGTGAGAGGCGTTGTATACTGCAAGGCCCACGTGGCCTGTATCAGCAGGGCAAAGAACCATTTAGTTTCCCCCTCCCCACAAACACACCCCGAAGCACATATTTTAACTTTTCTCCACAGGAGTAAACAGATAGCTCTTCTCTTATATGGGAGGACCAAGGGAGGTGCATCATAGACCTGATCACAACAGGTAGACCTGAAACAACAGACACAATCCAGGTGAGGGCTAAATCTATCCCTAAAAATCCCAGCCATGGAGAAAGGACTTTGCCTCTAACTGCACAGCCCTGTCTTGGCTTCAGTCTGTTGGTTATGTCGGAGTGTGATGGGATTTTGAAAGTGTGGGACAGGATATCAAGAACTGGCATTTATATTTGAACAGATGGGTAAAAAGGTAAAGGGACCCCTGACCATTAGGTCCAGTCATGACCGACTCTGGGGTTGCGGCGCTCATCTTGCTTTGTTGTACAGCTTCCAGGTCATGTGGCCAGCCGAACCAGAGCAGCGCATGGAAACGCCGTTTACCTTCCCGCCGGAGCGGTTCCTATTTATCTACTTGCACTTTGTGCTTTTGAACTGCTCAGTTGGCAGGAGCAGGGACCAAGCAACGGGAGCTCACCCCGTCGCAGGGATTCGAACCGCCGACCTTCTGATCGGCAAGCCCTAGACTCTGTGGTTTAACCCACAGCGCCACCCGCGCCCCGAACAGATGGGTAGTGGGCTACTAAACTTGCACGAATAGCAGAGGAATGCCCCCCTCCCTTCTAAAAAAAATAAAAATTAAGGATTGCCTCCCTTACATCATGTAGCGTTTATGGGGAAAGCTGAGAACTTGATGGTAATGTTGGCTTTCTTTCCTTGTAATATATGGTATGATTTTTTTTTTTAACTCTTTAGTATTGTTTTGTTTCTACCTTTTCCAAACCGGCAAGAAATTAAGCATAATCTTCATATGGTGAGTTTTCTTTGGAGGAGAGATGCCTGGAGTTGTATGGCTTCATCGTAATAATCTGTTCAGTTACAAATCTGCTGATTGAACTGGTACCCTGGAGTACTAAACCAAGCACGTTGTAGACAGGACCACATTCGCAGCAAGATGGGTTTTGCTGACCCCACCTGACCCTTGCAATACTCATGGGCTTCTAGTGTTCTGCAATGCAAAATTTTCTGCTCCCACAAAAGCTCTCTTGGCTCTGGAAAAGAGCACTGGGTTCAGATCCCACCATCCTTTCTGCAGGTGAGCGCGACCTTATTCATTCTAGACAGAAATATTCCTTAATGATATTATAATAAAGTCACTTTCTGAATACTGGGGTGGGGCGGGGCAGCCCAGGACGTCCATGCACACTGCCCAGGCCACTTTGGTGCTGCTAATGCAGCAAAAACAACATGGGAGTCAGCAGTTATGAGTTACCGGTCTCTGCAGCCACAGCAGGCGCTGTGATTCTCCAGTGGTTTGACTTCAGCCCCTGAGGCGTGCTCCATTGCCTCTCGAGACGGACAGATGCCAACAACAGGTAAGAGGCAAGGCGGAGCGAAAGAAGCATTTTGGTGTTCTTTTAACTGGCTCCTATAACTCATGGCAGCCTCTTTAAGCCATTTCTTCCTGGCACAGGCAGTTGGTGACGCAGCTTCGATCAGGAGCTCCTTCTTCTTGCTCCAGTTGCCACCATTGCCCAAGTCTTCCTGGCTTCCTAAGGTTATCTCCATCAACCCTTTGTCTCCTGCTGTCTCAGCACAATAGAAATGCAGGGCCCAAGCTCAGGCTGAGAAGGGGAGGACCCTTTCTCTGCTTCTTTAGTGAGTGTATCTCCATCTGTATAGGTGCTTGACATAGGCTTATTCCAAGCAAAACCATTACCTTGTGATTGCAGAGATTAGTGTTGTGAAAAATAACTGAATCTGTGCAAGGCATTTGAACCCAAAAGACCATTTGGTGTAGGAAGGTCCACAAGTAAGTTAGATCAGTTCATTTCCATTCATAACAAAGCCCTTTTTATCCTCATGTTACCCTTACCAGATGGGTGACTTAAATAACTGCAGTAAAGGTAATTCAATAGCCTCACTTGGCAGCTCACTATGACCTTCCCTGCTTATGGAATTATACAGATTTTTCTGTGGTTTTTTTAAGGTTACATTTCCCGTGTTAGATCCCCATTTAACAGTTTCTTTATCATCTTTTTATTTTTTGGTTGACTAATGAGACTAATTTGCATCTAGTCTGGCATCATTTTCTTTTTCAGATGCAAAAAGACTGACCCTCTTTATTACAGCATAACCCCAGTGCTTATCTGTAATTTCTGCTTATCTGAATTTAAACGGAATACTTTAATAAATTTAACCCTGGATTTGCTGGGCAGTAGCTGGGCCAGGCTTGTGAGGAAGAACCCAAGGCCAGAACACCAAGGGGGCACTTTATAATGCCCTCAGATCAGTGTCCTGGAAGCTGGAGCCTGACGTACAATGAGCAGAATATCCAGGTGATCGCCTGGGTGATGGGCCATTAAGCGAAACAAAGGAAAGTGGATCTGTGCGAGATTGCAGATGTGTGGAGTTCCTTCCCACAACTGGCTGGTAGCTAGAAAAAGACAGTGATGTGACTTAGAAGTAAAGCAGCAAGCTGGAGAAAGAAACAGCAATGCTTCATTTCTGCTTGAATCCAAGTTTGCAGCTATGTGGGAAGAAAGGACCTCTTGGTGTGTTAATGCCGGGAACACCACCATCCTAGGCTCAGGTTGTATATATGTGTAAATAAGCCATATTTCATAAAGTCACCCCACTGTGTCTCATTCCCGATAGCACAAACCCTGGAACCTCTGCAATCTTGAACCATTCAGAGATTGGGGTGGCGTGCACCAATATGCAGTATTTTCATGTGTAAAACCAACAGTAAAGGTAAAGGTACCCCTGACCGTTAGGTCCAGTCGCAAACGACTCTGGGGTTGCGGCGCTCATCTCGCTTTATTGGCCAAGGGAGCTGGTGTACAGCTTCCGGGTCATGTGGCCAGCATGACTAAGCCGCTTCTGGCGAACCAGAGCAGCGCACGGAAACGCTGTTTACCTTCCTGCCGGAGCGGTACCTATTTATCTACTTCCCTGTTCAGGGAAGTTTTTAATCTGTGATGTGTTAATGTATTTTAATGTTTGCTGGAAGCCGCCCAGAGTGACTGGGGAGACCCAGACAGATGGGCGGGGTACAAATTATAATTAATATATTATATTATTATTATTATTACTAGTGAATTAAGCCCGTTGATAACGGGCGCTAGATGCGCCGCCGCCGCCCGCCGCCCAGCAGAAAACTGAGGCCGGTCAGGCTGCGCTCCTGTTGGCCGCCCGGCGCTCCGGGAACCCACGCGAGGGCTGAGAGGGGGCCCGGCCTCCTGCCGAGGCGGCCGGCCTGGCTCAGGCTGCCGCGTCCCCCTCCACTGGCCGCGCCTCCCTCGGTCACCTCCTCCGCCACCTCCATCTCCCCCTGCAGCGACTGGGGGGGGCTTCGTCGTCGGGCAGCTGCAGCGCGGCAGCGGCTGCGGCGGCTGCAGCGATTGGGGGGGCTTCATCGTCGGGCGGCTGCAGCGAGGCGGTGGCGGCTGCGGCGGTTGCAGCGACTGGGGGGGGCTTCGGCGTCAGGCGGCTGCAGCGCGGCGGTGACGGCTGGGGGGAGCGGCGCGAGAGAGAGACCCCCGATAGCGAATTCCACCTCCTCCTCCTCCACATCACTTCGGGGTGGGCTCTCTTACTCCCGAGTAAGCCTGCTGGGAAGGGCTGGGCCCCGTCTCCCCCCCCGCCACCCTCCTGCCAGCGCCTCCCCGCTTCATGGCGCTCGACGCCCCGCTGGGGAGCTGCCTGCCCAGAGGCTGCTGGAGGCTGTGGGCGGCGCCGGCTGGTCCCTTCTCGGCGTGGGCGAGGGTTCGGCTGGGGCTGCGGTCGGGCTCGGCGGCTCCGCTCAGGACCCGACGCCGCCTGCCTTCCTGAGGTAATGGGGGCGAAGGGGGAGGGGAAGCGTCGCCGCCGCCTGAGGGGGGCGGCGTAGCCCCCCTCGTCCCAGTTGTAGAGGTCCCCCTCGTCCACCAGGCTGACGTGGAAACCCTCCACGGGCTCCTCTTGGAGCCCCTTCAGCTCCAGCAGCAGCACCTTCTGCGAGCAGGGCACGGACGGCAGCACCATGGTCGGAGGGGCGGGTAGGCCTCGGGTGAAGCCGGGGGCTCGCGTGATCGACGCGGCCGGGGGAGAGGAGGAGCGTGACGGGGAGGGGAGGGAAGGAGGGAGGGGGAAAAGGCGGCGGGCGGAGGGAAGGTGCACGGAGGGAGAAGGCCGCAGTTTCGCCTGGCCCCCCGAAGTCTCTGCCCCTGGCCCAGGAGGAGAGGGCGCAGGGGGCGTCAGGGCAGCCGGCGGGGAGGAAGCGGCAGCGGGCGCCGGAGCCGTCATTGCGATGAACGCCTCCTCAGGATGATCTTGGGCAGTGAGAGCCCCGGCGTCGGCAGCGAGAGCCCCAGTGGCAGGCAGTTTGCTTCGCGCGCGCCCAGCATTCGGCAGGCCCTGATTGGTGCGCACGTCTCTGCGTCGTCCATTCCCTGTGTCAGTGGGGCGCATGCCCAGTTGCGAATTCCACTGACACACGGAAAGTACGCACGGACACAGGCACTTTATTATATAGGATTATTATTATTATTATTATTATTATTATTATTATTATTATTATTTATTATCTACTTGCACTTTGACGTGCTTTCGAACTGCTAGGTGGGCAGGAGCTGGGACCGAGCAACGGGAGCTCACCCCGTCGCGGGGATTCGAACCGCCAACCTTCTGATCAGCAAGCCCTAGGCTCTGTAGTTTAGACCACAGCGCCACCCGGGTCCCAAAACCAACAGTAGATACCAGTAGTTTAAATTAGAATATTAGGAGGAAACCTTACTGGAAGTCAGAAGAACGAGGGTGCCCACAAGCTTGGAAGAGGGCAAGGGGGGCAATTGCAGCATTGGGTGAGCCACTATCTCAAGATTTCTTTCTTTTCTTTTTTTTAAAAAAGCCCATAGCACTTGTAGAATCTGAGATAGGAGGCAAAATGTGCAGG
Source organism: Darevskia mixta (assembly GCA_034641385.1). Lineage (NCBI taxonomy): Eukaryota > Metazoa > Chordata > Lepidosauria > Squamata > Lacertidae > Darevskia > Darevskia mixta. The sequence continues at coordinate 2,420,663 of JAWWNH010000242.1, forward strand.
TACTATTCACATTTGTTTCGTGAGAAACTAGCCTGCTCTCACCTTTCCATGTTTTCAATCAATGAATGAAGTCATAGCAACGATTAACACTATGGAAAACAGTTCTAGCCAAATGTTAGACAAAGAAAAGGCTAGAGTGAAAACACCCATTTTCTAAGTTCTAGAGAAGGACATTCCTGGTTTGTTTTTAAGCTTTTTCCTGCTGGTCTTCCCTGATGGAAAAGTGATTGCTACCCTGTAGAAAACAATTCAGGTATCCAGGATTTTTGTGTAGCTGTAGCTTGTCAATCCAGAAACAAAAGGTAGCCGCAAAGAGAGGAGTTCATAATCTTTCCAACTCACATTTTAAGGATTTAAGAAGAGCCTGCTGGACCAGTTGCCCCAGTCTCCCTCCTGCCATTTCCAGCAATTGCTATTCAGAAGCGTTACTGCCTCTGACCATTTCATACATGTTTTATGCATTTGAAAAACATTTTAAAAATTACTTTGTCAATGCCTATGCAGATAAAACTCACACCCATACTGTAGGAAAGGCATCCCCAAACTTCGGCCCTCCAGATGTTTTGGACTACAATTCCCATCATCCGTGACCACTGGTCCTGGTGGCTAGGTATCATGGGAGTTGTAGGCCAACAACATCTGGAGGGCCGAAGTTTGGGGATGCCTGTGGTAGGGAGTGGAGCTATGGCTGAGAAAGTGTGGGTCAAGTTAGCCCTGCAAAATAACCAAGTGTTTTGTTATAAGAAAATAACTGCTCCTTTTCCCTTATGGGGTACCCAAGAGCCCATATAGAGTCTTTTTGTAGGTTCTCTATTGGTAGGAGAAAATAACAGAGGCCAACCAGAGAATATTGAGAAGCAAAGCGGCTAGTAAGCCTGGTCTTTATTAAACTGTTGCAACAGTGTCCTCACTCACCACATGCATGAGGGTGGAGGAACCCAGAACAATGGTGCGCACGGCCTTATATAGACTTTTTGAAATTGCCACCCTGCAGCCCAAGACCACCCCACAATACATCATACGTACATCACAGAAGGGGTGGTCTACAGCAGAATCCTGTCTGGCAGGAAACCTGTTGATGGGTTTACCTGGCTGTTAATGGGTTTACCTGGAGAGTCTGGCTATTCTTTTGTGATGATAAATACTTAATTCCTGAGTCCAGGTCACAGGCTCACCCTATTCATATCTTAAATATGCCCTTAAGGCAGGGTTTGTGAGCACAGAGACAATGGGGAGGGTTTTCCCATTTCCATCCAAACTGCAGAGGGATATTTGAGGTCAATTTGGGAGAGACAAAATGGTTTCAGGACTTTTTTCCTGTACTGTTTCAGACATGTGGTTTATATATTTATGTATGTGTTTGCCTGGTACATTTATTCATTTATTTTATATCTTGGACCTTACTATTCTCATAACGGTTTTTATACGCAGTGATGGCTGGTGGCTGCCAGACCTGGCATGGCCAAAGAGGTCACGGAGACTCGACCAAGTTGTTTTGGCTTCTTCTTCTTCTTCTTCTTCCTCCTCCTCCTCCTCCCTTGTAAAGTTACTGTGAACTCATTACCAAACTTAAAACCATGGAGAGACCTGGTCTGAATAGAGACATTGGATTCTTATTATACATGACAAAGCTATTTTTAACCTTCTCACCCCTTGCTTTTTCCTGTAAGACTAACTGCAGTCGTTAACAGTCGTCAACAGGTTTACCACAGCTATCAGCCTTTCACCCATTCCCACTACCCTTCTGAGTAATACCTCTCCCACCCTCTCACTATATATAAGGGTCTGGTGACTTCTGTTTCAGTGTATCTGAAGAAGTGTGCATGCACATGAAAGCTCATACCAAGAACAAACTTAGTTGGTCTCTACTGGAAGGAATTTCTTTATTTTTTATTTTGTTTTGTGAACACTTAAGCATTGCACTTTGACAAATACTTAGCATCTAACTAATTTGAAAACTGTCTTACTTTGGTTCAAATGGGTCCATGCTGTCACAGTTGCTTCTCCTTCATTCCCTTCTTATCTTTCTCCTTTGCAAAGGAACAGTAGACACTTAAACACTGCAGTTTTAGAAATACTTAACCCCAAGGTGACTTACCTTGGTTCAGAATGTGCCCTTGCTGTCACAATTTCTATTACGGGATCATTGCACAACAGGGCTGGGCCACCCAGGAGACAAGGTGAGGCGACTGCTTCAAGCAGCAGGATCCACAGGGGCAGCAGGTGTAGAACTTTATTCCACCCCCACCCCCACCCCCGTTCCTGATTTAGATATCCACTCACCCCTTTCTCCCTAGTGGGGAGGGGGAATGCCATTCTGTAGTTTCCCTCAGGTGCCAACATGTATTGGGTTGGCCCTGTGGCACAATCATCATACATTACTTAAAAATAGAATTTGGCTGAATTCGATGGGGATAGCCGCCTGATAAGCATGGAGCCTGAATTAGTTGGCCTTAAAGGTGCCACATGGGACTGCTGACAACGGACACCATATAGATTTAAAGAGGAAAAGTATTCCCTCTCCCAGCTTATTCACTTCTGCCTTTTCCTTCTAGAATATGGAATGAGCTGTAGGTGCAGGTAACTCACATGTTTTGTTGTTTTACTTCTGTGATCACAGCTTTGTGTGGTGGGGAGGGGAAATAAAAAAATAAACAGAGAGGGGAGGAAACCCACCCTCCATTCATTTACTCCCCCCCCCGTCCAAAGCTGTGATCATGGGCTTATCTGGCTTTGGCTTTTGGAAGGAGGTACGTGGGCTTTGGCAGTAGGGCGTGTCATTTAAAAAGGTAAAGGGACCCCTGACCGTTAGGTCCAGTCGTGGACGACTCTGGGGTTCTGGCGCTCATCTCGCTTTACTGGCCGAGGAAGCCGGCGTACAGCTTCCGGGTCATGTGGCCAGCATGATCAAGCCGCTTCTGGTGAACCAGAGCAGTGCATGGAAATGCCGTTTACCTTCCCGCCGGAGTGGTACCTGTTTATCTACTTGCCCTTTGACGTGCTTTCGAACTGCTAGGTTGGCAGGAGCAGGGACCGAGCAACGGGAGCTCACCCCGTCGCGGGGATTTGAACCGCAACCTTCTGATCGGCAAGCCCTAGGCTCTGTGGTTTAACCCACAGCGCCACCCGTGTCTCATAAAGTTAGTTGAGGGGGTCATTTAGGAGGTGATAATTAAATTCTGCAATTCTTTTCAGCAAGGGGGTCTTAAAAATATGATTTGGGTGCTATTATTTTTGTGATTGGACAACATTTAGCTTGGTAAGTCTGCATTTGATGAAGAAGCACATAAGCTGCTGTTGAAAAAACAAGAATTGTAATTTTACCTTCTGAAAATGTTATGTACGTAATGCTAAATAAAATAATAATAATAATAATAATAATAATAATAATAATAATAATAATAATATAATATAGTATAACTGCAAGGATTTGGCAGTCATTTTTAATTATTTCTATGCAACTCTACACACATTTTACTTACCAAGGGAAACTAAATTATTTCTATTTAACCAAAATATCTTTTGAATTCCTGACATGTTATAACTTTTCAGCACCACTCATTTTTGAAAGCTGAAAATTGAAGCCTGCCTGGTGTTTTTACATGAGTAGAATGTGTGCTTTTATTTAAAATGCATCTCTGGCTTATTTGTGGGGCATAGGAATTCGTTCACCCCCCCAAAAAAAATAGTCCGGCCCACCACATGGTCTGAGGGACGGTGTAAAAACACCAGGCAGGTCCCACAAATAACCCAGAGATGCATTTTAAATAAAAGGACACATTCTACTCATGTAAAAACACGCTGATTCCCGGACCGTCTGTGGGCCGGATTGAGAAGGCGACTGGGCCCGCATCCGGCCCACGGGCCTTAGATTGCCTTCCCCTGATCTACAGGTTGATGGCCCTGTCAAGCAGCCATGAGGGGTGAGTAGGCAAGGATCCAGCCCAGTGATCAGATCTAGTTCCCCTTATCCCTGCCTTACAACAGTGAAAAGAAAGAAAAAAATCCTGATTTCTTGCAAAACTGCACAAAATGAGGAATAACATACAATAGCTCGATGGTGTGCAGTGTAGCTATTTCCATGGGGAAAACTGAAGTGCAATAGCCCAACACATTCTGTGCAATAGCAAGCTACTCAGGCTGTTATGCATCAGCTACGACCAAAATAACATGCTAATCATTCAGAAAATGCCACTCTCATGAAAACTAGCTTATTCCATCCTCAGTAAAATACCCGCTATTGTAGAGAGATGTCTTGGACATGACGTCCCGGCTTGTTAAATTGAAAATGGCCACATGGATCATTGGGGAGACCGCATACCCTACTTTCCCTCCAAACTGAGACTGGTTTCTCTCAGCCGTTCCAAGCATCCTTGTTCCTCGCTGTGCCTAAAATAAACCTGAGCTGTGCCTTTATGTTAATTATCTGTTCTCTACAAGCTGTTCTGTGATAAGATACTGTACAACACTACAGTGACATACCTTTCTCCAGCCCCTCCACCCCCAGCCGCACACAGCAGCTCATATGATGGTAATTTAATATCCATGACTCACAGTCCACAGGACTAGGATTCTCGCCAGCTGAGATTTGTTCTAAGTGGTGCAAAATGACAAACAGGGCATGAGACGCAGCTCATATACTTAGCAACTGGCCCCCCAATTATTATTTTAAAAGGGTCACAGCTCTTCTCAATGGAAGAGAACACTTAAAAAAACAACCCACATACTAAAATAACCAGAAAAATAATACTTGCTAATGAAAAGTGTAAACCAGGGGTCAGCAAACTTTTTCAGCAGGGGGCCGGTCCACTGTGCCTCAGACCTTGTGGGGGGCTGGACTATATTTTTTGGGGGGAAATGAACGAATTCCTATGCCCCACAAATAACCCAGAGATGCATTTTAAATAAAAGGACACATTCTACTCATGTAAAAACACACTGATTCCTGGACCGTCCGTGGGCAGGATTGAGAAGGCAATTGGGCCGGATTCGGCCCCCGGGCCTTAGTTTGCCTACCCATGGTGTAAACCAAAACCTCAAAAGTGTACTGCAATAGCGGCCACCTAAATTATGATATCTCAGGTAGCAGATCTGGGAAACACCTCTCGAACCGCCGACCTTCTGATTGGCAAGCCCTAGGCTCTGTGGTTTAACCCACAGCGCCACCCACGTCCCCCTAGCATCATGTGTACACTCCTTTTAAAAAACCAGTGGTGAGCGCACCCTGGAGCCAGAGTAAGCAGGATTGGGTACACAGCCTTAGTTAAAAGCTTCCAACTTTTCTGAGGCCAGCTTTCCTCAGAGTACCTCTCACTACTTTGTGCCTATCAAGCTTAACAGTATCGGAAGAAATAGTCATTGTCCTATGAGGCTTTACTATGAAGTTCAAAGTCTGTGTTTTTTGTGTTAGAATTTCTTCTAAACCATTGGTTCATAACTGAAAGCATCCTAGATTCCCTGGCATAAAATATTCATCCTGTATTTTTTACATTTTTTATGCAAAATTTTAATGCTACTTTCAGAAAACCCAACCTTCAGACATTCCCTTGTTCGTTTCAGGCTGCGGCCCTCAGACGCAGACTCTGTGGCTTCATTGCCAGCCAGTCTTTCTCCTTCTGGCCTGATGAAGAATTCTGAAGCACTCAAAAACCTGCAGACTACTTTCATATCATCATAGAATTGTAGAATTGGAAGGGATCTAGTTCAACCTGTGCAATGCAAGAATCTTTTGTCCAACATGGGGCTCAAACCCACGACTCTGAGATTAAGAGCCTTGTGTTCTACTCTACTGAGTTTATGCAATCTTAGATTCAAGGATGTGGTTCTTCTACTGAAGAACTTTAATCTCTGAGGGAGTATGCCCTCCAACTGTTGGATAAGAAGAAGTCACCAAATTTGGCTCCCTTTAATTCAGTGCACCACTAAAATTAACCTCCAGCCTTGTTAAACTAAAAACTGCCTAGTTCTTTTTATTCTTGTTTTCCACCAACCAAAGAATCCTTGTGTATCACCTAAGGATGGATGTTGAGAGACCAGAGTGCACATGCTGTCCCCACATGGTTTCTCCCTCACGCTGACCAGAAGGCAAGTTGGACAGGCCAGAAACTGGGACTGAGGAAACCTCTGAGGAGAAGACAGGCCCTTTGGTTCCTCGTCTCCCAGAACCTTCTGTCTCAGCAGCTATTCTGTCCTGGGCATGAAATGTAAATTTACGAAACAGTAGTGGCCAAATTTACTTGTTTTCCTGTATACTTCTATTTAGTTATTTTATTGGACTAACAGCAACAACAGGCATTGTACCCTGGAAATGCGTAGCTCAGGGGTAGGCAACCTATAAGGCCCATGGGCCGGATGGGGCCCAATCGCCTTCTCAATCCAGCCCATGGACGGTCCGGGAATCAGCGTGTTTTTACATGAGTAGAATGTGTCCTTTTATTTAAAATGCATCTCTGGGTTATTTGTGGGGCATAGGAATTAGTTCACCCCCCCAAAAAAATAGTCCAGCCCACCACATGGTCTGAGGGACGGTGGACTGGCCCACGGCTGAAAAAGCTTGCTAACCCCTGTAGCTTATCTGTAAACTTTTTTTTAAAATTTTTTACAAATTTTTTTATTGATTGTACAAAAAACATACACAATATCACTAACATTTCCTACATATATATATACAAATTACATACATACATAGATACATATTACATGTCAATAACATTTGTATCATATAAAACCAGCCTCTCTAAGAGAGAGATAAAAGAAAAAGGAAAAAGAAAAGAAGAAGCGAAAAGGAATAGAAGAAGAGAAAAGAAACAAAGAGAAACATATAAAAGCGGAAAAAAGGAAAAGAGAAAGAGTGTAAGTAAAATACACAAGAGAAAAGAATAGACACAAAACGAAACATGAAAAGCAAAGGAGCACAAGTGACTTCCACCACAGACCATAGCACTTCCTAAATCCCTCAAGGCCAATATTCATCTGTTATTCATTTTCCCGGTATGTTATTTTCCAAAATTCTCGTTTATTTTATTCCAAACATCCTATATAATAAAGTCCCTGTGTCCCTGTGTCCAGTCCGTGTGTCAGTGGAATTGCGCTACTGCACATGTCCCACACGGACGCAGGGATTGGAGCGGGTGGAGAGGGGGGGTGTCCGAGAGGCAGCGGCGGCGCACGCACGTCGTCAGTTGGGTCAGTGCCGCCGCCTTGCACGGAGCTGGGCGCTCCTTCTCCTTCACACGGAGCCCAGGGGAGACGGAAGAGAAGCCGACGCCGACGCCGCTTCTTGCTGGGACATTTGGGGTTTATTTTTATTTTTTAAGCAGGGGGGGGCAGGTTTCCTTATCTTCTAAAGGAAAAAAAGGGGGATGGGGGGAGGGTGTGAGAGAGAAGAAAAAAAGGGGGACACGCAAACACACCACACGCACCTCAAGGGGAAAGCGGAGAAAGGGGTGGTTGGGGGGAGAGATATGGAGGGGGGGTGAGGGAGGATGGGGGGCCCGGACGGGAGAGACCCACCCGCGAGCGGACCCCGGAGCCTGACCTGCAGCTGCTGTAAATCAAAGCGCTTCCAATATTGAAACATCGATCCCACATTGGCCGCCATCTTGAGACAGGGAGGGAGCCGATACAGAGAGAGAGAGAGAGAGAGAGAGAGAGAGAGAAAAGGAGGGAGGGAGGCCGGCAGCAAAGCGGAACGAGGCGAGGGCGGGCGGAAAACCCGGACAGGAGCGACAGTATATAATATTTGATTTTAATAATAACGGTGGAGAGTGCCCCGCGGCTTTCCATGATGTTCTAGCGCCCGTTAATTTAACGGGCTGAACGTCCACTAGTAACCAATATTTTATATTATCACCTTTTCTATTCAAATACTGTAGTCATTTAAGTCTTTCCATTGGTTTTGGATTACACTCCTAGGTCTTTGTCTTATCCAATTTGTCAATTTTTCCAATTGTAAATATTCACATACTTTGCTCAACCATTCTTCCTTTGTAGAAGTGTTATTCTCTTTCCAATGTTGGGCTATCACCATTCCCGCCGCCGTTGAAGCATACAAAAACAAATTAACCTTCTCTGTTGGAATATCACTTTTCACAATTCCTAATAAATATGATTCTGGTCCTTTATTATACGTTGTTTTTATCAATTTTTTCATTTCTTCATGTATCATGCCCCAATATCTCTTTATCACCGGGCATGTCCACCACATATGGTAAAAATTGGCATTCAGACCGTTACATCTCCAGCATTTACTATTCCCTCAGCATTTACTCATTTTGGCCAGCCTATCCGGTGACAGGTATTAAACTTTTCTAATAAAGCGAGTTCCCAAACTTTGGAAGACCAAAATGAAATATTGGCTCTATTCAGATCTCTTCAAAAACAAGCCTCTGTGACCCTAGCTGCCATCAAAAAATGAATTGCTTGGACTGGTCTGGGACATAATTTCAATACTTGCAACCTTTCACAGCAGAGATCACCTCTCCCAGAAATGTCCGTTCAGTCACCCCGAACGCACGGTTTCCTTCCTTAAATTTGTAGCTCTTGTAGTTTCTTAAGACCTTCCCAAATCCTTAGGCCACATTTAGCTCAGGCAGAACCCCAAACATTACTTTTGTCCACTGATGCATCCCTTCATCATTGTGCTTGTATATATGATGTGCTCTGTACGCTTCAGACGGAGGAGGCCGAGACTGTTGGGATGCAAGACACAAAGTGATACCTCCCAAAGGGAGTTTTACATGGACAAAGTTTGGGGTTGCCCTCTGTGACCTGTAACTGCTAAAAGTCTGAAGAGGCATCTAGTTTACTGAAAAATAGCCATTCACAAATTATGCCATTATGTCCCTCGCTAGTGGGGAGTCTGAAATTCTTTTTCTAGGTAAGACATGTTTAGGTTTCTGGGATTACAACATACTCATACATTTCCATTAGATGTTCCAAAATGGTTAAGGTGGCCGACCAGCCTGTTGGTTACTGAATCTTTGGAATCTACCTGTAAACCAGGGGTAGCTACTATGGGGGTCATACGGCCAGAAGTCCTCCTTCCTGTGGTCTGCAGGAACTCCCCCCCTCCACAATGTCTGTCAATGACATCATCTTTGGGGGAAGATTTTTTTTAAAAAAATCCCTGTGGTTTTTCACCTTCTGCATTGTTCCTGGTGTTGTCTGAGTGCCCCGCAGCTAGTTTTAGATATTTATGAATCTAGTTCCTTCTCTCCCCGTTTCACTTTGTTTCTACAGCAGCTTCTGCTGCTGTTTGCTTCCATGTTTAGAGCTCAACTGGAGATCAGTGAACACTCACCTGCTTTATGCCTGCAATTTCCTCTAGTGCTACCCCTAGTGGTGTTGAGTCAATGGCTGGTGAGGCTCCAGCTGCTTGCAGGACCCATCATGGAAGTTGCCAGATGTTTTCAGTCAGGCAGCCGCCACCGATCAACTGTTGTGAGAGCAATTGGGAGTGATCACTTCTCTTTGTCAAGCGATGGAGAAAGCCAAAGCAGTCAGTGGCAGGCGATGGAGAGGCAATCCAGGCGATGGAGAAGCAATCCAGAGGCAATGAGACAATCTAACTGGGACAACTGGCCAATATTGTTGCTGTTGGCATCCACTTGTCTCAAGAGACGATGGAGTGTAGGGTTTACTCCTGTGCTTTTTCTTCTCCCAAAGATGTGTCACAAGGCAGCAGAGGTTACCAGAAGTACTACCCCTCCCCCTACACACCATATACCCCAACTGGCTATTTAATATTATTATTATTATTATTATTATTAATAATAATAATAATAATAATTTATTATTTGTCCCCCGCCCATCTGGCTGGGTCTCCCCAGCCACTCTGGGCGGCCTCCAACAGATATTAAAATACATTAAAATATCACAGGTTAAAAACTTCCCTAAACAGGGCTGCCTTCAGGTATTTTCTGAATGTCAGATAGTTGTTTATCTCTTTGACCTCTGATGGGAGGGCTTTCCATAGGGCGGGTGCCACTAACGAGAAGGCCCTCTGCCTGGTTCCCTGTAGCTTTGCTTCTCGCAGTGAGGGAACTGCCAGAAGGCCCTCGGCGCTGGATCTCAGTGTCCGGGCTGAACAATGGGGATAATTTTAAAAGGTATGTTTAATAAAAGTAGATAATTTTAAAAGGTATGTTTAATAATCACTGAAGGACAGAGAGGAGGGGGGTTTAAACTCTTGACGGTGTAGTGGTGCTTGTTGAATTTAATGAGGCAAATAGGTGTGGGATTTTGGCTTCATTATTTATTTAATGGAATTTACATACCACTTGATTGTAAAAAAAATATCTCAAAGTGGTTTACAAAAAGAGACAACGATAAAATCAAGAAAGATTCACAACCCTACTTTAAAACATATAAAAGCTGAAATACTTAGAAAGTTGAGGTAATTTTAATCTATTTTAGTATCTGGGTAGACTTGTCTAAACAAGAATGCTTTAAGTAAGTGCCAGTGAAGCCGTCTGCTTGATCTCAACAGGCAGGGAGTTCCTAAGTGAAGGCAACTGCCACACTAAACGACTGAGGTCTTGCAAATTTGGAATGGGTATTACGCGGCACCTATAGCAGTGCCAATTATGCCAACCAAAGTGGTCAGGTGGGCATATGTGGGGAAGGCCTTACTCACAGGATCAGCCGTTTTCTTAAAGAAACCCTTTAGAACATAACCATTCTCAGTTATAGAATAATATAATATATATATTTACTTTCTGTTTTACTTTAAAGTGAACTTCGTGCTGTTTTGTACCACATTTATCCATAGCTACTGGTTGGTATTATATCTGGCAGATATATTATAATTGAAATGGTATTTAGATGGAGGTTGGCAGTGATAAAAGGATTAGATAAATATGTAAAAGTTTTGAACCTAAATTAAAGAAAACAAAGCACTTTAGGTGGGTGAGTTCGCCTCCTCCAAAACCATTAATGTTGGAGTTGGAGATGGTTCACCACGCTGCGCTGCCTGCAATCTGTGCTACACTCCAGAAACAGTTTGATCCCGTGATTTCTGTAAACTGGCCCCATCCTGCTTCCTTGTGGCATGATTCCCCCATGTCTTTAGGCTGTGGGAGAATGGTGCACTGATGTGGGTATCTGAAAAGGAGCGGATCCTGTGGGTAAGGCCAACATACCAGTCCCATTGATGTAGCCACAAAACACGTCTCTCCCATATCGGCCTCTACAGCCACAGCAGACGCTGCAACCCTTCAATGGTTTGACCTCACCCCAGAAGGCGCACTCCCCCATTGTCTCCTGAGATGGATGGCTGCCAACCATGCACACTTGCAGGTGTGCAGGATTCCACCATAAGGAGTCAGCTGCCACACCACTTACATCAGCAACTTTAAGCAAAGCATTGGTGCTTTTCCCAGCAACACATGAAAGGTGCTTGGGTTTCTTTGAAAGTGATGAAACTGGATCTAGGTGAATTTACACACTTTATAAAGACTAAATTGTGAGGAGGTATAAAGTGAAAAATAGTTTAATTGATGCATAATCTCATTTTCCACCAGTTGCTGAAAAGTATGGCATTACTTTTCAGAAGAACTGATGCTTTTGAATTCTGGTGCTGGAGGAGACTCTTGAGAGTCCCATGGACTGCCAGAAGATCAAACCTATCCATTCTTAAAGAAATCAGCCCTGAGTGCTCACTAGAAGGACAGATCCTGAAGTTGAGGCTCCAGTACTTTGGCCACCTCATGAGAAGAGAAGACTCCCTAGAAAAGACCCTGATGTTGGGAAAGGTTGAGGGCACAAGGAGAAGGGGACGACAGAGGATGAGATGGTTGGACAGTGTTCTCGAAGCTACTAACATGAGTTTGGCCAAACTGTGAGAGGCAGTGAAGGATAGGCGTGCCTGGCGTGCTCTGGTCCATGGAGTCACGAAGAGTCGGACACGACTGAACGACTGAACAACAACAACAATGGCATTACTGTTGATCCTGTTGCCACATACACCTCAAAAGTAAACTGGACACTCGCCTGTGATTCCTTATAGTCACTTTTATTGCAGGAGCTTCAGTTATGAACAGAAGAAAAAAAGAATCAGATATTTTCAAATATTACAGTTACATGTATTTGGCTTAGGTTATCGTTGACCATTGTTTTGAATCAAAAACATGGAACTGTTAAATGAAGGATAATCCCTATGTACAAAGAGATGTTTTGAGATAAATTTGGGCAGCACTTTATATTTCCACCTTAAATCCTCAGAAGATGGCACTTGCTTAAGGTTCTGAAGATGGGAATAAGATCTGCGAAAAATCAGACAAGTGAGCAGAAACAAAATATGACTTTTTGCCCCAGGGGTAATGGAGATGGAGATGAGTCCTGACAGGCACACACATGACAAGGCCGAGGCAGAGCAGGAACGGGTGACTCACAAATTGTAGTGGCACGTTCTCTCCAAGGGCTTCAGTGTGCGAGTAATGCCTGAACGATCTTAGCCACGATCACATGAGGAACACAATGGCTGGCTGGCTGTTGAGCCATATAATAAAACCCCAACAAATTAAGTATAAAACAGCCTCTGGTGAGTCATAGTCCTAATTAGAAAGAGAATTAACAGGTATTAGATTAGCAAAAAAACTCCCTGCTAGGAAACATAGGGGACATTATTAAAGAGGCTGACCTTTTTTGTTTGGTGTGTGTATGTGCGTTTGTTTCACTGAATTTGATCACACTTTTAATTACTCCTGCCACCATCAAGAACTAACTGGATTCTTTAAGTTAACTACTGACAAGTAGAAAGGTTTATAAATCATCCTGGAAGGCAGAGGAGCAGAAGGAATTACAGACCCACAAATTCTTACTCTGCGCCAAACATCACAAATATGCTGCTTGCTTAGTTTCTCTCGAATGGGCTGCATCACTCAGAGCGCTATGTATAGTTTGGCTTATTGGTTATACTTTCCTGAGTGCTTCGACGGAGACACTTCTTTTTGCTAGGTTAGGCTCAATGAATACAGTTTGGCAACTGACTTAACATCTAGGGCTGAAATTCAAAGTAGCGAGGAGATCGCTCTGTCAGCGCAAGCATTACTACTTGCCTGATGGAATGACTTCCCCAGTCCTCCCACTCTGTCCTGTTCGGGGGGGATTTTCCCAGCCACCATGAGCTACTTTGTGGGGTGCAGAGGAAGCAGGGGGAGGAAAGGACGTGAAGCCCTGTTGTGCTATCGGGATGTTGTACTGGCTTCTGCTACTGCAACTACATAGTTGTACAGTGATCCCTCGACTTACGAAAGACCCGACTTATGAGTTTTTCGAGTTATGAGGGATCAAAGCGGCGGCCGCTTCCGATTTTTTTCGACTTCCGATCGGAAGCTGCGGCCGCTTTAGATGCGGTATTTTCGAGTCCTGAAGGTTTTTTCGACCTACCAATGCGTTCTCCAATGCATTCCTATGGGGACTCGAGTTACGATTTTTTCGACTTACGAGGAATCTGTCGGAACGGATTACCTTCGTAAGTCGAGGGTCCACTGTATATCGGTTCCTCCCTAAAAGAGGGCACGTATTGCGGTGTGGCCTGGCAACCAAACCCTTGTGTTGTGGGTGGGAATGCTTGGACAGCCACAACACCCTATTGGTAGGTCCTTCGATACTGGGTGTAATCTGACCAATGGGACGCTAGCAAATCGGCTTGAGGGACCTACATAAGCCTCATGCATGTGACCCAGAGCTTCCTCTTTTCGCGCGTGCATCGGAACACCCGCCCACCTCTCCCTATATTTAGGGCTTGTGTTTGACCATGCTATGCCGTCGTGTGTCGCCTGTCGTTGGGACAGGGGCACGGCAGGAATTTCCCCCACTTGGCTTTTTTTTTTTTTTTCTTTTTTTTTTTTCTTTTTTTTCTCTTTAATAAGACTTTATTTGTTACAATCATTACAATCATAATCCATTAAAATATACAACAAATCCCCCTTGCATACACACATGCTTCTACATCATACTTACACTTGCACATACACCATTCTTACCCACCCCCTTCCACCCCCCTCCCCTTCCCTCTGCTTCCAGTCGTTATCATATTACTTCTTTTGTATTCCCTTTATTACTAACTACTCTAGTTCTAACCTTAACTCTATATTCTTACTACCAAACCTTTCCTTTCTTATTGCGTAGGGAGGTATTGCTTGCGTCTTATATAATCTTCGAAGTCCGACCATTCCTTTGCTCTTATTTCCTTTTTCTCTCCTCTTATTTCGAAATTTTTTACCGCCAGATTATAATAATTCAACATTTTCAGTTCCCATTCCTCTCTGCTTGGTACCTTTTTATCCTTCCAGTTGCTCGCTACCAGCAATCTTGCAGCTGTTGTCGCATAGAATACAAAGTTCCTATGCAATGGTTGAATATCCTCTTTTATTATCCCTAATAGGAATAGTTCCGGGGACTTTCCAAATGAATATTTTAGGATTTTTTTCATTTTATTATAAATCATGTTCCAATAGTGCCTAATTGTTTCGCAATTCCACCACATGTGGTATAGGGTCCCAATTTCTTTTTCACATCTCCAACATGTTTTATTTCCTCCTTTTTTTATTTTCGCAATTATTACAGGGGTCATGTACCACCTGTGGTGGACTTTTAATAAATTTTCCTGCATTTCATAATTTGGACTGAATTCCATATTTCTTCTCCATGCCTTCTCCCAATCATCTGTTGTTATTACTTTTCCCATATCTTGGCACCATTTTATCATGTTTTCCTTCACTGTTTCTTCTTCTGTTTCCCATACTAACATTTCCTCCTGCAGGTTTTTTATATATTTATTCTCTCCTCTTAATAATATTCTCGTAAGTTTAGATTCTTCCTTTTCAAATCCTAATTTGTTATCTTCTTGGAACTTTTGGTTTAATTGGAAGTATTGTAACCAACTCGTTAGATGTTGTTTGATATCATTATAATCTTTTAACTTCAACATACCCTCCTTCTCTTCTAACAGCTCCCTATATGTTGGCCAATTGTCTTTTTGATTTACATTCCTTGGTAATATACATTCCAGTGGGGATAACCACCATGGGATTTTCATTTCAAAAAAGTATTTATATTTTTGCCATATTTTTATGAGGGATTTCCTAATTACATTATTCATAAATATATTTTTTTCATTTATTTTGTCTTTTTGTAAATACCAATGCCACCCCAAACCGATTCCATACCCCTCCAACTGTAAGGTATCCATGTCTTTTAATTCAATCCAATCCTTAATCCAGGTGAAGGCTGCTGCATTATGATATAATTTCATGTCCGGTAGACCGAAACCCCCTCTTTCCCTTTTGTCAATCAATATTTTATATTTTATTCTTGGTTTCCTCCCACCCCATACGAATTTTATAATATCCTTTGTCCAATCCATGAAGTATTTTGTTCCCCCCAGCAATGGAAGATTTTGAAATAAAAATATCATTTTCGCCAAAATATTCATTTTTACAAGGGATATCCTTCCCATCAGTGAAAGTTTTAGTTGGGACCATGTTTCCATTTTTTTCTTCATTTGTTTCCATATATTTATATAATTTTCTTGTATTAGATCTAGTCCTTTATTTGTCAATATTATTCCTAAATATTTCAATTTTTTGCTTATTTCAATTCCCGTGACTCTTCGTAACTCCTCTTTTTCTCCTTTTTCTAGATTTTTAACTAACATTTTAGTTTTATTGTAGTTGATTTTTAATCCTGCAACTTCCCCATATTTTTTTATCTCTTCCATTGCTGCCGGGATACTACTTAATGGTTCCTCAGTTGTTATCATTATATCGTCTGCAAAGGCCTTGCACTTATATGATTTATTCCCTATTCTGATTCCTTTTATTTTATCCTCTTTTCTAATATTAATCAATAGTGGTTCCAAAGTTATTATAAATAGGATTGGTGATAAGGGACATCCCTGCCTCGTTCCTTTGCTGATTTTAATTTCTTCTGTTAATCTCTTGTTTATTATCAGTTTTGCATTTTGATTTTTATATATTGCCCCTATGGCCGTCTCAATATCCTTACCTAATTTTAAAGTCTTTATTGTTTTTTCCATAAATAGCCAAGCCACGTTATCAAAAGCTTTTTCAGCATCTAAAGAGACTGCTGCAATTTTTTTATCACTTCTAAAATTTGCCAATTCAAATATATTTATTATGTTCCTAATATTGTCCTTTATTTGTCTTCCCCTTATAAATCCGGCCTGATCTTTGTGTACTATTTCCTCCAATATATTTCCCAATCTTTTTGCTATAATTTTTGTGAATAATTTGTAATCACAATTTAAAAGTGAGATGGGTCTATAATTCCTGATTTGATCCAAATCTGTATCTTGTTTTGGTAAGAGAATAATGTGAGCTTGTTCCCATGATTTCGGTGTCTCCCCCTTCTTTATTATCTCATTCATCAATGCCCTTAGAGGTAACAGGATTATGTTTTCATCAATGTTTTTATAAAATTCGGATGGGAGCCCATCTGGGCCCGGTGATTTCCCCTTTTTCATTTCTTTCAAATTTTCTCTTATTTCTCCAATCGTTATTTCTCCAGACAGTTTCTTACGCACTTCTTCTGTAGCCTGGGGCCACTTCATCCCTTTCAAATATTCATTCATTTTTTCCTCATTCAAATCTTCCTTTTGATACAAGTGCTTATAATAATCTACAAAAGCCTTTTCTATTGCCTCCTTTTTATTTATGCTTTCCTCTCCAATTTTTATTCTATTTATTATTTTCTCATTTTGTCTTTTCTTTATTTGCCAGGCCAGAATTTTTCCTGGCTTATTCACCCAATTGTAATTTTTATATTTCCAAAATTGTATCGTTTTATTTACTTCTCCATCAATAATGCTCTCGTAATGACTTCTCAGCATCTTTATTTGGTTTCCAATTTCTTTGTTACCTGATTTATAATAGATTTTTTCTTTCTTTTTAATTTCTTCTATCAAGTTTTCTTTTTCTTTTTCTCTCTCTCTTTTAAGTTTCGCATTTTGTTGGATGAAGTAGCCCCTGGCGACTGCTTTCCCTGCATCCCATACCGTTTGTATGTCTGTCTCCCCATCCATATTCAATTCAAAATAATCTTTCATTACTTTGTTTACTCCTTGTATAATTTTTTGGTTATTCAAAAGAAAAACGTCCAATCTCCATCTTTTACTTTTCCCCTGTTCCTCCCCTTCCACCACCATTTCAATAGGGTTGTGATCTGAGAAAATTTTAACTTTATGTTCGATTTTCCTCACTTCCGCTAAGATCTCTTTTGAGACCCAGATTGCATCAATCCTTGACGCAGTCTGGTGTCTATCTGAGAAAAAGGTGTATTCTTTATTTACTGAATATTTATACCTCCATACATCCTTCAGTTCCAACATTTCCATTAATTCCATAAAGTTCCTTGGTAATTTTTTATATTTTTTTCTTTTCACATCTTTAGATTTGTCTAATTCCGGATCAATCACCCCGTTCATATCTCCCATTATAATAATTTTTTTATCAACATACTCTAACATTTGCCTTTGTAGTCTTCTAAAATATTCAACCTTGCTTCCATTCGGAGCATAGATACCCACTAGAATCCATTGTTCACCTTCTTTTTCTATTGTTACTATTATTGTTCTCCCTTCCTTATCCTTCCAAATTTCCTTTGGTTTCCATTCTGGTTTTATATACAATACTACCCCCTTTTTCTTTTTATCCTCTGCTGCCACAAAATTTATTCCTAATTTAGTATTTTCTAATAATCTTTGATGCTTTTTGTTTATATGCGTTTCTTGTAAACAGATTATATCGTACTTTTGTTTCTTTAAATAATGGGTAATTCTATTTCTTTTTTTTTTATTGTTTAAGCCATTTACATTCCACGATAATAGTTTAAGTTTCATTTTGTTTATTTGTTCACACAGTAATAAAAATAAGGAAATAATTAGTCAATTTGGGAATTTGTAATTTAATCTCTAGAAATCTAATAAAATTTGTTTATGGAGCTCACTAAGCATTGCAGAGGATAAAGAGAAGGCATATAAATAATTCCTTAACTCGGGGAGTTCCTATTGTTCCTCTTCGTCTTCATCTTCCTCTTCCTCTTCCTCTCCCCCTTCTCCTCCTTCTGTGGCGCTTTCCCCTTCTTCTTCTTCATTTATTGGGTGACTTGGTTGCGGGATCATTATTTTAGTCTTTTCCCCCCCAAGATCTTTTGAGTAAGTTCTGTAGAATCTATCAGCGTCCTTTGGGTTGTCAAACCTCCTCCTCTTGCCTTTAAATATAAAGGACAGTCCTTCAGGGAATTCCCATCTGAACTGAATCTTTTTGGCTTGGAGTGCCCTTGTCAAGAAAAAATATTTCTTCCTTTTTTGGACCAATCTTGGTGGAATTTCTTTCAGGATGACAATTTCAGTTCCCCCTATCATCAATTTATCTTGTCTCTTATTTTGTAATATCCTATTTCTGAGGTTCATTGTTGTAAAAGTTACTAGGCAATCACAAGGCCAATTGTTCTCTCTCGCTTTTTTGGAATTGACTCTATATATCTTTTCCACTCTTTTCTCTATTTCTTTCACTTCCATCTTTAGCCATCTTGCCAATTCAGATGTCATCCTCTTTTCTATGTCTTCATGTTGTTCCTCTGGGATATTTCTAAATCTCAAAGTCTTCTCCCTCATTTGCATTTGTAACATAGAGAGAGCGTCCTGCGCAACCTCATTCATTAGTGTCTGTGTTTCCAGTTGTTTTTTGACTTCCTCTAGTTCTTGTTTTGCTTCTTTTTTCTCTTTTGGGAGTTTTTTTATCGCCTTCTCCAAGGTCTGATTTTTTTGCTGTATTTCTTGATTCAGTTTTTCTGTGCTTGTTACTCTTTCTTCTATGTTCTTAAGGTGTTCCTTTATTTCTGCTTTCTCTTTTTCTTGAAATTCCATCCTTCCTTCCAGCTTTTCCATTTTTTCCTCTACTCCCTTTAATCTCTCATTCATATCTTTCTTCATCTCTGAGATTTCATGTTTTATCACTCCCATATCATTCCTCATTTCTCCCATATCTTTTCTCAAACCCAATAGTAATTCCTTAAAGTCCACATCCAAGTCCACTCCTGACTTTCTTCTCTTATCCTCCATGCTCGTGGTTACTTGATTCACCTTGGGTTTGCCTATTTTGTCTGGTTGGGGAGCCATGTAATCTTCTATTTGCCTTTATTAACACAAGCTACAATTCCTAAATTCCACCTCTCGGGGTCGCTGCTTTCGCTCCCTTGCTGATTGGCTGGTGCCATTTGGGTTTCACCTGGCTGATTGGCTGGTGCCATTTGGGTTTCACCTGCTGCGTAGCAAACCGTCAACAACTTGTAAGGTTGCGCATAGGCTCTGGTTCAGGTGATAGGGATGGGAGAACGCTCTCGCCATCCCTATGTGAAGGGTATTCCGTTAAAGGAATCCAGGGACTTGATGGTTTGGTCAACCCCTGAGAGGGGTTGTGCCTGTGCCTGAGTCCAGGGGGACATCTGGGTGGTGGACTAGCCTGTCCCTGGCTTTCCACTGTTCCAGGTGTTCACCCTAGGCTGGCCTATCCTGGAGCCCTGGGTCAGCGCTACCTGCCACGGTGCAGGGAGCTAGTCGAACCAGAGCCTATGCAACCACTCACTTGCTGTAATCAATAAAGTTGTGGCCTAAATTCTGCCAAAAACCAAACTAAAATTTGAGTCTTGTCTGAATTTATTTAAGGGGGAGGTTAAAGGTCTACACATGCAACTACCTTTATGTGTTTATAGCTGCATCTACTTACATTCATCTCTCATTACATCTGCTCCCCCTTCCTCTGCGTCTCTCGTTTGCTACCTTTGTCTCCCTTTCGTTCCACTATTGGCTCATCCATCACCCAAAACTGGGGTCGAACTATATCTCACATTGCTGTCTACTTTTCTTTTGATGGCGGGGAGGGGCGGGAAGCAACTCAAAGGCCCCCATCCAGATATGTTCCCTGTTAGGGAGCCCACACCAGTTTCTTGCTGAAAACCCCTCTGTAGCTGCTTTTTTTGCATTGGGACGGAAGCCTCACTATAGCAGTTTGGGAACATTTTCGTAGGGTCGACTGTGTGGGGGAAAGAATTGCTTTCCCTCCCCACACTCTGAAGTCCCTTTGATGCTTGGCTGGCACTGCAACTGCTAATTATATATTTTAAAACATGCATATTAATTGTGTCTACACACAATTAACATCACATCGAGTTTGGGCCTTAGGGAGTGTCTTGATATAAACACACACAGAGAGAGACCACTCTGGATATACATACACTTTTCCAGCTTTACTGAGAAACATGCAGGGGCACTTTCTCCATAGGTCTTTCCCCATAGTTCTTATTCATGTAATACTTAGTTACCCTAGAGATTTATTTGTTTTTTAATTGACTGACTCATCTTGAAAATGTGCATGTGCTTTACAGAGCTATGGGGGTTAAAACTCGGAGTGGATATAAAAGTCTTATAAGTTTGAAGGGGCTAAATTTCCAGGGGTGGGGGAGTCCAACTGGCCTTTTCCCAGGCACTGCTCTAGATCTTCAGTATTGTATCCGAGCAGGGGAACTACTTCCCACAGTCCAACACCGAATTCGCTATTTCGTTGGCAGGCTTGTTCTGGAATAGAAAACTGGTCCTGCCAATCTGCGTACAGAATCTGGCAACCTTCCGTGTTAACTTTTGCTCCTTTCCTAATAGTAGGGCATTTAGTTTGGTCTTTTCTGGGAGGTCGGCCAGGTTCTCCAGAATGGGGGCGATGATTTCTCTGTGAGCCTTATCATACAGCGGGCATCTAAAAAATAGGTGCTCAGGGCTACCTACTTCCCCCGATGAGCAGGGACAGAGTCTCTGCTCGTATGGGATCTTTCCAAAGGCGCCTAACAGCACTGGCGAAGGCAACGCCGAGCTTCGGGCGAGCGTAAAAGCTCTTCTTGATATTCTGGATTCAAGATAATAGAGATACGCTGCCGGAGCAGCAATATATCTCTCGTTTTCAGCTATGATGTAATCCGGGGACCTTGTGCTGTCCAGCTGTCTCTCCGTATCCACTATTCGTTGTCTGACCTCGGATCTCGCTTGGTCCATGCCCAAGGCCAATAGGGCTTGAATGTGCATGTGAATTTTCTTTCCCTAAATAATCCCATGTTGCTGAAGCTAATTTAGTACAGGTACAAATCAGTACTGTTGACAATTTTCTAAAGAGAGGCTGCATGGGTAAACAGGAGAATGAAATTGTGCCATTTTTTTATAAACCATATTTTGCAATTGATACAATTGAGGGTATACAAATTTTAGGTCTGTGTAAGTCCCCCATCCCTCAATTTGGTGATTTGGATCAGGCCCCAATTCAGTTTGGATCAATTCAGACCTGATCTGATCTGATTCCAGCCTAGAATCCCAGTTAAAATTTGGAAATCCAAATCTTTGATCCTTCCATTGACTTGCGCTGGGAAACCAAGAAGGTCGTAATTCTTTGTTTCTTCACATAGGTGCATGAAATTTGTAGGAATTAACCGCACCAAATTTCTAAAGCTTGCTTTTTTTCAAAAGATAAAATAAAAAAGTGAAAGTGAAAGGGCCATAAATAAATTATTCCTTGCAAATTATAGACATATTTGGAACATGATAAGGTCTGATCTCAATTGCTGAAGCAACTTGCAGCTGCCTAGTTGCTGTAAAAATGAACACGTTGCCCAAGTTAACTTTTCTTTTCACACTCTCACAGGATGGATCTCCAACAAACAATTTAAAATTTGGCAAAGAGAATTGGAACATTTTATTTTTAATGGGGAAAAGTCAATACTGAAAATGAACTTACTTTACATACAAATGGAAAAAGGTGGGTGAGGGATTCCAGACTTCCAATGAGGCCAACCAGCTTTATCATTTAATATTTATTAGTTTAGACAGTAAAATAAAGAGATGGGTGCAAATAGAAAATATTTTGGTAAATGGTCTCCTAATTAGTGTTTTTTACTGTAAAATCAATGCAAGAAAAATCTTTTAGTAGCTATTAACTTATTAGTTGGATATGTAAAGATATTACACTTATTATTCACAACTCCTCATCGCAACCATTATATTTTTATCCAGAATTCTATAGCAAACAAAGGCTCAAACCCTGGCAATTGTGGTGTTAGAAAGTTTTTTCCTTCACCTACATGATTTTTTAATATATAGGTAGACCTATTCCTGAGCTGGGGATTCAATTACCAGTGTTGGTTTCAATGGTGGCAAATTAAATGATTTTGTTTAGCATGTCTGCCCCTCACTCACAGCTTTTGAAAACATGATTTCAGCAGCTTCTAATCAGGTATAATCTCTTCATTATATACCATATTACGAGACCTCGATGGTGGAGATTTAAGTTAAGTGACCTTTTAAAAGTCTGGGAGGGAAACTGGGGAATAACACTTGATGACAAAGACTGGCCTAACCACTGGAGTGAGCCTCTAGTCCGCACTGTTTCCCCTCACATATGAGGATGTGTGCTTAAGCTGACACATCACTGGGATGCAACACCTGCAAAACCTTCTCACGTGATGCTCAAAACTTCAACCTCTTGGTGAGGATGCCCAACAGCTGGCACATACCACCATGTGTGGTGACCGCGCTGCAAAGCACAAACCTTTTGGGATGCCATTTTTGCTGCCCATCACCACAAGCAAGTACTAGGATGGAGTAGCCTGACTAGGGGTGAGCAGTCTGGCCAGGGGTGATGCTGCTACTGCCAGCACCTCTGCCTTGGGTAGCACCATGGCTGCTATGGGCACGTCTCATGCCAGTGCTAAGCTTCAGAAATGATACACTCACAGTATGTGGGCTGCTTGTGCACTGACTGTTCTCACAAGACTAACTGGCACACATGTGCATGCGTGCAACCCCC
This sequence comes from Darevskia mixta, assembly GCA_034641385.1. Lineage (NCBI taxonomy): Eukaryota > Metazoa > Chordata > Lepidosauria > Squamata > Lacertidae > Darevskia > Darevskia mixta. Next base: position 2,443,531 of record JAWWNH010000242.1, read on the forward strand.
CAAATGCTAATCAAGATAGACACAGAACAAACCTATAAATGAAATGCAAACTTAACATTAAAACTAGGGCCAAAATGAGGAGAGGGGATAAGGCATGGGTCGGCAAACTGAGGCCCGTGGGCCAGATCAGGCCCAATTGTCTTCTAAATCCAGCCTGCAGATGGTGCGGGAATCGACACGTGGCTCGCCAGAGTGTGGATCGCCAGCGTGCAAATAATAATAATAATAATAATAATAATAATAATAATAATAATTTATTTATACCCCGCCCATCTGGCTGGGTTTCCCCAGCCACTCTGGGCGGCTTCCAACAGAACATTAAAATACAATAATCTATTAAACATTAAAAGCCTCCCTAAACAGGGCTGCCTTCAGATGTCTTCTAAAGGTCTGATAGTTGTTGTTCTCTTTGACATCTGAAGGGAGGGCGTTCCACAGGGCGGGCGCCACTACCGAGAAGGCCCTCTGCCTGGTTCCCTGTAGCTTTGCTTCTCGCAGTGAGGGAACCGCCAGAAGGCCCTCGGCGCTGGATCTCAGTGTCTGGGCAGAACGGTGGGGGTGGAGACGCTCCTTCAGATATACTGGACCTTTTTCTCTCCCTCACACGGCGGCGCTTTTCTCCTCAGGGACGGAGCAATCTTGTCCCACGCTGGGCACCGTCGACAGCAGGAGTCAGCGCACCTGCCTGCCTGCCTCAGTAGGCTGGCGCTGTAGGGGGATGTGTGACGCCTGCTGCTGCGTTTTCCTCCTGCTCCGGCTCTGTCTTCTTCTCCGCAGGTGGTGGGTAAAAGCTCCAGCGACGCCCCGGTTCCTCTACCTCCGTCCGCGGCTCCTCTGCCAGGGCTGCTGCTTCTGTCTTCGCCGGCCAACACAGCCTCCTACCCTTCCATGGAGCCTGGCTGGCTGGAGAAGCCCAACTGCGGCTATTGGGACGACAACTGGGACAGGTAAAGCGAAGCATCTTCAGGCCTCTTTGCGGGTGAGCGTAAATTTTTCATTCCCCCCCAAAATATAGTCCGGCCTCCCACAAGGTCTGAGGGACAGTGGACCGGCCCCCTGCTGAAAAAGTTTGCAGACCCCTGGGATAAGGGAAGTGAGACTAACTAAGCACAGACATAAAATTTATGTAATGCTTGATCATTAACCAACCAACTTCAAAACGGTTTCTTTTTACTTTCCAACACCATCCACTTCCAGGGCAATTATAACTAATTTGAATTATGTATTGCACACAGCTGCAGGAGAACAAAAACCAATATAGTGCATGTGACTTAAGAACCTCTCAATTTTTATTGTACACCCCCTGACCTGTGGCATGTAGCACACTGTCACATTGAATAAAGTTATGATTCTTACATGGAAACCTCTGTTTTGTGCTTTTAAAAAAAATTAAGGATGTGATTTGGATTGATTTGCTTGATTTCTATCAGGGTGGATTTGATTTAAATCATGATTTAAATCACTAGTCAATAAGGCTTAGGGTGGATAAAAATCAACGATTTAAAAAAAAATAAAAAAAATCCGATTTAAATAAAATAAATCCGATTAAAATTTAAAAATCTGATTTTTTTATTTTTTTTAAAAAAATCATTGATTTTTATCCACCCTGAGCCTTACTGACTAGTGATTTAAATCAGTTTGATTTAAATCAAATCCACCCTGATTTCTATTAATGGGAAAAGGGCACACACAGGTACTTAATGTATGGCAAAACACTAATGAATAATCACCATAACCTATGGCTCCTGCAACATTTTCTATTTGTATTTTCTGACCACATATAACTGAGGGCAAATTTAAAAGGAGGAGGAAAACGGAGCACTGTCACAAACATCCTCTCCACCCCAGTGAAAAAGGAAGGTTTGACAGAAAGGGCTTTCAAATGAAACACAGGTGTGCAGGTGCCCATTGGGAAGTGTTGGGGGGGGGGAGAGTTTGAGCTTTACACTATGGTAGCTGTGGATCAAACTGTGTAATTCAGGGGACTGGTCTAAGGACCGCTAATTATTGGCTTCAACTGCACATAACAGAACACAGGTGTGCGCCACTGATGGAATCATAGAATCATAGCATGGTAGAGTTGGAAGAGACCCCAAAGGTCCTCTAGTCCAAACTCCTGCAATGCAGGAATCTCAGCTAAAGCATCCAAGACAGATGGGCATCCAATCTCTGCTTAAAAACCTCCAAAGAAGGAGAGTCCACAATCTCCCGAGGGAGACCGTTCCACTGTTGAACAGCTCTTGCTGGCAGAAAGTTCTTCCTGAAGTGACTAGTGGGGTGCCACAGGGTTCTGTCTTGGGCCCAGTCTTATTCAACATCTTTATCAATGACTTGGATGATGGGCTTGAGGGCATCCTGATCAAATTTGCAGATGACACCAAATTGGGAGGGGTGGCTAATACCCCAGAGGACAGGATCACACTTCAAAATGACCTCAACAGATTAGAGAACTGGACCAAAGCAAACAAGATTAAGTTTAACAGGGAGAAATGTAAAGTACTACACTTGGGCAAAAAAAAATGAAAGGCACAAATACAGGATGGGTGACTCCTGGCTTGAGAGCAGTACATGTGAAAAGGATCTAGGAGTCTTGATAGACCACAAACTTGACATGAGTCAACAGTGTGATGCAGCAGCTAAAAAAGCCAATGCAATTCTGGGCTGCATCAATAGGAGTATAGCATCTAGATCAAGGGAAGTAATAGTACCACTGTATTCCGCTCTGGTCAGACCTCACCTGGAATACTGTGTCCAGTTCTGGGCACCACAGTTCAAGAAGGATACTGACAAGCTGGAACGTGTCCAGAGGAGGGCAACCAAAATGGTCAAAGGCCTGGAAACGATGCCTTATGAGGAACGGCTTAGGGAGCTGGGTAATGTTTAGCCTGGAGAAGAGAAGGTTAAGGGATGATATGATAGCCATGTTCAAATATATAAAAGGATGTCATATAGAGGAGGGAGAAAGGTTGTTTTCTGCTGCTCCAGAGAAGCAGACATGGAGCAATGGATTCAAACTACAAGAAAGAAGATTCCACCTAAACATTAGGAAGAACTTCCTGACAGTAAGAGCTGTTTGACAGTGGAATTTGCTCCAAAGGAGTGTGGTGGAGTCTCCTTCTTTGGAGGTTTTTAAGCAGAGGCTTGACAGCCACCTGTCAGGAATGCTTTGATGGTGTTTCCTGCTTGGCAGGGAGTTGGACTGGATGGCCCTTGTGGTCTCTTCCAACTCTATGATTCTATGATTCTATGGTTTAGTCGGAATGCCGTTTCTCGTAACTTGAATCCATAGTTTCAGGTCCTACCCTCCAGACCAGGAGAAGGACCCGAACCAGTGAATTCAAAACCCCTATTTGGCAGGGATAATAATAATAATAATAATAATTTATTATTTGTACCCCGCCCATCTGGCCGGGTCTCCCCAGCCACCCTGGGCGGCTTCCAGCAATTATTAAAAAAACAATACATTAAAATATCATAGATTAAAAGCTTCCCTGAACAGGGCTGCCTTCAGGTGTTTTCTAAAGGTCATGTGGTTGTTTATTGCTTTGACCTCTAATGGGAGGGCGTTCCACAGGGCGGGCGCCACCACCGAAAAGGCCCTCTGCCTGGTTCCCTGTAGCTTCGCTTCTCGGAGTGAGGGAACCGCCAGAAGGCCCTCGGCGTTGGACCTCAGTGTCCGGGCTGAATGGTGGGGGTGGAGACGCTCCTTCAGGTATACAGGACCGAGGCCGTTTAGGGCTTTAAAGGTCAGCACCAACACTTTGAATTGTGCTCGGAAACGTACTGGGAGCCAGTGTAGATCTCTCAGGACCGGTGTTATGTGGTCCCAGCGGCCACTCCCAGTCACCAGTCTAGCTGCCGCATTCTGGATTAATTGCAGTTTCCGGGTCACCTTCAAAGGTAGCCCCACGTAGAGCGCATTGCAGTAGTCCAAGCGGGAGATAACTAGAGCATGCACCACTCTGGCGAGACAGTCTGCAGGCAGGTAGGGTCTCAGCCTGCGCACCAGATGGAGCTGGTAGACAGCCGCCCTGGACACAGAATTAACCTGCGCCTCCATGGACAGCTGTGAGTCCAAAATGACTCCCAGGCTGCGCACCTGGTCCTTCAGGGGCACAGTTACCCCATTCAGGACCAGGGAGTCCCCCACACCCGCTCGCACCCTGTCCCCCAAAAACAGTACTTCTGTCTTGTCAGGATTCAACCTCAATCTGTTAGCCGCCATCCATCCTCCAACCGCCTCCAGGCACTCACACAGGACCTTCACTGCCTTCACTGGTTCTGATTTGAAAGAGAGGTAGAGCTGGGTATCATCCGCATACTGATGAACACCCAGCCCAAACCCCCTGATGATCTCTCCCAGCGGCTGCATATAGATGTTAAAAAGCATGGGGGAGAGGACAGAACCCTGAGGTACCCCACAAGTGAGAGCCCAGGGGTCCGAACACTCATCCCCCACCACCACTTTCTGAACACGGCCCAGGAGGAAGGAGCGGAACCACTGTATAACAGTGCCCCCAGCTCCCAACCCCTCTAGACGGTCCAGAAGGATGTTATGGTCGATGGTGTCAAAGGCCGCTGAGAGATCCAGCAGAACTAGGAAACAGCTCTCACCTTTGTCCCTAGCCCGCCGAAGATCATCGACCAGTGCGACCAAGGCAGTTTCAGTCCCATGATGAGGCCTAAATCCCGATTGGAACAGGGACAGGTGAGGGCATGTCCCTGTGTCCCCGCCACTCCCAACCTTTCTCTGTTTGGTGCAAAGACATAAAGGGGGGGGGGGTGGATTGCAAGCCTGTGTGGGTGAGCACACATGTGTCCTCTTGACTGGGGACCCAAATAAGACAGGGTTCTGCAGAGAGAAAGAAGTAGGAAGCTGGAACCTCTAAAGTTGCTTTATAGCAGCTCAGACCAATGGTATATCTCACTCAGCGTTATCCACTGAGTCTGTTTATGTCCCACTCATTTTGCTCCATTGCTGAGGTGCATGATAATTTGCCAAGTTAAAAGGTGGCAACCCTGAGATGATGTTCTAAAGCTAAAAATAAGGGGGGAGGGAATCATCCCCCTGACCCTTGTTCGCAATCCAACAAGTGTACAGGCTGCAGGCTTAACTTGGTTCACTGCTGCTCTCTCATCCCTATACATCCAAAGGGCTCTGGTACCCTTTTTCTCCCTTCCTGGGGACTCCATCAAGAATCTAATTTTTGTTGTCTAGCATTTCCGTCTAGCATACACACTGGTTAACTCAAGCAGGGGAATGTTTTGTTCAAGCAAATGCTTCAGCATAAAAACGAGCGAATTCCACTAGGTGCTGACATTCCAGATCAGTCCTTAGTGGTCTGGCTGACACTGGGTTATACTTATCAAAGTTGGTTGGTAGTAGAGTGGCTTGAATTATTCATCACTACCAAGTGACTCTTCTATCTGAGAAAATTCAAGACGGAGTTTGCTTATTGCACACAGGCAATTGTTTTCAAAACAGCTGGCACGAACAAATTTCAGCAGCACCAAAATTGCAGCAAACCTTTTAGTTTGAGGGTGTGTGCATGGGGTGTTAGGGGAGGGGTAGTACCTCTGGTGGGGAACATGTCACACTCCTTCTGGGGTAGCTTGTCCACCTTTGGTCCCCACCTTGCACTCAGCTCTGACCTGTGGCTCCTAGAAGCTTTCAGCATTGCAACAGTGGCCACAACCTGGGAAACAACTTCGATCGGCAGGCAAAGGTTAGCCAGTGGGTCTCCAACCCTGGGTGAGTCAGGGACTTCCCTTGCATGCAAAGACAGGCTCCAGCGGATTGAGCAGACAAGACTAATAGTGGGTCCAATGGTCAAGAAGGCGGTTTCTGCATGTGCCATGGAGGAAAATGAGGGACAGGTGGGACTCATCCACCTGAGAAGGTGGCCCGTCTAGGAGAAGGAAAACTCTGATACTAACCCTCTGCTGCCTTGCAGGATATATTTGGGAGAAGAAAAGGCTGAGGAGTAAACCCTACCATAGCTGTCAACCCTCCCTTTTTTGGTGGGAAACTCCCTTATTCCAATGCCGTTTCCCGCTGCTATCCCGGATTGTTGATATCCCTTAAATTTCCCGGATTTCAAAGGAAGCAGCTCCTCTCCCTCCCTGCCGGCCAGGGAGGCTCCTCAGCTGTGTTGCTCGGCTGCCAATAAGGAGTCTGAGACCGACTGGGGGCGGAACTTGCATGCCTTGTGCAGCCAGACAGCCTGCCTGCCGTCTACGCGCTCGCTCTTTTGCTCTCCCGTTCGCTCGCAGCCTCTGGAGCGCAGGGTGGCGAGGCTACTTGGTGCCATTGCACCGCCCTCGCGGCATCCCTTATTTTCAAATCCGAAAGTTGACAGCTATGAACCCTACACAAATCCAGAGTGGGGTCCCTAAGACGGTTGGATGGTGCTTTGTATGCCTCCTTCCAGCAACTCCTGCAGCCAAGCTGGTGCCAAACATATTGCTTTGCTTTGTTTTGGACCACATAAGTGAGACTGAGAGAGGGGTCTTGTCGTCTGGGCAGCCTACGACCTCTCTACACACTGCCCAGACTTGCACCCCAAGGAGGACACTTCAGCGCTGCTAATGCGGGGGTTTGACTTCTCCCCCTGGAGGCGCATGTTTATAATGGTTTTACACCAATTTAACTGTCCTGGCTCTCCCCCCCTCTCCCCCAAAATCCTGGGAGCTGTAGTTTGGCTAGGGTACTGAGAATTGGGGTTGCCATCAATCTGGGGGATGGGTGAACCTTTGAAAGCTCTATCATTGGCAGAAGAATTACAACTGCTTATGGCGTAGAAATGCTCACTATGTTTATGCCAATGGCCATTAAGATTTTTTTCAAAAGACAAACCAAAAAACACAGGCAGAAATTATAGCTCCAAAATGAATTGCTGGCTGGCATTTCAGAATTTTGCCAAATGATGGCAGATGTAACAATTTGAAAGCAGTACAACATATGGCTCACTAAGCCAAACACCACTCACTACCAGCTAACAGAGAACTGTGTCACTAGGTTGATCACTCTGGTTTTGTTGCCTGCACAGGTATACAAAAATAGGGAAGGAGCTGTCAAGAGTAGGGCTCACTACAGGACTCATGGGCTTTGATTAGCTGACTACACAAGTTGTGGAAGCTTATGCTACTTTTCTGTTATCAACCATGTGGCATGTGCCATGAGTTTCCCTCGGTCCTTTCCTTGGTAGCTGGAAAGCAAGGGCAAGAGCATATCATTAATGTAGTCAGACAATATAGCCAGTGGCTCTATGGTCACATAGTTATGTGTTTTATATTTATAGTTATGGGGACACGGGTGGCGCTGTGGTCTAAACCACTGAGCCTCTTGGGCTTGCCGATCAGAATGTCGGCAGTTCGAATCCGCACGACAGGGTGAGCTCCCGTGTTTGCTAGTTCATGTCACCAAGAATTGCTTGCTGCTCTGCTGTGTACATGATGAAGTCATACAGGCATCAGATACCAGTGGAAAACTAGTCTATTAAGACTCTGTTGCGGTATGTGATGTTTTCAAACCCATTTCGAAACTTCATCTGGAATATTATGGCTTAACCCTTTCCCTCAAATATTTTGGTACATATTTATGGTTCTATTCATACTCGTAATAATATAATTTGTTTAAAAGCTGTCATTTCTTTACTTTAACCATTAATGTTTCAAACACAATGGAGACCATGCTCCCGTACCAAATGGGTACTCTTATTTGAAAGTATTAAAACAAAGAGGAGAGATGAAACTGCAACATTTCATTACTTATCTGTTCATAGGATTTAATACTAAACCCCCCCCCCCAATAAAACATTTCCTTAGTTCAATTAGATTATTACTGTTCTGGGATTGCGTGCTAAGCAACAGTATTTGATCTGCTGTTTCTTGGTTGAAACTCACTGCTGTTAATAGGGACCAACCCTGATCTTAATTTCCTTCTGTACTTATTCACTGAGTGGATATTTTTGGGCATGGGTTTGATTTAACTATTTTTTTTATCATACCTATCATAATTCCACAATATATTTCTAAGTTCTGTTGATACATTGTACTGGTCCATAATTCTTTACTTGAATGGAACTAAGTTCTTAAATGAGTTAAACAGCTGACTCATAATATTTTTTTTTACACAAGGGAAGACTATTCCTCCATTATTCACTAGTTATGTCCATGTGCTTCGTTCCACCCTGATTTCTTCACTCCCCAGATAAAGGCTGTAAATATTTTTTTTGCCGCTTAGCAATTATCTATTCTGACACATACTCAGGAACAAAAACAATTTATTGGGTTACAAAGATGCATTACTTTGGTTAAAGGAAGCAAAGTTTCATGGCTATAAGAGACACACTAAGTCCCCATTTGCAGCTGTTCCATACTTCCTTCAATATCTCCACAACAACCATGCAGGGTTGGTTCAGTTGAGAGCTGGTGATCAGCCCGAGGCAGGAAGTGAATAAAATAATGATGAGTTAAATGAATTTAAAATGTGGAGCTATACATGTTCAGATGGCAAACTGGTTTTGTTTCTGTATCTGTATCAGTGGAATGTAACCATGATTAAAGCATGGGGTAAAATGACTGCTTTTGTGTGTTCAGCTTTACAACACTCCCATCTTCAGAGTTGGGAACCTTTGGTCCGCCAGATGTTGCTGAACTTTAATTCCCATCAGCCCCAGCAAGCAAGTCCAATAGCCAGGGATGATGGGACTTGTAGTTCACATCATCTGGAGGGCCAAAGATCCCCCACATTTGTATTGTAACAAACTACTGTGCCAAGTTAATTAATTAACGATGGTGAACCAAGTTCAGCTCAGTGTAGTTGGGAACATTGCCTACAATAATACAGGAGTGAATCTGTTCCATATTTAAAAATGGAGTAAGTTTCCTGTGGATATATTCAGTCAAGTTTCACTATTAACATTAAAAAAAACAAGCAACAGAGCAAAAACCATACATGGCAATACTTGTACTGGAACTTTTGAAATTATTATTCATATCCAATATATTTTACTGTTTGCTTTTGTAGCTGATGAGAGTGCAGATCCCATACAAAATTATTTGCTTTACTTTTTATATATGTATACAAAAGCCCCAAAGAGATGAATTATATCCACCTCATTAATGTTATTGCTCAGAGATGGCATAACCTATGTATTCAAAATTAAGGAAGATTAAATCTCTGACAGATATTAAAGATAATACATTATCTTATGCCGTTCAACACAGTGGCACCAATCCAACGCTATATGTGACCAGCCAAGGCTGATTTGCATGGCCTAGTAAGATATGCATGGAAAAGCCAATGTCGTCTATATTATCTTGATCAAATCTCTTTTATTTTTTGCCATCCTCCCCTCACCCAACAGTAATTTTCCTATTACACAGACAGACAAACAGACAGACAGACAGACAGACAGACAGACAGACACACACACACACACACACACACACACACACACACGCAGCTGTGGAAAAATAGGTTGAGTAGGAGAGTTGTAAAGTTAGGAAGTTAGAATCTGTTTTTAAAAGCTGCAAAAGCAGGTCTGCTTCTTTGTGAGGGGGGGATGTTGCTGTTGTTGTTTTTTAAAAAAAGATGAATTAAACAAACCTGTGTCTAAAGGCACTTTCAAATTAAGCCTGCCTGTACCATGTGAGGCTGGACAAAACTGACATGTATTTTCATAACAAAGCCAATCTTGTGCCATATGAGAGAAAGCATGAAACCACAGGAAGTCTGTACAAAGCCACTTCACAGAGAACGTTTTTTTTTTTAAAAAAAACATAGACCTGCTTTATGTGTACATCTACAATGTGTACATCTACAAATACCTGCCAACCTAGCAGTTTGAAAGCAAGCCAAAAAAGTGCAAGTAGATAAATAGGTACCGCTCTGGCGGGAAAGTAAACGGCGTTTCCGTGCGCTGCTCTGGTTCGCCAGAAGCGGCTTAGTCATGCTGGCCACATGACCTGGAAGCTGTCTGCGGACAATCGCCGGCTCCCTCGGCCTATAGAGCGAGATGAGCGCGCAACCCCAGAGTCGTCTGCAACTGGACCTAACAGTCAGGGGTCCCTTTACCATGGTAAAGCATGATACAAGAAACACATCTGCACAAAGAACACATCAGCCTGGATGGCTCAGTCGGTTACAGCATGGTGTTGACAATGCCAAGGTTGCAGGAGGGATCCCTGCATGGAACAGCTGTATATTCCTGCATTGCAGGCGGTTGGGTTAGATCAGAACTGTGCAAACCTTTCATGTTGGTGACACACTTTTTAGACATGCATCATTTTGCGACACAGTAATTCAGTTTTCCTAGCAAACCGGAGGGTAAACCAAGCCCTTTCTAGTCCCAGAAGGAGCAGCTGACACACTAACGTGTCGCGACTCACAGTTTGGAAAGCTCTGGACTAGATGATCCTCAGGATCCCTTCCAACTCTAGAATTCTATGAACCCAGGTCACAGTCATGCAGCTAAATCCATATGGTTGCTGTGATGGCCCTAGGCTTCTTGTTGCTGACGTTTGCAAAACATCCCAAGAATCAAATAATACTGATGGTTGTGATGTGGGCTAGCCACACTTTTTAGAGTTGTGTAAAACTCGCAATGAAAATAATGCATAACTTAAAATATTCAATTAATCAGGTCCTCCCTTAAAGAGGGCACGTATTGCGGTGAGACCTGGCAACCAAACCCTGTGTTGTGGGTGGGTACGATTGGATAGCCACAACACCCAATTGGTAGGTCCCTCGATGCAGGGTTCAATTAGGCCAATGGGACGCAGGCTAAACGGATCGAGGGACCTATAAATACCCATGGACGTGACCTAGAGCTTCCTCACCCTACTTTTAGGGCTTGTGCGCTTGACCTTGCTATGCTGTCGTGTGTCGTCTGTCGTTGGGACAAGGGCACGGCAGGCATTTTCCCCACTTGACTGATGGGCTGTGGCCATTTGGGTTTCGCCTGCCGCGTAGCAAATCGTCACAACTTGTAAGGTTGCGGATAGGCTCTGGTTCAGGTGATAGGGATGGGAGAACGCTCTTGCCATCCCTATGTGAAGGGTATTCCATTAAAGGAATCCAGGGACTCAATGGTTTGGTCAACCCCTGAGAGAGGGTTGTGCCCGTGCCTGAGTCCAGGGGGACATTTGGGTGGCGGATAGAGCAGGTCCCCGGCTTTCCGCTATCCAGATGTTCACCCTGGGCTGACCTATGCTGGAACCCTGGGTCAGCGCTACCTGCCACGGTGCAGGGAGCTAGTCGAACCAGAGCCTATGCAACCACTCACTTGCTGTAATCAATAAAGTTGTGGCCTAAATTCTGCCAAAAACCAAACCAAAATTTGAGTCTTGTCTGAATTTATTTGGGGTGAGGTTAAAAGGTCTGAACACGCAAATGCTGAAAGTGTTGCAACTGGGGCAGGCAGGGGGCTGGTTGATTGTTTTAGTTAAATTTTTTAAAAAAGAATACTTATAAACTATTCAACTTTGCTGAAGTCTTGTATTTTAAAGAAAAGTCAAAAACAGTATATAACCAACAACACTTTGACAAGTGTATGTTTTTGTCTTCCTCATGTAATATCAGTAGGTTTTGATTAAATGCCTTGAAAGTTACTTGTGGCGTCTTTTTCCCCCTAATGGAATTTCAGTTTCTGTTCATCAAGAGAGAAATTATTATCTATCATAATGAAAAAGGAAATGCAGAACTGAAGTGTTTCGAATCATGGCTTCAATCCAGCTCACAGTTGCCTGTGCTTAAGTCCCATTGATTTCAATGGGATTGAAGTGTGATGGTTGTGGGCTGGATTGCAGCCAGACTATTTGCAACATAGAGTAGAGTTAAAAGGTGAAAATCCTTGATGGCAACGCTTCTGTAAATTTTCAAGGAGATCAAGAGTTAATTGCGATATATTCTCTTCACTGGCAAATCTGCTCTACAAACGTTGTCCATCTCACTTGGAATTCTGTTTCTGGCCATAGCTAATAAGCGCTGCCACAGTAGATTAGCCAAACGCCCGTCCAGCCCAGTCCCCTGCCTCCGTAATGATGCACACAAGCAGAGATCGGGGGGGGGGAGGGGGAAGCACCCCTTTGTGTTTGTCTTTAGCAGTTGGTAATGGGCAATAATGGCAAATTCCAAGGCATATTAAATCCCCAATAAAAAATATCTTCAACAAAAACTGGCGTTTTACCTTTGCTTTCTCTACCCCATTTATGTGTCACTTCTCCCTTCTATGCCAAGAAGGTCCAAGCGCAAGGCAATGACCCAAAGATCATTGAGTGTCATGGACCCGCATCTGTGGAACTCCCTGCCACTTGAGGGCAGACAGGCCCTCCCTCCCTTTTGAACTTCTGCCACTTACTGAGTACACTTTTTTCTTCCAGTAGGCTTTTAAAAATACCGTATATTCCGGCGTATAAGACGACTGGGCGTATAAGATGACCCCCAACATTTCCAGTTAAAATATAGAGTTTGGGATATACTCGCCGTATAAGAAATACGAGCCGGCGTATAAGGTGACCCCCGACTTTTGAGAAGATTTTCCTGGGTTAAAAAGTAGTCTTATACGCAGGAATATACAGTATTTTTTAATGTTATTTTATTAATAAACAAAATAAACCAAAGATTACAGGCATAAATAAATACTTTTAGACTTTTTAATTGAATTAATTCTGATTTTATAGTTTTTATTCATTGTTGCATTGGGTCTCCTGCATGCTGCTGAGAGAAGACTGTGATTAAACAGCATACAAATGGTTGAAATTAAATGAACAAAGTGCACTTGTTCACTGCCAGAACTATTGCAGGGTTGGCAGCCTAGGTGTCAAAGGCAGGAAGGCCAAAACTATAATTTTGACAAGATTTGACAAATAGATTCGCTTGGGCATGTCGCTTTTCGAGACCTTCTGGAACTGCTGCAGATTATTAAGAAATCCACCCAAGTCCATCCAAAGTACATTGTCATCAGCACAGAACTATTGATCCCAAGTTGTTCTTAGCTGCCACCTCTTCCAGGTGAAAGAAAGCCTAGCAGTTGCTTGTGAGCTCAGTGTTATTTTAAAACATTTAAGAGGAACATTGCCTAACATATGGAGTATTAAAAATTCCACTGGGATTTAAACTGGTCAGACTTTATTTCTGTTTCCCTCTCCATGTAGCTCTTTATGGAAGCAAACTTGGTACCATTGGAACTAAGTTCTGCACAGTTATACAGAGAGAGGGATGCTTTGCTTTAAATTTTGATGATTTCAGGCTGGGACAAAATGCTAGTCTGAAGATAAAAACAACAAATATATAACTAAATAGCCTTCACTCTGATAATCCTTAGTGATGCCATTACTTAGTCAAATCTGATGGTCCTGATGTGGCATGGGGGAGGGGTGTCCTTCTGATAAAAACTAGGAGCCAGGGATGGTGGCATGATCTTCATTGAGGCAGCGCATGCTGCCCATGGACGGTCTGCTTTTATTTAAAATGCATCTCTGGGTTATTTGTGGGGCATAGTGTTACGGAAAAATCCCAGGCACGAGTCCTCTCAGCAACCTGGCCCTTCGGACAGGAGGTCCGTGGTACTACGGAGCTTAAGATGAAACCAACCAGCAACCGGAGCAAAGGACAAAGTCACTTTATTGCGCAACAGGTTCGAGTAACAGAGACTGAACCCTGAACACAGGGTGACAAGGACTTTTAAAACTTCCCACCCTGTCCCAAGATGCAGTTCGGAAGCATCATAACTACATCACTATTACATGGGGAAAACGTCAGAAAAAGCGTGGAGAGAAGGAGGGTCAAACATGATTAACATATAGGTAAACAGGATTAACACACAGGTGATGGGTTTTAGGAACATGTGAATAGCAGTTGAGTGGGTTTAAATACATCCTGAATATCTACTGAGGGAGAACAATGGGAAAACATTGGGAGTTGTCTGGCACATAGGAAATCAGAGGATGGGTACTTGAGAGGAGATTACCCAGGTGGGGCACATCCTGGGGCACCGGGTGTGTACGTGATGCTCCGCTCAGGGGATTATGGAGAACTGGGGTTGACCTGGAGGCTGAAGGCGGCAGGAGTAGAATGGTGCAAAGAGCGAGAAAATCCATGGAGGCTACGTTTTCTATGAATGTCTAAAAGTTTAAAGCCTCCATGTGGGTGTTCAGAGTCCAACTTGATACAATGTATCCAAATAGTATTAATAAACACTTGAAACTGAGTTTCGCGAGGGTATGTGTGTGTGCTTGTATAACAACTTGCTGACAAAAGGGGGGACCCTTGTGGGAGAGGGTCCCGCACTGCCTGGTGCTGTCTCTGCACCTCACGGAGGGGAGAAAGGCAAAGGGGGGGGTGTCCCTTCCCTTCGTAGTCACCCGTATCAATAGGAATTCGTTCATTTCCCCCCAAAAATATATTCCAGCCCCCCACAAGGTTTGAGGGACAGTGGACCGGCCCCCTGCTGAAAAGGTTTGCTGACCCCTGCATAGGTTATTTAGTTCTGAGGAAGTTTTCTTGTGAAACTTAAGGTGAATCTAGTCGTCCAGCTCTGAATAGGGCTCATCAAAAGGCAAACCCCCTCTGTTTCTTTCTGCTCAAGTTGCAGACTGGCATGTTCAGTAAACTTTGACCAGGATTTTCCCTCGGGACACTGTCTGCTTTATTCAAATGCAAACAAATACCACCCAATTAATCCTGCCACTTTCCTTTTTCAGCTATGTACAGTACCTGACCTGTCTGGATATACTGCAACACAAGCTATTACAGTCTTTTGCTTTTAATGTAATTACTGCTTCAAAGCCAAATTGCAAAATATTCGGGACATTTTAAAGTGCAATTTCATGGTCATTATATTTGCTCTGCTAATTTCCTAGGGAAACCTATCTGCAGACTTGCCTTAAGCATCCGGGATACTGTTCATTAAAGTATGGCAAATTATTTTTTTCTCCCCCTCTCAATGAATTGCTATGTTCTTTTAAAATCCCAGTCTAAAGATTCTATCCATTGTCTTTAATCATTTTTTTTTGTTGCTGTAAAGTATTCCTATTTTTTAATGGCACACTGGAAGTATCAAAATAGGCTAAGAAGAACAAGCATACATTCTGCCATCTGTTTGAAACTCATGTAATTCCAGTTTTAAATTACATTTTCATACTGGATGCTTCTGAAGGAGGAGGGGAAGGAAGAGAAAGACTGCTTTGCAGTTAATCGCTTAATAAGAACCACATCCTTCATCAACTTGATTCTGGATTCAGACATGAACTTTCGGGGGGGGGGGATGGTCAGAGTTACAATCTTTGTAGAAAATCTTTGTTCAATTTTCTCCCCAACTTGCCGGTAATGGCAATAGTATCCAGGAGAGCCCTGTTGTCCCCGCCTGCATGCACTGTTGCTGCTTTTACAGGAGGGAGGGAGTTTCATAGACACTGGCGTCGCAAGGGGGGGGCAGAGGGGGTGGTACGCCCAGGGTTCCAGGGGCGGAGGGGATGACACTTGGGCTTGCCCCGCCATATCCTGGGCCTGCCTGCCGGTGCCGCAGCTGCTCCCACAACGCCCTTGTGAGCTGCCGCGCCAAAAGCAGCAGCGGCGGGGCACCCCCCCAGCCGCCGATCGCGTGCGGCGGCTCGGGGGGGGGGTGCCGCTGCTGCTGCTTTTGGCACGGCGCCTCACAAGGGCGTCGCGGGAGCAGCAGCGGCCCGGCGACGCAGTGTGCATGCGCGACATTTCACGCATGCGCACTACGTCGTGACGTTGCGTTGTGACTTCACGACACAATGTCACAATGCCCCGCCCCCAGGGGAAGTCTCCGTTTGCCGCCCCGGGTGGCGAGGAAGCTTCCTCCGCCCCTGTTCATAGATGCGGTGCCTTCACCAAGAATGCAGTCAGCATTGGAACACAGGCAGCAGATCCAGTGGAACAGGAGAGGATTCTGTGGGATCCTTGCTTTCCCATAAGCATGCAAGACTCCACCAAGCTACTGTCCATGGTAAATTAGTTTCATGGAAAGTGGCAGAATATTTATTTTACACACACACACACACACACACACACACACACACACACACACACTGCCCATCTGGCTGGGTTTCCCCAGCCACTCTGGGTGGCTCCCAACAGAATTAATGATAATAATAAAAAAACAACAACGATAAAACATCAGACATTAAAAACTTCCCTAAACAGGGCTGCCTTAACAGCCATAGACCAATTACAGTATGCTTAGATTGCACAGGCATACAATACATTAACTTTTTTTCCTTCTACACTTGCTCCATGTCTTTGCGGTTTTGAATGTTTGCTAGAGCAGTTTGTTCCAAAATGAGTATTCATGGCATGTACCAGGTTCATATGCAAAGTACATACCAGGTGAGTGACATGTTACTATAAATATCGGTTGTTAAAAATGCAATAAATAGTTCATGTTTTATATGCCAAACAACCATAAATTTAATCTATAAAGTTTTGCAATGGTGCATATATTGACTCTCCTCGCCCCCCGAATGTGTTTAGATATGAAGAATGCTCTGGGCAGGAAATAGGAAAGAAAGTACGCTTTCTGATACCGGTAACATGCATGAGGTGGAGAAGCAGCCTCAGGGCGCCATATGATGGCCTCACACAATAAAATGTATAAGACGATTGCAGTAAATAAACAAGCAAAACATTGGGAGAAGTAAGAGAGAACAAGATGTACACACACACACACACACACACACACACACACACGGATGGATAGGCACAAGTTGCATAGTACCAAAGATGGAGGGGCAGAACTAGGGATGGCTTTCACTGAAAATCTTAATGTTGAGTTTATACACATGGATTTTTTCCTAACCCCTGCCTCACTCCTTGATCTCAAATGGGAAGTAAGAGTTCTCTTCCCTCCTCCCCCTGGCCTGGTTCTACTAAAAATATGAACAATTTTAGCATACTGCATTTTTTTTTTAAATTATACCCAATATTACACTCACATTTGCTGTGCATCTACACCCCTGGTTTCCTAAAATACAGCACATAAGCAGATACATACAATGATGCCATATAAAAAATTCTATTACTTACCAAATTATGAAGCAGAAATTTAGTAGTGCATGGAGCTTAACTCTCTTACACATAGGATACACGTAATATGCACATTTTTTCTGTATAATTATGCATATAATTAATTGGGCTCAGTACAAACACTCAGTAATGCATGAGATGGTCCAATGCAGACAAAGCTCATTGGAGTCAGAAGTGCCAAATTCCATGCACAAATCACGCCATAATTTCTTGTCCAGTTCTCGACAGAACACAGAGGGTTACCTAAGAGCAGCTAGGTTACTGGTGGTGGCAAGATAGCATGTGCAGCAAGTCAAGCCCAGAGTATGAGGCAATGCCATTCTTGTGCACAGAGCAGTTACAGATATGCAATCTGTTTAGCCATTGCGGACCAGGCAAGAGAGTGAGTTGGCCTTTATTCCATAGCCCAGGCTTTCTGGCTCTCACGGTACAGCCAAGGAGTGCCACAAGCTCCCACTCTCCGTACCACTTAATGGTCCCTGTGCTGAGCATTGGCCACACATACTTTGGCTCTACTGTTTATAGAGGCTGAAGATCAGCCATTGAAAGAACTATAGCTGTTTCTGATAAAAGCAGTTGGAAAGCTATTTATTGCCTCCTCATGCCGATGATTTAGATTCCAAGCTTCTCTTTCTGATGGCACCAAAAACGAGCAGAGCCCCATAAGATCAGAGTGAATAATGTGATGCGGGACTGGGCATGATAGCCATCAGGTGAAGTCTCTGACACTTGGCATACCTTCCAACAATCCTCAGGTGAAAATAGGGACATTTCTCCCTCCCCTGACTCCTATCACACCACAACACCAACAGGACACAGCACACACACACTCCAGCATCCTGAGTTGTTGTTGTTGTTTAGCCGTTCAGTCGTGTCCAACTCTTCGTGACCCCATGGACCAGAGCACACCAGGCACGCCTGTCTTCCACTGCCTCCCGCAGTTTGGTCAGACTCATGTTGGTGGCTTCGAGAACACTGTCCAACCATCTCGTCCTCTGTCGTCCCCTTCTCCTTGTGCCCTCAATCTTTCCCAACATCAGGGTCTTTTCCAGCGAGTCTTCTTTTCTCATGAGGTGGCCACAGTATTGGAGCCTCAGCTTCAGGATCTGTCCTTCCAGTGAGCACTCAGGGCTGATTTCCTTAAGAATTGGTAGGTTTGATCTTCTTGCAGTCCATGGGACTCTCAAGAGTCTCCTCCAGCACCATAATTCAAAAGCATCAATTCTTCGGCGATCGGCCTTCTTGATGGTCCAGCTCTCACTTCCATACATCACTACTGGGAAAACCATAGCTTTAACTATACGGACCTTTGTCGGCAAGGTGATGTCTCTGCTTTTTAAGATTTGTCATTGCTTTTCTCCCAAGAAGCAGGAGTCTTTTAATTTCATGACTGCTGTTACCATCTGAAGTGATCATGGAACCCAAGAAAGTGAAATCTCTCACTGCCTCCATTTCTTCCCCTTCTATTTGCCAGGAGGTGATGGGACCAGTGGCCATGAGCTTAGTTTTTTTGATGTTGAGCTTCAGACCATATTTTGCGCTCTCCTCTTTCACCCTCATTAAAAGGTTCTTTAATTCCTCCTCACTCAGCATCCTGAGACAAACCCTTTATCCCACTTTATTTGGTTTTATTCTTTGGTAGATGTACAAAAAGAAAAACACACACCAATAAATGCATTTTAGAAAGCGGCAAGATAAGATGTGGATGCACAAAGCATTAAAAACACACACACGAAGACTCCTCTCCCCCTTTCTTTCCACCCAGGGTGGCCCTGCCCTCTGCCTGCCCCTCAGAGCTGGCACGCCCCGTGGTGGCCTCACCTCCTTCTTGCCCGTTCACCAGCAGCTGCTGTGAGCTGCCCAGTGAAAGAGGGCTGCGATGGCAGCCAGGGAGAGGCAATGGGAGGGTTCCTCGCAGCCGCCACCCCGCCATTGTCGTCACTCAGGACAAGCACAGACTCATCCTCCTCCCTGAGCTCAGCAGTGGTGCTGGCAGGGAAAATAGGGACATTCTGGGATCAAATCCACATTCTGGGACTGTCCCTGGAAAATCGGGACACTTGGAGGGTATCACAAGGAAATGTACTGAACATGGGATTCTTACCCAAAAAGTTGATTGTTCAAGAAAAAAAGAGGTGCGCTTAAGTTCCTATATACTCCTATTGTTTTTGCAAATGGAGCCAAATTTCACCCTATAGGGTATCCTCAGACCTATTGGAAAGGAATCTAGTTGAAGGGAAGAATCCAGCTATTGTTTAGAATCTAATTTTTTGAGAAAATATGTGGATTCCATACATACCACAATGTGAGTGTTCTCTTTTTGTCCTGCAATTATCTGTGATTAATCTTCTTTTGGCACTGTAAGATTTGTTCCATTGCCCATAGGAATATCTTTAAAGTCTTTTGCCTTTGTCACGTCTAATACTAACAGACACAAATTAGGGTAGAAAAGGAGCAGATCTAATTTTGTTTTATACTAGCAGACACTTGAGTCATTCTGATCCCAGCATTGGGGATCATCAGTGCTATGGCATTGTGTCTACTTCTATGGAGCACATTAAACAATTGTATAGTCTTGTTTAGTCATAAAGTATGAGGCAGAGCTTATATGTATTACTCTACTATTATAAGACATCATTCTGTCTTGATGGTGCCAAGGGAGGGAAATTCAATACAGTTCTCATTTAAAGGTGAAGCCGCCTAATTTGCACTGTGCAAAACAATGCACAGACTGAAAAACTGTCCTCCTTTGGAATCTGCACTTCCCCAAATTTTGCAGTGCAGAAACGGGTACAAAAATGTATTTACTAGGGTAAAGTGAAAAAGAAAATACAAAAATATTAGGCGAACATTGCTCTGCAGGGACAAGTGCATATGAGGAGAAATTCACAAACTGATTTGGAAATGTGAAGGATTGAACGGGACTGGAAGAGGGAGGAACTGGAATGGACAGATTTGCCCACCCCTAGTGATGTTGTTATTTTTAATTACGGTGCTTTTGAATTATGGTGCTGGAGGAGACTCTTGAGAGTCCCATGGACTGCAAGAAGATCAAACCTCTCCATTCTGAAGGAAATCAGCCCTGAGTGCTCACTGGAAGGACAGAGCCTGAAGCTGAGGCTCCAATACTTTGGCCACCTCATGAGAAGAGAAGACTCCCTGGAAAAGACCCTGA
This sequence comes from Darevskia mixta, assembly GCA_034641385.1. Taxonomy (NCBI): domain Eukaryota; kingdom Metazoa; phylum Chordata; class Lepidosauria; order Squamata; family Lacertidae; genus Darevskia; species Darevskia mixta. The sequence goes on from JAWWNH010000242.1 coordinate 2,463,762, forward strand.
TGCTGGGAAAGATGGAGGGCACAAGGAGAAGGGGACGACAGAGGATGAGATGGTTGGACAGTGTTCTCGAAACTACCAACATGAGTTTGACCAAACTGCGGGAGGCAGTGGAAGACAGGAGTGCCTGGCGTGCTCTGGTCCATGGGGTCATGAAGAGTCGGACACCACTAAGCGACTAAACAACAACAAGTGATGTTGTTGGGGCTGGACATAGTGCTCCCAAATGACCACACCGATAGCAGCAGATAATGGGGGATGTCAGAAAACAGAGCCAGTGTTAGCAACCAACTTGGCATGTGGGCAAACTCATGGACCACTGGGCTGGTGCCTGCTCCTCCCGCCCAACAGCCTGCCTCTTGGGCCACATGGATCCAAAGGTGTTTAGAGGAAATGAAAGTGTCAGCTGCCTGGAGCCTCAGCTGCTGCTTTGCTCTGTGGCATCTCCTGCCATCTGCCTTATACCGTAAGCCAGGCAGAAGCAGGACCCAGCAGGAGCACCTGAAAGAATGAATGGCCTCCAGCTCAAGACGCTTGGTTTTTGTCTCAGGGAATGTGGCAGAAAATTGGTCACAATGGAGGGGAATTATGGAACTGATTTCCGCAGGCCCTGAAGCAGACAAGTGGTCTGAGGAGCACAATGCTTCACAGTTCCTGACATACATACATAGGCCAGAAGCGCAGAGATATTTGCAGATCACGGACTGCAAGTGGCAAGCCAGCCCCAGAGGACAACAAGAAACTTGAGATATTGTTTGCAAAGTTTGAAGCATATTGCACTCCACATATGAATGTCCCTGTGCAGAGAAAACACCTTTTTGAAAGCCAACAAGGACAGGCTGAATCCATAGGTGGATGGTTAACGCTGCTTTGTTTTATAGCAAGGGACTGTGCATTTCATGATGCAGATGATATGATAAAAGACGGGCTGTTGGCGGGGTTAATCTCCAAAGATACTGTATAAGAGGAATTGTTGCAGGCAGCCAACTTAACTTTCGAGACTGCACTAAAGACGGCAAGAACTCGCGAAATGGGAAGTCTTGAAATCTTCTACTGCCACTGGGGTGTGGGATTTTTCTCAGAATCAAGGCTGCAGATCCAATTAAAACCAACTCCAGTATTAAAGGGTGTGAACCAAAAAGTAGCTGCTTGTTATTTGCTTTAAGGTAATGTCTAGTTTTCCCCTAAGGGAAAAAGCCCTGAGTAGCATCAGTCACTGAAAAGTGACGATATTTGTTGCTGGTGTGTGTAAAACTGAATGTGTGAAGTTATCAGGGAATTTTTTTGTGGTATAGTTTTTATTCCTGGTTCCCCATGTTCCATTGAAGAAAATACAAGGTCATGAAAAAGGCCCACCATCAGACACGATCAACGTGAGTCAGCCTGACAGGCTTGGCTTTGAAGATTCTTGCCTTTGTCATTGCAACTTAGAGCCTTCACAAGACCCAGTTCCACGTAGCTTTCCATTTGGATGTAACTGCAGGGAATCAGCACAACAGATTCCAGGAGATGCATGTATTTATTTATTTTGTATTTTAAAAAGCTCAAAAAGTTTTGACAAATCTTTGTTGAAAAACACAGATATTGTCTGTTAACAGTGAGTAAATGTTAAAGACATCTTGTTGTACAATTTATTTATAATGCCTAAACCAATGGTCAACCATATTATACTTTCATACATCAAGATGCAACATATCAGTATGCCATATCAAAATCCACAAGCCCTGGAGCTTGGAGTAATAGGGAATTAGAGAAAGGAGCAAAAATCCATGCACAACTCATAATTACTCTACATTCCTTTGTATAGCGATTCCGAACTCTATGGTCTATTGAATAATGAAATAACCAGGCTGAAAGGTTTTAGGCAATACACCATGTAAAACCCCTCGACTTAACACGGCAGAAAATATTGCTAACATCCAAAAGACCTGTGTAAGGATGTGTCCTTTTGGCCAAATCTCATGTTATTAATGCTTTTCCTTACTCTCTCATCGCTGCTGAAAACCAGCTCATGCTGTGTTGATAAACTACTCTGCAATAAACTACCTCCTTGCCACATAACACCCATTCCTTCTGCATTGGCAAGAACTCGATCATTTAGCGTGGCAGCGCCTGCACGTTGGAACTCCCTGCCTATTGAGATCAAGCAGGAGTCTCTTTTCAGCGCCTGCTAAAAACATTATTGCTTAGACAAGCCTACCCAGATGATTAGAAAGGTGAGGTAATTTTAATCTGTTTTAGTATTTTAACTTTTGTATGTTTTAAAGTTAGGTTTTGACTTTTTCTTGATTTTAGTGTTTTATCTTTTGTAAACTGCTTTGAAGTTTTTTGTTTTTTGTTTACAATCAAGCAGTGAATAAAGTTTAGGAAATATATAAAGCAGGAAATATTACTGTAGGGCAGTATCCCCCCAGGGTACCCGTCAAGTTTAACGCAGGAACATCATGAATAACCTTTCTTAAATTTATCCAGATATTAAGGCTACGCGACAATCTAATCAAGACTTTCTCCCCTGCCAGTTTAAATTTTTCGCCCTTGCCAAATATGGGAGAATTTTGGGAGCATCACAAACTAATAAATACCTTTCAACAAGGCTTCAGTAGTAGTGGAAGCACCCCTCAAGTGGCAATCGTATGCCCTTGTCAGCTTTATAGTGATCAGGTGAACAAATAATTGATTCCAATCAGCAGCACCTGGTTTGATAATTGCTCAAGTGGATACAATTCAATAATAAAAAGCCAATTCAGTAATCTAACTCAGATTGCATTAACCTCCCGTATACTGCATACGAAAACATTTGTAAAGGTGGTTTTATCAGGCCTTTCCCCTGTCGCGCATTGTAATTCTGTTTGGGGCTTTCAAAATTTGTCGAATCAGTGGTCACAAGAACCTCATTCAGGCATTCAGAGTGCAAGCGAGGAGGGGAGAGCACTATGTCCTGCCCTGTTCTCGACCCCATCACCCTCCATAGGTTCAAGGTCAACCGTTGCCAGTAGGAATACCTCCGATACTCTTGTGGTGGGGGGTTCCAAAATACACACAAGTCTCCATGAGCCCATGAGGCTTCCTCTGCGCAGACAAGTCAGAGCCGATGGGTAGTGGAGCTCCCATGCCCACGCCCACAGACAAAACAAAATAAATACAGTCGTACCTCGGATTACGTCTGCTTTGGGTTACGTTTTTTCGGGTTACACCGGAAGTGTTTTTCGGTCTGTGCATGCGCAGAAGCGTTCTGCGCAGTTCGCGCATGCGCAAAGTGTGATATCGCGCTTTCGCGCTTTCGCGCCTGCGCGATATCGCCGTTCGGATTACGTACTTTTCGGGTTACGAACGGCACCCCGGAACCAATTAAGTACGTAACCCGAGGTACCACTGTACTGTAAACCAAAAAGAGACCTCTCGGACCCGTGATAGTAGATGGATATGAAATACTAGAAATCATGGGACAAATGAAAGTGTGGATGGGCCCCCATAGATGTCTCAAAGATTCATGGAGTTGGGAGGGACACCCGAAGATCATCTAATCCAACCCCTGGCAATGCAGGAGTATGCAGCTGTCCCATACAGGGATCGAACCTGAGACCTTGGCCTTCTAAGATAAGATTTCTTTATTGTCATTGTACAAGTACAAGTACAACGTTGTATAAGTGCAACGAAATTGGATGCCATCCCATAAAAACAAAAACAAAAAAGCACAAAAGACAAAAAAGCAACAACCACATTTTCAGCCGCACATGCACCACGCTCTAACCCATGGGTCCTAAGTTTCTATTATTTCCATCAGAATGGCCCTCCAGCTCCTTTTGGCTTTGAGGAGAGCTCTCTATACAAGCTGATAGGCAATGTCCCTCTTGGATGATCTACACTTACACTTGAGCCCACAGATGGCTCATGCTAAAAAGCACACAATGCAGCATTCCTGTAGCATTTTCACAATTAATTTAGCTTTACACATTCTCAATCTCTGATCGCTGCCATTTTTAAACATTCCCAAGGAAAAGCTGCGAGAGAAGAACGTCAGTCTCAAAGAGGTGGCTGAATTATCTCTCTTCTTTATAATCTTTTTAACATAATAAGGTTAAATAGATATGCATTAATAATCTGTAAGGACAATAGACATGCCAGGAGTGCAAATAAGCATATAGTAACAACCTAGTATTTATTTTCTGCGTAAATCCATCGTGACAACCAAATCATGGCAATGCTCTAAGGCATCTAGAGCAGATCGACTTAGTATCCCCCCACCCAAGTTCTTTATCAAGCCTGGGGGCTTGATAATGAGACATCATCACCCCAAACTGAATACTGTGTCTCATTATGACAAGCAAGGAAATTAAGGGATTTACACAATGGTTTTATCCTATTTCTTGTCTTTGGGGCAGAAAGAGAAGAGACATCTAACATTGGTCACCCTTTGCGAACATCTACCCAATAAGGTGAAATAATATGAGTGGTGTAAGTCACCCAAACTGGTCCTTTGAAAGATGTTACCATAAATTCAGCGAAACTGCCAGCTGCGTTACAGAAAACCACTGCCTCAAAATTAGCAGCCTTTTAAGCAAAATCAAGAACCATCAAAAGATCCATCTGCATCTCTCCCTGTTGCAATCTATAATCAGCACAGCTGGTCAGAGAACAACATATATTCAGAGTATTTCTTTTGTGCATGGAACCGCATTTGAAGTGCAAGTTCTTCTGATGCCCATCTTGCTAGAGTTACATCCATGGTATAGGAAAAAGGACATGCAAGGTAGTTTACTAGGGTGGCTCCACATATCATGAAATAATTGCCTTTGCAGTGGGTACAGTATGCATACATGGGTATTTCTGTAATGAATATGGAAAGTATGGATCCTTAAACACCAATGTATATGCACCAAATGAATATAGAAAGCCACTTTGAATGGGCTATAGTAAACAAACCTTATACTATAAGAAACATTATACTTAGTAAGGGCCAAAGTGCATGAATCACAGGAGCTCCAGGATCAGATCTCCTGGTGTCTTTATTTTTACATAAAAGTGATCAAAAGCAGCTGCAGAAATTGGATTAGAACAGCCACAACTGGGGAGTGGGGGCATTTATTTGCTTCCCTGCCCCCAGCTGCTATTGCGTGGTCAGGCGGAGTCCCCCCGAACCCCGGGCAGCCCCTGAGGGGAATAATGACACGTGACAACGTTCTATGGGATTAAATTGGCCACAACTTTATTAATATTCAGATGTAGGGAGACCTTGGCTCAGGCATTGGGCGTTTATCCTTCCCAGCCCCCCAGCCGGGGTTCTGGGTAATTTTCAGGGTTATCCAGCATGTGTGGGTAGTGGGCTAGCTCTGGAGAACATATGTTCAAGCAGATACCCCGCCCCCCCTGTTCGCCGCAACTGGAAGGGGAGGGCAATGACGAAACCTGCCAATGCAGGGAAAGTCCTTTCCGGCCCTTCAACAGCGACCTTGTCATAGCAGCGTCTGCATGCCTGTGTGGCTGTGGAAAATAAAAGGTTAATCTGCATAATAAGCGTTAATTGAGGGAGTGGAGGGTGGGGAAGCTCTGGATCCAATGGCTGCTTCCCGGTATGACTCACTTCTTCTATTGTGTACTGTATGTTCCCTCCTTCTACCTCGCCAATCCCCCTGGCAACACCTCCCCAGCCGGGATTGGGCGGCTGCCGGAGTAGGTGGAGACCACAAGTATCCTACCTGGGAAGGCAGTGCCAGACCCAACTGCCAGGAGCTGCAACGTGATCACAGGGGGCTACTCACAACCACGCAAAATGCGCACCCCATTTGATGTGGGGAACGGTCATTACTCACATAGCAGGAGCAGAAACAGGTGTAGCACATTTCACTAGGGTTTGCACCTGGGGAAATTTTATTTATTTATTTCAGTGAAGGAAGAATGGAGGAGAGAGAATGGCAAGACAAATAAGGAAAGAGGCAAAGAGGCAAAAAGCTAACAGGGCAACAAGAAGAAGAGCGGTCAAGAAGCCAAAGGAGAATATTATTCCTGAGAAGAAAAAGAACTGGGTGGAACTGGGAAGATATGGAGGGCTGAGGGCAAGATGCATTCTCCTCCTCTTTGCTTGCGCACCACAAATCCAGCCTGCCATCCCCACAGGCCTCTCTGCACAAAAGGCGGGTGGAGCTTGGACTGAGACAGAGCCACCGAAACAGAGAGGCGCAGGCAGAAGAACAAAGCAGGAACGGATCTCCATCTCTGAAAGTGGCTTCCTCCCTCACTCCACCACTGCCTCAAGAGACAGAGGCAGGCAGAAGCTGCAGATCCATTCCAGCCTTTTTATTCTGCCTGTGTCTCCTCCTTGCCATGATCCTCATTAAAAAATAAAAAATGAAATCATGGGGTGCCCGGGCACTCCCCGCACACCTTGTACACATGCCTATGAGCAGAACAAATGCTCTCACCTGTATTTTTTTTCCTTCAGGGGAATAGTAGCAGTTATGGGGTAATGATGGTTTTCTGAGGAAAAACGTTTCTTTATATTTTCTCCTGCAAGGCTAGTAGCAGATTGGTGGGGGCAGGAATTAGACTGGCAGAAAATGATGTTTGAGAGAAATGGTTCATCCAAAGATTTGCTGGAAGCCGCCCAAAGTGGCTGGGGAGACCCAGCCAGATGGGCAGGGTACAAATAAATAATAATTATTATTATTGTTATTATTATTATAGCCAGCTTGGTGCGCTCAGGATGCTGTTGGATTACAGCTCCCCTCATTCCTGACTTGGACTGATGCAAGTTGGAAGCCCAACAACATTTGGGGTGCACCATGTTGGCGACCCTTGAGATCAAACCACCTGTCTAGGCACAGCTAGTCCAGTCTAAATCAGTTCAGCTCTGTGGCTTGAGAAAAATAAAACTGTTGGGAACTACAAGTGCAACTCCTCCATCCCTTGATCCAGTTTGGCACAGCGTTCATGTGCTTGTCCTGTTCTTCAACACTGGACACGGAGCAATGGATTCAAACTACAAGAAAGAAGATTCCACCTAAACATTAGAAAGAACTTCCTGACAGTAAGAGCTGTTCGACAGTGGAATTTGCTGCCAAGGAGTGTGGTGGAGTCTCCTTCTTTGGAGGTCTTTAAGCAGAGGCTTGACAGCCACTTGTCAGGAATGCTCTGATGGTGTTTCCTGCTTGGCAGGGGGTTGGACTGGATAGCCCTTGTGGTATCTTCCAACTCTATGATTCTATGATTCACTGCTGCAGGCTGGTATGGAGCAAGTTTAATAGATTTCTCCCTCCCTTGGCTATTTTTGTTACAACAGTCTAACACATCTAATTCTCTGAAAAGAGATTAATATATGCATTTGCTAATTATTTATCTGAACAGTCCTCACGTTTATTAGTTTAGGATTTAGAGAGAAAAGTCTCTCAGCCTGACCTACTTCACAGGGTTGTTGTTAGGATTAAACAGGGAGGAGAACCATGAACCTGATTTCCTGGGAGGAAAGGGAGGCTGGAATTCTATGATGAAATAATAAGGTTGTTGGTTTAAAAAAAAAAGATCAGGAAGAAAGTACACATAAAGAAAAGGTGAAACAGATTATACAAGCAACATCAACATAATATGAGAAATTTATAATCCAAATATATGAGACTCACCCACAAGTCACAAATGTAGCGTAATAGAGGTGGGGAATACATAATGAAGCAGCTAATGGAATGGGTCCGTGTTGTGCCGAGAAATAAATTCTGGGGATTTATGAATAAACATGATTCTTAATAAGGAGGCTCCCGGTGACCCATCAATATTTATTTTAGGAAACAAAAAACCACATAACATCAATGCAGGAAACAGCCTCCTGAGCACAAAGATGGTTGGCAAGAAAATTCTTCAGCGTAAATGGAACCCCTGTTCACCGCTCACAGTTGCCAAATGTTTGAGTAGCATTTGAAATTTGGCAGCTCTAAGGAAATGTCTTCCCAATCAGATGGAGCAATAGAAATTTCTTAAGAAACATGGCTCAGTTTTCCTGGTTTTTGTGACAGAATCCAAAGAAATAACCACCTCCAGACTGTCAGGTTTTACTATAAGAAGGGAACCTAGTGAGGCTAGATAGCAGTCCCTGGGCTTTGTGGCTGGCCTGGTTCAGATGAATGACATTCAGCTGAGAGTACTGACTTATTGACGTAAGTCAATAACAACCCCCTACCTGCTTCTATGTATCAGGATGTGCCGAGCTTTGTAGAGATGGGTTAAAAGGGAAATAATACAAAGCTGTGAGGTGTAAGTCTTGTTGAGGTGACTGGGAACTGTGACTACTTTTCCTATCATAGTCAACGTATTGGGCAATAGCCAAGCAAGTCCAACACATCTGACTTCAACGGAGACAACTTTGCAAAAATGAGGGGACAGAAGAATGTCGAAAGGAAAGTCAAGAGGGTCAAATCTCTCCAGAGTGCTTGGAGGTTATTAAAAGGCACAGCAACAGAAGCTCAGCTGGACTGTACACTGTGGATCAGGAAAGGGACCAGCAAGGCCAAGAGATGGCCAGTAGGGTTCATGAGCAGAGGCAAGGAAACTATGAGAGGCAAGAATGTCCAGAAGAAGAGAAGGGGGAACATAAACCTTGGCAAAAGAAATGCAAGCAGACAATAAGGGGTGAAAAAATTCCCAAACTCTCTGAAAACATTTAGTCCAACAATAACTATTTCTTTAAAACTGTCTTCACTGTGACAATGTCACTCCCTTTTTCAGGAAGGGAGTCTGAGGAACTGCGGCAAATCACAGTGACAACAGGTGAAGCTTTAGTGAGAAATTAAAAATGTGGAAAAAATAAGGAAATCATCCACCTAAGTGTTCTTAACCCAATATCTTCTAACAAAAATATGTAATTTTTCTCTAAGATCAGTCTTCACATTTGACACTTGGAAAGTGGCTAATGCGACAATTTTAATAATGGAATCCGAAGAAAATTAGAAGCTGGTTAATTTAGCATCTGTTCTGGGAAAACTGCTGGAAACGATGATTAAAGATAGAATTCTCAAGCATACAGAAGAACAAGACTTGCTGAAGAAAAAGCAGTATGGCTTCTGCAAGGGTAAGTCTTATCTAAAAAGCCTTTTAGGGTTCTTTGAGTATATCGCACATGGATAAAAAGCCCTTTAGGAGTAAGCAGTCACGGGATAAGAAGAGGTCAGTAGCTGGTTAAAGAACAGGAAGCAGAGAGTAGAAATAAATGGATAGTTCTCCCAGTGCAGGGATGTAGAAAGTGGAATCCCTCAAGGATTGAGATTGTGGCCTGTGTTTATGAAAGCGGGTTCTCCTTCATGGAGAGCACGTGTTGCGGTGGGGGATAACAAGTCACCCCACTGTTGCTGGGCAGGTTAGGATAGATTACCATGGCAGGTGATTGGGCCCTGCGGGTTGCTGGGGAAAATGTTATGTAGCAATTTTTGATGGACAGCTGGTTATATATTCCCAGTGCAAGCAGCACACGGCCCTCTTTGCTGCGTGCATCGGATCACCCGCCCTCCCTCCCTTTATTTAGGCTTGCGCGTTGACCTTGCTATGCCTGTCATGGGGTCGTCTGCTTTTGGAGCAGGGACCTGGTAGGAATTTTTCCATCTGGCTGATTGGCTGTTGCCATTTGGTTTTCGCCTACTGCGCAGCAATTAGTCACAACTTGTAAGGTTGCGGTTAGGCATTGGTTATGAATTTGGTTGGTGGAGGGGATGTGGTTGGCTGTGCCTGCCCCTCCAATGCCGCTGCTGCGCGGGGAATTCTGTTAAAGGAATCCAGGGGTTCATCATGCTTTTGTCCGTATCCCCCAGTCGGGGGCCAGGGCCACGCAAGAGCCCCTGGGAACATTTGGGGAGAGGCGAGGGCCTGGGCCCCTGAGACCCATTCTATCCCCTAAGTGTTTTCCCTTTACTGACTTCTGCTAACCGGGCGGATGTCAGTCTGCCCCCAGGAGGGGGCAGCTAGTTGGAACCAATGCCTAAGCAACCACTCACATTTTTGTATTTTAATAAAAGTTGTGGCCAAAATCATGCCGAAAACCTTAAACTTAAATTACGGTGTGTAGTGTGAGTTATTTACGAGGGTGGCTTGGGGACCTCGACACGCAACAACTGAACAAGGTTCTAAGAGGTGAGCAATGAGATGGTCATGTTTCTTGATGACACCAAGTTATCAGCTCCTTGGAGAAAAGGTGAGATATAAATGCAATAAATAAACATCAGGAATATAAGCATACTTTGCAGGAGAAAGAGTAACCTTAGAACGGGATGCGACCAAAATAACCCCAGCAGAGAAGCTGGTGCTTGTGTGTTTCTTTTCCTTTATGCAACTTCTGTAATGTTCGCCTGAAACTTTGTACCTGAGGGAGTGTAGTAGAACAGAGGGGGGGGGGCAGCATCAGGGCTGGCTGGTGACAGGAGGCAGCCCTGGGCAAGTTTTCTGACTCTCAGGAGAGGAACCAGCTGGAAATGCCAGCTGAGAATCGGGGCCAGCTCAAGGTAGAGCATGATGGGCTCTACCATGAGTAGGCAGACTAAGGCCCGGGCACCAGATCCGGCCCAATTGCCTTCTCAATCCGGCCCACGGATGGTCTGGGGAATCAGCATGTTTTTACACGAGTAGAATGTGTCCTTTTATTTAAAATGCATCTCTGGGTTATTTGTGGGGCATAGGAATTCGTTCATTTGCCCCCCTTCAAAAGATAGTCCGGCCCCCCACAAGGTCTGAGGGACAGTGGACCTGCCCCCTGCTGAAAAAGTTTGCTGACCCCTGGGCTCTACCCACCCCAACACCATGTTTACTTTAGGGGAAAAAATACTTTTGCTGATGCAGTCAAAATCTAGGGTGGGGGTCCTTGCAGAAAATTGGCTTGGGAGGGGGGGCAGTTTCAGGCCCCTGAACTGAAAGTCAGCCCCCGTTTCAGACTGCGTGGCTTGACAAATCTGAGAATTGCTTCCTGAAGGGCTGCTGCCCTAAGCTTCCCACTCTGACCTTTCCTGGATCCTGAAAATCTGTTTTCAGTTGTTTTAAATTTTTGTAATACTTTTCCAATTATTTTGCGTTACTTATGATGCTGTACCCTGAATTCTTTGGAAAGAAGAGTGGGATAAAATCCAAACAACAACAACACAAACGCTACAGGTTTGAGATTCCTTGAGGTTTTGAAGTCCAGAGTCCCTCACCCGTGTTTTGGTATTTGAAGCTGACTAAATAGAGTCTGATAATGCGAAGCTACGAAATAGAGCCTGGCTGGTGTTTCCCAGGAAGCTCCTTTTTTGGTGCCGGCAGCGGTGGGAGTTAGTAGCTTCAATTTGTACATTAGCCAGAACGTTGTAAGGCAGCCAACCCTCCTCTCTTGCAAGATTTGTAAGAGATCATTATTTAAGATTTTGGCAACTTATTATAACGGAACTATTCATCTTGCAAAATTGCCCAAACAAGCCTTATAAGGCTATTGCTAGCCGAAGGGAAGTGAAGTTGCTACAGAGCGAAGCCGGATTGGAGGAAACAGAGCAGCCTCACTTTCCTATGTGACTCACAAATAATAATAATAATAATTTATTATTTGTACCCCACCCATCCGGCTGGGTTTTCCCAGCCACAAAGGCAATCTTTGGCCTATAGCTGTGGCTGAACCAAACCTATATTCTATTCCATCTCTGCCACTGTTGCAGTTTCTCACTTATGTTGGCCATCAACATCCCCAGGCATCTGTAAAATAAAATTCACCTATTCCCCAGATGATGCAAGTTAGGACAGCAACTGAACACATGGAATGGCTGCGCTATTTGGGAACTGCTCCCCCCCCCCCCGTCCCGCAGCAATGATCGGTAGTGCCATGATTGCTATCGGCAGCAATTATTTCAAAGTGGAGAATGTTTGGTGGGGTGAATTCGCTTGGCTACTCCAGTCACCACGGCATAGGGCTGCCAGGAGAAGAGCGGTACAGTATTAGGAAAGTCCCTATCACACTACGGCCAGTAGAGTTGCCAGGTGTCCACTATTTGAGCGGACAGTCCGCTTTTTTCACATTATGTTCACTATTTCCCCCCCAAATAGTGGACATTTTTTTTTATTCAAAAGTTTTATGATGAAATGGTACGTAATCTAAAGCTGTACAGTCTAAGAGAATAAGGATAGGAGAATCGCGTTTTGTCTTTTTTTTCATAAGTAAGAATGAGACAAAGAATATCCATTGAACTCGATTCTCCGAAAAAATTATTAACCATACTCAATTGTTTCACAAGACATTTAAAAAATGGGGGGGGGGAGGCGCCTCTTGCCGGAGTTCTGCCCCGCCTGTTCCTGACTCGCGGGGAGAACAAAAGGGAGAGGCGCGAAAGAAAAAGACGCCTCTTCCTGTTCCTGACGCGCAGGAGCAGCAGAAAACCAGCTACCGGTAGAGGCGCGGGGGGGGGGGGGAAGGCGGGCTTGGAGGAGACTTGCCCGACGACCTGAGAGAGCGAGATCCTTGCCCCAAGGATCGCCTCCCTAATACAGGAACGGTAAGAAGGAACCCCTGTTGGGAACTTGGGTAGCAAAGTAAAATGTAATTTAATATTTTACACATTATTATAATATATTTGAAGTTTTGAATTTTAAGTAAAGTTTTGAAGTGATTATTTTAATACGTGTTAAAATGTTTGTAAGAACATATATAATTTAATTTAATTTAACACACACACACACACACACACACACACACACACACACACGCTTGTCCGCTATTTTTTGGAAGCAGACCTGGCAACCCTAACGGCCAGCGATGGGAACGGTAAGAAAAGCAGCTGACTCAGCAGATGTTCCAGGGCAATGACCCAAACTGACTTTCAAGCCAGTGGCCATGCAAAACGGCAGCTTGTTAGTGCTTCTGCACCTGATCTGAAAATGGATTTAACAGCTCAGGAATTCGCAGGATTGTTCTGCTGGCCGTTTATTATAGCACCATTTATTAGGAGTGCTATTCATGGGGCCGGTACTTGAGATCTAGGCGAGCACAGTGGCTAAGGGACAAAACAGATGCCACAAAGGGCTCTGACTTGGATTGGAAAGGAGCATGGGAGTGAAAGGGTGTTTATCCTTGCCAACCATGTCATTTTTATGGTTTAACTGTCCTGTTTCCTGTTCCCTGCTCCTCCTACCCCCTCACCGGCTTAGCTAGTAGCTTCAGGGGGAAGAGTTAAATATGTCCTCCTGTAGTACCAAAGGCTGCTTTAAAATTTAAAGTTACAGGTATGTAGCCGTGTTGGTCTGCCATAGTCAAAACAAAATAAAAAATAAAAAAATTCCTTCCAGTAGCACCTTAGAGACCAACTAAGTTTGTTCTTGGTATGAGCTTTCGTGTGCGCATGCACACGAAAGCTCATACCAAGAACAAACTTAGTTGGTCTCTAAGGTGCTACTGGAAGGAATTTTTTTATTTTTCTTTTTGTTTTTAAAATTTAAAAACAGCAGAATTTAAAGGAATCTGGTCATGAGTTTCCCAGATGTTGCGTGCTTTAGCCCTTAACTGTGAACTGTAGCCACAAGCACACTAAGTGGCCTTATGCAAGCCACTCATGTCTTGGCCTCAGTCTTCCATCTGCAAAATGGGGATAATGATATTAAGTTACTTAGTACTAAAAAGGATTGACAGAATTGTTGAGGTAATATACCGTATGTGAAATATTTTGAACGCTCCAAAGGTGCACCATAACTTACAGTGGTGATGTTGATTTAGTCACTAATAAATGGACAGCCTTAGGGGTGCCCATTTTGAATTTGTCCACTGGGAAATGTTACTTAAAATTAACATGTCAAGGTAAAAAAACCAAAAACCTTCTGCAATATTGACTTTTAAAAGAAAAAGTTCCTTGATGAGAGTGTGTGACAGAGGCCTCCATCCTAAAACTGCTTCCCTCAGGATAGTCAATATCTGTGTGTACAGCAACAACATGCCCTTATATTTAAAAAGCCCACCTGTTCAGAGCCGGTGTAAAGCTAAAGCTATGAGTTTGTAGGACCTGTTTTAAACCTCGCGTTGGCCATGGACTCAATAGATGGCCTTCAGCCATCCACTTGTTCTCAGCCTTACATTTGCGTGAGGAGGATATTAATATTGCCAATACCATACAGGGCCATTTTAAGATTGTTGAGATAATATTTTTGAGCCCTGCAAAAGCACGATATGATAAGTACTTAAACAGAGGCATTTCTCAAATATATATTTTAAGCATTTGAATTCCTGCTCTTTCACAGAAAAAAAGAAAACACCCTTTCCCCAGGCCATCTTACAATATAATACAAAATACAACCTTAAAAATAAATAAATCATCCTCCACCCCTTTGTTATTTTTAAAGCACTATTTCACTATTAAAACAAACAAGCCATGACTGGAGACAATGAATTAACAGCATCACGGAGCAGGCAGCGACTGCGAGGCCATTAAGAGACTCTCCACCACGAATCCCCACAAACTGAGATTAACAGGCAATGAAATGGGATGAGTGTGCAAATAATAAACTTTCAGTTAGAGGCAAAGGAATCCCGAAAAGCCTCGACAATGCATTACATGTGAGGCTGTCATGAAAGATGACTCAAAAGCTTTAACTAGTGTAGAATATGGCTGCCGGGATTTTTAAGTGCTAAACACATTTGTTATTATGAGAGCTATTATTCTAAGAACCGCACCAGCTGCCTATGTGCAGGACGCTGGTAAAAGGTAAAGGGTAAAGGGACCCCTGACCATTAGGTCCAGTCGTGACCGACTCTGGGGTGGCGGTGCTCATCTCGCATTACTGGCTGACGGAGCCGGCGTTTGTCCGCAGACAGTTTTTCCGGGTCATGTGGCCAGCATGACTAAGCCACTTCTGGGGAACCAGAGCAGCGCACGGAAACGCCGTTTACCTTCCTGCCGGAGTGGTACCTATTTATCTACTTGCACTTTGACATGCTTTCGAACTGCTAGGTAGGCAGGAGCAGGGACCAAGCAACGGGAGCTCACCCTGTCCCGGGGATTTGAACCGCCGACCTTCTGATCGGCAAGCCCTAGGCTCCACCCGCTGTCGGCAAGCCCACAGCACCACCCGCTTACCTTTAAATCCCTAAACTGCAGGAGCCCTCGGCACCTGAAGGAGAGCCATTTCCGGTCCCTGTCTGCCCGTGTTTTGAGATCTGCTGAAGTTCTTCTGCAAGGGCTTTGCTTATCAGAACTGCGCTTTGTAGCGACAAAGGTGGGGGCTTTTCCAGTGGTGGCCCCTCCGTCATGGAACCCCCATTGTCAAGAGGTGTGACAGGGGCCTGCGCTATTTTGTTTGTGTGTGTCAGTTTGAAGAATCCTCATGTCCGGTGAGGTTCTTCTACCAATTTCAAGGCTGATGATCTGTTTCACTCATTTTCCTAACTGCTTGAAGCATGATGCAGAGCCCTCTGTGTATTTCCTGAACCTGCCATTTTATACTACTACTACTAATAAAAATAAATAAAAAATCTATCTTAATAAGTTATGTTCTAATGTTGACATTTTCTATAAGATGATTTGCTGATGGTTATCAGAAATAAATGTTTTTTTTCTTAAAATGAAAATAACCAGTGGCCCGTGTTGTTATTTCCCCCCTTGGCACAGCTGCTTCCATTGGGAAGGGTGTTACAGTATTTTATTTTCCCACAAGAGCAACTCACTGTCAGTGATTCCACATACTATAGTATTAATACACCAGATTTTGTTAATTTAATCTTGACTGTTTTCTAATGCAAGCTATTAAGTTTGGCTGAGAATCTGGCCCCCTCCTGAAATCTCTTTACCCTTGCTTTAAGCTCCTCCAACCACAGACCTTAAGAGCGTGATGTGAGTTCTAGTTTCAGGTGTCCCACAACAAATCAGTCTGGAGCAGACGGATTCAGACGCGTCTGTTCTTGTCATTTGCAGCGGCTTAAATGACACGAAAGTATTTTCCAGGGACTCTTCTTACAAAGCATTTGTGTTTGCAATTAAAATTCTTTGCCTGAAAAGGTGCCTCTGTATTTGTTGTTCCTCCACTCTTTGGCCTTTTTAAAGTACCATTTACACCATGCTGACATCTGCACTTCAATGCGATTTTACCCCTGTCCACTTTCTAAACAGCAATAATAACCACAATACAGCTGGGGAAATTAATTTACCTCTCATTGAAGCTACTAATTGCAGAGTGCATTGTCTTCCTTCTTCTCTCTTTCTCTCGCTCTCCCTGCCCCCTTTTTCCTCTGACGCACAAGCTCTGTAATAGGTGGCTGCAACTTGGAGCTTGTGAGCTTGTGTAGTAAATTGAAACCAGCTACTATATTTACACACTTTCCACATTTAGACAAAAGCTAATTTTATCTGGAGTTCTATTTGTGGGGGCCGCCAACGTCACTTTATGTTCACATGAATCTCGGGCATCATATGCTTCTTATTTTTATTTACTGAGCCTTTGCCAGATTGCCTCCTTTCTTTTTATCCGTTGTTGTTTTTTTAAAGAGAATGAAGTAATCTGTTTCAGCAGCGCAGTCTTGGAGAATGCTATTGTATAACTGCAGATTCCCAGATTACCACCAAAAGAGAGACCACTCAGTGTTACTGCTGGCAAACCTGCTTTTCAGGACTGCCTGTTCCATTTCCCTCTGATAGTTGGCAATTGTGGAGGGACCCCCGTCCCCCCCCCCCCGGCTTATGGCCTGGATGTTTCTCTAAACTGCAGCCACTGCTGAGGGTGTCCTTGGTGCCATTGTCACCACTGCCCTTTTTTCACAACACATTAACGTCCTTGGAAAACAAACTGTGTCGGTTACGTTGCACTTTGAACAGGAGACGGGCGAATTCCAATTTCTGCTTTTTATTAATAGCAATGTGTTTTTCAACAGTTCAAGATGGGGTGAGTTTTATTTTCACTGACGACAGTGAATGCGTTTGATTTTAATGAATAGCACAGTGGAAAACCAACTGCACCCTGAAGTCCTGAAAAATGTGCAGCATCTGAGAGATGCATAATTCATGCAACGGCGGCAAGGGTTTCCCTGGCTTTCTCTGGTAACCTCATCTGGCCCCTAGAGGAACTCCCCCTTCTGAGATTCGAGTCATTCATTTTGTGTGTCAGCCTGGAATGCCAGATTCATCTGATACCTCCATCATGCATCTGGGTTTTCTGTACGCTCATATGCTCTTGTCATGATTTCTCCTGTTACTCTTGAACACTGCCAGCGGCTTCTGACTTACATAAAAGAATGAATAGCTTAACAGAGGCTAAAGTTACAGACAAAACACGCGAGGACAGATTTTCACAGGTGAGGATTACCCCACACCCTGGCACTGCACTCCAGCGGATCCCCTTTTAGTTGCTGGACGCCTGGGTGCTATTTTTGCCTTTGAAAAAAAATCAGCCCCTTGCCATTTTTATAAATTAAAGCAAACGGGTTCATCCAAGTTAGAGATACTGGACTGAAAAGTGTGATCTTGGTATAAAGAATAAACGGAAGCATGCTTGCATCTTAAAAAAAAACAAAACTTTTTTTTAATACATGAATGTTTTTAACCCAGATTACCTGATTCATTAAAGGAAATGGGACTGACAGATTTTGGGTAATTCTTGTAAAGTATGATGGCGAGAACTTCTTGAAAGGCAATGACTAATCTAACATTTTACTTTCTTTTCCATTTTTGGTATATACTAGCTAAAGCAAAACTCTCATTATCTGAATATTGCTTATTCAGAAGCCTTAATTATTTGAGCGCATGGGATGCCCTTTGTAGGGTTTTTAGATTCCATGCTTTACTCATAATATTGGCTACTTTTGGCATGGGGCACGAGCTTCATTGTATCTTGCACTCGGATAAAGAGCTGACCAGCTCCAAGATTATGACAGGGACTTTTAACATAGACCAGTATCAATGAGGAGATAACATATAGGGAATTTACAATATTAGCTTCAAAAGTATTCACACGTGTTTTTCTTTCCATGGTTGTTGAGTTGGTATTAAAGAGATACAAATGGCCCTATTAAATGTTTGAAAGAGATGGTCATCCTCCCCTCCCAAAACACATGCAAAATGGGTATATTTCAGGGTCAAGTTACCAGGGGTGCCAACTTGAATAAACTATTGGGGGGTGGGGTGAGGTAAGCACCGTCCTGCATAATCAATCACATGACACAGTGCACACGCACCATTTGAACAATGACCATCAACTTTATTGGGGGGCAGCCCCCTCAAATATATTATGGGGGGCCAAAGGTCCCTCGGCTCCTAGGAGTTGGCTCCTGTGCAAGTTTCAGTTACCAGTACTTTTCAGCCATTTCAAGCAACAGGGAATGAAAAAACAAAACAAAACTGATTTTGCCTCAAGCTAGACATTGTAATTTTAGTGCGTTGCTTCTTATGCGTTTAATCTGTTTGAAATCTCACTAAGTAATTATTTCTGCAACAGTTTAGGGAGTTGGTTTCTTTTTTGCCCACCCCACCACAGATTTTTGAGGGACGCGGGTGGCGCTGTGGTCTAAACCACAGAGTCTAGGGCCTGCCGATCGGAAGGTCGGCAGTTCGAATCCCCGCAATGGGGTGAGCTCCCGTTGTTCGGTCTCAGCTCCTGCCAACCTAGCAGTTTGAAAGCACGTCAAAGTGCAAGTAGATAAATAGGTACTGCTCTGGCGGGAAGGTAAACAGCGTTTCTGTGCGCTACTCTGGTTCGCCAGAAGCGGCTTAGTCATGCTGGCCACATGACCCGGAAGCTGTACGCCGGCTCCCTTGGCCTATAAAGCGAGACAAGCGCGCAACCTCAGAGTCATCCGTGACTGGACCTAATGGTCAGGGGTCCTTTTACCTTTACCACAGATTTTAGGAATCTGCAAAGGTACGCTCAGGAAAATGGATATTTCCAGAGTTCTTTGGAGGACGTCAGAGCAATTATAGCCAGAAGTACAAGTGTGGCTTTTAAAAGTTGTAGGCTTGTTCACAAATTCACCATTGCAAGGCACTGTGTTCCCCTGTCCCCGCCACTCCCACCCATGTATCAATATAATAGGTGGCATGAGTCATGCCATGTACAGCCTGGCATGGATATGCTGGACCTCTGTAATCCTCCCAACGCTTTTGGATGAACAGCGATACAGTTCGCTTCACACACACACCTTTGTAATTAAGACTTAGAACAGTGGGAAGCGCACATAGCTCTGATGCCCAGCTGTGTGTATAGTATTGCCACATAGAGTGGGGACTGGCCCTGTGTCTGTGTGCCTCACAGTGGAAGGAAAATTCACACATTGGCAGCAATCCAGCTCACAGCTGGAGACAAGCACCATTGATTTTCAATAGGATTTAAGATCCTGTATCTATAGAATAGATGCAGACCATTGTGTTCATGGCAATGCATGCTTTACATTAAAAACAAAACCCCAAACCCTCCTTTAGCTTTTAACTCAGAGAAAAGTACTTGCATGTCAAATTATATTATTATTATTATCATCGTCTCAGGACCATTGGAGGAGCAAAACAATATTTATTTCCTTCGTTACATTTTCAGGCTTTTAGATGCCTGGAAGGAGGTTCTGATTGAGAGCATTTCTAAGCCTTTCATGAATGGTTGTTCAAAAAGAACAGACAGGCTGCTTTCAGTAATATTTATAACAAGCAGAAAGTGAAAGAACAAGCGTGCAAGAGACTCAGATTAATTTTAAAGTTGTACTGGAGTTGTATATTGGCGGCCAGGGAACCAGGCAGAGGGCCTTCTCGGTGGTGGCACCCGCCCTGTGGAACGCCCTCCCATCAGAGGTTAAAGCAATAAACAACCACATGACCTTTAGAAAACACCTGAAGGCAGCCCTGTTCAGGGAGGTTTTTAATCTGTGATATTTTAATGTATCTTTATATTTGTTGGAAGCCGCCCAGAGTGGCTGGGGAGACCCGGCCAGATGGGCGGGGTATAAATAATAAATTATTATTATTATTATTATTATTATTATTATTATTATTATTATTATTATTGTTAAAAGGTGGCCTAGCCAGGGGGCCATAGCCCCAGGTCTTTCGCAACAGGCTCCAGATCTACAGCCCCATAACCTTTTTAAAGTTGGAAAAAAAAAACACGTATCTGCTTGTAAGGGCAGCAGAGTGCACTGCAAAGCACAGTGCTGATTACACTTCAGCTATCTGCCATCTTAATCTGCCCAATATTAACAAATGCAAATTTCATGGAAATTTGCATCATGGTCCTGGGTCCCAAACGACATAGCTATGTCCCTGTTGCTACTACCTCAGTTGTGAACTCTGTCTTGCATAACCCCATTACATGGGATTCAGAGCATAAGTAGCAGATGTACGTTTGTTTCTCTCCCACTGACGCATAGCAGAATTGCTAACCAGCGAGTTTTCCACAAGAAAATCCAGTTTCAGACCTATGTCATCATGCACCCCAGGGAAGGAATAAGTCAGCCGGGGTGTGTTTGCCCTTAGGCAATGTCCTGTGACTCTTTGAAATTTCTTTAGTCCTCTGTGGGCAGGCCTTAAACTATTATGAAATCCTTCCCCACAATGGAACTGTGATGATTTTATTTAAGACATTTATATCATGTCTTTCCCCATTTGTTTCTGGAGTAGGTGATCAAAAATGGTTTCAGCTGGCATAAGATCACAATTAAATGCCATTAAATCACAAGAGTGTCAATCACCACCGATAATATAATAGCAGCAATATAATTTACACCATGTTCGCACCCTGCTCTTCAGCCAGAAACTCTTCCAGAGAACAGCTTACGTTTGATCAATAAAAACAGGACAGCCCTTGCCTGCAGGCTGCCAATCTAAAAGACGTGGCACAAAAGGAAAAAGGGTAAGGAGGGAAGAGTTAAAGTTGCACAATAGTTCTTATGACGAACAGCTGGAATAGAAACCGTTCAGGGACAGGGGGAATTCAGTGGAGTTGGGCTTTTAGCAGAGCAGATTTTGAGGTCAGACTCTAGAAGGAAAGTCAGCAACTATTGGTCTCTGGGCAAAATTTGGGCTCCTGAAGAATTGAAGCTGGCTTTCCATTTGTCACTCGGAAAAGCAATAAAGTTATGGAGAACGTAACTCCTTTCAAGTTCATCTTTGGGGGCTCGTGTGAGTTACAAGCTATTTAAGACAAAAAAAATTTTCAATTTTTAAAAATTGATTTTAACAGTTTTAAGCACATAACATTAACCGTTAAATTTTTCATTCTTCCCCCCTCTCACTGAGGGAAGCAATTTTCATCTCCCTCTCTCACCGGGGTAACCATAAACATTGTACATTTAATGTAACTAGCAAATTACCTATCATTGCTTAGGCCTGGCCCATTTCTGGGCCAGGTATTCCTCCTTTCCTCAATTTCATATTTCGGTTGACTTCCTCAAGTCCCCCTCTGTTGAATTCATTATCTAACCTCTTTATCAGTTTTCCAAATTCACAAACTTCACAATAACAAAATAATAATAATACCCAAATCATTTTACTTAAACTAACTCCTTATTTCACTCCTCAGCACCCCAATTCTTCTGCTCCTTTCCTCAGGCCTTATCAAATTCCCTTACTCCAACCTAATTTAAAACCCCTATAATTCTACTTTTTGCTCCCTTACCTCCCTCTGGTCTCAGAATTTTTAGCTATATTTCCCTCCTCATTTTTAACCATTAATCATTAACGCCAGTATCCAGATCAAAACATCATAACCACTTAGACAGGAGAAAACAAATCCAGATATGTCCCTTTATCCCACCCCAACCCTCACAAATTCCCAAACCCAAAAGTCAGTAAATGCAGCATGACTTTCCCATCTCTTCTTTTTATTTATTTAAGACAATTTTAAGTGTCAGCACCTAGAATTGTACTGACGTGAGGGCCAAAAGGACCTTAAGATAATCTACATTTAGTAACTGCATCACTGGATCTCCTTTAATCAAATGGTTTTAATTAGATCCAAATTTCACAAGCAGCACATGTGCATGTATGATATCACCCAACTCCTGAAATCTGACGGGGGAAGGCAACATGGTGTTAAAATGGTCATTAGTGCCACCTTTTGCAGGAAGTGGAATTCATTTTAACGTCTCCTGTGTTCAGTGCTGCTTAGTCTGATGTGCCTTATTGAATAAATGCTGAAAATACCAGAGCCCAAGATGGTGTGGCAACAAGCCAGCCTTAATTAGTTAAACTCACAGCACTTAGCACCACTCATTAATTCTTAAAAAAAGAAAAAAGATCTCACCTCACATTTTTTTTTCATTAAATCAAAACTTTCAGGAAGATGAACTATCCCAGAGCACAGTCCTAACTCCATTTTGGGGTGGCAGGATTAAACATTTATTTTGTATCTCACTTTTCTACTTTAAAAAAATCTCTCTCTCTCTCTCTCTCTCTCTCTCTCTCTCTCTCTCTCACACACACACACACACACATTACTTACAATAAAATCCAAATACATGACAGAGAAGAATAGCACTATGGATATCACATTTTTCAAAAATTAGATTAGAATGTTTTTAAAAAAGGAAGCTGGACTTAAAGTAAAAACACTGATTTATATAACAGAGAAAAACAAATCAGCCGAATAGGCAAATATCTATTCAAATAAAAAGATGTTTGCCTGCTGGCAGAAGATCATCCACAAGTGACCAGATAACTCACCTTCAATAAGGAATCCTCAAGTCTGGGCCCAGCCAAACACCCATCAGTGGCTGCAGCAGTCTAAACCGGACAAAGTTGCCTTGTAGCCTTCAAAGGAAGCCCTTTGCAGATAATGTTGCAGCATCCAAATGAAATGTAACTAAGGCATGTGCCACTGTGGTCAGATCTGCCATTTCTAGGAACAGACAAAGCTGGCATATTCCTGGCAACCACAGGAACCTGAGCACCCAGGTTTAGTCGTGAATCCAGGAGAATCCTTAAACTATGAAGCTAATTTTTCAATTGGAGTGGTACAGCTTCATCCAAAGCAGATGGAATCCCAATTTCCCAATCTACCTTTCTGCTAACCATGGGCAGCATCCACAGGACTTGGCGGGTGCTGGCACTGGGCGTGAATAAAACAAATAAACCAGCATTTACAGGTTGCAACAGAGAATAGGCAGTAGCCCTTACCTGACTTCCCAACAGCTGTGTTACTGTAGCTTACTGGGAGGGGGGAGGTCAGGATGGGAGTTTCCCAGCACCTCCTTTTGAAACCATCCCTCAAGGAAGAACTAGAACTCAATCTCATTCCAATCTGGCAGGTCAGAAGGATATCATGATTGATGGTATTGAAAGCAATTGAGAGATCCAGCAGAGCAGGACACCCCCCTCTGTCCAGTTCCTGGTAAAGGCCATCCCTCAGGGTAACCAAAGCAGTCTCCATCCTATAACTAGGCTGAAGATGCCACCGCCTTTGTTGCAGTCATCCATTGTGGAGACTCAAAGACTCAGGTTAGCCTTGGTTAAAGGTAGATAGCCGTGTTGGTCTGTCATAGTCAAAACAAAATAAAATAAAATAAATCCTTCCAGTAGCACCTTAGAGACCAACTAAGTTTGTTCTTGGTATGAGCTTTCGTGTGCTACTGGAAGGATTTTTTTTATTTTATTTTGTTCAGGTTAGCCTGTTCTGCATATACCTTCTCTGGGCTTGCCTACTGCTTGGCATTCATCTGTTTTGGGAGACGATGGAGGAGTTTACTTTTGGGGGTGAAGTCAAACTGTGGGAGGTTGCAGCGCCTGCTGCAGCTGTACAGTTTGATATGGGAGAGACATGTTTTGTTGCAGATGTAGCAGATGAAGGCGTCTGGTGGTGCTTGTATTCCTTCTCTCGGCACTCCTCCCAGTGGTCATTCCTCCTCTGGTCACTGGCCTGACTGTCTCTAGGCACTGCAGTCCTCTGCAAGGGAGTCCCACACTGCGGGGCAGGGCCAATAACACTGCCGTGGCCTTGACCATCCGGAATGGATTTACAAATTCTGGCAGAGAATGTGCAATAAGGGGGGACAGAGCTATTGTCTCAGGCCAAGGCCTGAGAGGCTGAATTGAGATCAATATCTTTTTCTTTTTTTTAATTTTGAAAAAATACTTTATTTTCATTCATAATTAACAATACAAAACACATAAGAGAACAAACAACAACAAACAAACACACGGAATTCATACTATCTTCAAACATTTCTTCACATAGTACATAAATTCTACTACTTCTTAACCAAAACAATTAAGAAACGAGAATTCAGAAAACATACAATTGAATTGAGATCAATATCAAAGATATCCAGCTGGTGTCTGGCAAATTAACCTGCTAACCGCAGGTTTGTACAAACTGAAGAACTTCCTCACCCACTATGGTGAGGCACATATCCACCCAAACCAGAACTTGCAACCTCAGTTTCTGGTTGTGGAGAAATATTCTCAGAATGGACCCATGACATGCTTGTTTCCGGTGGGTTCTGAGCTAGGGTTGGCATACGTCTGGAATTTCCCGGACATATCCGGAATACTGCATTTGGCAACAGTGTCCTGGCAGAAATTGGGGAAATGTCCGGGAAAATCCTGGCGTATGGCAATCCATGTCAGCAGTGTCGTTTTTTTACTGATCTTCCATAAAAATAGCTCAAAAATATCTTGTTATTTTGCCAAAAAAGCTCAATAACTTTTCTGTCCGGATTGTCACTGTTTGAAATATGGCAACCCTATCTGAGCACGTTTTGAAATACATGAGAGGTGCGTGCAGCATAGTCCTTCGAACATCCTGAGGAAACATTGCTTCCACCTCTCAAGCCTGGAGGCACCTGGTCACTGAGGGGCAGCCATAATCCTTCTCTCTCAGCACACTGCAGGACTCAGCACAACCCCACGTTGGGCCTTCTTGAAAGGGTCTTTAGCTATCTTACTTTAATGTTTTGATGGCTGTTTTGTAATTCTTTTTTTTTGTTAAATTTGTTTCAGTTTTTCACATTTGTATTTTGATTTTGTTCTTCAGTTTAATTTGATATTATTTGTTTTTATACAACTGTTAACGTATTTGCTAGTCACTGGCTTCCTTTGGGAAATTAGGTGAAGTAGAAAAAAATTAAAATTATAATACTGATAATCACTCCTGGCTAGTCGGTAGCTAAATCAGCAAAGGGCTGTTATAGACACACACACCAAATTCTGCATTAACTTTTGAGATCAGTGCACAGTAATTGCTCCATGAAGAAAATTAACAGTGTGACAAGACTATAGGAGTGGATAATTGGTTCAGTTCTTCCACCAAACATGTCTATAAATTCAGCACACATTAGTTCAGAAACCTCGGGGCAAATTTCAGGAGCTTCCCTGAGACATAAAAAGTGAGATCCTGGTCATGCCGGATTCCTGGGTCTCTCTTTTAAGACTGTGTAAAAACTACCTTTGCCTACCTGGTAATATCAAGGACTGGCACACCTTCACAGTCATTCTACACCCGGAGTGACATTTGCAAGGCTGAGTTTTCTCTCCCGCCTCTTAGCTGCGTACATTCTTTGCGGCTCTGCGCTATTCATTTCCATCTCCAGGGAATACATAACAGTCAGCCAGCCACCCTGGGCTGCTGTGATACTGAGTCACAAGTCATCAAAGATCATTTTCAATTGCCCCCTGCTTTTATCTTACGACGGAGGTACCTGATATTGTTCCTTCTGCTCCCTTGAATGTCAAGGAATTTATTCCTTCTCCCCAGAGAATGTCATCGTGTTTCAATTTATCTGAAGCTTTTTTTTTTCTTTTACAAATTGTTCAGGAGTCATTCCTGTGCTCATACCCAAAAGCAAAAATATGAAGTGGCTGTATTGACTTGCAATGGAACATAGTATTATTTTGGTGCTTTAATTGGTCTCCTTTGCGTTCTCTGCTAGGATAATCATTAGTACATGACTGGCCAACATGTGACACAAAAGTCATGTATCAGGCTTGTACTCTTGATTCATTGGGAAACACTTGAGGAAATACCGTATTATTAATAACAAGGCTGTCAACCAGAGAAAGGATTTGTAGCTGGTGAATAATTTCCCCCTTTAATGGACTGACTGAGCAATCCAATCTCAATAAAATGTGTGTATTAGCAAAACGTTTAGCAGTGCATTTTCTGAGATATTAAACACAGTGCTCGATAACTTGAAATTTAACATTGAAAAGGAAAAGAAAGGCTTTCTCCCTCATAGTACACTAAAATAAACTTGGCTGTCCTTAATTTGTATCTTCGCTTATTTAAACTGGCCCCCACTTTAGCCAATCAGCCAAATTGGTTATTCTATTGATTAAAGTTATTGAAAGCTACTAGTACTACAAGCAAACAGACAGAGCTGGGTCAGCTTTCAAGAAGCATAATCTCCCCATAGCAGGGGAGTCTGTATAAGTATTGCAGCGCACTTGGGGCACACTTTCTAACAGATTAGCCACCGCGGCATTTATGGCCTTCCTAAAGATCTGCCTCTTTAGATCAGCTTTAGTTTTCTGAAGATGTTCTAGGGCTGCTACGCTTCTGTCATTCATATACACATAGAAAGCAAATATAAAGGAAGTGTGACACGGTGAAGGAGGGGCGATGTAGCCAGTGAACATGGAAAACGTTGCTATATTCAGTCAGCTCGGATGACTGTTACCACCGGCTTTCAAATCCAAGGATGTGAAAACTTTGCAGATTAAGCCAATAGCCCTGGTTACAGTGTTCTGTGCAGCTGAGTGAATAATTCACAATTAATAATATATGCCACAGTGTTCATGTCCTCCTTGTGTGGGATTTTCTGTTCTGCTTCCTTGACTTGACAAATTTTTCTGCTTCAGGTTCTTAGATACGATCTGGGCATCTCAATATTGCAGTGGTGGCATTGGTACTAGGAGATCGGAGACAGCAGGCAGTGGTGATTTCTGATACTGAACTTAAAAGAGTCTTACGTCCACAAACTTTAGATAGCCATGTATATTGCTTCAGTTAATTGTTTTCTTCATATTATCCCCCCCCTACCCACCCACCAAACTGTCAAGAAAGTGGTTTCTACACGTGCTGTAGAGGGAATTGAGGGGCAGATAGAGCTCACCAACCTAGGAAGGTAGCCCATCTAGGCATAACTGTCAACCCTCCCTTTTTTTGGTGGGAAACTCCCTTATTCCAATGCCGTTTCCCGCTGCTATCCCGGACTCTTGATATCCCTTAAATTTCCCGGATTCCAAAGGAAGCAGCTCCTCTCCCTCCCTGCCGGCCAGGGAGGCTCCTCAGCTGCGTTGCTTGGCTGCCAATAAGGAGTCTGAGACTGACTTGTGCGGCCAGACCCTCACGCCCAACCAGACAGACAGCTCTCCCGTTCGCGCGCAGCCTCTGGAGCGCAGGGTGGTGAGGCTACTTGGTGCCATTTCACTGCCCTCGCGGCATCCCTTATTTTCAAATCCGAAGGTTCGGAAATGTGTTTGCTTTGCTTTGGACCACATCAAGGAGGCTGAGAGGGGGTATTGTCGTCTGGGCAATCCAGAACCTCCATACACACTGTGGTCACTTCAGTGCTGCAAACACAGTGTGGTTTGACTTCACCCCTCAAAGGTGCACTCCATGAACTCTTGAGGCGGATGGATGCCACCAACAACAGGTATTCAGTGTGCTCTTGTGCCAAGGCTTGCTTTGTGGCTTCCCATGGGCATCTGGTGGCCTCTGTGAGAACAGGTTGCTGGACTAGATGTGCCTTTCGCCTAAACAATAGGGTTTTTCTTACATTGCTAGAGCAAAATGAAGGAACAAATACCATTTGCCAGTCCCTTTTATTCATTTATTTTTAAAAAAGAAATCTTCGAACATGCGCAGCTTCAGATTTGAAACTCACCTAAATCATTGCATCATTATTACAGTGGAATAAAGTGGAATCTGCTCTATGGAAAGTATTGTTCTATCGAACTGAATTGCCATTGCTCTTTACTTACCTCTGGGAAAGGCTGCAGGGGAGCGTGCAAGGCCATGAGGGTGCTGGGGTTGTCACTATGTTTTATTGTTCGCCTTCAACAGCAGCCCAGAGGACAGGTGACGTTTTCCCTAAGCATCGAGATAAAGTGATAGCAAACACGTCACCTGGTAAATGTCCCTGTTTCATGTCTGCTGTGGCAGACTTTGATAAGAACTCAGTTGAAGATTATGGTCTTAAGATGTTTGGCACTTTTATGAAGGATGCGAGTTCACAGGTTTGTGGACTGTTTAAATTAGGCATTTCCAAAGTTTGTCACAGTGAAGGGGGGGGGGAATCTCAACACAAAAAAACCTGTTCAAAATAAACCAAAATAAAGACAGTCCAGATGGCAGCATTCGCTCCCATCAAAGAGACAGACAGACTAATTTAAAAAAGAGAGGAGAAACAGGAGCATGCAGGAAGAGTTTCCCAGGATTGTCAACCAACCAGTATTTTACTGGCTCAACCAGTAAAACTATGTTCTCTTTGGTCGCCAATGGTCAAACCTTTTGTTTAAAGTATCAGTGTGGTGTAGTGGTTAAGAGTGGTAGACTCGTTACAGAGTAATAAATGCTGGAAATGTAAGGAAGTAGAAGGAACTTTTTTCCATATGTGGTGGACGTGCCCAAAGGTGAAAGACTTCTGGGAAAGGATTTATAATGAATTGAAAAAGGTGTTGAGAAACACATTTAGTAAAAAAAACCAGAAGCCTTTCTACTTGGAATTGTAAAACAGGAAATCCCAAAAGTTGACAGGATTTTTTTTATGTATGCCACAACAGCAGCTAGAATTTTGTTAGCAAAAAACTGGAAGTCAGAGGAACTACCAACGATAGAAGAATGGCTGATGAAAATGATGGACTATATGGAACTTGCTGAGCTGACCGGGAAAATTCGTGACCAGAGGGAAGAAGCGGTAGAAGAAGATTGGAAGAAATTTAAATTATATTTTTAAAAGTATTGTAAGATTAAAGAGTAGAAGTAAGCTGGAAGACAAAGGAGGCTGTAGAAGTTGAAGATAGATGTAAGGTTTATGATAGTTGGAATTAATGATAAGGATTTTAGATAAGAGATATTAAGGGTAATTAATTAAAAATGTTTTTAAATGATGTCAAGAAATTACTAAAGATGATATAGATGGAACGCAGGAAGGGAGGACAGGAGGAAGTCAACCTACAATGAAAAGGAAGGAGGATTAGGTCAAAAGGATGTATGTTTGTTTTTATGTTTATTATTGTTGTTTTCTTTTGTCGTTGATGTATGTTGATGTTTGTTTTTATTTGTGAAAAGGTAATAATAATAATTATTATTTTTTTTAAAAAAAGAGTGGTAGACTCGTAATCTGGTGAACTGGGTTCGCATCTCCGCTCCTCCACATGCAGCTGCTGGGTGACCTTGGGCTAGTCCCACTTCTCTGAAGTCTCTCTGAAGTCTCTCAGCCCCACTCACCTCACAGAGTGTTTGTTGTGGGGAGGAAGGGAAAGGAGAATGTTAGCCGCTTTGAGACTCCTTCGGGGAGTGGTAAAGCAGGATATCAAATCCAAACTCCTCTTCTTCTTCTTCTTCTTCTTCTTCTTCTTCTTCTTCTTCTTCTTCTTCTTCTTCTTCTCATGTAGTCGGAAGAGACCTCGAAGGGCGTCTAGTCCTGGCATTGCAGGGGGCCCACGGCTGCAGCATCACGGAGAGGTCGCCACCCAGCCTCTCCTTAAAAAACACTAATGAGGGTCCACCATCTCCCAAGGCAGCCTGCTCCACTGGCAAACAGCTGTAAACAGTATGAATATCTTTCTGGTGGTAAGTCTCAATGGTTTCTCTTGTGCTTTGAACCCCTGGTTCAGGTTCTCCCCCCCGGAGCAGCCTTTCTCAAACTTGGGTTACCAGATGTTCTTGAACTGCAACTCCCATCATCCCCAGCCATTGGCCATGCCGGCTAAGAATGATGGTGGCTGTAGTCCAACAACATTGGGGTTGAGAAAGGCTGCTTTGGAGCCACGGAAAACAAATTTGCTCCGTCATCGGTCAACAGCTTCAGGTGATGCATCCAACCTCAGCCCCTCTCCTCCCCCACTGCTGCCAGCCTCGCAGGGGCTTTTCCAGTGCCACCAACACATCTCCATTGTTCTCGCTGCTGCTGTGTTGTGGTGGCAGTGCAGGCACAGCTGCAGGTGACTGGGCTGGCAGAAGCACAGGTATGATGGCAGAGGCAGGGAGAGGTGGGGAACCGGATCGGGGGGCGGGGGGCAGCAGCAGTGGGGCATTTTTGCCTACAGTGACAAACTGTTTCTGGCCAGCCCTGTCTATCAGGCTAGTTATGTTGTCAAAAAGGAGAAAAAAATAGGGCTTATCCACACTTAATGTTTGCCCTGCTCTTTCCAGGCACCGGTCCACACTTAAAAGCTCCATGTCCAAGTGTGGGGTGAGGCTTTTTTGCCCTGGACTTTCCCTATGAAAAGCTGCTCTTTAAAGCTGAGGAAGAACAAATGGAAGTTCAGGTTTTCCACAGCCCCAGACAGATGCCAGCAACAATAACAATTATAGAGTAATTTTTGGTATTCCATGAAAGCTTATGCAATAATAATTTGGTTTGTCTTTAAGATACATCGGAACATATTTTATGCTATCTTATTTCAAAGAGGAGTCGGACCCTGTCTGGAGAATGCACCAGGACATTAGTCCTGAGTTACTTAAAAGAATGAGTTCCTGATGCAAATGGAGAGATAATGGAGAGAAACCTACAAACTGTGGCAAAAGTATGTGTAGCTAAAAATTGGAGGAAAAATAATTTTCCACCAGTGCTTGATTGTTTAAAATCACACACCCAAAAACCCGAAATAGTTTAATAATGTCCAAACTAACATATTCTAGAAGACCAAGTAATGGTAACAATCCAAGTTTCTAGAGAGTTGGTCATTATTTGTGATGCTTTGGATGACAAATGTTCAGCTATATAATGCCTTTGTTTATACAGAGACTACATAAAAACAGCACAGAGAATACAGTTAAATCAATAATTTTAAACAAATTTTTTATTAAAAATAAAATAACATGAACTGTACTTTGATACTGGAAATATGAAGTTATTGTCTCAACACCCTGCTCCCCATTAATAAAAAATATATTTACATTAAAATTTGGGGAGAATGCCCGTTCATTTCCGTTTTCCCTTTAAAAGAAGGCGGGTAATCATTTCTCTTTAAAGGGTGACAATTCCACTATTTGTAAATTCTTCTTCCGAGGAACAGACCAGATTGCCTGGATCTTTTCGTTGTTGTTCTGGCTTCAGTTTCAGAACTGAATGCACTCCTTCTGCTCCGTCTGTTTGAGTTTTGACAATGCAATGGATGAAGCTGGAGGAAATCCCATGGATCAGAGTGGCTCAAGCTTCTGGTTTATCTCAGTTTAAATTACATTTTTACTTAATAGCTGTATACATCAAGAGTAACTTTGTGTAGCTATCTAGGGGGAAGCACACTTTTTAACAAGCCTATGTTTTATTTTAAAGTGCTAAAACGGGAGCTGCAAAATTTGGGCTACAGCTGTTATTGGTACATATTTATTTGCGAGAAATTGAAGCATCAGTGAATTCTGCGAGACTTACTTCCTAAATAATATACATAGTATTGGGCTTCATGTTGAATAATAGGTTGGGATAGTTGATTAAAAACCTTTAGCTAAAGGAAAAATACCTTTGATGAAACCTGGTCTCCCTTTTTTTCTCCGTATCTGAAGAAGTGTGCATGCACACGAAAGCTCATACCAAGAACAAACTTAGTTGGTCTCTAAGGTGCTACTGGAAGGGATTTTTTTATTTTATTTTGTTTTCCCTTTTTTTCATACGCAAGGGGAAAAAAAAAGTAAAATTCCTTCACCAGTCGCACAAACCGGTCTGTGGAGAACCTATATGGAAAGTCAATGTTTTAAGACCATGTAAAATGATGCCATAAACTAATGATGTATTCTTTTTTTCCCTGTGACTGTATTCTATAATAAAAAAACACCTTTCACTAAAAAGGAGTGTTTTTCTTATTTCTAGTACTTAACATTTAATAATACCTACTGCCCATGCTGTACCACCCATTCCTCATCATCATAGAGATTACAAGACACTAACAGGAGCAGCTAGAATAATAAGCAGCCACTGAAATAAACTGTCACAGTTGTTGTAAGAATAATTGTTCATAAGTGTGCCAAGCCAAACAAGGCCACAGCACAGGAAGCAGCACAGGAAGACAGGCCTGTCTCCATTTTGACTCCCAAACTGACAAACTGTTTCTCTGCAAGGAAGGAGGGGGAATTGTCTCAGGAAAATAAAGTGATAATCTCTGGCATCCTGATGCCTGAGTGCCAGACATGGGCCATTTCCTTCACAAAGAACCCACCACCTAAAATGGATTTAGATTGTTAGCCCTACAAGAAACCTTTTGTTTTGCTGAAATGTGTGTCTGGGAGGGGTCAGGGAGAGATGGCACAGGTGTGAGAATTCTCAGGTTACCTCCTCTGACCCTCCCAATCTGTGATGCAGCTGTGATGTATCTGGGGAGGTGGTCCTGGGTTACACCCCTTTTTGTGATGTATGTATAGGGGGTGGTCTTGAGCGGGAGGGGGGAATTTCAAAAGTCTATATAGGAGCTGGCACACCATTGTTCGGGGTTCCTCCTCCTTCCTCCATTTTTGGGAGTGAGGGCCCTGTTTGCAACAGATATAATAAAGATTTTGCTTCTCAATTTTTCTCTGGTTGGCCTCTGTAAATTTACTCCTACCGATGGAGAACCTGGGAAGGCTCTTGTGTAC
The DNA here is from genome assembly GCA_034641385.1 of Darevskia mixta. NCBI lineage: Eukaryota > Metazoa > Chordata > Lepidosauria > Squamata > Lacertidae > Darevskia > Darevskia mixta. The sequence goes on from JAWWNH010000242.1 coordinate 2,496,426, forward strand.
CCCATAAGGGAATAAGAGCAGATTTCTGTTTATTTCACAGTGATTCACAAAAAAGATCAAAACTGAGTTCTAACATTAACTCCATTCCAGCTGACCACAAGAACCATCGTAGGCAGAGGTGGATTTAGGGCAGCTGGTTCTGCCGCACTGAGAAATAAGGGGAAATGTTTGGATAAGTGTGTGTGTGTGTGTGTGTGTGTGTGTGCGCGCGCGCACATACATTCTTGATGACAGTCTTGGGAGCGCCATACATTTATTTTTTAAAATAATTTTTATTGATTTTCTCATAACAAATATCCAATATCAATAACATTCATTTTCCAATTCCCCCCCATTGACTTCCCTCAGCTTCCATTTCTGCTTTATTACGTCAAATGTTACATTCTGCTGTTTGTATATAGTACTATGTTGTCACGTTGTTAAATTTCTTGTTCTCTGTAAATAAAGTTGTAAATGTTTATTTAAATCCTGTCAGCGAGTCCATTTTTTTTGTTTCTGCAAATATGTTGTAAAAGGTTCCCATTCTTTTTCGAAATCGCTATTGTCCTTTTCATGCAGTTTATCCGTTAACTTTGCCAACTCTGCATGATTCGTCAGTTTTTCTTGCCATTATTCTTTTGAATATTTTTGCAGTCTTCCAGTTTTGTGCTATTAAGATTGTTGCTGCTGCTGTAGCATACATGACTAATGTCCGTTTTTCTTTCAGCAGCTCTTGTCCTAGAATACCTAACAGAAAAGCTTCTGGTTTTTAAACAAATGTTATTTTAAACATTTTTTTTTCAATTCATTGTATATCATTTCCCAAATTTTTTTATAGTTTTACAATCCCACCACATATGGTAAAATGTACCTTCTCCTTCTTTACATCTCCAACAGTTCTTTTGTTCTGTTTTATACATTTTTGCCAATTTTTGTTAGTGAAACATTGACATACCACCTATACATCATCTTCATATAGTTATCTTTCAACAATATACAATCCGTAAATTTCAAATTCACTTTCCAAAGCCTTATCCAATCCTCAAATTGTATATTGTGACCTATATCCTGTGCCCACTTAATCATTACTGATTTAACTTCTTCATCTTTAGCTTCCCATTCCAAAAGTATATTATACGCCTTCTTTAATAATTTGGACTTATCATCTATAACATCCTTTGGAATTTGGAAACTGTGTAAGTGAATCCTCTCTTGTTATCCTCTTTGAAGGTGACCCGGAAACTACAACTAATCCAGAATAGACCAGCTAGACTGGTGACTGGGAGCGGCCGCCGAGACCACATATTGGCTCCCAGTACATTTCCGAGCACAATTCAAAGTGTTGGTGCTGACCTTCAAAGCCCTAAATGGCCTCTGTCCAGTATACCTGAAGGAGCGTCTCCACCCCCATCGTTCTGCCCGGACACTGAGGTCCAGCGCCGAGGGCCTTCTGGCGGTTCCCTCATTGCGAGAAGCAAAGTTACAGGGAACCAGGCAGAGGGCCTTCTCGATAGTGGCACCCGCCCTGTGGAACACCCTCCCATCAGATGTCAAAGGGGGAAAAAACAACTACCAGACTTTTAGAAGACATCTGAAGGCAGCCCTGTTTAGGGAAGCTTTTAATGTTTGATGGATTATTGTATTTTTATATTTTGTTGGAAGCCGCCCAGAGTGGCTGGGGAAGCCCAGCCAGATGGGCGGGGTATGTATGTATGTATGTATATATGCATGTATGTATGTATAAATAAATAATTATTATTATCATTATCATCATCATCATCATTATTATTATTTGAAGATTTCATTTAATTCTCTGTGGTGCAACCAACTCTGAAGATGTGCCATACATTTATTTTTAACGCTCTCCAGCTTAACGCAGTTTGTCGTCTTTCAGCCACGCAAGCATATCCTTGCCATGTGACACTTCAGGTGATGGCTGCTTGTATCCCTACCTTCGCTTTTGGCTATGCTTTGAATCCCCTTGTTAATAGATATGCAAGGGACATCTTACCTTTCTAGATGCTATTTCTCTTGAACCAGCTGTGGCACTGTGAGTGACACATGACTGAATGGGCTCATGTTCTCTGCTGAACGGCAGATCTGGTTTCACTGGGAAGCCTCCCAAAACTCTCGCCCAACAGAGACAGCTGCTCAGGAAGCAACAGAGTATGCACATGCTCTCGTTATATAAATCCTGTGATGTGGCCCCTTCTTTGAGAATGCAGGTTGAGGTGCCGAACTGCTCAGTTAGGAGATCAGATTTGCTAATAACATGGATTCTGAACACTTGATTCGTATCTGATCATGTGACTAAGGGGCTTAGATACCCTGTTGCCCCATAAACGCCAGCACCCTGCTCCCAGTGCCAGACATCTTCAACCTTTTATTTATTTTTATTTCAGAGTTCTGTATGCCGCCTATCAAAAATACGCCCAGAGCTGTTTAAATCAATAAAAATATAATACACTGAAATAGAATAAAAATCAAACGTAATAAAAACTAATTCGGTAACTCCAAAACACAGAGGAAAAGAAAAAGGGCAGTACTGAATTGTTAAAACTGTTCCATAAAAATCTGGCTGACTAACCATTCTTTAGAAAAGACCCTGATGTTGGGAAAGATTATGGGCACAAGGAGAAGGGGACGACAGAAGATGAGATGGTTGGACAGTGTTCTCGAAGCTACTAACATGAGTTTGGCCAAACTGCGAGAGGCAGTGAAGGATAGGCGTGCCTGGCGTGCTCTGGTCCATGGGGTCACGAAGAGTCGGACACGACTGAATGACTGAACAACAACCATTCTTTACTCCAGCCTTCCTCCAAAAGCTTTCTGAAGGAGGTGTGTCTTGGTCTGTTTCCTAATATCAGCAGGGAGGGAATTTGACAGATGTGGCGCCACCTCTAAAAGGCTCCATGCCATATACGTCGCCCTGTTCATGTACCACTCAGACAGCACTGTCCCTACATCTCAACGCACAGACAGATCTGTATGGGAGCAGGCATTCTCTCATATATTCTGCCCCCCCCGTCCCCCCGGCTATTCAGAGTTTTAAACACAAACACAAGTAATAAGCAATGTAGCTGTAGTAATAGGGGAATTATATGCAGCCTACCAGTGGCCCATGTAGGCACCCTGGCTGTTGCATTTTGCACCAATTCAGGTTTTTTGTTTTGTACTCCCCCTCTCCCTCTCCCAACACAGGTCATGGGCCAAGACAGTTTCTGTTGTGTATTGATTCAGAGTGTTATCATATCTGTATTACTATTGTCTGTAATCACATTAGGGTAAAGTAACTGCCTTCCTGTCCCAGAAGGAACAGTTACTATTGGTGCATTCAAGTTGCCGCATTGGGATCCTCAGTCTTATTGGTTCCCACCAAAAAGCAGCTGTGTGATTGCTTGAGATTGTTCCCTCCAAAATGTATCTTTTCCTAGTCAGTCCTCTGTCCCTATAAATGTAGCTTCCCTACCCTCAGTTCCCTCAGTCTTGTTTGCCTGAATAAAGAGTTGTTACATGAAGAAGCTGTCTCCTGCCTGCTATGTCAGAGAGCTGAAATCACTTGCTGAAATCATTAACCCACGCTACAACACACAGGTCATGGGCCAAGACAGTTTCATTCCTAAAAGCAGGCCTGAAGCCAGATTGAAATGAGCCCAGAAAATCAATTTTCTCCATCTATGTCTAAAGCTGCCACACCACCTTTTTGAGCACCAGGAAGTACCCATGGAGGGTATCTCTCTCTGTGTGTCTATCAAAACAAAAAAATTCCTCCTGCTCCACACCCCTCTCTCCTCCTGCCCATGGGAGTTCCCCAGTATGCTTCATTTGGTTTCTCGGAGTGGGGGGGGGCAGGGGACAACAGCCATATATTTTTGGGACAGCCAAGTCCACAGAGTGACTTGGAAGGGGAGCCCCTGATCTGACTGGAGACACCTAGTTAATGACGGGATCTGACTTAGAAATGTGAGAACCTTCAGTCCAAAACCTCCTTTTGTAAACAATACACTTTTCCTTTAGGCTGTTTGAAGACACAAGTGACACAGGAAATCTGTGACAGGTTCTCCCAGTGTTGTTGTTTTTTAAGCTTAAAAACTGGTGAGATTGATACAGCGGTGCTGGAGGAAAGGGGATGGTTAAGCCACCCCCTGCATCATTTCCCTGACCAAAATCGTGTCCTGAAGCTGACATCAGCCATGCTGCGTCTTGTGCCGCCTGCATTTTATATTTTGCAACAGCGCTTGTTGTTGTTTTAAGCAGGCATAAAATCAAAGAAGCAGGGGATACTTGATGCACAGCACATGCATGCATTTCCTAAGGTGTGTAAGTAAATGGTGATGTTAAGGCAGGCCTAACTAAATTTCCCTGTTAACTTCTGTGCATTCCTTTTTCAGTAGTGGCGTTTTCATAATGCTTTGTGTAAAATAGCATTGGGAAAGTTAACTGGCAAAGTACCAATGGAAATATTTGTGAATTTCCCACAGCTGTTTTGACTGCTAATGTATCTACCTCACAAAACGTCTAGATTTGTGCATCGCTTTAGGGGTTTTTGAAATCCAAAAGACCAGTTAAACCTTAACTGCTTTTCCACTTTCGAGTTTTGTTAGCTTTTGCTATGTGGCACTCATTTTTCTTCTGTGATACAGCCAAATAATGGTTTGCTCTACCTCTTAGGTAGTTTTCTGAAACCAGATAAAAATAAAGGCATGTGAAGTTTTCCCTTTAATGTTATCAGCCATCATTTCTACGTACGGTACTTTTAATATATTATGTAATGGATGAGATACCTGTGTTCTGATACCTGGACTGGTTAGATCTTAAATGCTTCAGTCTGAGGGACATGGGCGGCACCAGAGGGAGTAAGGGAAGCTCCGTCCGCCCCATAAATAGCTCCCCCACTGCTTGGAACTCTTTGGTTCCCTGAAGGTAAGAAATGTTTCAGTCACAAATTACATATTAATCACAAACTAGAAATTAAAAGAAGGTTACAATCCCAAGTATGCATACTTTAAATGTCAACACCATAAAAATCACTAGGACTTGCTTCAAAGAAATTATGTTTAGAATGTGAGAGCTGAATACATTCATTTATTATCCAGGTAGGTAGCCGTGTTGGTCTGTCATAGTCAAAACAAAATAAAAAATAAAAAATAAAAAAAAATCTTTCCAGTAGCACCAGTTGGTCTCTAAGGTGCAACTGGAATGAATTTTTTATTTTTTATTTTGTTTCATTTATTATATTTGTCAGCAGTCAAATGCCTGGGTGAAAAGCAGGGGCGGAGGAAGCCTCCTCGCCACCCGGGGTGGCGAACGGAGGCTTCCCCCTGGGGGCGGGGCGTCGTGACGTCACGACAGAGTGTGCATGCGTGAAATGCCGCGCGTGTGCACTCCGTCGCCGGGCCACCGCTGCTCCTGCGGCGCCCTTATGAGGCGCCGCGCAAAAAGCAGCAGCGGCAGGGCACCCCCACGAGCCGCCACACGTGATCGGCGGCTCGTGGGGGTGCCTCTCCGCTGCTGCTTTTGGCGCGGTGGCTCGCAAGGGTGCCGCGGGAGCAGCGGCGGTGCCAGTGGGCGGGCCCTGCGCAGGGCGGGGCCAGCCCAAGTTTCACCCCCTCCTCCCGTGGAACCCAGGGCATACCACCCCCCGCCCCCCTTGCAATGCCAGTGGTGAAAAGGAATGCTTTTAGGGTGCTCCTGGACGTTAATGGTGAGGGAGACAGATGCATCTCACCAGGAGGGGACACCCACAAATGGGGAACTGGCACTGAGAAGGCTGTGTCCGGGTGAGTGTCAATGAGGCAGCACCTGCAATAAGGCCTCCCATGCTATTTGTAGGGCCTGAGACGGTTAATGCTGAGAGGTGTGTTCTTTTAGGTACTTGGGTCCCAAGACATTTAGGGCTTTGTGCACTAGTACCAGCATCTTGAACTTACTGGTAGCCAGTGCAGTGCTTTGAGGACCAGTGGCATGTGGTTCTATTGGGCTGCCCTATTAACCACCCCAGCAGACGCATTCTGCACTAACTGGAGCTTCTGCACAGTCTTCAAGAGCAGCACTGTCATAGTTCAGGAAGGAAGTCCCAAGCGCCTGGTCCAGGAACAGCCATTGCTGGTGAACCAGCCTAAGTTGAGCACAAGCATTTGTAGCCACAGAAGTCACTTGGGTCTCCACTGACAAGTTAGAATTCAGGAGTACTCCTAGAGAACAAAGCTGTGCCTTCAGGGCAAGTGCAACCCCTTCCAGACCAGGTCATCCACCTGATTCCTAGACAAGAGAACCATTCGCTCACAGTGCCACTATCGAAACAGGATTAAACCTCAGTTTATTGGCCCCCATCGAGCCCCTCCCTAGTTTCAGGAAGCTATCCAAGACCTATTCAGGTTCTCCGAATTCAGATGGAATTGATAGAACTGCATGCCACCAGTGTGCTTTCGGTGAAAGTGGATGTCCTTCTGAACGACTTCATGAATCTCTTCTAAATTCTTTTAGGTTTCTTCAAAATTCTTCCAGCATTTTGCTTAAATAAGGTAAAGGTAAAGGGACTGCAAGAAGATCAAACCTATCCATTCTGAAGGAAATCAGCCCTGAGTGCTCACTGGAAGGACAGATCCTGAAGCTGAGGCTCCAATACTTTGGCCACCTCATGAAGACTTCCTGGAAAAGACCCTAATGTTGGAAAAGATTGAGGGCACAAGGAGAAGGGAACGACAGAGAACAAGATGGTTGGACAGTGTTCTTGAAGCTACCAACATGAGTCTGACCAAACTGCGGGAGGCAGTGGAAGACAGGAGTGCCTGGCGTGCTCTGGTCCATGGGGTCACGAAGAGTCGGACACGACTAAACGACTAAACAACAACAACAAAGAGACCCCTGACCATTAGGTCCAGTCATGACCGACTCTGGGGTTGCGGCGCTCATCTCGCTTTACTGGCCGAGGGAGCCAGCTTACAGCTTCCGGGTCATGTGGCCAGCATGACTAAGCCGCTTCTGGCGAACCAGAGTAGCGCACGGAAACGCCGTTTACCTTCCCACCGGAGCGGTACCTATTTTTCTAATTGCACTTTGACGTGCTTTCGAACTGCTAGGTTGGCAGGAGCAGGGACCGAACAATGGGAGCTCACCCCGTCGTGGGGATTCGAACCTCCGACCTTCTGATCAGCCCCACTAGTCCCACTTCAGTTGTCATGAGCTTATTCTTGGGTAGCTGTAGCTCACAGCTCCCTTCCCCTCCTGCTCCTCCGGTTTTTTACATGTTAGAAGGTCTTACTTTCTTCTTGATGCACAATGAGCCACCTTCTAGCCACTCAGGGGGGTGGGAAGAACAGCTTTGTTCATGGCTAGCACCTAGAGGCATAGCTGTCAACTTTCGGGTTTGAAAATAAGGGATGCCGTGAGGGTGGTGCAATGGCACCAAGTAGCCTCGCCACCCTGCGCTCCAGAGGCTGTGCGTGAACGGGTGAGCGAAAGAGCGAGCGTGTCTGGTTGGGCATGAGGGTCTGGATGCACAAGGCATGCAAGCTCCGCCCCAGTCGGTCTCAGACTCCTTATTGGCAGCCGAGCAACGCAGCTGAAGAGCCTCCCTGGCCGGCAGGGAGGGAGAGGAGCTGCTTCCTTTGAAATCCGGGAAATTTAAGGAATATCAACAATCCGGGATAGCAGCAGGAAACGGCATTGGAATAAGGGAGTTTCCCGCAAAAAAGGGAGGGTTGACAGCTATGCCTAGAGGCCCTCTCACAAATTGCTTCCTCAGGAAGAGTTTTCTGACAGTAAGAGCTGTTTGACAGTGGAATGGTCAATCCATTCCACTGTGGTTTGACCCTTCTGTGGAGGTTTTGAAGCAGAGGTTGGAGGGCCATTTGTCATGGATGCTTTAGTTTTGTCATGGAGTCCTGCATTGCACGGGCTTGGACTAGATGACTCTTGGGATCCCTCCCGACTCTACAATTCTATGATTCTACCAAAGTTACCCAACAAATAACAAAAAATTGAAAGAATAATATTTCATATTCTTTATCCAGAATGGCATAGTTGAAAGAAATGATCCAATATTAACGGTAAATTAAGAACACTCACAAAATGAAACCAGGCACTGCAGTGGATATGGTTAGAGACTGCATTAGTGTGACTCTAATATACACTCTCTCTCACCACCAACTGGAAGCAAGCACACTGTTCCCTCCCTTCCATCACGAGCAATGACTGGATGATTTGATGAGCATTGCAGTGGATCTGGAACATGGGCACTAAGTGCCCCTGGGAAAACATTGTTCTTTCATGCAGCCTCAAGTAACCCAGCTGAAATGCAACCACGGAGGCAGTCCCAGCATGAAGTAGCTGTCTTCATTCACCCTGTCTCTCCCAGCCAAATTTCTCCACGCAGAATTGTGGAAATCAACAGAGAGGCATCCCAATACTCTTGGCACCTTTTCGGTGGACATGCTCCCAAGAGGGTCGCCCAAAATGTCTGTGCCTTCGCTACTCACATTGCTCACCAGAATACAGGATACGCAGGACATCTGATCCAGAGAGAAACCCTGCCCAGGGCAGATAATGTATCCCCCCCACACCATGCAGGCCATGTGACCCTCTGGGAGGCCATATGTCTCGTAGCAAAATCTTCGCCTTGGCAGGGCTGCCTAAGTCATGCTTTGATAGTGGCTCTCACTATCAATCTATTTTAAAACATCACTTCTTTGTTGTAGTTTTCCAGGGCTCCACACTTTTGTCTGGAGTAAGCCTGGTATCTGACAAAGTCAAAAAAATTCTCAGCTGGAAGTGTGGCATCTGAAACAGATGTTATGGAAAGAATATACTTCCGTGCATTGAAACGGCTTTGTGCATGATGTGTTGCATTTTCTTCATTTTTTCACAGAATCAAAATTTTTCTGTTGTTGTGACTACACCTGTACACAATCCAAACAGTGGTAACACTAGAAGGCCTGGCTGGATGGTCTTTCTTCCACTTCCACCTACCTGCTGAGGAGCAGCTTAGCCTAGCACATTCCCTTCTAAGGAGACTATAGGTTTGGTCCAGGGGTGCCAGCTTGATTAACCTATTGGGGGGTCCAGGTAAAACCCACCCTGCATAACTGATTACATGATGCAGCACACACCCACACCATTTGAATGGCAATGCCCATCAACTTTGGGGGGACATCCCCCTCCAATATTTTATTGGGGGAAGAGAGAAGGGACCTCAGCCCCTAGGAGGCTCCTATGGTTTGATCAGAGGTCCTGGATTGATACAACAAAGGCCCTATCATTTCCTCTCCATTTTTGGGGGGAAAAGTTATCAGCTGTCTCCAGCATCAGTCACAATATGGAGTATGGATTTTTGTATGCAAAACAATAATTAACAAAAGCTCTGCCTAAAAATATGAGTAGAAGGAAGTAGGCTTTTAAACATCTCCTTCGTTCACAGCCATATGAGGTGGTTTCAGCTCCAAGGCAGGAGTGCTTGACATTTTGTTGTAGTCCAGTTTCGAGGAAGTCTGCAGCATGGTGAAAAGTGGCAGCAAAGTGCCCATGCAATATGGGAAACTGACAAGTGCTATGCTGGAGATAAGAGATGCAGTTTAATGTAGCCAACAGCTCTACGAGGGCTTGACAGGGGTAGATGGGAGGTGCTTTCTAAAACATTAGCACCACTAGAGAAGAAAGTAACCAGAATCTCTGCAAACCTTACATATATTGCAAAAATGGCACGTACAGCTATGAATCGGGGGCTGAAGGATCCATCTAAAACAGGCTTCCTCAACCTCGGCCCTCCAGATGTTTTTGGCCTACAACTCCCATGATCCCTAGCTAGCAGGACCAGTGGTCAGGGATGATGGGAATTGTAGTCTCAAACCATCTGGAGGGCCGAGGTTGAGGAAGCCTGATCTAAAATTATGTGGCTTGCAGACCTTGCAGACCAGGGGATCGCAAATCACCATACCAGGACAATGAGGAGAACGTGAAGTCACTGCCGGCTTTTGTTGTGTTTGCTTTGCTTTGTTAAAGTGCTGGTTAAGATCCAAAATGACCATTCTGCCATTTTAAATGCGCGTTTTAAAAAATAAAGACCTCGAAATTTACATTTCTTTATAGAAATTATATCCAAAGTTCCAAAGCACAGTTTAGCATAAGTAGAAACTTTTACAGGGGCTTGATCAGTTTTAACACCATACTTCTGACTTCAGATTCTTACCCACTTCTGCCACCGGTAATACATAGGATTGCTATGGCTGTAAGGGATTAAAGAAAAGCCATGTTTTCTCCCTTATTGTTTCCCAGTTTGTTTACTGTGTGTATTTGACAGCACTTTGTGTCTCATCCTTCTCCCTTTCTCCCTTGTGTAGTCAATCAGTTTCCCCTGCTGTTTGCAAGAGTCTTTCACACAACAACTGGGGAGAGAAAGACATTTCTTAAAGATAGGAAAATAGGATTGTAAAAAATTACAAAATCTGGCAGGGGGACTCAGGGGTGAGAGAGAGTACCTGAGACTAATCATATTTTTTGAAGCGGAATAGCTTTTGTATTGAGGGTTTATAGTTAAAAACAGAAGTCTATGCTGAGTGCCCCATTTCATTTCAAAAGCATAAAAGTCTGTGGCAGCTCGGAGGACTCTTTTTAATTTTAATTTTTTAAAACTATGATACTGCTGTTTAGCACTTCATCCAGCTCCCTCTTCCTGTTTCCAAACAGAAAATGGGTAGAATTTGTTTTCTTTTAAAAATTAAAAATAGGCATGCATATGCAACTGGGGTTGTTGGGTGAGGAAGGAGAACCACTTGCACATTTCCCTATGTGGTTCTTTATCCAGCTAGGCTATGGCTATGCACTTGCTTCCACATATATGCGTAGTCCCTAGCTGGACTGGAGGAGTTGGAGTAATTAATAGAAACTGGCAATTTAATAAATAAATAGGCTGCATATGCATAATCCCAGCATCGACAATTTGATTCCAGGATTCTCCAGGAATTTGTAGCCCTGTGCAGGTTCCACAGATATTGGGAAATGGCACATTGCCAATGAAGGGTTCTAGCCTCATTTAACCCTCACATGTTTGAATCTAATTAGTGCATGAAGAGGTTGAACCACAGAGTAAGCTGCCTAGCCAGGATTAGTTTATGCCTTTGTTATCTCTTTTTCTCTCTCTCTATGTGGACTTTGGTATGTAAGGAGCTCTGAGCTGCTTGCTCCAGCCAGCCACTTGGCTTTGACCTGCCTCTTTTGTTTCAGACCAAATCACAGTCTGAAACTAGCATTTTTCTCTACCAATAAAGATCTTTTGCCTTTGTTTTGACTGGCTATGCATCACTTCTGACTGCTGTATGGAAAGGCACATGAATCTAAGGACAATCTGGTTGTTAAGAATCTTCATCTTTAACTCTCTGGTGTTTGTGAAGTGCTGGTTTCCAAAGTGAAACTAAATTCCTTAGCAGTGCAAAGGAAAGCTCTTCAAGGCAGAGACTGTTAAGGGGAAGACTAACAGAACCCAATATGGTAAAGATACTGCTGAACACCCCACCAACTGTTGATATCATGCAGCAATTATTGGATGAGCAATTGAAAGAGCTCAGAGCTGAGATGTGTAAAATGATGAACAAAAATGGATCAGAGAAATATCAGACCAAAGAATACACAGGACTTGGGGGGGGGGAATACTGATTGAGATCTACCTGAGGATGAGAGTGGGATGGTTGGAAAGTAGCAGGTGATGAACTTTCACAAAGGTGCCTGGAGGAATGAAACAGAAAAACAAGGGAGTTGTGATGTTGGAGGAGTAGAATGAAAACTTTGACGGAGACATTAAGAATCATCTTGAGATGACAGAGATAAAGCTGAGACAGAAAGGATCATGGAAGAAAAAGGAAACGCCAGATATTAAAGAATGGCAGGAGAAATTATTTAGCTTTTTAGAACTAGCTAGATTAACAGACGCAATCTGTTAAAATTAGAGAAATCAAAGCATCAATAAAGGATCGCAAAATAACCTGAGGAAAAGACAAGCGGAAGCCAAAGGGGGGGGGGAGAAGAATGAATGGGGGGGGAAAGTAACGAAATTTGTAATGATGAAGGAATAGAAGAGGCAATTGAAGATTCAAGGTTGATGTTGATGTATGATGGCACGATTGAATGTTATATTTGGTTGGTTTTTTTTTCTTTGTATGTGTGTGTACTGATGTATATTACAAGTGTATATTTTAATTTGAGTTCAATAAAGGTCTTTTAAAAATTAAAAACAAAACAAAACAAGTTGGAGTGAATTCAGAAGGAAAGGCCACAGGCCTCTGGTGATTTTACAGGAAAAAGAATGGAAGAAGCGGAAATGGAATTATGGTCAACAGGAAATGGGATTGGAAGATATGGAACTGGATACAAATTAATGAGTATACAACAAGAAATAACTATGGATTATTATTCTAATAATGGATGTTGTGATTTCTTGGAAATAAATACTGGTCAGAGGAAGACTATTCTTCACATTTAGCAATAATAACAATTGAAGAGCTCCTTTTGCACTTTTCGTGTAGAAAGGAAAATGAATGAACTTGAGGTGTCTGGTGTTGAAAACTGGGAAAACACCAGCTAGCAGATTGAGGAACAGCTAGATATTACCCTGGAATACAGCTGGATGCTATCCTGGAGTGAACATTTTGAATATTTTGAATAATCTATATACATAATAGGCAATCAGAGAATCAGAAGTCTTCTTTATTTATTTATCTTTTCTCCCTCTCTTATTTTTTATGATATTTATTTCCTATGTTTCCCCTTTTTCTTTCTTCTTCTATTCACTTTACTCTTGTTTAGTTTTTTGACGTCTTCTATTAATGAAAATTCGCAAAGGCAGGTCATGGCTGGCTGGCTGGTGAAGGACCCTGAGTGAGAGGCAGGGAAGGGAAGATCTCCCAGGGTGGGAGGCTGGGAGAAGAAAGGGAAGTTCCCAAGTGAGACAAAAGCTAACTCTGATAGAAGGCTTTGCGATTTTTTTCTCTTTTCCCCCTACTCTTTTGCTTTCTCTTCTTTCCCCCCCTATTTTTATCATTATATATATAGATTAGTTTGGTTTTCATTGTATGCTGAAAAGTCTCTCTCTCTCTCTCTCTCTCTCTCTCTCTCTGTGTGTGTGTGTGTGTGTGTGTGTGAAGAGTTTTCTAAGTAAACCATTTTGTGACTTACCAAGCATGTGGATATCTCTGTCCTAAGGAAGTGTGGCATAGCTTGAAGAGAGCTTTGAAAGGGGGACAGTTGGGGGACTGGTAGGGCAAGTTTTAAAGGTTTAACCGAGTGCTTTTTGTTGTTGTTGTTATAACAAAAGGTGCCGGTACTCACCATGAAGTTGTTCCAGTAAGTGCTGTACTTTTAACATCTAGAGGGGAAAAGGTACCTGAAATATACTCGGAGTCGAGTGTGGATTTCATTCTCTTTATTCAGCTCATAGTAGCGAGGAATGCAAGTTCCCCCAAAATGTCTGCTTTATATACATTATTTACACAATGGGCCCCACGTGATTGGCTAATTCCAGGATACTCCTGTAGGCCAATCAGGTTGCGGATTCACTTCCCCCTGGAGCTGGATTGGGTGGCTTCTGCCAATCAGACTGCTGCATTCTGGATCCTATTGTTCTAGGACCAATCAGACTGCTGCATTTTGGATCCTATTCAACTCAGTTCATAAGAGTACCAGTACTGTGTACCCTCGAGTCCGTCCAGAAAAAACCCACTGGTTTTTACAGCCTATATTTCCATGCTTTTCTTTGCTGCATGTTGTGCAGTGTTAACTATCTGCTGGAGTTATTATCATTATTTATGATTGTTTATTAACGTTGTTTATTAACTTTGATCTCACCAAAAGTTCTCTCGCCAAACCTTTCTGGTTCTCACACCAAAGAGCTCTTGCCCCAAACTTGGCTCTCGGCTTCCAAGATTCAGCAGTCAGAGGCTTCTGGGATAAGCACACCATTTTTGTCCCCCACCTCCATCAATCTGCGAGTTGAAGAGTTGAAAATGAGGAGACTGCTTATATTGTGTGTAGGCTCCCTGTGCAACAGAGAACCATGCAGGGAGCTTTCACAAGCCGTTGTTTCTGCTCCCAGCAGTGCCCCTTCCACTTAGGTAGGGTGACAGACATGGGGCGGAGCTGGCACACTTGTTCCCAGGACCATTCCTCACCTGCTGAATTTCCCAGTTTCTGTTATGCCTGAATATGCCCCAATGCCCTGCAGGATGTGTGGACCACCGAATTATACATTTCCAGGTGCTATGGAAATACCCTAACATTTTTGAAATATGAGTGAGCCAGGCAGTCTCAGTTTGATTGACAACAATATTATTTTAGTAAATTAATAGACTGCATGGCTTCCTGAACCCACCTCCCATTAAGGAGAACACCATAGATTGCACATGGATTATTCAGAGCTACAGTATATCTGACATGGATTTCCAACAACTGCACCAAATTGTTGTTTCGTGAGATCATTTTACTTGTGCCATTTTCTTCTTGCTGGGAAAGACAGCCTCTCTACAAGAAACATACCCATCTGTTAAGAAGAGTTTCAGGCACATTGCCTACATTAGATCCTTGGCATTGCCTGAAATGTGCAAAGCAATGATGTTCTAAAGATGGCAAAAGTGCTCAGCCTGAGGGCTCAGTGTTAAAAACCATTTGAGCAAAGTTCACTTTTGTGGGGAAGCAGGGGTACCATGAGTGTGGGATGGAGGGTGAGGGATGCCTAAATAAATAAATAAAACATGGCTGGGATCCAAAGAGCATCTTTGGAGACCCCTGTGGCGCAATGGACAGAGTGTTGCATTTAGACTATGAAGACCTGGATTCAAATATCCACTCAGACCTGAAAATCCTCGGGTGACCTTGGGCCACTCATCGTTTCTCAAGCTTACCAGGTTATTGTGAGGATAAGCCAGGGAAAATCCAGTATGTATCTCTATGAGCTCCTTGGAGAAAAGGTGAGAATAATTATTCTATTTACCGTATATTCCGGCGTATGACGACTGGGCGTATAAGACGACCCCCAACTTTTCCAGCTAAAATATAGAGTTTGGAATATACTCGCCGTATAAGAAATACGACCCGGCGTATAAGACGACCCCCGACTTTTGAGAAGATTTTCCTGGGTTAAAAAGTAGTCTTATACGCAGGAATATACAGTAGATATTTTGATGGTTAAGAGGTATATAAATCCTGTTAAATAAAACAAACAACGTGAATCTGTTTCTTCCAATTACAGGTAGGTAGCCGTGTTGGTCTGTCATAGTCAAAACAAAATAAAAAATAAAAAAAATCCTTCCAGTAGCACCTTAGAGACCAACTAAATTTGTTCTTGGTATGAGCTTTTGTGTGCAGGTATCTGAAGAAGTGTGCATGCACACGAAAGCTCATACCAAAAACAAATTTAGTTGGTCTCTAAGGTGCTACTGGAAGGATTTTTTTTATTTTTTATTTTGTTTCTTCCAAGGAATTCTTGGGGGGAACTGATTATTTAGACCCATTTCAGTCTGATTTCTGGGCTGGTTACAGGACCAAAAAAGCATTGGTCTGTTTGAAAAGCCCCAATTAAACATTACCTTTGGCCCCAAATTGATTCAGAGAAGAATGGGTGGTAATTTAATTATGAAAAGCAAATTCAGTTCCCTATTTTCGTTGCATTTGGGTGTCTTAAAGGTGTTTTATACAACCATTTTTTTCATAGAAATTCTATTATCTCCACCTGGTTTTCCTGCTCCATCCATGGCCTTAAGCGGTGACTAGTTTTAAACGGTGTGTTCTCAAAACACATTGTGGCTAAATTTAAAAAGATAGTCACATTTTGCATTCCAGTCTTATACATTCAATTTCATATACAACAACAATTTGCTTTTAGGTTTCAGATTGCAATGTTATGATTTTACTTTGCGTCACTCAGTCAAAACACTCTGGTAATCACATCTTGCAATCAGGACAAATTAATATTAGTACATCTCACTTAAGGTATAATCGATTTGTCACAATCAATTAAATCATCAGTTTATTACTCTACCAGATTTTATCAGTAAAGACCTAATTAAATTATATATTGCGTAATTTCTTAATTGCAGCTAATCAAATTCAATTAATTAGTTCAGTAAAGTCCATTCATTTCAGAATCAAATCCAGTTCCTGTATTGTATTGCACTGAAATTCATTATGTTCACAAAGTTCAAAATAAATTCATTCATTTCCCACAGAATTCATAAGAATCAAATAAATCATTGTATCTTCACAGTTTTGGTCCTTTCACAATCTTTGCTCTTGAACAACAAGTTGAAAATTGTTTATTACTTTCTAATTTAAGCAGCTTGGATTTTTATGAGTGAAATGAAATAATTCCAGTGGCTGCAGCACAGGAGAGATTTAGATGTACAGTACCTCAGTTCTGTAGTTACAATTGTGGCACAATTCTGGTACTTCTAAGTTAAAAGTCAAAAGTCTAGGGTGTAGGAATGAGACCTGTAGGAATGAGGAAATTATGAAGTTCCCAGAGAACTGGTCTGTAAAACATATAGATTCCTTTTAGATTTTTGAGGTGGCTTCAAACAAATGTCTTACACTTAACTGGATGCACTAAGGTGGATAAGGGATATTGGAAAAATTTGTGAAATAAACCACCATATACCGGTAAATCCCTTTCAGCCCAAACAAATCCACTGCCCTTAAAACTAGCTCACAAACGGTGCACCACTGCCCTAAAATTATCACCAGATCCGCAACATTATACTGGAGGAGGGAGGTTAACGTTAATGCAAAATAAACTGTAAATAGACATTTTAAACTTGTTTATATGGGTCCGATAAACAGAGAACTAATTACTCATTTAGTAACAGCTGCTAGAGCAATAATTGCATGACACTGGAAGAATTTCAAGAATGTTACTCTGTATCTTTGGTTCCAAAGGGTAGTATGGTTAAACTTTATTGAATGAATTAATAAAATAGAACATGGTCACTCCCAGCCTTTGTATATCTCTGGGTGCAGTAACACAGTTTCTTGAGTCAACATTTATTGGATAATACCCTGTCACATCTGGAAGAGCAAGAAAAAGGAGAATTACATTGTTATTACTGTTTGAGTTACGGTAATGTATTTACCTTGTCTCTAACATTGCCTAGAGTAATGTATTACACAAAGCTTTTGTTTTATTACTTGGTCTGTAATGTCATTTTTAGGGACGCGGGTGGCGCTGTGGTGTAAACCACTGAGCCTAGGGCTTGCCGATCAGAAGGTTTGCGGTTTGAATCCCCACGATGGAGTGAGCTCCCGTTACTCGGTCCCAGCTCCTGCCAACCTAGCAGTTCGAAAGCACATCAAAGTGCAAGTAGATAAATAGGTACCGCTCCGGCGGGAAGGTAAATGGCGTTTCCGTGCGCTGCTCTGGTTCTCCAGAAGTGGCTTAGTCATGCTGGCCACATGACCTGGAAGCTGTACGCTGGCTCCCTCAGCCAGTAAAGCGAGATGAGCACCGCAACCCCAGAGTCATCCGCGACTGGACCTAATGGTCAGGGGTCCCTTTACCTTTACCTTTAAGGAAAAGTGGGACATTCCGGGATCAAATCAGAAACTGGAAAATAGGGAACTAGGAGGGTCTTCTCTCTCTGTATCCACACAACACACAACTTCCACCTCATCCATGTGAGGATCACACTTCTCCCCCAATGAAACAGGTTTTCCCCAATCTGGATAATCCTTAAAGGGAAGAAAATTCAATATAACCTAACTGTGGACGCCCTAAAACACATTGTGTGGGCATATTTGTTTCTTTTCACCTTGTGTGGTCAACATTTCTAAGAATTTGGTTTTCCAAGAATTCAGACAGTGACCATTTACTTTTCCTCCAAAGGCTGCTTGGTCAACATTTGGGTGCCCCTTCTCGTACAATTTAGTGGAATTTCATGTGGCAAATAATAACCCTGCCTCTCAACCAACTTTAGGAGACAGCAAATATTTAATGACGCCCTACCTAGAAACAATAAATAAACTGGAGTTCCTCCTGGACTCCTGTGGAAAAAGGTAATGAAAGTTTTATGAGATGGAAATTAATAAATTATAAATCTGGCTGTTAAAATGTGAATCACTGAAGACTCTTGACACTCTTTCCTTCCCTCTAATTAGAATTTTAAAATAAATAAATGAATGTATAAACCTGATGCATGTCTAGATGCTAACTTGTTTCCCAGCACATGTTGTGAAGCTAATAAACTCTGACAGTGCTACAGTTTTCATGCCTTCATTCACAAATTAAAATTGCTTCGAGGGACAGTAACAAGAGGAAATACAAATGATTTACAATGCAATCCATTTATAAGAATCATGTTATAACAAGCAACGTAGCCACAAACAAATTTCTGACAGCTGAGTCTTCATCAAAGTATTTTTATACATGACAAAAGGAACAACCATAACAGTATGCACCTCCCAATTATTTACATTTCTTTCTCTTTCTCTAAGAGGGACTCTTGTCTGTTTGCAGCATTGCATCCAGCACTGCATGCACATGCAGAGATATTGCTGCATTCACATTTGGATCAAGACATCCACGACCCCCGATGGAGATCCAAGAGACTTGGTGAAACCCATCTCTGCAGGTTGCACTTTACAAATTGCTTAGAGTGGAACGGATAGTTATTGACCGAAATTCCCCATCAGTTACACAAGCCTTAAAGTACCTTGGAAGTCAAGAGCATTATGTATTTATTTATTATGTTTCTTTATGTGTTAGAAGCCACCCAGACTGGCTGGGGCAACCCAGCCAGATGAGTGGGGCATTAACAACAACAACAACAACAACAACAAGCATTATCCAAACACCTTGCTTAGACATGTTCACATCACAAACTGCTTTTGAAAGTCTCCTCAGCTTTATTCCTGATGCTAGGAATGTTTCACACAAAAAATAGATATTAGGATTATAACTCTTTAATTTTAAAGTCTTTTGCCTCATGAACAGGATTGGGCCGGTTGTCTCCTTCCCCTCTCTTTTCTCTCCCCCTCCCCACCTTCTGTGTGACTGCATTGTGTTTTTTAAGATGTGAAAGACAAATGTAAATATAGCCCCGAAATTCATTCATTTGCTGAATCCAAAACCTAAGCAATCTAAAATTCATACCTATTCTTTATTCTCAAAGTCCTTTGGGCATTTACATTTCCTATTGGCAAGTGTTAATTTGAAAGCAGTGGATCCCTTAGATCCTTTCGAAAAATTTGGTTCAATGGTTTTTGGATGTCTCAGATTCCAGAAAGGACTTCATCAAATACCCATTCAATATTCAGGCTGCAACTGACCGGATTCTAGCAGATCAAGTAAACAGTTAATCTAATTTAGTTCTAAATAATTTTAATTGAAAATTGAAGATCCTTCAATTTTCAATTAAAATTATTCCTTGCAGTGAATTTGACACCAAGAAATTTATCTAAAGGTGGAGGAGAAATTAGATTCAGTTCACATTTATTGAACTGAGACAATATGAGAGCCAAAACACATCCTTGAAATTTGCAGATATCCAATGAAGCTGAATTTCTGAAGATTAAAGAACAAACTTCCTAAAACAGCACATAGTTTAACGATGGAACTCTCTCCTACAGGACACAGTAATGGCCACCATCTTGGGTAGCTTTAAAAGAGGGCTAGACAAACAGGGGTGACAATAGGCACCCCTGCTTAGTGCCTCTGGCAATGTCAAACCATTATGAGTAATAATGGATGCCTTCTCTTATCCTTGCAACTGGGACAGAAACTAGTAGATATGGACCTCTTCTTTTGGCAGCTGATGCTCTCCAGAGGCTGGAAGACATCCTTGGACTTTATGTTGTACAATTGGGATAACAGAATCTGGACCCTTGCTCTCTTGGAGAAATGGACCCATTCAGTTTGGTAAGCCAAGTGGCAGGGGTGCAACTTGAATAAAATATTCAGGGTAAACCCTTCTCTTTCATTCATTAAGGTTAAGAAGCCACCAGCCTCCCATTTGATTTTTTTGGAGCAATTCTATTTGCCAGGGTGTGTCCTAAGGGTATGATCTCTAATCATTTATGTCCTCCTTGTTTACAGATAACTTGTCATGAGACCTGCATTTGTTTCCCAATGTTTATTTACTTTCCTATTGGTTGTACAGTTGGCTGTATGAGTGCTAAAAAAAATTCAATAAAGCAAATTGTTTGTTTGTTTTAGAATAATTATATTTCATTATGAGCAAAATAAACAAAACAGTCAAGTATCTTTCATATATGACCCAACACAGAGCATGTTGATAACACATTATTCAGAATATTGACTTAGGCCATTGAGATACAAAGCTTTGGATCAAATATAAAACATAAAATGAAAACAACCCAAAACATCCATGGTAGCCTTCTAATATCTGAGCTTTCCCAGAACAGGAAAGTGCTAGTGGTTTCCCCCCACTGTAAAACAGTATTGGGACTGCCATTTCCTTTCTTATTGTCCTACAGGTAAGATGGATATGATACATGAGGGGAGGGAAGATATTGTTGAATCAAAATTATAGCTAAATTAACCAGACAGGAGGAGCGGCTTGTTCATGTGCCAGGATCCGAGCAGACATTATGAAACAAAACCAGAAAAGAGCCTATTTTTCTTTCCTATTTTGTCCTCTGGACGTCCTTAATTTATGTCATCAGTTCTGATTGGTGAAAAAAAATTGTTTTAAAAAGGAAAGGAAAGAAAGAAAATACGTTACCTTGAGCCATTCATTCTTACCTTGGGCGTCACCCATTGCACCACCCAAGTTTAAGAATATACATCATAGCCTCTTGGTTTATTTTCGTAATAATGCAGGGACCAGAAGCAACTAACTTGACATAGACCTTTCTCATGCAGCAGCTGTGTATCGGCTGTTCCCAGGGAACATTGTCATCCCGCTTTGGTGGCTTCCTTAACACCCGTTTATGAATGTTCCATTTTCAATAGTTGGAAAATCTCTTTCTGGGTGCTCTGTGAGCTGCCAAGTCCCTCATTACCTACGCGGACATTATGATGAAGCTTCCTGCCCTACTAAAGTCCTCCTAAATATGGCAGGGCTCAACTGAATAGAAAATAGCAAGCTAGTCATCACCTCCACTGGTTTTACATAGTAAAAATCTATACTCATTGTGCTTGGGGGGCTGGAGCTATTCTTAGGTGTTATTTTTCCACTTGCTCAACAGCTGTTTTCAGTCACAAGTTCCTGGCGCCAGAAAAAGACAGAGGGGTGGTGAAATGAAGGATGAAAAAGATGACATAAATCCACATGTGAATGCTCACTTCACAGAATTATGGAGGACCAGGTGACACCTTTTCTGCTGCTCACTGGAAGAGAAAAAAGACGGGATGCTAAAGGAGGGATCCTGTGGTGCTATGCTCATTCCCAGTTGAGAGGTGCTCATCCAGGATGGCTGGCTATCACAGGGTTGCGGCAGGATACAGCTGAGGAATAGCGTATATTCGAAGAATTTGTCCTCTACTCCAAAAGCACTACATTAATTCCAGGTGTGAGAATTTATTGCTAAGATTAGATAATGCTGCCTCCACCCGCACAACAGAATAGAATTTGGGTATGGCAGACAACTCAACAGGAATTGCAACTACCGAAAGGAAATTAAATCAAATTACACTGAAAAAGGGCAACACTCATGGAAGATTCAAATAATGGTGGTTCTACTCCAAATGGATTTTTAAAAAACACATTAGCAAATTATTACACTGACTACATTTTAATATGATTTTTTTACACGGGTCTTGCAATGGGGTACTAATCAAGTTACTTGTTATATTTCATATGAAACTTGAAACAACGGACTCAGTTAGATTGGTAAAGAAAAATTGTTTTTGTATGCATTGTATATGTGATACAACACTGTGACATCAGATGGTGCTGTGGAGTCCCGTCTTTCCCTACCGGATTTCCCTGTATGAGTTTGCAACGCATTTAACTGAAACACTTCTTTGATGTGTCTAGATCCAGCCAACCTTTTCCACAAAATGGGCATCTTCCAATTACTTATTTGCCATTTTTCAGACTAGTCTGAAATTGGGATCACATAGCATTCTAGGAAACCAACTGAGTAGGTTGTATATGCTCTCTTAAAAAAGAAAATCATGAAAAAGAAGTTAGTAATTCTGTCCATTTGGTTTCCATACCTTTGATCATCTTGGTTGTTCCAGGCTGTCAATATCCTTCTTAAATTGTGGCGCCCAGTATTCCAGGTGTGGTCTGACCAAGGCAGAATAGAGTGGTACTGGATGCGGGTGGCGCTGTGGTCTAAAAACCACAGAGCCTTGAGCTTGCTGATCAGAAGGTCGGTGGTTCGAATCCCCGCGACGGGGTGAGCTCCCGTTGCTCGGTCCCTGCTCCTGCCAACCTAGCAGTTCGAAAGCACGTCAAAGTGCAAGTAGATAAATAGGTACCGCTCTGGCAGGAAGGTAAACGGCGTTTCCGTGCGCTGCTCTGGTTTCACCAGAAGCGGCTTAGTCATGCTGGCCACATGACCCGGAAGCTGTCTGCGGACAAACGCCTGCTCCCTCAGCCAGTAAAGCGAGATGAGCGCCACAACCCCAGTTGTCCACAACTGGACTTAATGGTCGGGGGTCCCTTTACCTTTATGACTTCCCTTGATCTGGACCCTAGACTTCTGTTGATGCAGCCCAGAATAGCATTAGCTTTTTTTGCAGCTGCATCACACTGTTGACTCATGTTAAGCTTGTGATCCACTAAGGCCCCAAGATCCTTTTCACATGTAATCCAGGTGTCCCCCTGTCTTCTATTTGTGCACCTGGGTCTTCCTGCCTAAGTTCAGAACCTTACATTTCTCCTCATTGAAATTCATTTTGTTATTCTGGTCCCAGCTCTCCAATCTGTTAAGGACGTTTTGAATTCCCGGC
Organism: Darevskia mixta; assembly: GCA_034641385.1. Lineage (NCBI taxonomy): Eukaryota > Metazoa > Chordata > Lepidosauria > Squamata > Lacertidae > Darevskia > Darevskia mixta. The sequence continues at coordinate 2,519,299 of JAWWNH010000242.1, forward strand.
TGGGAATGTCCACTGTGTGAAACCCCAGAGAGCTGCTGCCAGTTAGTTCAGGCAATACTGAGCTAGATGGATCAATGGTCTCTCTCAGTATGTTCCCTTCCTATTCAGTACTCTGTGTCATAATTTGTTGGGTGATAAATTGCACTCCTCTGTAAAGTATCAGATAAAAGGATCCAAGTTTCCAATCTGGGAAAAGCTATTGATTGTCCACCAATTCACACTTTATAGTAGTGTTTATAGTATTTACACAAGGGTTCCCTGCAGGAATGTGTAAAGTGTGAGATGCACTGTGTCTCCTTGCAGAAACATGCTTTCCCCTTTCACACACGTTCCCTGAAGGGAACACTGAAGGAAATCTGGCAAACGTCCCTGCCATCTTAAAGTGTAAATCAGTCTGGGATCTCATCTAGTGGAGAACTGGAGTTGACAATTAATCTGGCAGAACCTCAGACCAGAATCTAAGTTGAAGGTCTTCAAATATTCAGAAGACTGGGAAGGCACTGATCAGAGCATAGCTTCTCTAACACGGCACCATTTGTTCCATCTGTTCTGGATTGGTTCTGACTATTGTGGTCTGAAGATGTGGACAGTTTGGAAAAGTGCGGCTGACCATGCCGCTCTTGACTCTTGCCCACCGTGACTTCTTAGAGCTAGCCAAAGGGGATTAATTGGGAAGTCTAGGAAGTGATTAGGGACACGGGTGGCTCTGTGGTCTAAACCACAGAGCCTAGGGCTTGCCGATCGGAAGGTCGGGGGTTCAAATCCCCGCAACGGGGTGAGCTCCCGTTGCTCAGTCCCTGGTCCTGCCAACCTAGCAGTTCGAAAGCACGTCAAAGTGCAAGTAGATAAATAGGTACCACTCTGGTAGGAAGGTAAACGGCGTTTCCGTACACTGCTCTGGTTTCACCAGAAACATCTTAGTCATGCTGGCCACATGACCCGGAAGCTGTCTGAGGACAAATGCCAGCTCCCTTGGCCTATAGAGCGAGATGAGCGCCACAACCCCAGAGTCGTCTGTGACTGGACTTAATGGTCAGGGGTCCTTTACCCCCCCTTTTTAGGAAGTGATTACTGTTGACCACAATACCTCACTAACACTGATCATGGCATACTTCTGGAGATGTTCAGGGAGGTGGGGGGTTGGGGCACTTTACTTCGGTGGTTCTACTCCTATCTCCAAAAGTCGTTATGGTGAGCCCCTGTTCAGCACCATGTAACTTGTCCTGCGGTGTTCTGGAAGGTTCCATCCATGCTATTTAACATTTATCGGGAAGCTTTGGGAGCTTCCATCAGGAGTTTGGGGATGAAGTGTCACCAATATGTGAATGACCCCCAGCTCTATGCCTCTGTTCAATCCAAAAACAGAAAAGAGGCAGAGGTGCAAGACAGGTACTCGGAAGCAGTGATGGGCTGGATGTGTGGATAAATTGAAGCAGAATCTTGAAAAGACAGTGATGGTAGGTGCTCTAAGGCACTGAGTCAGCAAGGTGGAAGATGGTTCTGGATGGGGTTGTACTCCCTAGAAGGATCTATCAGTTTCGTTTCTCTCTGTTTCTCATTTTTCCAATATTCAATGCAGCTATCCACATTTCTGCAGCAATTTGCAATAACAGATATCCTATATAATAATTCCCTAATGTCCCCACGTCCGCGGTGTGTGTCAGTGGAAATTTTCCACTGCGCATGTCCCAGGCAGACGCTGGGATTGGAGCGTAGAGACCACGCCTCTACCTCCCCACCCTCGCAGCTCCAAGTGCTTTCCAACGCTGCCTGCCGCCATTACTGCTTACAAGGCCAAGCGCGGGGGCAGGGGCGCAAAGCGCCCCTGCCCCCGCCGCCAGCCACCTCCGCCGCCTTGGCCGCCGCTCCCCCCCACCCCCGGAAAAAGAAGAAGGGGGAGGGAGCCCCTCTCCACCCCCCAGCGGCCTGAATCGACCTGCCTCGCGGAGCGCCGGTGCTCCGGAGGCCGAAGAGGGTCGCCACACACCCACCGCCGCCGCTGCAGCCGCCCCCGGGGAGTAAGGAGAGGGGGGGAGCCCCTTCCCACCCCCAACGGGTGTGCGCGGCCACGCGGCGGATGCGCGCTGGGCTGGGGGCTTCGTGCCAGCGATCCGCGAGCGGAGTGAGGAGGGATGGGAGGCGGGAAGACAAAGAGAAACGGGGAGAGCCAGAGGACGGGGGGAAGGGAGGCCTCCCCGCCCGACAGAAGCGGCCGCTCCTCTGCGGGAAGCCAGGCTTTCCCGCCCTCCCGCCGCCGCCTTCCTAGAGCCCGTAATCGTTGTGGGCTTAATTTACTAGTTTAAAATAAGACCTCATGAAATTCATTCAACATTTCAGTGCGAATTCATTCCGATAAATACATTCTTGTGTGCAGTTTTGTCAATTTCCCTTAACATGGTGCATTTTATATGTTATTTTCATCATATTCATTTTAGGCATGTTTTTACCTATGTTTGTGGTGTGAACATTGTTTGGTTACATGCCACCCAAATCTCTGCGTGCTTTGGGATCCCAGGCTTCGGTCTCCTTGAAACATCTACTTTGGGTGCTCATGTTGTGAGCCCCTTCATTGTTACTGAAGTAGGCAAGCCCCTGGAACCTCCGGAATCTCCTAAAAAACAACCACCCAACCAAAAATGAAAGAATAAATTGCTTGCTTGAACTGTCTACAGTGGAACCTCTACTTACAACCATAATCCGTTCCGGAGGTCCGGTCATAACTAGAAACGTACATAAGTAGAGGCGCACTTTTCCATAGAAAGTAATGGAAAAGTGAATGGATCTGTTCTAGACTATGAAAAGCACCCCCTAAAACAGCAATTTAACACGGATTTTACTGTCTAACGAGACCATAGATCCATAAAATGAAGGCAATAATCAATGTACTATACTATAAAATAAATAAGACAGTATTGTAGATGAAAAAAAAATTAACATTTTTTTTTCTTCCGTGTACTGAGGGTGGGTGGGCTTACCTGGCTACAAGCTGGGGGGGGGGGAAGGGTCAGTAAAGAGCTGATTCACTTTGGCCAGGGTCACTTTTTTTTCTTGCCAGGCCAGGTTCTTCTCTGGACTTCCTCAGGTTAGTTCCTCGGCGGAGTTTGGGGCTGCAGTGCGGCCTGCTGTGCCTCTTGCAGGCGGCAACTCTTCCACAGCTTCGGGGGTGGGATGGGGGCCCTCTCCCTGGCAGCGGAGGCCCCAGCGCTGCCCTGCAGCCGGCCGGGCAAACTCCAGGCTGCTGGCAAGGCCTCTGTTTGTATCTAGAGGAAAGTTCATAAGTCGAAGCACCTACTGAAGGTCGTAACTGGAATCGTACGTAAGTAGAGCCGTACGTAAGTCACGGTTCCACTGTAGTTTCTTTTTATTACAGTGGTACCTCAGGTTACATACGCTTCAGGTTACATACTCCGCTAACCCAGAAATAATGCTTCAGGTTAAGAACTTTGCTTCAGGATGAGAACAGAAATCGCACGGCGGCAGCAGGAGGCCCCATTAGCTAAAGTGGTGCTTCAGGTTAAGAACAGTTTTAGGTTAAGAACGGACCTCCGGAACGAATTAAGTACTTAACCAGAGGTACCACTGTACTTGCATTGCAAGTTTCTCTGGTGTGATACACCTTGGTCCCCCCAGCTCACAGCAGAGGTTAAAGTGATAAACAACTATCCTACATTCAGAAAATACCTGAAGGCAGCCCTGTTTAGGGAAGTTTTTAACCTGTGATATTTTGATGTATTTTAATATCTGTTGGAGGCCGCCCAGAGTGGCTGGGGAGACCCACCCAGATGGGCGGGGTACAAATAAAAAATCATCATCATCATCATTATTATTATTATTATTATTATTATTATTATTATTTGTAATTGAGATAATTGACATAAGCATCACATTGTCTCTGATTTTATAAATTCCCTAATTTTCTGAAACAGGAAGTGGACTCTGACTATGTACAGTGGTACCTCTGGTTATGTACTTAATTCGTTCTGGAGGTCCGTTCTTAACCTGAAATGTGGCCTCCCGCTGCCGCTGCGCCACCGCTGCCCAATTTCTGTTCTCATCCTGAAGCAAAGTTCTTAACCCGAGGTAATATTTCTGGGTTAGCAGAGTCTGTAACCTGAAGCGTCTGTAACCTGAAGCGTATGTAACCCGAGGTACCACTGTACACATTAGCAGCTTAAAACGTGTGGTCATTTCCTAGTGCTGCGTTTTAAGTTGAATTTGCATGTTGCTGTCCACCAGAGAGACGGTGGGGATGTCACCACTCAATGCCCATTCCTTGTTTGGTTTCCCTACACCTACATCCTCCCTGACTCCTGTTCATGAAGGTGCCATCTGCGCATGCGCAAGAGATTGTCTCCTCCAGTGTCCGCACCTCACCTACTGCAAAGTGAATGTGGCTTAAGTTTTCCTTTTTCGTGGAAGCTGGTTTCAGGGGAAACACATCGAAACCCAACCATGTTTCTAAAGAAATCACAGGCTAGATATGGGTTGCATGTACATGGCTTCCAACCAGCAGCCGGGGAGCACTGAAGCCAGAGTAAATGGCGATGGGTTCGCATCCTTTGTCCTAGTCTGACAATGTAAACATTCCGTGCAAAGGAATCCAGCAATATTCAGAAAAAGCCTTTGGAAAGAAATGCAAAGCAGCACTTGGCTGGCTGGCAAGCCGGCAAACACTCACAGATTATGTCTTTCGTTGCAACTGTACAATTTGGAAATTAAATTGAAGAAACCTGGCAGAGACTTTGTGGTGGCAGATGCGGTCTCTGGAGCATTTGACAAAACTCCAGAGGAATAAAGTTGGATCTTCTATATGTTATTTTAATTAAAAGGAAGAAAACAAAACCTTGCTCTCAGAGTAAAAGTACTGTGTGATGTCAAACGAGACCCCTCTGAAAATTATATTCCCAATCCTTAATTGCTCAGTGCAGTGGAGCCTAAATGGGAATCCGTTTATAGAGCATTGATAGAGATGTGGGGGTGGAGAATTTGCAGGGTGCGTGTGATGTTTCCTTCCATTTTTTCCACATGCACTTCAAACTGGAGAGAGTTGGATTATGTTTTTTAAATTTTAGAATGATGACTAAAACATTTAAAACAATGTGTTCATATATTTATTCCCTCAACTTGATTTCTAAAAAATTAAGTAACAGGATGGCCATCCCGACATTCCTACAGGGTGTATTTTCCAATACTCCGCTGGATCTTCGACTCTGCCCATGCAACAAGGGAAAGATAGAGGACTTTATCCATTTTTTCTTCCACCGCCCTCTATATGTTACAGTTAGACCCAGGCTTTTCCTCTTAATCCCGCCGACCATCGCCCGGGACGACGACCGCATGAAGTACTTACTGGTAGACGCCAACCCCTTGGTCACACGTGGTGTGGCTATCTGCATTTTACAGGCACTAAAACTCAGAGCCACCTTCTCGGCTAACTTGCCATAGCCCTAGCCCTATGTAACTTCCTGACATAGTCACTGTCGACATGCCCTGTTATTGCTTCTTATTTTACTCTGCATGATTTTAGACTTAAAGTTTTTAAATGTATTTGTACAAAATGTACAAAATGTATCTGCTGTATTTTATGTACATTCGCGACAGGTTTCCGCCTGGTTTCTCATTATGTGCTATGGCCATATGGCTAATGCAATAAATAATATTTGATTTGACTAAAACATTTAAAACAATGTGTTCATATATTTATTCCCTCAACTTGATTTCTAAAAAATTAAGTAACAGGATGGCTTTTGTGTAGGACTAGATTCTAATTCCTGTACACTAAAGAGACACAAGTCCTGAGTTGCACACGGAGAGTTCAACTCTCAACTGCAAGAGGAGGATGCATTCCTGCCTCTAAGGAACAATGCCATTGTCACAGAAGGAAAATGTGTTCTTCTCTTTGGCCTAATAGTTAGTGGATCTGTTTCTGTCCTCTTGACTTTGACCCTGCAAGATCTCAGTGGAACCCAGAAGCCATAGCAGCTTCTCCTTGCTGTGCTGTGGTGGTAGGGACCAGGTGGGGTGCCCCATGCCCCACCACCACAGGAGTGAGGAGAAGAGGTGAGAGCTCATGTGAGCCCTGCAAGATCTCACGAGATCCTCCAGAAGCCACCACCACCACTTCTTCTAGCTTTTTGGGTAGTAGAAGCAGGCACACTCTGCTTAAATACTACTGCAGCAAGTAGATTACAATTAGATTACAATGTGCAGTACAGTGGTACCTCGGTTTACGAACTTAATCCGTTCCGGAAGTCCGTTCTTAAACCGAAGCCGTTCTTAAACTGAGGCGTGCTTTCCCTGATGAGGCCTCCCGCCGCCTGTGCCCTTCCACCATTCGGATTCTGTTCTTAGACTGAGGTAAAGTTCGCAAACCGGGACACTACTTCCGGTTTTGCGGAGTTCGTAAACCAAATATTTTGTAAACAGGGCTGTTCTTAAACTGAGGTACCACTGTACCATCATTAGTCTGTTCCCCAGCCCTCATGTGAGTTTTGTTGGTATCACAACACCATCACTAGCAATCAAGAAGAGGCTGCAACAGGGCCCACATCCCTGAGCACGGTGTCTGGCTTCTTGTATGCTTTCTTGAAAGTCAGTCTAATTGCTCCAAACTGAAGAGAAATCATTTTAGTAAATAATACTACATGTTCTCTGTTGCTCATTTTGCACCTCTGTGTAGCGTGTGTCAAGGTCAGGTGCTTTTATTTCGTTTAGTCTTTCTTGGAGTATATAAATATTTTAAGAAATTAATATATGTTTCCCCACCCTAAGTATGTCACAGTGTCTTCGCATTTCAACAGATTTACCATCTATTGTAGGACTGTTGATTGTGATCCTTCACTATCTGCTTGGAAATGATTTTTTGAGTATTTGCCGAAATATAGTGGCAAATACGTAGGCAGGTCAATATTGCACTTTTATTTTATTTAAATAACCCATGATGCCTGCCCCAAACTAATCTGTCCTTACTTAAACATGGCATGAGACTGTGTATTTTGAAAAGTTCTAAGATGGCAATATTCAAATAAATCACTCTATAAATACACACTTGACTAAACAATAGATTTCATATAAATTTGAATCTGCAGCATTTCTAAAGCCAACAGCCAACAGAGTAGATAATGTGATCCTTGGGGAATCACCACAGTCATCTTTAACATTGATCTCCTCAAGGAGCAAGACAACAAAAACTGACTATAAAATCAATGGAAAGAGACCTCTAATTCTCTGCTTTGCTAACCATAAAATCCAAGGAAAATCCACATATCTGCTTTAGTGCTGTGGGACCTGATGCCTTCAGGTCTGTGATATTTTCCTGTTGTAAATCCCATGATTCTGGTTTTATAATTGCTCAGGAAAAAATCTGCTCTTTTAAAGTTGCTGTAGCCTGAAGTCCTGAAGACCATTTTTGTGTCTGCAGTAGGAAAAGGGCGCAGGGAACAACACATCTCAAACGATGTTCCCTTTCCAGAAGCCACCCACTTGACCAGAATCTCAGAGTTGAGTATAATTAGTATGTTAAGCTGCCTCAGTGATTCATGCACAGCCCTTTGCTTCATAATGTAACAATCTGGGTCACACAAGCTTTAACTACAGGTAGGTAGCCGTGTTGGTCTGCCATAGTCAAATCAAAATAAAAAATAAAAAAAATCCTTCCAGTAGCACCTTAGAGACCAACTTAGCTACTGGAAGGATTTTTTTTATTTTTTATTTTGTTTAAGCTTTAACTAGTTTACCTACCTTAACTAACACTATAATTAAGTGTTTCCAAGGCTTGGAAACAGTTACAGATTTGATTGTCTGTAACTGTAGCTTCCAAGGACACGGGTGGTGCTGTGGGTTAAACCACAGAGCCTAGGGCTTGCCGATCAGAAGGTCGGCGGTTCGAATCCCCGCGATGGGGTGAGCTCCTGTTGCTTGGTCCCTGCTCCTGCCCACCTAGCAGTTGGAAAGCACGTCAAAGTGCAAGTAGATCAATAGGTACCGCTGCAGCGGGAAGGTAAACGGCGTTTCTGTGCACTGCTCTGGTTTGCCGGAAGCGACTTAGTCATGCTGGTCACATGACCCGGAAGCTGTACACCAGCTCCCTCGGCCAATAAAGCGAGATGAGCGCTGCAACCCCAGAGTCGGTCACAACTGGACCTAATGGTCAGGGGTCCCTTTACCTTTACCTTTCAGGCTTGGAAACAGTTACAGATTTGATTGTCTGTAACTGTAGCTTCCACTGTGTTTTGATGCTTCTTTCCCTAAGCCGGCTTCTATCTGAATTGAGAAAAAAGACCGACTTAGCTGCATTTTAAGCTGGTAATGTGTACACAGCTTGAGTATGAAACTTGAGGGAGGTCGAGAGAGCGGTTTCAGTACCGCATATTCTCCACAAATATTGAACACTTAGGCATCCCTTCGCCCTAATAGTACGACATTTACAGAAGACCTACCAGAGGTGGCTTTTTCCACCCTTTACAAGGGAAGTAGGGAATGCTGAGTGCCACGGGGAACAATAACTTATCTGACATCAAGTTACACAGGTTCCACATGTCTATTTCCTCAAGTATTCAATTAAAAGCTTTTCTTGCCATGGCAGCTGCTGCTTTGCACAGTGCATATGCTGCCTCTGAGATAGAGAGCAGCTTTTGAGAAACAACTGCCAACATGTTCTTGTAACTTTGGTAATCATGTTGCATCCAATATTAACAGCACTTTAAAAATCGATTACTTGGAAAACTAGTTGGTTTCCATGGAATTGGGGGGCTGGAAGGTTTAGTTGTGCTGAGGAGTAATTTAATAGCATGCCATCTCCCCCCTCTTAGGTGCATGTACATTTCTCACCAATTTACTAATCCATTGTTATAAATAATAGAAATAAGGCAACTTTTTAATGTATTCCAAAATGTAGTCAGGAAGCATCTTTCTGAGATCCAACCAAATTTCAAAGCATTTCAAAAAAATTCTATGAACCATCACAACTTGCTTTGCATTTTGTGTTATATTGTGCTTATTTGTTAAAGATATTTATGTACTGTACTGCAACTTCAACAATGAAGTTCTCCATGCAGTTTCAAACATAAAAATAAAAATTAAGATACAGTTACCATAAAGCCACCGAAAACAGCAAATTTAGGCAGCATTTGAACAATTAACACTGCAAACCTATACATGCCTACTCAGAAGCAAATCCAGCTGACATCCATGGTAAACGTGTTTTTCATACACATTTATAAATGGGCATAAAGTCTTCTGCAACCAAAGGATTTAAAAGGCCTGGAAGAACAGAAAGCTACTTGAAAGGATGACAAGGTTAGGTGCCTGGGAAACCTACCTAGCAAGGGAATTCCAATGGTGGAAGACCACAGTTGTTACAAATAAGTTGCCCCTTACCAAATCATTTTTAATTTTTGTGTTTTTATACTGCAAATCACTGTGAGCCTCGGATGAAGGGTATTATATAAATTTCAATAATAATAATAATAATAATAATACTATACTATACTATACTATTTTGAACATGTTTATTTACAGTATTTTTGGCCTTTCCCCAGTATTCATGCACAATGAATTAAGCCAAGACTGAAGGGGTAAGTGGTATCGGTTCCACCTACAACCCTTTTTCCTCCGGGAGGTGCAATCACTCCATCAGACTGCGATGGGTAAATGATCCTTGTTTTGTGTACAGCCTTGCAGGGAATTTTGATGCAGATCATTGTTTGGAGATGAGTACTGAAAACATCAACAAAGAAGAAACATTCTCCAAAGCTTAAAGGTAGCCATGTTGCCCCATTGGAGAAAATCCAACGTCCATTCTAGGTTTGTTAGGCCAAACCAATGTCATGAAATAGTGTGAAGCGTGATTGTTATGTGCTAAGCTTGGATCCTAGAACAATAGGCAGGTAGGATCCTAGAATGCAACAACTGATTGGCCTGCAGGAAAAGACCAATCAGGCTCCAGGAAGGAAGCAAAATCAGCCAATCAGACGGGACTCATTGTGTAAATAAAGTATATAAAAGCCTGAGGTTTGGGGGAAAATTCAATCACTGTTTTACAAGCTGCAATAAAGAGCATGAAATCACTGCAATACTCCGAGTATATTTCAGTGATGCTCAGGGAAGACTATCAGGGAGTGGCACTTAGAAAGTGCCCATTAGTGATACAAGGGCTAGTATAAGTTAGGGGAAAGTTGGTGGAGCTGGAAGAGATATGAATGCATGTCAAATAACTGTCAGGCCACTATAAGAATGCCGTATTTAATGTTGGCTTCTTCTGGTTGTGTTCACTGCTAAAAACAAATATTTTTTTCATTATCTGTGTTTTGTCTGGGTGGATTCTAAAGTAAAACATGTCATCTATGGTTTAAAGTAGTGGTTCTCAAAGGTTGTGGCAGGAGAGGGTGGAAAGTGTGATGGAAAGACTCAAGAACAATCAAAGAAATAGGTAAACTTTTCAGTGTAGTACAGTATAGTATAGTATCAAAATATTTCTTTTATTTGCAGAATATGGGTAGGTATCTTTTCAAAGTGAGAGCAAGTGATACTGCAAGCTCACACCTCTCATTGAGTTTGTAGATATGCTTACGGTGCATATGTAAGAGGCTCGTTCATAATCGCATTTTGGGAATGGTTCGTGTTCTTATGTAGCTGCATTGTTTTATACTTTCTGGATGTCCTGTGATCATGCTATAAAGTAGTTGTGTTCTATGTTATAAATCAAACACTGCTTGGAGGTGTTTCTTTTTGTTTTCCAATGTATTTCTTATCAATAAAAAAAATTGGTGTGGCATGAGCAAATTTTTATTCTGAAAGTGTGGCCCAGAGAAAAAGGAGAACCCCTGGTGTAAAGGGACCTAGGAGTGTCAGGATCTACTCTCGAGTAGGACACTGGCAGAGACACATGCCCGACTGGCATGTTCTCTCCCTCCTGGTCGATTGTTCGGGAGCTTCAAAAGCTTTCTTCAGCCCGAACATCACAGCGACTGATGCCAAAAAGCACCAGCAGACTCAGGGATCCCCAGGGTTTGCACAGTTGTGTAACAGACCTCAGCAACTCAGCGTTTTGGCTAATCTACTTTATTTACATATAAACACACACGGAGCACTGCAACATGGCTCCCTCTCTCTCTAGCATCAGACAGCAAAGAGAAGGGACAAAGGACAATAGTCCCACTTCACGGAACACAGTAACACAGACATCCTGTCTCCGTCACTTCCCACTCTGTGGAATGAAAACATACACCGTCATGTGATAGACAATAATCTCATGACTGCAGACACGGGGAATGAATCTCCAACAGGGAAGACCCTCCTATAATGGCAGCAGATGCCACATGGGGAAGTTAGGACTCAGTGTAGCAGCTGAGGAGCTGGTTTTTAGCAACCACCTAGGATAGGCCCTTGTGAGGGACCCTGGACCATCGCAAGCCTGTGTTGGGATTGTTGGGAGCACAGGCTCTAACCTCCAGCTCACAATATTAGAAACCTGGAAACAATATTTTCCCTTGACGACCAATCAATGGCTGAAGTAGGGAAGGCCTGTGGATTGCTGGTTGCCTATATGTGCCTTTGAAACTTTATATAATTCTGAAGCTCCTCATATACATGAACATTCTTCAGGGTTCCGTTCCTAGTGGAGGAATACTTATTTCATTTGGCTGAAATATATTCAGTGCAAAACATTGGCTTCACCTATGATCACCTGCAAATATTCCAAGAAAATGACCGGAAAAAGTAAGATTTCCTAGAGGGCTGATGTTTCCTTAAAAATAAAAATCTGAATACAATGGTTACTTCAGGGGAAAGGGGGGAACAGGTGAAAGCCTACTCAAGCTGCCATAATGGACACTCCGAAACAGCTTAATTTATTGATAGTCTTAATTGATCTTTTGTTGAGTGCCTCGGCTTGACATCAGCTTCTTTCGCCTAGTGTGAGAGGTTGATAGATCCACATTATGACATTTTCAAATCCTGCTTTATTAGTCACAGAGAAAGCATTATTGGCCAGGAACCTCTTATTTAGATGCATTGTTGACAACAACCATTTTTCTTTGGGACGGGAGGGTGAGAATCTTTCTTTCTTTCTGCTTGTATTAATTCTGCATTCTTTCCTGGGTTATGCTTTGTGATTTTGTACCATGAACATTTTTTAGATGATATGCTTTTGTCATTAACTGAATGCACAGGTTTTGCGGCATAAGTCACTCCAGATCACATGGCAAAAGATCTATACCTTGTTTCTCCCACTAGCATCAGCTAAATCCATACATCTCCATTCACAGGGTCAATATTAGGTAGAAGCCCTCTTCAGCATCTAATCACAACTATTCCAGTTTAATATGATTGGCAATCTAAAGACTTACAGATGGGGTTTGTGCTTTCCACTTATAGGCTAAGTGAAAATAAGACCTGGCAATGGTTTGCTCAACATATTCTGTTGCATGACTTAAATTCTGTAACAAAGATCCTTTCATGGGGTAGAAAGTGTATTTGGTTGATTTAACATGTGTATTTATTCAAAATATTTATGCCCCACCTTTCCACATATAGTTCAGGGTGTAGCAGACAGACAGTCCTTTATGGCCATTAGATTCCAATCAGCTGCACACAAAGTATTGGAAGGATATTTTAAAATTAACTGTGATCTGTGGTTTTGCTTATGTGATATGGGTGTCTGATTGAATAAGTCCAATTTCTTACTGTTCCATCCTATGGATGCAAATGTTACATCTATTTTTTTAAAGAACAATTCTCAGTTATCTGATTTGAATTCTTCTTCAATGGATTTTCACACATCCGTTGGATGGTAGAAATCCCAGAGTCTTTAGGATCGTTTCTCTATTGCTGCAGCTAAATGTAAAAACTCTCAGGAGAGGTCTACAACAATGTTCAATAAAAGAATAGTTTAAAATATCTTTATTGCAGCAATCTTGATTGTTTACAATCTTTAGAAAATTCTGTTCTACTGCCAGATTATTTCACAATTCTTGTTTTTGTCCAGAAATGTTTTGTCCTATATGAATATTGGACAATATAATGAAGGTATACCTATGTTCATGTATGTCACTGTTACAGCAAGGTGGGGTATAAAATAGTCCTGAAACCAAATAAGCCATCCTGTCTTCAGAAGTAAGCAACAGATTGATAGCATTTATGAAGCACATTTTGGTGGTGGTGGTGATATTGGTTCAAGCACTAGCCAACTATTTTTTTTAAAAAGAAAACTGTATTAGTGGGAAATCCACAAGATTCTAGGTACTAGCACCAGTTCTCGAGATTTTTCAGACCTTCATAAAGTGCAGTTACCTGACCCTGAGCATATACTGTATAAATATGGTCACAAAGATTTTTTTCTTCCATCAGTTGATAAGAAACAACAACATGAGCTCCTGCGTTCTGGGGCAGCTGTTCTCCGATAAGCAGAAGCTGCTTCATATGATTAAACAGGGATAGTTTTGTTGTTAGGCTTGTTTTAATTGTTGCTATTTTACTGTGTATGTCATCGAGAGAATATTTAATTAGGTGACAAATAAAATAAACAGATAATTAAAAAGGCTACACTGAATCCTAGCTATAGTCAGGCAAGTCCCATCTCAATCCCATACAAAAAAACATTACTAACAATATGGGGATCTTTTTTTTTAAGGGGATGTTGCCCTTGCAAACAGAATTGAAGTAACTACTCTAAAGGGAGGGCACCCTTTGGCGTCACCCATTCAGAGTCAAGAAAAGGGCTTGTATCTTTGATGGTGGTCTGCTGCCATGTAAATATCTCTGTTCTCTGTGATTCAAATCTTCCCTACTCTCTATTTTCAAATCTCGGGGCTCATCCACATATGGGGGCTTGTCCCGCTGCCTTCCCTTGAGGAAAACTGCTCTTTAGTGCTCAATTGGAGAGAATGACAATTTGGGTTTCCCCTGGATTGATGTATGCTCTGATTTAGCACTAAAGAGCAGGTTTTCCCTGGGAAAGGTGCAGGCAAGGGGAAGACCTCTTGGCCCTGTGATTTCTTGGCATGGGACAAGCAGAAGTGTGGACGAGCCCTGGATTATCGCATAGAGTTAACAGAGCACATAAGTCAGAGTGTCATTGCTGAAACATTATGCCATGTCTTCCTAGCTGTAGAACCTAATGCCAGTAATCCACAAACGAGTGCCAAAGACATGATCCTTCAAGATTAACCATGCAGGAGTGTTTGCAAGAAAAGAGACTTCCCAATCATCAAGCAAGACTGGTAAATTCACCCAGATGTCTTTGGTGATGAACTTCATCCAAATATTTATGAATGCCCAGCTGCACAATGTCTACCAGATCACCCCTATCCAAATGCCAGCACTTTCAAAGGACTCTGAAAGATTATTTAGGTCAAACATACCTTTGCAGAAGTCATGGTGATTCTTCTTCAGCAAGACTTGTTCTTCTATACGCTTGATATTATTATCTTTAATAATGTTTCCCACCATTGTGGTTCCTTCCAACTCTACAATTCTATTATTTCCCCTGGAACATACACGTATGTTACTGTCATGACTTGGAACAGGGGATCAGGACAGTTACACTAAGGGCTCGCCCATACTTCTGCTGATGCCATGCCTAGAAAACACAGGTCTGAGCAGTTTCCCCCTTGCCCTGCTCCTTCCCAAGGCAAATCCTTTGCTTTAGTGATAGATCGTAACCAATGGCAATCCAGGGAAAACCCAAATTGCTGTTTGCTGCGATTGAATGCCAAAGAGCAGTTTTCTCCTGGAGAAAAGCAGTGGGGCGGGAAGAAGTGTGGATAAACCCTTACTCGCTTGTAATTTCCCAGATTCCCCCCCCCCCTGGAACCCTTTTAAAATATTGGTTTGGTTCTGGGTCCCCAAATGGTCTTCATTGAGAAGCATGTAGTCTTTTACAGGAAGCTTTTGGCCTAAATTAATTGTCATTGCTTACTACTCTTTCAAATTTTCTCCTGTAAATTTTAAGTTTTTATTTTGCAGATATTTTATATTGTCCATAGTTGTCATTGTTTGTAGATTTGCTACCGTTAACCTCAGGTTCTCCTGACACAAAGACAGGATATACTGTAAATGTTTAAATAAATGCAAACATTATCATGGCTCCACCTTTCCCCTGCCCCTGCCACAGGGTTTGGGGGCATGCTAATGCAAGAGCCCTATCTTTTCACAGAACTCCTTTTATCAAGGAGACAGCAAATAAGTGTTAAGCTATTGTAAGTCTGTAGCCTGTAGAAATTTAGCGAGTGTTGTTTTTTTCTGGTATGGCGAAAAGTAATTTGGAAATTTTCACCTGCTACATTCCTATGTGTCAGTAGGGTTTAAGTAGTTGCCAACTCCTGCAATACTTGGCAAACCTGTGTAAAGGTAAAGGTAAAGGGACCCCTGACCATTAGGTCCAGTCGTGTCCGACTCTGGGGTTGCGGCGCTCATCTCGCTTTATTGGCCGAGAGCCGGCGTACAGCTTCCGGGTCAAGTGGCCAGCATGACTAAGCCGCTTCTGGCGAACCAGAGCAGCGCACGGAAACACCGTTTACCTTCCCGCCAGAGCGGTTCCTATTTATCTACTTGCACTTTGACGTGCTTTCGAACTGCTAGGTGGGCAGGAGCTGGGACCGAGCAATGGGAGCTCACCCCGTCGCAGGGATTCGAACCGCCGACCTTCTGATCAGCAAGCCCTAGGCTCTGTGGTTTAACCCACAGCGCCACCTGGGTCCTGGGTCTCTACCTGTGTAGAGGACCCATTAAAAGGCGTGGGAAACCTACATTGGAGTTAAAGATTTAAGATCGCTGTCCCATTGCTTTTGTTGGTAAGAATTAGCTTCATTTTTGACTCAACATTTTAAAAACAAATTCAGCTTTTAATATTTTGTTGGACTTTCTGTTCCTTTCCCAGCTCCCATACTTTTGTTGTTGTTTGGAAGCTGTTTTCTACAAAGGAGCCTTGTACGGTTTAATGTTGTTTCTTCTGTAATGCTGTTTAATGTAGCAACACAAACCCTGGCAAGTGACCTGAATTTCGCAGATCAAACTGCAATCGCGTAGGAGACTCGGGGACCTGCAAACAAGAATGTTTGCCTCACTCCTGCTGTTCTGTTCCCTGCCCATAATCCTAGTGCTCCCCCATCTGACCTTTCAGGCAATTTCCACAGCTGATTCTTAGGAGCTGTCTAGGTGCGCTGCATGCCTACAAGTCCAGTGAGGATATTGCATGTGCACCATCTGATTAATATGTGGAGAATCTGAATCAAGCCTGCACAGCTCTGATGACCGAAAGCAGCCTCCCAAATACCTGATAACCTCCCTGTTCTTGCAGAGAAAGGTGCTGATTAAGGATTTAGGCCCAAAGTCATTCAAGGCTTTATAAGTCATTTATAAAAACTTTTATTCAGACCAGAAACTCAATGCAGATATTTAAGAATCAATGTGACATGATTTTGGCTGGCGGCTCCACTCCAAAGTTGGACCACTGCATTTTATGCCGGCAGCAATTCCCATGTTGTCTTCAAAGGCAATGTTACAGTAATGGGAGGATATCAGAGCATGGATTCCTGTGGCCAAGCTATCCCTGCTGAGAAAGGCTGTAGATGGAGACCTTTGCATCTCCAGTAACAAGAAGGTATCAAAGAGCGCCCTAGACTATGTACCTGCACCTTCTGAGAAAGTGCAGCATATCAAAATCAGGCTGTTCCCCTAGTTCTTAGACCCAGGAGACATCAAGCCAGAGCACGCCACATCTTATAAAGATTCAGTTTTACTTTATCCACCTTCATCCAACTCAGTGGCCAGACACCAAGTTATCAGTTTCCTCCAAGCATGCCTAAAGATGAACTGCCACTGCCTTCTCAAGCACCTTGATGAAAAAGGGATGCTTCTGGGTCCATGGAGGTCTTCTTAAGGAGAAGGTGCCCCACCACCTCCTTCAAGGCCGTTGGTCCCTCCCCCTTCACTAAGGAAGCAGCAATCACTCTCTGGACCCACAATCCGCTATGGCTAACTCTAAGAAGCCAAGGTGCGCAAGTGCCAATGGGGCAGATGGTCAGCCGCACATATTCCAGCAGTTACAGGTAGATAGCCGTGTTGGTCTGTCATAGTCAAAACAAAATAAAAAAATTCCTTCCAGTAGCACCTTAGAGACCAACTAAGTTTGTTCTTGGTATGAGCTTTTGTGTGCATGCACGAAGGTGCTACTGGAAGGAATTTTTTTATTTTGTTATATTCCAGCAGGTTGTTCATATCCTCAAGATATAATTGTTGTTCTTAATAACAATTTGTCCCAGTTACTTAGTGTTTTGCATGAGATGAATTTCCCACCTGGATGCAATATCCCAACAGGAAATTGTGTTTCAACACCCCCTCCCTTAATAGTCATGAATAAACACATGTGCATTCATCTCACATTTTTACCATGTAAAAAATAATCCTGTGTGACGTAGCTTTTATTGGGGCTATTTCACACATTTTCTGTGCCCTTTGCCTTCAAACCATGTTTTCTGATGTTAACAGACTGCATTTACTGGTGATTCAATCTCTTCCTCTACATATCTTTCTACGTAACTAAACTTGGTTCCTTGGGATTTACCTATCCATCACTGCCTTCCTTCCCTTAGGCAGGATCAGCGTTGCCAGCAGGTAAATATCTGGAACAGAGAAATTTGGATTCCTTCAGAGACCTTGCAGAGTAGAAAGCTTCATTGCTTTCTATTCTGACCTTGGAAGCCACAGCTTGGCAAACAAAATACTGAAGTCTAAGATTATCCTTTTAATGTTTGCTAGCAAGGGCCTGAAAAAAACCTATGGTCCTTATATTTTACTAATTCCATGGGGTTTATCACAGATTTCACCGAGAACAGATTTATCACAGATTTCACTGTGAGGTACTTTGCATGAATGGCTCATCTGAAGAAGCAACTGTCTTTCCCTTTTGTGGTGCCGTTTCCTTATGTGAATGTGGATAAATTGGTGAGCAATGACTCAAGAGCTCAAGTCAACTGGACTAGGGCTAAGAGGACAAGCAAATTCCTTTCAATGCTTCTTAGGGCTCATCCATACTTGCCTTTTGCTCCACTCTTTCCAGGCATAGGTTCATGCTTAAAAACACTATGTCCGAGCAGCTGGCTTTTGTTTCTTTAGCACTCAATCAGAGCCAACGTCAATTCAGGTTTTCTGCGGACTGTCATTTGCTCCGATTAAGCTTTAAAGAGCGAGTTTTCACAGGGAAAGCTCTGGAGTGACAAAAAGGGCGTTTAGTACACAGCTTTAAAGGGCAGACTCTGACACAGTAAAACTATTAAGGTACAAACTTGTATGAAAACTTTCCTGTAGTTTGGATTTGATATCCCGCTTTATCACTACCCGAAGGAGTCTCAAAGCGGCTAACATTCTCCTTTCCCTTCCTCCCCACAACAAACACTCTGTGAGGTGAGTGGGGCTGAGAGACTTCAAAGAAGTGTGACTAGCCTTTACAGGATGGGTGACACCTGGCTTGAGAGCAGTACATGTGAAAAGGATCTAGGAGTCTTGGTAGACCATAAACTTGACATGAGTCAACAGTGTGATGCAGCAGCTAAAAAAGCCAATGCAATTCTGGGCTGCATCAATAGGAGTATAGCATCTAGATCAAGGGAAGTAATAGTACCACTGTATTCCGCTCTGGTCAGACCCCACCTGGAATACTGTGTCCAGTTCTGGGCACCACAGTTCAAGAAGGATATTGACAAACTGGAACGTGTCCAGAGGAGGGCAACCAAAATGGTCAAAGGCCTGGAAACGATGCCTTATGAGGAATGGCTTAGGGAGCTGGGTATGTTTAGCCTGGAGAAGAGAAGGTTAAGGGGTGATATGATAGCCATGTTGAAATATATAAAAGGATGTCATATAGAGGAGGGAGAAAGGTTGTTTTCTGCTGCTCCAGAGAAGCAGACACGGAGCAATGGATTCAAACTACAAGAAAGAAGATTCCACCTAAACATTAGGAAGAACTTCCTGACAGTAAGAGCTGTTCGACAGTGGACTTTGCTGCCAAGGAGTGTGGTGGAGTCTCCTTCTTTGGAGGTCTTTAAGCAGAGGCTTGACAGCCATCTGTCAAGAATGCTTTGATGGTGTTCCTGCTTGGCAGGGGGTTGGACTGGATGGCCGTTGTGGTCTCTTCCAACTCTATGATTCTATGATTCTAGCCCAAGGTCACCCAGCAGCTGCATGTGGAGGAGTGGAGACGCGAACCCGGTTCACCAGATTATGAGTCTACCGCTCTCAACCACTACACCACACTGGCTCCTACTCCTGTAGGAGTTTCAGAACATAAATGATATTCTTTGTGTGCTATACTTTACAATTGGGGGTTAGGAGCTTCATGAGGTAATTGAAGTTCAGAACTAGAAATGAAGGGAAAGGGTAGAGCATGGGATTAGGATTCACCAACTGAAAGACTGGTTTAGCTTAGGTATTTACAGGAGACGGGTTTTTCAGTGCTGTCCTTGCAGCATGTAGTCCTGAAAGGAAGTCTAGCTTCTTCTTACCTCCAGCTGAAAACTGCTACCAAAAGAGTAGCTTGCTGCATTCTTTTATGACCTCCCCTGTGAAACTGATGCAGTGGAACGATCTGATTTAGGATAATGGACAGGGATCAAACCAGTTTGGGCCCACACACAAAAAAACTTGAGACTCCAGTTTGGGTGCATGGGGAGCTGACCCCCATGCACACTTGAGATGTGGCGAAACAAAAGCATTTATTCAAGTTAATAAACAACAGCAACAAGAAAATAGTAAAATGGATAAAAGCACAACAGCAATCCAAGTTCAAGAACTTTCCACCTCCTCCCAGTGTCTAGAGGAGCTGGTGGAAGTCCATGTCCTTTGGCTTTATTCATGCTTAACCCAAGAATCAAACTTGTTAGTTGGTTCTGCAAAATAAAATAAAATAAATTTGGTGACTGAAAGCAACAATCAGGCATGGGGGTCAATTCTAAGGAAGTTTCCTCCATCAATACAGTAAGATTCCAATGTTTCATAAGGCAACACAGGCTGAGGACAATATGAGGCAACTCTGCTGGTCCCAGGTACTCCATCTTTCCCATCTGGATTTGGGCCCAAAAGACCCAGGAAACATGTGGGTGCATAGATGGTAAGTTGTAAGCAAACACAGTTTGTGACATTGCACAACATAATTTCTGATCATGGCACAGGACACGGCAGATCTGTTAAGGCATCAGTCTTGGCTTCCAGTCCCCTGGCTTTGTAGAGCTTGAAGAAACATGAGTCTTAAGTCCGGTCTTAAATTGATAGGTTTTTTAAATCAAATCTTTATTACGGTCCAGAGACCCAACAATTCATTACAAAACACAATTTCGACAGCCTGCCTTCAGGTTACACAAGCATTTTGTTCAGGCTTAGGAATAGGGGTCATTGGTTCTTGCAACCACCGATAGAAACTTCACTACTGCTAATGTTCTGTCATTTGTCCGGTCTTCCAGTAGGAACCTGACATAGTATTTCCCGGGAAAGGTACTAGCAAGGGTAATATCAGTTCTTCCCTGGCTTGCTCGAATTTCACACAGTGCAGCAAAATATGTTTTATAGAGTCAATGTCTTGGGCACATGAGCATAGTCTGTCCTGGTATGGAACTCCTCTCAATCTGCCATCCAACACTGCAGAAGGAAAGACGTTAAGTCTGGCTTTTGTAAATAGCCTTCGGTAATTTGGAACTGTCAGATTTTTAATATAAGATGTTAACTTAAAGGCATGCCCATATTGTACTCCTACTGCCAGCGGACTGCAGACTGCGTGTGATCGATGTCGCAAGTCACTGTGTGCGATGTCCCAGAGTCTTTGCTTTAAAGTCTTTAGGGCACCTTCATAACCCAGGCAATAGAGTTGGGTGGGTGACAGACCAATAGAGGTGGCTTTTTTTGCCATTGTTTTCTGCCAGTTGCTGACATACTCCTCATTGTTCAGGTGTTGATATAGACCCTCCCCTAGCTCAAACACTGCAATCTTGAGCCAATGTTTTAGTGCAGCCCACCATGCCTTAGTTGAAATTGGGCATTCACCAGCTTCTAATAAAAGTATGGAGTTGGGGACACAGTTGGGTACCTGAAGCAGAGATCGCAAAAATTTTGCTTGAAAGCCATCTAGCTTTGGCAGGTCCCCATTATGCCAGACATTTGCAGCATACAGGAGTTGGGGGACAGATTTTGCGTTGAAAACCCTTAAGGCTCCTGGTACATACTTGCCGCCCTTTTTAAAAAAGAACCTGAGTATGGCTAGCTTTGTGATCTCTGCCTTTTGAAGGGAGGTTTTGAAGGGATAGGTTTTTTAAAGCAATGGACCATATTCCAGGCTGATGGAAAAGGTGAATTTAATGTTGACACGGATGGCCTAGAACACCATACGATAGGGAAAGTTCTGCCTGGCATCCATGAAGCCTGGTGGACAAGGTCCAATGGCCAGACTCGTCAAACATCTGGCTTTCGGAAGATGCATTCTATGCAAAATATTGCTGTGTAAATATTGCCTTCCAGACATCTCCTTATATAGGCCCTCATAATTTTTAAACATCAGATTGCTAAAGAAATTGTTTTGACTACCAGCCACCATGACTGCATTAATACTATGCATTTAGTGGACGTAAATTTTGTCATAATCTTTTATGCGAACGCTAAGATTTATGAGGCTGGACAGACCATTAAGTCATTTTTTTCTCCTTTAATAATGTCTCTGATTCAGTGAACTCAGATTTATGCTTTACACTATAGTGTGCTAACAGCTATTTTTTGGCTGGGAACTCAGCAGTAAATTTGAATTTAATAAAGTGACAATAGATCTCAGCATGAAAGAGATTAGGGCGCCAATTTCTTTTCTTCCTTCTTACTAAACAGAATAGAAACTGCATGTAAGCCGTGCACTAAATTTAGCAGTAAAAAGATATTTGCCACAATGCATTGGTAACTACACACACAAAAGGGGTTAGCATTTAATGCAGCGCCACTGCATGGCACAGGAGGTGGGGGAGGGGCAGGGAGGGACAGGGCACCCTCAGCTATAATGGCCGTGGTTCTTCATAATCAGCACTGGGAAGCTATGCTATCCTGTGCTTTTGTCTCAAAATGTCTATCAAATGTATCACATTGTAATCCTGCCCTTCCTCCAATGAGCTCAGAAAACGGCAATCCCTTTATCGTCACAACAAACCTGCAAGGTAAGATACAGGTATAACTACTGGTATATTTATGCTATTCTATTCTGGAGGTGAAGGGATGCAGGTGGCGCTGTGGTCTAAACCACAGAGCCTAGGGCTTGCTGATCGGAAGGTCAGCGGTTCGAATCTCCGCGACAGGGTGAGCTCCCGTTGTTTGGTCCCTGCTCCTGCCCACCTAGCAGTTCGAAAGCACGTCAAAGTGCAAGTAGATAAATAGGTACCGCTCCGGCTGGAAGGTACCGGTACACGGCGTTTCCATGCGCTGCTCTGGTTCGCCAGAAGCGGCTTAGCCACATGACCTGGAAGCTGTCAGCGGACAAATGCCGGCTCCCTCGGCCTATCAAGTGAGATGAGCGCACAACCCCAGAGTCGGACACGACTGGACCTAATGGTCAGGGGTCCCTTTACCTTTATTCTGGAGGTGCTTTTTTCTCTTTTGCTTTGCATGCCTATTTGCATAGCTTAATTTTGAGTTCTGTCATACTAAGTGGAGATGAAATTTGGAAAATCTCATATATAGGTACTCTTGGAGATTTGGGGAGTGTATATTCTCATCTTTTGCACTTTATCTAGAAAGTTAGGAAATCCTACTACCATTCTTAATGGCATTCCAAAAACACCTTATCACACACTAACACGGGTTGTATTAGTTAGCCCCACCTTGCACTCCAAAGAAGTTTACTAATCTGTAAACTG
Source organism: Darevskia mixta (assembly GCA_034641385.1). NCBI lineage: Eukaryota > Metazoa > Chordata > Lepidosauria > Squamata > Lacertidae > Darevskia > Darevskia mixta. The sequence goes on from JAWWNH010000242.1 coordinate 2,542,173, forward strand.
AGCCCCATAATGCAGCCCCCATAATGCCCTCGGTGGGACAATTTTGCCCACACCTGTGACACTCTGCACTCAGTTCTACAGCAGGTATGACAAATGTGGGCAGGTAATGGAACACAGTAAAGAGAAAAAAAGCAAGGCTGCTGTTTCCTCTGCCCAGAAAAAAAATAATTAGTTTATTTGCCTAATCCTAGGGTTTGGTTTTTGTTGTTTCTAAAAGCACACAGTTCCATTCTTAGAATTATCACACATTTTATTTTATATTTTATTGGTTAAGACTAGTATGACATCTGCTGTTACACTTCAGGTTTGCTTTGTGATTCTTCTATCTATTTGGATGTTATGGTACACTCAAAACACATTTTACAAACCTCATGACCTTTACTGAAAGAAATGCAGTGGTAGAAGCACATTTTTCAATCAAAACAAAATAAAAAATAAAAAAAATTCCTTCCAGTAGCACCTTAGAGACCAACTAAGTTTGTTCTTGGTATGAGCTTTCATGTGCATGCACACTTCTTCAATCAAGTGAGTAAAAAGTGATTGGAGATGGAAAATATACCGAATCTACAAGCATTTGCTCCAAAGGTCTTGATTATTAAGAGCAACTATACACAGCTGTCTTCCTCCTCTGTGTTGCTATCCATGTCTTACATCCTCCAATTAAAAAACATATGATGGAGGCCAGCCATATTCACAATTAGGTTTGCCTATTTGACATACCGGTACCAGTTGATTGTGTTTGCTATACAATGTATTCTGCCTGTAAAGCCTGAACTATCCTTTGTTGTGCTCAAAAATGATCAGCTGATTAATGAGAGTAGATAGTTTCTGAACCACTGGAAAATGTGGTCGCAGAATTTATGATGCCTCGGTGAACCTAAGACTGGACATTGCAAGAACAGGTTAGAAGTGCACTTTAGTAAAATAAAATAAAAAACAACCTGATCTTCTAGTCTGTCTCTGTAGTGACCATTGGCTAGAACCCAGAACTTTCCACATGGAAACATTTTATTGTGGGTCCCACTTGTGGCAACCCCCCCCCCCCAATGTTGTAGTGTGGAGTTTCCTGTTCAGGGTTCCAGCCAGCCAGCAAAGCTCTCTTCTAGGCGATCCCATTCTATTTCCCCTCCCTGTGGTCTTCTTTCTCCCATGATCAGACACTTGGTCATATTAAGAAAGGTTTGGGGTTACTGCCCTTGGGTTTATTGTTGTTCTGCAGACCTTGGGTTCTCCTAAACGTGCTGATACCTCCCTCTTGTACATGGATGAAGTCATTTTGACTACATAATGACTGACGTGATTTTGACTACATAATGACTGACATTCAGAGACTGATTTCACTCTTAGTATTTTTGATGTTAAAATCAGATGCAGGAACAGGAGTATTTCCTTTGTGTGTTGATACATGGATAATGGTAGAGTAAAATGAAACAGATGGAAGAGAGAGAACTTGATTCCTCTTCGTTTTGTTGCTGACCAGTGGGTGCCAAAGAAACAAAGCTGAATCAAATCTCCATTCATGACTGCACCAAATGTTGCCATTTGTAATGCACAATTTAAAATTTGCAAAGCATTGTTGGTGAATTGGATAAAGAGTTTTTTTGTGATGGTGGGAATTCTAATGATTATCACATTCAACTCTATCCTTAGTTTCCCCATTAGAACAGTCAACCTGATCTCTACCTTTGAGAAGACAGGTCACCCCACCAGGTCCAGGGGCTGCCAGTCACCACTGAGTGTAAACGAATGTAAAGTGAAGCGTGTCAGGGCAAAAAAATTCCTTGATTTCACATATGTGCTCATGGAGTCTGGACTGGCGGCAGCTTACCAGGTACAAGGCCTTGGGGCAGTAGTGGACAGCTCAGTGAAGATGTCAACTCAGTGTGAAAAAGGTAAATTACATGCTAGGAAATAAAACTGAAAATAAAACTGCTGATATCATAATTCCACTATAACACAGTGCCCATCAAAACACTCACTAAATGACACGACTGAAACTTTTTAGAAGCTGGTGATGGCCAGGGGCGGAGGAAGCCTCCTTGCTACCCAGGACGGTGGACGGAGGCATCCCCCTGGGGGCGGGGCGTTGTGACGTTACGTCGTGACGTCATGACGCACCGTCACAACGGAGTGCGCATGCCCGGCATTTCACGCATGCACACTCCACCTTGACCGGTGCCGCTGCTTTCGTGGCGGCCTTGCGAGCCGTCGCACAAAAAGCAGCGGTGGGGCACCCCCACGAGCCGCCGAGCAGAGCTGCCTCGCTCTGCGGCTTGCTCGGGGCCCGCGGGCGGGGCGGGGCCGGCCCAAGTGTCACCCCCCCTCCCCTGGAACCCGGGGCGAGATGCCCCCGCCCCTCCTTGCGACGCCACTGGTGATGGCATCGTTGCTAAGATATTTCCCTCAATAGGGGAAAAAGATAAGCAATTGGGAAATCTTTCAACCTGGGATCACTCAGTGAAGTTTATTGGCAGATTTGGAGCAGGCAGGATAAAGCATTTCTTCTACACACAATGCACAATTATTGAATTAAACTGTCATAAAACATGGTTTTATTTTTAAAATGGACAAATTCATGAAAGACAGGTCTATTAGTGATGAAAGCTCAACAGGAGCTCCATGTTCAATGGCAGTATTCCTCACAAGGATTAGATGGTGGGGCAGGGACCCTTTCAACTCTACAGCTCTAGGATCTGTGATCTAGGTTCACTCCATCAGGCCCTGCTTGTGAGCCTCCTGAGTGGGGATGGGAAACAAAATGCTGGGCTCCATTACAGCAAATATTATATTCTGATTCTCTGTAACATGTAAGTACTGACAAAGAGAACACAATATTGGCTTTAGAATGTGTTTGGGTCTTAACAGTGTGAAATTCCCTAAGGCACGGACATGAGGCAATGTCTCCAGCATTCAACAGAACGGTAAAGGGACCCCTGACCATTAGGTCCAGTCGCGGACGACTCTGGGGTTGTGGCACTCATCTCGCTTGATAGGCCGAGGGAGCCGGCGTTCGTCTGCAGACAGCTTCCGGGTCATGTGGCCAGCATGACTAAGCCGTTTCTGGTGAACCAGAGCAGCGCACGGAAACACCGTTTACCTTCCCGCCGGAGCGGTACCTATTTATCTACTTGCACTTTAACATGCTTTCGAACTGCTAAGTTGGCAGGAGCAGGGACAGAGCAACGGGAGCTCACCCCATCATGTTGATTCGAACCGCTGACCTTCTGATCGGCAAGCCCAAGGCTCAGTGGTTTAACCCACAGCGCCACCCGCGTCCCTTTAGCATTCAACATACTGTGGCTAATAGCCTTCCTCCTGCTCTGTGAAGACAAGGGTCTCCCTGCTGGTTGGCAGACCTTCTGTGCTCTGAAGCAATCTGGTACAACAAGCTGCACATTGTTCTACTGCTTTGTTTGCATCCCCCCACCCCCAAAAAAACGCTGAATTAAATGCATCTGAAAACAACAATATAGTCAAGAGAACAATATAGTCAACTGTTGCTGACTTGTGATAAGTACCGGTAACTCCCCTTTGGGCAACAGGATAGATAATGGAATGGAGAACTGAAACACACTACTGTTAATTGCTCCGTGAGAGATGCACCGAAAACAATAAACCTAATTATATACCATGTAAGGATCCAAATTTGTGGTTACCACTTGGGAAAGACACATCATGGTCAGCACAGAGACTTCACTGAAAGCATCGGCCCAATGGCAGACAGAAATTTTAAAAGGTGATAGAATTGCTAGAGGAATTATTATGATGATGACAGTTTACTAAGCTTCCAAGAAATAAACCCAGATGGACATTCTTGGGATTCTACTATACCCTGAAAATTCAGACAAGTTCAGTGCCCAACTTTGCATCTTGCTTTGTCAGCCAGTAATGGTTTTACTATTGACAGCTTTTGCCTTCGTTGAGATGTATCCCGTGGGATTGTTCTCTCCCCCCCCCCCCTTTGAACATCACATTTCTCTCCCTGCGCTGCCATTTCACTCACATACCTGTAAACACAAGACTAAGCCCTTAACTGTGTGTCTAACTAATGTTGAGTTGAAATGACAATGAGGCTAATTCCATGCACCCAAATGAGATTTAGAGTTGTATTTCTCAAACAGCATCCCTTCCCGGAGATATTATTTCATGTTTCAATAGGGAGACTGAGATCTCAGTAGAGAGGGCAAAATTCTGAGCAAGGTTTAAGTGCCCATTCTTGGTTATATTGAAGATGAATTGACAATACTAATAGGAATGTGATCATCATCATCTGTGTTTTAAGACAGCAAACTGATTCCTGTTTATATTCTAAAAGGCCAATTTTATTTTTGATATCATTGTTTGCGCAAGAGCAATTTTGAGCAATACGGACACACACACACATTGTTAACATACCTTCAGCACCAACCAATGGTAATAGGCATGCTTTTGGTTGATTAAAACAAAATTGTGCTAAACTGTGTTGGTGGGGGGAGCAAATGGAAGTAGGGGGTGTGACCACAGAGAGCACCCACTAAAACATCACTACATACATTTTTTAAAAAGCTCTCTCAAAATGTGAACTCACAATGCACTTCACTCAGGTAACGCTTGATTTTATGTTGGATTCCCTCCCCTCCTTAACTGGATTATCTGCAGATCAGGGAAATCTGAATTAAATGGGAGGAATTGCAGGCTGCCACTTAGTTGAGGAGAATGTTTTATGGTCACTGACAAAAGAATCGAGCCACACTGTGGACACAGTGGAAACAGTGAGGTGCCTAGAAATAATAATAATGATTTCAGACCCTCCAAGTGCCCCTATTTTCCAGAAACGTCCCTGATTTAGAGAAGCTGTTCGGGTTTCTGATTTGATGCCAGAATGTCCCACTTTTCCTTAGGATTTCCCTATTTTCATTGGAAAAATGTTGGAGGGTATGGAGTTATCTGACCCTCCCAAGCTGTCTGAAGGCAATCCTGTGTAGGGAAGGTTTTTTTAAAAAAAATATTAAATGTTTTATTGTGTTTTTATATATGTTGGAAGCTGCCCAGAGTGGCTGGGGCAACCCAGTCAGATGGATGGGGTATAAATAGTAAAATTACCATTGTGGAATGGGATGTCCCTATTTTCATCAGAGAAATGTTGGAGGGTATGTAGTTTTGTTATTTGTACCCCACCCATCTGAATGGGTTGCCCCAGCCACTCTGGGCAGCTTCCAGCATAAACAAAAACATACCGGTAGTATGTTCCAACAAATATTCACAACTGATTTGATTTCCTAAAGGCATCCAGCCCCCATTAGTTGCAATAGACGTTACTTCTTTCTTTCTTTCTTTCTTTCTTTCTTTCTTTCTTTCTTTCTTTCTTTCTTAGAAAATTATGACTGATGCTGAATTAGAGAATCTCAGAAGAAATTAGAAGTTGTGTCAGACATTATAAACAATTCAATCTATATTCTGTCAGGTGAGCAGTACATGAAAGAGCCATGCAACAGAGGAAGATATATCTCTTCGTCAAACACAAACCTCGTTTATCGCCACTTGAACTTGAATTAATAAGACCTGTGCCTTCTCTTCTGCCCAGGGTGCCAGAGGGCCTTGGTTCCTCCCGTGAAACAGGGAAGCTTCCAGAAGTAGCAGTTGCATTACAACGGGCTTAATTTGGATCCTGAGCATCCTCTAGCACCATCTACCAGTCTTCCTAAGTAATTCACAAAATGCACGGCTTCTGTTTCTGTGATATTGTGGGTCTCTTAAGAGAGGAAGAACTCTTCTCAAAAATCTGTTAGACTTGACAATATATCTATCAGCATATCCTGAAGAAATATTTCCAGCAGTCAAGCAGGATAATGCAGCAATTTACATGTTTATGTACTAATTCTGATCCCAGAATTTGCATGAATGTAATTTAACAGCCATTACCATAATTGTAGACATATTAATGGGGTGCCAAACTAAAACATATGATTTAAAAAACCTCATATTGCCAATTTGCCCTCATAAAAAAAAACGGGGGGCAAAATCTGAAGTAAACACAGTTTGGGTTCTATCCCTCAGCTTGCAAGCTCTCCCTAGCCATTGGCAGAGTTGCTATGCGATGCCAAGAAAACACAGAGACCAAAGCTGCCTTTGATTATGATGATGATGATGATGATGATGATGATATTTATACCCCAACATTCTTCCAAGGAACTCCAGGCGGCATTCATGTCCCATCCCTCCCCGATCCATTATATCTTGACAACAAGTACGTTGAGAGGCAGCGAGTGGCCCAAGGTCACACAGTGAGCTTCATCGCTAAGTAGGAATTTGAATCCAGCTCTTCTGGATCCTAGTAGGACACAAAACATGCCCACTTAAAGCAAAGTTTGAGGCCACTTCATAAAGGAGCAAAGTTTTAAGGATTTAAATTTCATTATTTTTCGATTTCCATTTTAAAATATGGTTTCAAGTGATATGTTCTAAGACACTGATGACATTTGGAAAATGTTATTTTTAGCCAGCATTGAAACCTATGAGATATAGGGAAAATGATTCCTGAGGCTCTTGTTTCTGGGAGAGCCTTTTTTTGTATATTTATGGAATCTGTAAATTGCCCTGAAGGAAATTCCTGTTGTTAGGTTACACAGGAGATAAAAGCAAATGTCTGACCCTTTTTTTCCTTTTTCTTTGGAAGTCTCCAAATAACACCCCCTCCCCCGTTAAATGTTAATAAGAATGGGAAATGCCTTAAATATACTTAGGTCAATTAATTCATTTCCAAGGAGGGAAAGGGAGAAGAGACATGCTGAAAAGTCGTTTTGAGAACTGGAATCTGTTCGATAAATATGGGAATATGGGTTTTAAAGAGAATGTTCCTTTCATTTGTACTGGATGCTACTTTTTGAAAGGAAAAACGAGGAAGGTGACTGGTGAGTATACATACACAAAACACGGGTTAATGATCATTGAGCTGAAAAATGGTGCAACAGCAAATAATTTCTGCTCCAGTTCCAGTTCCCGTTCTGTTCCAGTTCAGATCCTGGGCGCTGTTTGTGCTTGTTGCGACATCCTTTATGGGCAGGGGGTTTTTTTTGGGGGGGGGGAGCAGAGTTTGCTGTTGCATGGGCTAAGCTGTAAGTGGTAGAAAATGTAGGACCTGTCACCACACACATAACGTATGGGCCTTGCCTGTCCGTGTGGCATCTTTATGGCGGTGTGACTTCTAATCCCAGCATCTGCAGACTAGGGCAGGGTGCAGCGCCAGAGCTCCAGTCATGCTGCAGGATGCCTTTCTTTTTTTAGACGGCTATTTCTTCCCCGAGTGGCTGTGATGTGACCGTCAGCTCCCGTTTCCTGATGCCCCGTCTCACATGACTTCTGGAAGCCGGGCAGCATCACATTCATAGAGCTGCTATCCAATTCCTAATCAGTACAGAACAGCAGGCATGGACAGTAAGAGACTCTCTGCTGGCTCCGCTCCACAATGTACTTGGAGGAGGACAAACAGTTGCTGCTCACATGTGAGTTTTGGAGTCCCCTCGTACAATCAGGAGGTCGACGGAAAAAGAAATCCCTGCTGCAGCACAAATGTAATACAGGTTGGGCTAGAGGCTTCGTAGCAAGTGATCTCCTCAGATGACTGGCTTCAGGGGCCGCGAGGGCACATACTTCAAGCATGCCCATTTACTCAGCACCTCACTCTCCCCTTTGTTTATCAGACGGGATAACGATCATGTCACACGGTAACACACATTGCCTGGTATGCGTGTTGTATTCCAACTATACTTTCCTAGAAAAATCCAGGCGACCTTCCCCCTTCTCCGTTCTTGAATTTCAGAGAAACATGGAATGGGGATGTTTGGCTTAAATTGTGAAACCTGTTTAAACAATGGCTTCCCAAAGAGCCTGGAGATTATCCAGTGTGGTGTAGTGGCTAAGAGCGGTGGACTCGTAATCTGGGGGACCGGGTTCACGTCTCCGCTCCTCCACATGCAGCTGCTGGGTGACCTTGGGCTAGTCCCACTTCTCTGAAGTCTCTCAGCCCCACTCACCTCACAGAGTGTTTGTTGTGGGGGAGGAAGGGAAAGGAGAATGTCAGCCGCTTTGAGACTCCTTCGGGTAGTGATAAAGCGGGTTATCAAATCCAAACTCTTCTTCTTCTTCTTCTATCAGTCTTGTATAAAAATGGTAAAGGTACCCCTGACCGTTAGGTCCAGTTGCGGACAACTCTGGGGTTGCATGCTTATCTCGCTCTATAGGCCGAGGGAGCCAGCGTTTGACCGCAGACAGCTTCCGGGTCATGTGGCCAGCATGACTAAGCCACTTCTGGTGAACCAGAGAAGTGCACGGAAACGACGTTTACCTTCCCGCCGGAGCGGTACCTATTTATCTACTTGCACTTTGACGTGCTTTCGAACTGCTAGGTTGGCAGGAGCTGGGACCGAACAACGGGAGCTCACCCTATCACGGGGATTCGAACTGCCGACCTTCCGATCGGCAAGCCCTAGGCTCTGTGGTTTAGACCACAGTGCCACCCGCGTCCCTATCAGTCTTGTATATCTCAGGCAAATTATCAGCCATTCTCATTGGCTAGTGGACCGACCACAAGGGCAAACAGCCATGCTTCTAATTGTTTATTCTAAGTCAGCCAGTCAGATAAAGGAGTCAATTAATTGATTCATTGGTTAACCAATTAAATCTGGAAACGGATAAAATCAGTAGTTCTGAAGCATCCTGTGTAATGTCAGACACTGTCTTAGATGGTTCTTAGAAGAAGCCTGTGAAGGGGGAAATGCTTCTAGAAGTTAATCTCCTGCATATTTTGTACTTTTATTTTTAAAAAATTAAACCTCCCCAAATTAAACTGAAGATACCTTTTTAATTACTAAAATGATTTAAGAATTCAACAAAAGAAATTGTTGAATCATTGGAATATTCTGCTAGTCTTGTTTGTTATATATTTAATAACAAAATAATTTTTTAACAAGTAAATAAATATGCTTTAAATTGACTACTCTAACAATTGACCAAGTGCCGCAGTTCCTGTATATAGGAAGGCATGTATTGAAATTATTTCTCTATTCCGAGTGTCTCAGAAACATTTCACATCAGGGGCATTAGCCAACCAAAACTGAGCACTTTGGAGAGTCCAGCTGCTTAAATCTATTCTACTTCAGTCAGAGATTTAAAATTGCCTGAACTATAAAGTTAACCTAGAAACTGATGGCATCATTCTACCCCAGTTATCTCTAGACTTCATATGGGGAAACATGGCAAATAATAATATAATTCTTCTTTAAAAAAAAAAAAGTTTGAGGATTCTGTGCACAACTCCACCTGGGGTTTATCCACCTGAAATTTGACAGCTTTAACCCCCTTTTTGCAAATTTAATCCATCCATCTATGTGAAAAAGGAGGGGGAAGCTTCAGATTTAACAGATCAGATTTGAACCTGAATAAAAAAAATTGAATCTGAGTGACAGAGCAGAGCTGAAACAGATGGGGTTGTTTCCAAATGCTGCAAAACAGGCAAATCTGGTGTTTGCTGCACACTCCTATTAAATACACCTTTAACCTGCAAAGCTTAATAAAGTACACTGTCACTTGCTTGCTCCAATTGAAAATTAACACAAGAATTAATTAGTGCCCAGAAGAAAGAAGCAGCAAACTATTTAACTTGTTTAACAAAAAGGTCAGAAGGAATTGAATTTACAGCCTTTAAAAATAAGGCCAACAATCCTCATTTGCTTCCAGCACGTGGAATATTCTTAGCTTTATTATTTCCTGTTACTTACAACTTAAAGCCACCGCTGCCACTATCATTACGGGTGGACCCTATAGTGCATCAGGTAGAGAACAAGGAATGAGAGCGTGGAATCCCACTAATATGCTTAAATGGGGTCATAAAGTAGCCACTTCTCGCTTCCACCAAACTAAATTGAACAAAATTAACAAAAGTAATCATAGTTGGCACTGGAACGTCCACCGTGCATCCCATATGTCAATAATCCTTACAACATCCCTGCAAAGGAGGTCAGTATTATGATGCCATACTACAGATTGGGGGCTGAGGCTGAACAATTGTGTTTTGCTGAGGGCTGCCAAGACTGAGGTGTGATTTGAACCAGAGACCTGATATTAAAGGTAAAGGTAAAGGGACCCCTGACCATTAGGTCCAGTCGTGTCCGACTCTGGGGTTGCAGCGCTCATCTCGCTTTATTGGCCGAGAGCCGGCGTACAGCTTCCGGGTCATGTGGCCAGCATGACAAAGCCACTTCTGGCGAACCAGAGCAGTGCACGGAAACGCCGTTTACCTTCCCGCCGGAGCGGTTCCTATTTATCTACTTGCACTTTGATGTGCTTTCGAACTGCTAGGTGGGCAGGAGCTGGGACCGAGCAACGGGAGCTCACCCCGTCACGGGGATTCGAACCGCCGACCTTCTGATGCGCAAGCCCTAGGCTCTGTGGTTGAACCCACAGCGCCACCTGGGTCCCTGACCTGATATTAGAGGGCTTAAAAATGCTTAACTCTGCATTGGGTCCTGCGACTCCTGGCAAGTCTCTCATTATCAAAGTGTAGTGCTCCTGTATAGACACCTCAAGAAACAGGCTCATTGAATGTAAATGTTATTTAATTTATATAAACTCATTGTTAGAATGATTTCAGTATCTATATGCATAACTACGGTACATCATTCCCATTTGCCCACCTGCAGCACCAAACAGCTTGGCTTGCAGTGAACAATTCATCACCTGAGTGCCAGAGATGGACAGCTGTACTCTGTGCAGGACACTGTTGCTCCATCTGCAGATGACATCAAATGACAGATGCTAGTCTTCGGCTGAATTTGGAGGGCACCTACTTAATAAAGAGATTGGAAGGTATGTGCGTGAAAGAGAAATAAATACAGATTTCATCTGTATCTGACAAGCCATTTAAATGGGAGTGCCTCTTGGATCCATACATTTTGGCTCAACCGCTTTGCGGCTTTAAGCTGCTCCAAGATGAGAGGCAGCATTTGTTTCCAATTCTGTTTTGAATCCCTTCGGTTGCAATTCTGCAGCACAACCTGGCAACTGGAGAAACGCTGGGAATCCACATAAGCCAAACGTATCATAGGGAACAGATGATCATGTAAGATATAAAAAGTATTTTTTTAAATTATAATTGACCGCTAATAATGCAATAATGCATGCCTCATTAGCTTAAAAAAAGAAGTTAAAGGGACCCCTGACCATTAGGTCCAGTCGCGGACGACTCTGGGGTTGCGGCGCTCATCTCGCTTTATTGGCTGAGGGAGCCAGCATACAGCTTCTGGGTCATGTGGCCAGCATGACTAAGCCGCTTCTGACGAACCAGAGCAGCGCACGGAAACACCGTTTTACCTTTCTGCCGGAGCAGTACCTATTTATCTACTTGCACTTTGACATGCTTTCGAACTGCTAGGTGGGCAGGAGCTGGGACCAAGCAACGGGAGCTCACTCCATCATGGGGATTCGAACCGCTGACCTTCTGATCGGCAAGCCCAAGGCTCAGTGGTTTAACCCACAGCGCCACCCGCATCCCATCTCATTAGCTTAAGTACCACAAAATGGTGTTCAATTAAAACTATGCCGTTGTGCCCATTGATTGTAAAATAATGCCTTAACGTAATATTACAACATCTTATGCCTGTTAACAAATTTAATATTTTCATCTGCTTTTCAGCAGTAGATAAAGCAAAAAGGCTGAATGAAGCTGGATGGAAATAAAAGCTGATAAAAGCTGATAAAGCTAATAAAACTAATAAGACTAATAAAACTGATAAAACAATTAAAACCGCACAACTGGTGCGGAGCTCAGGTTGTTGCTTCCTCTGTCGACGCCATCTTCTCCAGCCGTTATCCAGATAGATCCCTCTTCAGCAGTAAATCATTGACTTTAGATAATTTGCATAGTATCAAAACGTCCCTGCCTTTTTGTGATGTTGAAAGAAGTGTACAAAAACCTACCACTCATTCTTAGGCCAATTGTAATATGTTCTTTGTAAAGCATTGTCCCCTATTGCAGCAAACACCCAAGCTATAATAATCCCTGAACCAGCATTTATTATATATATGGAAGTGTACAGGGAATCCCCAAAGAACTATATACACCACACTACAATTTCTTCTATTTATCTGACCACTCTTACGCACAGAGGTGATTTTCAGAGGGCAGATCTACAGTAAAGGAAGCCTTTCGTGAAAAATCATTCTTATGGTGATGCTGACGGAGGGAAGTCTTCTTGCATCAAGCGGTGCTCATCACCCAGATCCGGTGAGAGAGTTCTCTGAGCATGTGAGAAGTTGATCTTTTCACAGTTTCCATTCCCCTTTGTGGTTGCTATCTGTGGCTTCTGCTGACAAACATTTTTAGGGGAGTTACAGCTGCCAGCAGAAGCCAAACCCTAAGAAAGTGGTATATACCAGTCCGATTTCCCCACAACACAAGTTACAGCCTTATTTCCGCACCGTTGCTTAGAATGGATGATGGGAAGTGCCTTTGACTGTTTCTCACATACTTTGGTGGTATTTTTAATGCACATCACATTGCATTGTGCAGGCAGTGAATTTAAAGCCACCAAAAGGGAGAAGCCTCTGTGTTGACCACTCTGCGGCAGCTCAAGGAGATTGCAAAGATTTGGTTGGTTTAAAAAGAATCGGGTTTTTGCCATGCATTCCAATTGTCATGGCTTACTAGGGGTTTGGCCCCCGTGAAACACTGACCCAAATTTGCCTTTGGGGGCTGCGTTTTTAAAAGCACTGTCAATGTGCACTAGAGCTGAAGGAGCGTCTCCACCCACATCATTCTGCCAGACACTGAGGTCCAATGCCGAGGGCCTTCTGGCGGTTCCCTCACTACGAGAAGCCAAGTTACAGGGAACCAGGCAGAGGGCCTTCTCGGTAGTGGCACCCGCCCTGTGGAACGCCCTCCCACCAGATGTCAAAGAGAACAACTACCAGACCTTTAGAAGACATCTGAAGGCAGCCCTGTTTAGGGAAGTTTTTAATGACTGATGTTTTAATGTATTTTTAATCTTTTGTGGGAAGCCGCCCAGAGTGGCTGGGGAAACCCAACCAGATGGGCGGGGTATAAATTTATTATTATTATTATTATTATTATTATTATTATTATTGAGCTGTCATCTGTTTGGCCTCAAATGTTTCTCCTTCAACCTGCCTGCCTGCCTGCCTGCCTCCCTCCCTCCCTCCCTCCCAGCCACCAGCCTTGACATTTCTTCACAATGGACACTTAGGTTGGTGTGTGAGGCAAAACACGGAGATGGTTCATCAGCACTTGAGCCAGCTGGGCAGAAATAAGGGCAGAGGAATGCTGTGTCTTCCTTCGCTGCTGCTTCTTCTTCTTCTTCTTCTTCTTCTTCTTCTTCTTCTTCTTCTTCTTCTTCTTTATTTAAACACATTTTTTGTTTGGGTTCTTGTTTTAATTATGTATTTTGTGTTTTTATCTTGTATTTTTATGCTGTGAACTGCTCTGAGATCTTCGGATGAAGGGTGGTATACAAATTAATTAATTAATTACCCCTCCCATTGGAAACAATGGCAGGGGAAAGCGAAGAAAGAGATTTAGTTACACCCAGGGCAGAAGAGCAAAAGAACAGCCAGGGTTCCCCCATTTTCCTCCTCAAAGCAGCCCTCCCGCCACCCCTTTCCATTGCCTGCTCTTAGGGTTGCTGCTCCAAGGGAGATTTTGTGCACAAAAGCATAACAGCACCTCAGCAGGGCCAGGTTAATTGTTTTTTTAATTGTAAGGCACAAATCATGCTTTAATGCATTATACTTTCATCTGAGACCATATGCAAACAATAAATTGAAGGAGTTTAGAGAATAGTAAGTATATAATCACTCTGTACGTGCATATGACTCTCAAGCGCACATTTATGCCTTCAAAAGGTAATAGAAGCTGGATTGGATCTCATTCTTATCTGTAATCTGTTTGGGACTGGTTAACGTGCCAGTTACTTAGTGCTAGGCAGCGCTGAAAGTATTTCAGCCGTATAAGAAGATCTGGTACTCATGGGACCAGTTACAGCTTTTAAATATGTTCCATTGCAGGAATCCTCTTCTACTGGGATTTTGGGGGTCAGCCTTCAACACAAGAATGGGTTTAAAATGGGAGAGTGGCTCAAGTCCTTCAGCATGCTTTAGGAGAACTTTAACTGGCAAACGCTGAGATTCTCAGCTATCCTAGCCAGCTAGAAGCCTCAGCTGGTGAAAGGGACTTGTCAGACTTCCCATCACGCTAATTGCTGTACTTCTTAATTACGTACGTAACTAAAGCATGCAAATTAGCTGTGGGGCTTCTGCTTGTGAAATGCTTCCAGAGTGGCCTGAGTATGAAACCAGCTTTCCATTCCTTCATTTACACTGACTTACAGAAATGTTCAGGCCACCTACTACCGGTATTCCAGACTCAGCAACACCTTCAAGCCCAACCTGCAAAAGGGACTCACATTTCATCTTAGATGTAGCACCTATCTTATATAAACCTGCCCTCTGACTCCCTACCCCCGCCCCTTTTCAGTCCATTCATTCTTCCTACTCGCTATACTTGCTGTCAAAGTATGGTTCTGGCACTGGCTGTTTGAATATTTTCGGTCAGGCTAAGATGATCTGGTTACAGATCTTGACCTACCAGTGAAATACTGATATTTTAGAAAAACTCTTCATCAAATCAGGCTGGTTCTGTACCTTCCAGTTTTCCTTTCAAGCATCAGTGGTATCAACAGGAATGTCGTCGTGAGATCTGTGTGGAGCTAAGGGATGCGGGTGGCACTGTGGTCTAAACCACAGAGCCTAGGGCTTGCTGATCAGAAGGTCGGCGGTTCGAATCCCCACAACGGGGTGAGCTCCCATTGCTCAGTCCCAGCTCCTGCCAACCTAGCAGTTCAAAAGCACGCCAAAAAGTGCAAGTAGATTAATAGGTACTGCTCCGGCAGGAAGGTAAATGGCGTTTCCATGCGCTGCTCTGGTGTCAGTGTTCCGTTGCGCCAGAAGCGGCTTTGTCATGTTAGCCACATGACCTGGAAGCTGTACGCCGGCTCCCTGGGCCAATAAAGTGAGATGAGCGCCGCAACCCCAGTCGGTCACGACTGGACCTAATGGTCAGGGGTCCCTTTACCTTTAAGACCAAACTACATGCTGCCTGCATTCACAGCTGGTGGTTTCAAGGTTACCAGGATCAGTATCTCTCAGCAATCAATTGCTCTGATGAACATGAAAGTTAATTAGGAGGGAGGGAGACACACCTCACCCGAGTGAGAGGTATACCTCATAAACAGGGAATTGCCACAGAGAAGGCTCTGCTACAGATCAACTCCAACTGGGCAGTGTCCAGCTGCAGCATTGCCTGACAACTGCAGGATGTGAGAGGGTTGCTTGTGGGGAAGGCACTCCCTCAGGTGCTTGGCTCCCAAGCCGTCCTCTAGTACTAACCTTGAGTTGAGCCCAGTAGCTCACCGGCAGCCAATAGAGCACTTTCAGGACCACTGACAAATGACCCTATTAGGCTGCCCCACTTTCCAAAGTCGCAGTCGCATTCTGCAGAAGCTACAGACTCCAGACCACCTTCAAGGGCAACCTCACATTCAGCGCATTGCAGTAGTCCAGGAGGGATGTCACCAGAGCAGGGACAACTGAGGCTAAGCCATCTTGGTCCTGGAATGGCCATAGCTGGTGAACCAGACTAAGCTGGGCACAAACACTCCTAGCCACATGAAAGTCCAGTGACAAGTCAGAACTGTTTTTAACTTTTTAATGGTCTTATTGTATGGTTTTATTGCTGTAAAGTACTTTGATATATATATATATGATACATCAGTATACAACCTATAAACCCCTCCCAAAACTTAGAATATGTTTCTTCCCATCCACAACACCTCCATTCACTCTCAGTTTATTGTGGTCACGGTTTCCAGACAGCAGCCCAACACTTTCACACCCTCGCCTGAAAATGGAGCACAGAGAGAGCGCCACATGTCACCACAAGTGCCACATATTATTCATCCCAAACTTGTAATACTTCCTTCCGTGTGGCAGCATCTATACACTCGAACTTCCTGCCCATTGGCATCTCCACTGTAATGTTTTTGGTGCCTGTTGGAAACATTTTTTTAAAGGCAAGTCTATTAGGTGAATACCTCAAGACAATGTGTGACAAGACCCTCAGATTTGTCGAAAAGGCTTTACGACTGCAGAGGGCAATGGATGCAAGTGGCAAAGACAGAACTGGAACTCTTCTAAGCATACCATACACAAAACAGGGGGCAAACCCATTGAGGGAATTTGGTATGGTCCATGGGATAACCCTTGTCGCTCTAATATTTAGCTTGCTGACTTACACGATGGAGGGAGAGGAGGAATCCCTGAAAGGAATTGGGGATACTGTTTTATTCCTGGCTTTGTGCTTGGACTAGAAAAATAACAGCTTTGCTTGGCTGCTAGCATTTAAATCATGCAGTCTAAGCAGCCAAAAAAAAGGCTATCTTTCTTCCATCCCCCCCTCTCCTTTCTGTGAATCTACATCTGTCTTTTGCATAAGGGAAAACAATTGGAAATCACATGATCAACAGATTGGCCCCCTAAGAGACAGCCAGCTGGTGAAGAGATGCCTCTTAGTCGGAATCACAGAAGTGTCAGAAGTTGGACCTGAAAGTCACTCCGTCCAACTCTCTGCAGCATGGCAAGTTCAGCGTTTGATTTGGAAAGGGAAGACAGGAATGACTCCAATGCATGGGCATGCCCAGCCCTGACCCCTCAGCTCCCAACTCCAGAAACCTAGGGAACAGCTATGAGGGCTCAGTTGGCAAGAGGGATTATTGGCAATTAGTACCAGTAATTAGTATGCAAAATGGAAGTCAGGCCCAAGATCACACTAAACAGTTGATGGAGGCTCCTCACTGAGAGTTGCAATTGTATTTAATAATATTCACAAAGAACAAAAAAAAAATCTACCATTTCAATTTTGAACATGGAATTCCAAACGTGAATTTAGAATATTAAAAATGACATAAACTAAAAGTGTCACTAGTCTGTTACATTGTATATATGAACTCGAATTGATTTATTTCTACCTTTTGAATATCATTATTCTATTACATATGATTTAACAGTTATTAGCCTACGTGTTGTGCCTAATTTTTATTTTAGCAGGCATTAGATGGAATGTAAGCAATTCAGGCTGTTTTGTGGAGGTGTCCTGGAATCGATGGCCAGGTCAGGAGAAGTGGGAGGAACTCAAAGAGCTGGAGTCTGAGGATCCTGGTGAGTTCACAGAGTTCTGCTTTTATTTCCTGCTCTTAGCAAAAGAGCCAAGGCTTGACCTGAAATGGGCTGCAATTCTGAGCAGAGGAAGGGTAGTTCCAACCCTTTTTCACTTGCCCCCAACTCCGTTTCCACGGGTAAAAACAACAACTTGCTGTTAGTGAAAAAGCACTCTCAACCAATTCAGGCTAATTTTGCTTTTTTAAAATAACAAAAAACCCATGGAATTCCCCATGGAACATGTTGGGTTATTTGATGAATTTTTTAACGCAACTGTGAGGAAATCTTTTTTTCCAGTTGATATAATTTCTGCTTCCAAGATCAGAAGGCGAGAACTTGGTATAGCACAAAAGGGCACTTTGGAAGCTTATTATTAACTGATGTGCCACTCCAAATTTGCATATTTTTGTTAAGGTAATTGGAAAGTACAGCAATTAACATGTTGGGAATTGTGACAAATCTCTTCTCCCCAGCTGTCTTCCAGCCAACTGGGCTGATCACAAGCTACTGCCAAGCCAAAACATTAAGAAACTGCACTCAATTGTGTACAAATCACATATTTAAAATAATAAATCTGAGATTCCCAATGTTTTACCATTTCTGACTTTTAGGACACACCATCTTATTTTGACATTTCCCCTTACTATCATGACTCGATTTAAATAAATAACAACTTTCAGTTCCGCCCCCCCCCCCACCGCAGCCAAGAGCATCCAATGTCTACTAATCCACAAGACATTCAGGAGAACTTCATAGCTTCCCCAGACTTGGCATACCAAACACTTTCATTTTAGGATTATCACCTGGTGTTAAGCACTGAAGCTGAACTTCTAGTACCTACCTTAGATACTGTATATTCCTGCATATAAGACTACTTTTTAACCCAGGAAAATCTTCTCAAAAGTCGGGGGTCGTCTTATATGCCGGGTCGTATTTATTATACGGCGAGTATATCCCAAACTCTGTATTTTAACTGGAAAAGTTGGGGGTCATCTTATATGCCCAGTCGTCTTATACGCCGGAATATACGGTAACTCCCTTCATCTCAGCCTCCTCAACCCTCTTCTCATCTCCAATATGAGGATAATTTGTGGTGTGTTTGTACCTCTTGAGCTGTACACAGCCCTGAAATCTATTATGAAGGGTGATATATTTTAAATAACTATATAAACACTGGCCTTACAAGTCAGTATTACTGAGATTACAGCCAAAGCATATTTTTATATGCTGTTGGATCAGTCATTTACCCAGCTCAGTTTTCTTAATATTGGCAGCTCACACTACAATTTGGTAAAAAAAATTCCTTCCAGTAGCACCTTAGAGACCAACTAAGTTTGATATTGGTATGAGCGTTTGTGTGCATGCACACTTCTAGTGTACATGCACACAAAAGCTCACACCAATAACAAACTTAGTTGGTCTCTAAGGTGCTACTAGAAAGATTTTTTATTATTTCGTTTTAACTACAGCAGACCAACACGGCTACCTACCTGTAACTAGAACTACAATTTGGGTATATCTCAGTGTTACTCAGGCCGGCTTTGGAAGTTACAAACAAGTGCTGACAAGAGATGCAGATGTGACTTGCACTCCCTTGTTTCATGTTTTCTACATACAAAGCAAGGAATAGTGCATTTCTCCATGTTAAGATGCACAGGATCAAGATGCATGTGCAGAATTTTCACTCCATTAAAAGGGTCACCTACTTCAACTCCTTGCAATGCAGGAATCAGAGTTAAAGCATCCCTGGCAGACGGCCATCCAACCTATTTAAAAACCACCTTCTGAGGGAGACCGTCCCACTGCTGAACAGTTCTTAGTGTCTGTCATAAAGTTCTTCCTGCTGTTTAGTCGGAATCTCCTTCCTTGTAACTTTCTTTTAAAGGTGTTATGATGTTAATTCTTCTAAAGGTGTTTGACATGACTGCTTAACATAGTAAATTACTAAAAATGTATCTTTCTTGATG
Organism: Darevskia mixta; assembly: GCA_034641385.1. Classification (NCBI taxonomy): domain Eukaryota; kingdom Metazoa; phylum Chordata; class Lepidosauria; order Squamata; family Lacertidae; genus Darevskia; species Darevskia mixta. Next base: position 2,561,402 of record JAWWNH010000242.1, read on the forward strand.
GCCTTTGCCAAGTCTTCTGCTGCAATGTAGTTTCTTGTAGCGCACTTTTTTTCTTTATTCATTCAAATGTACAGTATATGAAACTTTGAAAACATGTTTCTGGCTTTTTGTGTGTTTTTTAATTGCCACCAAACATGACATTTAGAAGGAAAGACCAAAAAAGCAGTTAATTTATATAGACAAATTTTAATGAAATAATTTGCACATCAAAGTATACATAGGAAATAGCAATAAACTTTGACAGAAAGGAATCAAAAACCCTTCTTAGAGAAAGTTTAAGAGTCCATTCAACAGCAAAACCAATTAAGGGAAAAAATCAATAGTTTTATCTAGAGAAACAGCTCAAATGACTTTACTCCAAGTAAACTCTGAAAGCTACCATACTTTTGGTCCAAATCGTAGTTTTCAAGTTGGCAGGTGGGATATAGTGAAGTCTATGACCGAGTGTATTTGCCCCAGATGTGCAACATGAATACAGATGCAATAAAGAGGAGACTCATAACGAGAACTGGAACAGGACCACTGAAAATAAAGGGGGGGATGTATTTATTATCCACAGCAATAGGTATAGATTAGCTTTAAGCTAAAACTTAAAATCACATGCTTTTTAACAAAATAGTTACCCTACCTTTCTATCCAATACAAAAGAAACTAACAAAAGCAGTTTTAAACAAGGAAACAATGTTTTTAAAAATCATAATGTTTTTAGAGTTCAGTGCCACAAAATGCAGTAGTGGCTGTGCTTAGATTACTTCAAGAAAAGATTAGACCAAGTCATGAAGGATATCAACACAATATTAACTAAATGGAGGGTCCCTATGATGAACACTGCAGCATTTGTATCACCTTTGTTTGGTTCTCTGTTTGCAAATTCCACCAAGTAAAATCCCAGCTTAGTGCAAGAACAACTAAATAAAACTTGTGCAGAAAAATAACATATCAAGTCTCAAGATCCATTCAAATCTGAGGAGACTGGTAGGTTACAAAAGGGAAGGACAGAAGACTGTTTTTATACAAAGAATTGTTTTTAATTGTTTTAATATATGGAATTGTTTGTACACTGTTTTTACATTGGTTTATTATTGTGCATTTCATTGCTCTGCAACCTTGTGGTGAAGGGCAGCTAAGAAATCAAATTAAGGAAGGAGGAAAGAAGTGATCCTCGCTATGTTTGCATCTCATGCTACACTATGGTTAGTAAAACATGCATGAGCAAGCAGTAGCAGTCCTAAGTCTTGGATTCACCTGCTCCTTCTCCTCCTCTCACCACTAGCCAGGAGGTTTGGCACCATTTTGTTTCCTTCCCTTCAATCTCTTGCTTCTTCTGTTGTTCATGAACCTGGACCAGGTTCATTGTTTATAACAAACGCTGGTTAGTTTAGAATGCTGCACTTGGAATACTGTGTACAGATCTGGTCACCTCAATTCAAAAAGGGTATTTTAGAGGTGGAAAAGGTTCAGAAAAGGGCAACCAAAATGATGAAGCAATTGGAGCAACTCCCATTTGAGGAATCTGGGTTGCACCATTTGGGGCTTTTTAGTTTAGAGAAAAGGAGAGTAAGGAGACACGATAAAATTATGTGTGATGTGGAGAAAGTGGACAGGCATCTTTCTCTCTCATATAATGCCAGAAACTTGGAAGCTAAATGTTGGAGAATTCAGGAGAAACAACATAAAGTACTTATTCACACAGCGCACAGTTAACCTTGGACTCCTTTAAAAAAGTATTAGAGAACTTTGTGGAGGATAAGGTTATTAATGGCCACTAGCCACAACGGCTATATTCTATCTCTACTGTCTGAGGCAAAATGTCTCTGAATATCACTTGCTTGAAGCTATAGAATTGTGCATGTCCTACATGTAGATGAACTTGCTCACTGAAAACTGACCCACATAGAGTTTTCCATATTTCTTTTATCTGTTTCCAATTCTCACATCTGCTGGAAACACTAACAGGAACAGCACCCTTCTTTAAAAAACACCTCATATTTAGCCATGTATTTGCGCCCGCCCTGTGGAATGCCCTCCCACCAGATGTCAAAGAAATAAACAACTATCTGACTTTTAGAAGACATTTGAAGGCAGCTCTGTTTAAGGAAGCTTTTAATATTTGATGAATTGTTGTATTTTAATATTTTGCTAGAAGCCACCCAGAGTGGCTGTGGAAACCAATTATTATTATTATTATTAGCAATACATGTTACAAAAATGTCATGTTGGCTTTCATCTACCGTAACTAGCGCAGAATGGATTTGGGGAAAGTTTGTTTAATAGCTCAATTTTGATTGGTCTTTGCAATAAATACATTCTTAAGTACTCAACCTAGCTTCAGTGTCTCTTATCTGTTTCATTTGGGCTGCATGAGTGCGAGTGGCTCAAAAGTGATTTGCAATTTCCACAAGGATACATGTGCCAAAAAAACCATGCAGGTAATAGTCTAAAGTGCAATATTTTGGCCCTATCCAACTTAGCTTCTGGAGGAGCAGAAATCAAGGAAAACACTGGTGCTATTTCATGTGCATCTTAACACCATTAGTGGACCATAAACAGTATTTAAAGATACTGTGAGATACCCATATCCAACCCAATTAAAAAGTTATCAAATGGAATTTTAATAAAGGATTTAAAAAGTAACATTTATTGACTAAAAGATTTGCATTAACAGAAGTACTGTAGATCAAGTAATGCCTTTTAAGTCTTAATTAACCATTGCCATGCCCAAAAGCAAGTGCAAATTTACAAATGGAAGAGAATTCTTGAACCTCAAGTAATTATTTCACCTACAAGGTTTGGGAACCATAAATGCTTCATGTTACTCCAATGGGTAGTTAAACAGCATAATATCTAATCAGGCCTGCTAAGTATAGTCTACATCAAATAACCCAAAGCAGAGTGTTATTTGACTTAATAAATTAAGGTGCGCACACATGTTTATATGCATGCACACCACATAAGATAATTTGATTTAAAAAATTCAAAACCAACATTTTGTCAACTACAAAAATTGTTCTTCCTCCATGTAACTAGACAGAATGATAGTATGCATCCAATTGCTTTACAATAAGCTATAGATTGGGGAGAACACAAGAATGATTTTCTAATAAAACTGCTATATTTTAATATTTTCGCTTACACTTTGAGGCCAGGGGAATCCTCTGTATAAAATCTCCACATCCCTCCAGTGCCTGCAGACGTTGTACGGCCTGCACTCCTTGTTCCACAGCTAGCACTTTTCCTAAAAAAAAACCCAATAACTGAAATGCAGCAACAGTAACCAAATATTAAAGGTTCTCCCTACAAGAGGCTTTCGTGTGATTGTAATTAGCTAAACACAATGTCTAATATTTGCTTGATAACCACAATCATCCTTTCAGCTGTATATAGACATGTTTAAGAAGTTTAAAAGTTTTTTTAAAAACTTGATAGAAACGGGAACTGTTTCTAAATCTCTACAATAACCATAATAATAATAATAATAATAATAATAATAATAATAATAATCCTGTGTTAATCCCACAAGTAGGGTTGCGGGTGTATGGGGAATGTACTTGTACAATGACAATGAAGAAATCTTGAATCTTGAAAGAGTTCAATGGCAGAGCCCCCAAGACACAAAACGATGCCCACCCCCCAGTGAAGGAATTCAACTAACTCCAGGCAGGAAGGAGGGCTTTTGTGAGGCTGAGGGGAAAAGCGACCGATACATTTCATAATAATAAATAATGACAATAATAATGGGCGGATTTTGGGGTAAGCCTCAAACTTTGAGGGCGCTTCCGTTGCGCCTCTGGAGTTTTCCCTGACGCCCTTAAGCGGCGCTTGGCTGCCGGGCAAAGGGAAAGCGGCTAACAAATTCAGTAAACAACACCGTTATTAGTCCTACAATAACCTTAATAATTCAAGATTTCTTTATTGTCATTGTACAAGTACAATGAAATTGGATAAAATAATAATAATAATAAATCATTTTTCATTTAAACAATTGTTTCCCCAACCAAAAATGTACTCAACACAAGTAACAGCAGTAAAAGCCATACGAAACGCTAATAATAATAGTAATAATAATAATGACACATCGTCGTTCCTGCTCCGGCCTACCTCTGCCTGACGGTGGATCCTGGGGCCCGCGAGGCGACGGCTTTGCTGGGCGAGCGGCCGGAGGCGCCCACGTTGGTGGCGCTGGGATTGGGGCCAGGCTGCGGGGAGAGAGAAGAGACGGACACGGTCAGGAGCCCCGGAGGCAGCGGAACCCCAGCCCACCCCCCGCCCCGCCGCGTATTCCTCCCTTCGCTTCTCCGCCGCTCTCACCATGGCGAAGGTCGTTCTCCGTCGGCTTCTCACGAACTCCCTCAGCCGGCAAGTGTCGCCTCCGTCGTCGTGGCGGCTTCCCCTTCCTCCTCCTCCTCAGGCGACGGGAGAGGGGGCCTCGCTGCCAGCGCCTGAGGAAGAAGGACCCCTAGCACGCGGCTGCCCTGCACAGCGCCTGGCTCGAACCCCTTCCTTTTCCCCACGAGCGGGGACAACGCTACCTTCCCGCCGAGCCGGCTCGGGCGTCCCCGCCTTCCTGCCCCGCGACGCCGTCTTTTCTCCCGCTCCGCGATGACGGCCTAGGGTCATACACACCCCGCGGGGGACAGGCGCCGCTTCGGCCACCCCTCCGCCGGAGGCCGACGTGGCCCTTCTCGCGCGGCCCGCGCGTGCGCAGAGGGCCCGGCACCGGCGGCGCGGCCATGGCGGGAGGCGCTGAGGCGCGGGGCCCGTCGGTGGCCTTCCTGCACCCGGACCTGGGCCTCGGCGGCGCGGAGCGGCTGGTGGTGGACGCGGCCGTGGCGCTGCGGTCGCGGGGCTGCCGCGTGCAGGTGTGGACGCCCCGCTACGACCCGGCGCGCTGCTTCTCGGAGACGCGCGGGCTGGACGTGCGCACGGCGGGCGGGTGGCTGCCCAGGAGCGTCCTGGGAAGGGGCCACGCGCTCTGCGCCGCCCTCCGCATGGCCTGCCTGGCGCTCAGCCTCCTGCTGCTCAGCGGGGAGGAGGTCGACGTCTTCGTCTGCGACCAGGTGAGGGCGGAGGGGTCGGACTAGATGCCCCTTGGGGGACCCCACCATTCCTTGATCCGATAGACACATGCACTCAGAAGGGCCGGACCCATTTCTTACAGCAAAGGCCACTGCACATTTCATAGAATCATTTCATAGAATTTACGTATAAGCTAAACATTTAAAGGGGGGGAACTGGATGTACATTCCAAAATATAAGATAAAAAACAAAATAAAGCCTACCCTGTTTCCCCTATTTTAAGACGTAGTCATAAAATAAGCCATAGCAGGATTTTTTCGCAGTTGCGAAATATAAGCCGTACCCCGAAAATAAGCCATAGTGATAGGCGCAGTTCTGGAGGGCGCCAAGGAAAAGGTGGGGCTGGGCTTACGTAATAAAAATAAGGCATCCCCTCAAAATAAGCCATAGTGCGTTTTCTTGAGGGAAAAAATATATAAGACGGTGTCTTAAAATAGGGGAAACACTGTACATACAGCAACAGTGTTTTGTTTTGTTTTGTGTAGGCTCTATGATGTAAGTAATGGGCCCCGCCTGCTAGCCTTCTCCCTAAAATATCACATATTTTCAGTAGCTTAGGGCCTCATCAAACCTAAATCTGGCCCCGATTGTAGATTTGGAAGGGACCACAAGAGTCCTAGTACATATATGAAGAGTTAAAAAAAACTATTCAGAATTACATTTATAAAGAAACCAGAAGGATTCCTACTAGGATTAATTTCGGATGAAATCCCTAAAAGCAATATTAATATATTCCTATATGCCACGGCGGCAGCGAGGTTATTGATTGCAAAAAATTGGACGGGGGATAAAATCCCAACTATTTCAGAATGGAGAATTAAAATGTGTGAGATGGTAAAAAAAGGTAAAGGGACCCCTGACCATCAGGTCCAGTCGTGTCCGACTCTGGGGTTGCGTGCTCATCTCGCTCGACAGGCCGAGGGAGCCAGCGTTTGTCCACAGACAGCCTCCGGGTCATGTGGCCAGCATGACAAAGCTGCTTCTGGCGAACCAGAGCAGCGCACAGAAACACCGTTTACCTTCCCGCTGGAGCGGTTCCTATTTATCTACTTGCACTTTAACGTGCTTTCGAACTGCTAGGTGGGCAGGAGCTGGGACTGAGCAACGGGAGCTCACCCTGTCGCGGGGATTCGAACCGCTGACCTTCTGATCAGCAAGCCTGTGGTTTAACCCACAGCGCCACCTGGTCCCCGCTCGTGTGAGATGGTAGAGATGGCCAAATTAACGGCTAATATTAGAGGCCGCTCAAATCAAGAAATAATAAAGGAATGGGAAAGAGTGAAAGATTATATGGTTACATCTTGTTCTGGTATTGATATACTGGTAGATTTGGAATAAATCGTGCAGGGGGAAATAAGAAAGAATTTAAAATGTAGGATAAGGATACTGGATGCAATAACACAATTAAAGAAAGTATACTAGATTATTGAGTAATTAAATTCACCCATGAGTGAGGGGAAGTGGGGGGGATAATGGGATCAGAAATATAGAAGGAAATAATTGTAACGATTTCTTTCCTTTTTTAAGACGGTTTGTGTATTTGTTTTCGTTTTTGTGAGATTTTGAATATGAATCAATAAAGCTTATTTTAATTTTTTTAAAGAGTCCTAGTACAACCCCCTGCAATGCAGGAATCTTTTGCCCAACTAGGGGCTCGAACCCACAACCTTGAGGTTAAGAGTCTTGTGCTCTACCAACTGAGCTATCATTTTTCTGAGGCGAATCAGAAAATCTCTGCATCAGGAATGAGAGGGAAGGGAACATCTGCCCCCATGGACCCTGCCTCATGAGTGGGCCACTGCATAAGCCTTGGTTTTTGTTTTATTATGTATTTATCATTCTCGTTTTGTCGTTTGCTGTCGTGAACCAGCCTGGGATCTTCAGATGAAGGGTGGTACGCAAATTTAATAAATAGTAAGTGCCCATTGATGGTAATGGGACATTCTCACAGGAAAGTGCTTAAAAACACATACCGGTACATGCTGCTTGCAGCAAAGAAAGTGAAGAGGGAGCACCTAAAACATTACACACACACTAGGTTGCAGGCTTCTTACATCCCAGCTGCTTCCTTCAGTTGCAGCAGCAATTTGCAGCAAAGTCACATTTTCTGACATCTGAGAAGAGATGAAAAGGAATACTAGGGGCAAATGCATGTAGAGAGCATTCCTTTGGGTTGTTCAAGATAAAACACAGCTAAACGTAACAATTGGGCAAGCATAAGAGGCACTGTTATTCAGTATAGCAGTTTTCTTTCTTAGGCGTATTTCTTTGTTTTTCTAGGTATCTGCATGCATTCCATTTCTCCGTCTTGCCCGCACCCGTAAGAAGATTTTGTTTTACTGTCACTTCCCTGATCAGCTTCTGACCAAGCGGGAATCGTTTCTTAAACGTATCTACAGAGCTCCACTGGACTGGTTGGAAGAGTATACTACTGGCATGGCAGACTGTATTCTTGTCAACAGCTTTTTCACAGCCAGTGTTTTCAAAGAAACCTTCAAATCCTTATCGCACATAAATCCAGATGTCTTGTACCCTTCTTTGAATGTCAACGTATTTGATACTGTTATTCCTGAAGATGTAGCTAACATAGTTCCCAACAGGAAGAGATTCTTGTTTCTTTCCATCAATAGGTATGAAAGGAAGAAAAATCTAGTATTGGCCTTAGAAGCTTTACACGACCTTCGGGGTAAACTTGATGCTCAGGATTGGAAGGATGTTCACTTGGTTTTGGCTGGTGGTTATGATGAAGCAGTTCAAGAAAACGTGGACTATTATGAAGAACTGAAAGCTGTTGCTACCAAGCTTCGCATTAATGAGCAGATCACATTCCTAAGATCTTTCTCTGATGCACAGAAGATCGCTCTTCTTAGTAACTGCACATGTGTGCTGTATACACCAAGTAACGAACACTTTGGCATAGTTCCTTTAGAAGCTATGTACATGAGAAGCCCAGTCATCGCAGTAAATTCAGGGGGACCTTTGGAATCAGTTGTAAACAATGAGACGGGTTTCTTGTGTGATCCTCTTGCAACCCAGTTTTCAGAAGCCATGGAGAAATTCGTGAAAGACCCTGCTTTAAAGAAGACAATGGGAGCTGCTGGGAGAACTAGAGTTCTAGAAAAGTTTTCATTGGAAGCATTCACTGAAAAGCTGTATCAATACGTTCATAGCTTAGCACAATAAAATCAAGCTCCATAATGTGACATTTGTTTTTTTAATGCTGGGTTTTCTATTACACCAATGGACTAACATCCCAAAAGATTATTTATATGTGATTCTTCTGACTCTGTGTTGGACCACCACTTAAGATTGAATCTGGTATATAACAAACTACTTTGATAGTGAACTTGTCTCATGAAATTTTTTATACTTTGTCTTCCACTATGTGCTGCAAAATAATAAAATGATGATTAAAAAATCATTCTTGTTTATGCTACCATTTATTATTTCAAGAGGCCAGTCTTGAAAGTAACATGGTTTGTTGCATGGAAGAATCAATAGGTGCCCATGACACTTAGGATTACTGAAGTAGTTCCAAGTGTTTTAGATAAGCAAGCCAAGGCTCATTCTATTTCATTTATTTGTAAAACTATTTATATACAATTTTCTCACAAAACAACGTAAAAAACCTCTAAAAGCAATAGGCTATGATAAGGGAGAGAATTCATTTTGTGACCCCCTATTCCAACAATTGGAGCTTAATCGTGAAACATTGCTTTATCCATTGTGTTGCGTGAAAACAATAGATGACCCCAAATCAGTTTACCTCTGGAAGTTCCAGATACCCCAGATCAGTGGTTTTCATTCTGTTCCTAAAAAAAAACAAAGCTTCCCAGAAAATACCTGAGGTTTTCCTCAATGTGAGAATGCAAGGTGTAGCTTGTCTGCCATTACTGATCTACTGGAACATGCATTGGGGGGAAATAACTGGATATGCGCTAGGCCTAGTGGGTGGCCTATGTTAATTGACGCTGCACCTCTCAAATCTGCAGTGCATATGATTCCATTTACAAATGTCAATCTAGGAAATTTGAATGCTGCCCTAGGAGAAGGGAAAATACTGCAGGTCAGTATTCAATTCCTCCTTCATCGACAACATAAAAATTGCTGAGGGTTTTTGCAGACCACATAAAAGTTTTTTCCTGCTTGTAGGAATTGTTAATGCACCGCTAAATGCTGTATGGTTTTTAATTGTATAATATGCTTTTGTTTCTTATATATTGTATAACAATCTAAATTCCATAAAATTCAAATTTTAATATAATAAGATACAATTTAAGAAGTAAAAGAAGCAATAAAATGCAATTAAAGTTAATACAATGAATGTGGTGTAGGTAAAGGACCCCTGGATGGTTAAGTCCAGTCAATGGCAACTGTGGGGTGTGGTGTTCATCTTGCTTCAGGCCAAGGGAGCCGGCATTTGTCCGCAGGCAGCTTTCCGGGTCATGTGGCCAGCAGGACTAAACCGCTTCTGGCACAACCAGCCACCTTCAACCACAAGCCCACAAACACGCCACAGGCCACTTAAATAATGCTCATGGATGACAATTTGAGAATCCCTGCTGTAGGTGAAAAGGAGCTTTCCGTTTACAGCAGTGGCTCCCAATAAGCTAAGTATTGCAGGCCTGTTTTTCAAAAGTCAAGCCATGGACCCCCTTGTTTTGACATTTTTTATATCTCTGGTAGTTTCTGTTATGTGGATGGTGCTACTGACACCCTCCTGTTGGGAACCACTGCCTTCTAGCATTTATTATTATTGTTATTTATTATTTAAATTTATATACCACCTAAGGATCACAGGGTGGTTTACAGTATTCAAACATTAAAATGCATAGTCTAATAACGAACAAAACAACAACCCCCCCTACAAACGCACACAGTTTAAAAGGCCATAGATTGTTTAATTACCGGTAGCCAAAGGCCTGGGAGAGGAATGTTTTCATCTGGAGCCTAAAGATACCGTATGTAATGAGGGTGCCAGGCAGGCCTCTCTGGGGAGAGCATGCTACAAATGGAAACCTTGTGAGGGGTACCTGAAGAAGCCTCAGATGAGGACCACTGGGTCCAGGTCAGTTCGCATGAGAAGAGATGGTACTTGAGGTATCGCAGGAACAGGAAGCAGTGGTAGAGTAACAGTGGCATGTTCTCACTTCTCTGAGCGGTGTAGACCTGAGTTTAGTTTCTTTTGGAAGGAGGTCACGACAGGCTTATGGTGTTTTGCAATATTTGTATTTATTTGCAAGTCCGGTATGGTTGAGCATACAGGAGGAAAGCACAGCTCATGTTCTGTTGGCAGGCCCACATACCTCCAGTGTGCTATAGGTCTATAGGTGCACCTAGAGTGGTGACACTCTTTAAATAATCCTCTCCCACATATGCGTCACATATTTGTGAAATATAATGATCTCTCTCATTCAAGAAATCATAAAGCTACAAGCCTTTGCGTGTAACTAGATTTTCTTGTGAATAAGTCTGTATAGCATGGCTCTACAAACTCTTCATCTCTGGTTACACTAAACATTCTCTTAAAAGGTAAAGGTAAAGGGACCCCTGACCATTAGGTCCAGTCGTGTCCGACTCTGAGGTTGCGGCACTCATCTCGCTTTATTGGCCGAGAGCCGGCATACAGCTTCCGGGTCATGTGGCCAGCATGACAAAGCCGCTTCTGGCGAACCAGAGCAGCGCACGGAAATGCCGTTTACCTTCCCGCCGGAGCGGTTCCTATTTGACTACTTGCACTTTGATGTGCTTTCGAACTGCTAGGTGGGCAGGAGCTGGGACCGAGCAACGGGAGCTCACCCCGTCGCAGGGATTCGAACTGCCGACCTTCTGATCAGCAAGCCCTAGGCTCTGTGGTTTAACCCACAGCGCCACCTGGGTCCCAAACATTCTCTTACCTTTGATAATTCCAGTTGCTCTTCCTTGAAGCTGGTCTCCAATTTGAAGTCACCAGTTTTAAATACGGGGGTGCAAACGAGGTACATTGACCCCTAGACCATCGTTTGTGAGGTTTGAGCTGTGAATGCTGTTGCTTATGTGGCCAGACAGGCTTGTGGGAACCTCGAAGTCTGCAGAAATGAAAATTTTAAAAAATATTTTAGATGAAAATCTCAAAACAGCCCAGAAGCTTTTTTACTTGGTATTGTTGGCGAGTATATTAATAGACAAGATAATAAATTGTTTTTATATGCGACAACGGCTGCAAGAGTACTATTGGCACAGAAATGGAAGCAAGAAGAATTACCGACAAAAGAGGAATGGCAGATGAAACTAATGGACTACGCAGAATTGGATAAGATGACAGAGAATTCGAGACCGGCGGGATCAGAGGTTCTTAGAAGATTGGAGGAAATACGTGGACTATTTGAAAACCAACTGTAAACAACTGACTACGCTAGTAGGGCTGCAAGAAGTTTTGTAAGGAGGACTATGAAATATTGCAGGGAAAACGTATGATAAGGATTATTAGTTATGGACTATTAAAAGTAATAGTAAAAATAATGAAATGCAGGAGTAAGTGATGAAGATTGAAAATCATTAGGCAGAGTTGATGGAAGTCCTAGGATTATAGCCAAAACATTGTATAAGATAAGAGGTGTTATGTGGTGTTTGGAAAATATATGCAAAAATTAATATATATATATATATATATATATATATATATATATACAAAAGAAAATCTCAAAACAGCCCAGTGAGAACTGGCATAAAGCATGGAAAAATGTGAGTGGAGAATTAGACATGTTAAGTAACAATCAAAAGATAAGGTCTAAAATGCTTCTAGAATGGGAAACAATGGGAAAGGTTGTGGAATGTGGATTTGAAATTTACAGCATGTTACGCAATTAGAGAAAACTATTTGAAAATGATGTATAGATGGTATCTGACTCCTAGTAAATTGGCAAAAATGTCTAAGTTGGAATTGGATACCTGTTGGAAATGTAAAGAGAAAGAAGGTACTTTTTCCATATGTGGTGGTCACGTAAGATAGCAAGAACCTTCTGGGAAATGATTTATAATGAGTTGAAAAAAATGATGAAGATAACCTTTGTGGGGGAAACCCATAAGCTTTTCTTTTAGGTATAATCAGTGGAGAAGTACCCAGCGAACGGGGGGGGGGGGGAACTATGTATGCTGCCCAAATGATTTATGCCCGAAAATGGAAGGGAGAAACAGTTCTGACAAAGGAAGGTGTGCAATTGAATTAATGGAGTATGCAGAAATGGCAAAACTTACTGAAAGAATAAGAAACCAAGAAGAAAGACTTTTAAAAATAGAGGGGGGGGGATTATTCATTATCTGAAGATACATTGTAAACAAATCTAGAACATTAGCAGGACCGATATGAACACATGCAGTAAGAGATAACTAGGGAGAACCTAAGGGAAAATTAGTAAATAGGGGAGGGAAGTTGAAGGGAAAGTAAAATTTGATTTGTAAAGTTTTTGTTTAAAATATTTTTAAAATGTGAAAATGCATTTTTTTTAAAAAGAAAATGTGGGTGGAGGATAGAGTGGCTGAAATCCTGAACAAGAAACACTCCCCATGCTGCAACATTTTGTTGCAGTCCCACTGGTTAGGATACCAATACTACTTCATCTCAGCCTGAAATGCCCCATGTAAATCATTTGTAGGGATGCAGGTTTTAAGCATGAAAATAATCAATGTAAGTATTCGTTTCTTGGTTGAGGTTTATTTTAATAACATAATAATGTTTAAATTGATGTAGGCTGAAAGTTTAAGGGAAACTTGTTTATTTTTGGAAGCTGTTTTTTCCTGAAGTGTTACTGTTATGGAATAAAAATGTTTTTCTAATAATGGGTTTATTAAATTATTATGTATCTTGCATTTCTATGAGAAAGCATTGGGGAATTTTGGTAGGATTGGTGTTTATTTCAATTAAAGATAATACTGATCAGTTAAAACACAAGTAATTGATCAATTAAATATTTTTAATCTGCTTTGAAATATATACAGCATACAGTTGGTGTGTAGCTGTAAGAGAAGACACTGCGGGGATTTTTTTTTCAGGTCACTGCTCAATAGCACCTGTCATCATTTTGTCTTTAGACTCGCATTCATAGAATGCCTTGATAACAATGTCCCTGGCGACTCTTAATAATATTTATATATTTTTTCATTTCATTAAATACGAGGTGCCTTTGGCAAGTCTCTTAGAATATGTTTGTAGTTTTTCCCCAATGGAAATTGAAGTTTTAAAATAAATAAGAGTAACTAACATGTCTTTGTGTGAAGTTTTCATTCAGGTGGGGCGTGTTTGGGAAAAAAATCAAAATACCTAAATTTTTGCCCGCCGTGTTAACTAGAAGAGGAGGAGAGGGGTATATTAAATTCTTACATAAATTGTCATTGAATCGACAAAAGGAATGAGTCTTTGGAAGATGATCTGATTAGTGTCAGAGGAAAGTGCTAGAACTCAACCGCTGGCGAATGTCCAGTAGCCATCATTGAATAATCACCACCTCATCATTCAGCCTCCTCAACTGACATGCAAAACATCCCAATATTCATTGCACATCTGTGCTAGACAGATTACATATTAGCAATTCAAATCAACCTAATGCACTGGCAGTTTCTGCAAAAGGTGTCTGTTTGGGGGGGAGTTGCCTTGTTGTCTGGGCTGGATAATAAGGCGACTCTGTGTAATCTTGGAGAACAATCAACCCATCTTGAGGAGGTGACTGACCACATCCGCTCCTGCCCTGGCAGTGCTAGAACAATGGCCCCATAATGCACTTGACTCATCTGGTAATAAAATCTACTTTTGATTAGCAGCCCTGGCTTGTGTCAATCACTGTGTGATGCACCATTGTTCGTCTGGTCCCAACACAGTTTATTTACAGGGAAACAAAGCTCTTTTTGGATATGGCTGCCACCCAAAGATTACAAAATAGATTGAGCTGTCAGCCCCACACACTAGATGAAGATTAATGAGTTGTGCAGACAATAAATATGAAGCAATGACCATAAATATGCTAATAGGAATTATCCATATACAGTATAATTGGTACAAAAATTAAAACGTAGTGTGAGGAAGCTGGGTCACTGGGTGACAGATAGATAATCTTGAGTGCCGAAGAGCTGCGCCTCCATTAGATTCTCTACAGGTTTATCTTCCCCAATTAAATCTTTCAAAGGACTAATTGTTTAAAAGCTGCTTGAATAAGCTCTTTTTAAGCAGGGCTTTATGGTGGAAAGTGTTTATTAAAAAGTGTCTTCAATGAAAGTGTTATTAGAATTTTTTTAAATGTTAACTATCAAAAGCAGGACATAAAAAGATTAATATTTGTGATCAGCTGCCAACTTTCATTAAAGGGTCAGAATTTATTGAATGGCGCATCAATCAGAACTCCTAGAAAAACTAAAAAGGTGGAAATAAATGCACTCATGCAGGTGTTTCAACCCCTTGGGAAATATATTAGAGTCTGAAGCTTAGCATTGTTTTAGCGCAACTCCTGAGATGGAAGCACCATCAATGGGAACTCATTAACCAGAATTGTTGCCCTCCTATTCTAGCGGAGGGGAGGGCTGAGGCACTAGATGAGGTTTGTCTCAAACCACCAAGCAAGTTCAAGGGTGAAGGGAGATTTGAACCCAGAACTTCCTGGCTCCACGCCCTTAGCCACTCTGGGCCAAAAGTCTCAGCTCAGTACCTGGCAGAGAAAATCGCAAGGTAGGAGAAAGTCACATTTGTGAGCACCACACTCAGAAAGATCAGGAGAATGGGCGCTTATTTTTAGGTAAATGCCTTTATGAGTACGTATTTTTTAGGTAAATGCATTGCTTTTTTTTCAGCCAGAGTGCGCCAGTGCACAGTTGCAACACCACTCAGGTGGGCACCATTGCGGTCCAGTGCTCTCCCCCCACCGCCTGCTTCTTGTAGTTACATATTTCTGAGAAGCCCCAAATGAACATTTAAAACAAAACAGAAGCTGGCGTGTGTGAGTCTACTTTTTTTTTAAGGATCTATGACCCCACCTAGCTCCTAGCCGCAATTGGTCAAGCTACGGGGCCAATTCATATTTCCTTTTCTTCAATCTGTCTCCCATGGCTTTAAGCTTTCCAGCCAGGTCTCTAGCATTGCACATATTATTAATTTCTAGGGTTTAGGGGGGTCCCCCCTAATCTATAACAATATATTGGTTGGGTACCCCATTCAAATCCACATAAGCAGGTTGTTTAATTATATTTTATGCAGTTATTTCAATAAATGATCAATGCTATATGTACTCAATGCTTATGTCTTGTTAATATTTATTTGATTTTTTTGTCTAGGTGCACATAATTACATAGAAAACATTACGTCAATGGGAAGAAAGATAAAGCATGTATCACAAAAAAAATGTTCTTATAGCCATATATAATGTTTTCTTGTTTTCCTATATTTTACTGCTAGGTTTTTTATCCTACAGAGACTTTTACACATGCCTATTTTAGTCTAGTCCTGTGATTTATGGTTCTCCATAAACACGTCTCTGATTTTAATTGTTAGCAACTTTCAATACAAGGCAGGTTTTAAACATTTTTGTGTCCTGGGGGACTATTTCATTTGGCAAGTGCAGAAAATATCTTGTGATTTATATTTCTCCCAAAGAGGAAATGCATAATAAAACCTAATGTATTCTATGGGCATGAAAGATAACATCAACAAAAAATACAGACACATTTTGCATCAGATCACTATTTCAGCCATGGCTGTTTCAGTTTCAATCTTATAATTAAAATATAATCTTACCAGATGTCTCAAAGCTTTTGTGTATGCTTAGTCTCTTTCACAACTACTATCAATATTCTTCTTTTTCCAGGTGCATTTATTTGCCTATCTTGTGGCAGGAAGTATGCAACAAAAAATCAAAATGTGTGCTTTAAAAAAATAAAATGTGTAATAATGTAGTATAAAATAGGATGCTCTCCCCCACAATATGCACATAGGTAAACAAAGTGTATAAAGTATTAAGTATACAAAAGTTTTTAAATGAGTGTTTAAAACGCCCTATAAGATGTTGAAAGTGTGGGTCTACCATGTAAGGGAGAAGGTGACATGAAGGTTGTATACCGCCTCTCATTTTAGTCCTATTTTTCAGTGGTTTACTCCTTCATATTGCAGCCATAGAAAGCTTTGTATTAGAGATGGGGATATATTTGATTCACTTCACATTTAAGAGGGACCAAAACAATATGCAAACTGAAATGCAGCCATCCTTCAAAATTCACATTTATCCAAATTTTGTGATGCAGTTCTGCAACCAACCCCCCCCCCCCGAAATGCATATTTTTAGGGGAAAGTGTGCATAAGATGACTATATTCGTGAAAACAACGTACAAACTGCATTATATCAGGGAGAAATACTTGCAAACGTAAAAATGGATTTATTTGGGAACAACAACAACAGCAACAACATAATAAAACACCAAACATTAAAACCTTCCTGGCACAGGAAGCCTTTAGATACCTGCCTTCATATATCTTTTAAAAGCTTTCAGGTGTCTTCTAAAAGTTGTGTAGTTATTTATCTCCTTGACATCTGACAGGAAGGTGTTCCACAGTGTGGGCGCCACCACCAAGAAGGCCCTCTGCCTGATTCCCTGTAACCTCGCCTCTCGCAATGAGGGAACCGCCAGAAGGCCCTCAGAGCTGGACCTCAGTGTCCAGGCTGAACGATGGGGGTGGAAACGCTCCTTCAGTTAGCACTGAAATGCTGACATGTTTTCATGAAGTTCAAATATATATATATATATATATATATATATATATATATATATATATATCACAAATTGCTGCAAAATGTGAAGAACTGAATTTAAGATTGAAAAAATAAGAAATGGAGAGGGAACATAAATTGACAGTTTCCTCCACCCCTATCACTAAATCTTTGGGAGTTTTGTTACCTCTGTTACCTTTAGCAAAACTAATAGCTGCTTGAAGAGGACAATTTAGGGTAAAGGGATGGAAAGGAAAGACTGAACACTTTCTCTCATAGCAATATTTCCAAAACAGCTCTCTGGGGCTGGTAGTTAGCAAACATAACACCAAAAAAACCCCACAACCACCAGTGGGAAATTTTAGTAATCATTTGCATGTCTTGTGTGGCCCCAAGTAATGAAATAGCATGTAGCTCCAATAAAAGACATACCCACTAACCTTAAACACACCATGTTGCTGAGAGCACCTGCCAGTTGTAATTCTAGACCAGCCTTTCTCAACCGTGGGTCCCCAGATGTTGCTGGACTGCAAATCCCATCATCGCTAGCTAGGGAAGATGGGAGTTGTAGTCCAACAACACCTGGGGACCCAAGGTTGAGAAAAACTGTAATAGATGATCCCTTTGCTTGCTTATTTCTAATGTGTCTGCCAAGGCCAGCCCGGGAAAAATTGAAATGCTGTCCTGCTCCTCCACAGCCCCTCTGACAGCTGCTGCATGCCCTCTACCACCCCTCGCAGCTGTCCAGAGCCTGCTGCCCTGAGATGTCTGGTGTCTGCCGATTGTTGCCTTTTACACTGCCTCCAAATCAGTTCCATAGCCTGTCCACTACTTTTGTACCTGGCCATCTGTTGCCTCAACCAGCCCCTGCTTGTCTATTGTAATTTTGGCCAGTTCAGTTTACACTGAACTGTGGTGTAGTGTGGTGTAGTGGTTAAGAGCGGTAGACTCGTAATCTGGTGAACTGGGTTTGCGTCTCCGCTCCTCCACATGCAGCTGCTGGGTGACCTTGGGCTAGTCACACTTCTCTGAAGTCTCTCAGCCCCACTCACCTCACAGAGGGTTTGTTGTGGGGGAGGAAGGGAAAGGAGAATGTTAGCCGCTTTGATACTCCTTCAGGTAGTGATAAAGCGGGATATCAAATCCAAACTCTTCTTACTCTTCTTCTACACTGCTATTCCTTCAGTTTTATCTATAAATTGCTTGTGAATATTCACATGAAGGTTTCACTCTCAGCTTGGGCTGGATCCTGGTGTGCCCTCTGGTGTCACATTTTTATAACGCATTATTAGCATTCCAAGCAAAATGTAACGTGTCCCTTACAATTTTGAAAATCATTCCTTAACCCTTCCTTAACAATATAAACCATGAGTGTAGATCCGCCCTTGGTCCCAAAAGGGTTAAAACGTGGTTCAGGTGAAGCTGGCTACCTCTCAGGTTTTCACTCATGGGCACAGAGTGGAAATTGGCAAATGGCAATTGGCAGATGTTTAAATGATACGTTGTGGATGTTCATACACACATGACTTGGAAGTGGATAGGCCATAAGAACAGATTTAAGGAACGGATACCAGAAAATGATGGAACCACAATTTGGACAACATCAGTGAAATCAACTTCTGCAGCCAGAAAGAGAAAAGTGTGGCTTAGAGCCAGCCATTAAACTGTGAGAACAGCTAGAAGCACGAACATAAGTAACCTGCTTGGAACAAAGAGCTTGGCTGAGGTGTTTGCTGTGGGCAAAGTAATGTGAGGATGCTGGGGGGGGGGGGCAGGAGGCTCATCATTGTTCAATAAACAAGTATAAACTCTGTGGTTTAAATGGTTTAAAAACTTATCTTCTAGGCAAGAACATTCTACCCTGGTGGTACTGCTCAAAATGATCTATATGTACATTTGTTTGGGAAATTCTTTTTAGATAATTGTCCAATTTTTAAAATTGGCAGTGTAATTTAGCACCCATTTTAAAGACAATGAACTATTCAGTTTAATCTGCTGATGAATGGATTCGTTTGTCAAAAGTAAGCCAGTTCATAATCAAACCTGCAATTCGTCAATATCCTCTTGTCTTGACTCTCTAAACTTAATATAGTGGTACCTCGGGTTAAGAACTTAATTCGTTCTGGAGGTCCGTTCTTAACCTGAGGTACCACTTTAGCTAATGGGGCCTCCTGCTGCCGCCGTGCAATTTCTGTTCTCATCCTGAGGTAAAGTTCTTAACCCGTGGTACTATTTCTGGGTTAGCGGAGTCTGTAACCTGAAGCGTCTGTAACCCGAGGTACCACTGTACACAATATATATTCATATCCCAAACCGATCACAGGGTCGTGGGTTTGAGCCCCTCACTGGGCAAAAGGTTTCTGCGTTGAAGGGGGTTGGACTAGATGACCCTCGTGGTCCCTTCCAACTTTACAATTCTATGATTCTGTGACTGCCATTGGCATAATATTGTGGAGATTTTGCAGGTGCCTTCTGTTCCAGCTTTTAAACGCCTGCTGAAAGCTTTCCTATTCTGTCAGGCTGAAGCAGACAATTAAGAATGCATCTTTCAACAATAGTTAGCTGATTTCCAAATTTTAAATGCACACACAGAGATAGTATGGTGCACATTGCTCTAGTATTCTATTCTGCTGACCCGCTAGCATATTTCTGACAAAATTTCTAATATACAGCATCTTAAAGCTCTGAGATTGAAAACAGCATCTACTTTGCATAAAGAGGAGCATAAATAGTCGATACACAAGGACGTTAACAGCATTATGATTATTCAGATAATGTGTTTTACTGACTTGGAAAGAAGTTGGGAGATTAATAGCACAGGAAAAAAAGATCTAAAGGGAATAGAATTACCATTCCATGTGGTGTTTCAGAGGGGTTTGTTTTAGTGATGTCTCATCTCTCAGATATTAGTAGTTAGTAAATAGTGATGTCCACTGCCAATACTTTAGAGCTATATGCATTTTTATGTGGGTTGGGATCCTGGCTATCAGTTTACGTCATTTACCATAGCTTTTAATGCCCGCTATAGGTAACCTTGGATGAATTAACGAAATAGGTCTGTTCCCCTTCAGACAAAAACATTTCATGAGCAGTGTGTCAGCATGGCCTTGGACTGAGCTATTGGTTAATTAACAATCAGGCAAACAAGCATTGCAACTTACAGTGTAGCCATAACCATGTCTACTCAGAAGTAAGTCCTACTGAATACACTGGGGCTTTCTCCCAGATGTAACTTAAAAGTACAGTAGTGTGAATGTAATTTCAGTAGTTTACAAGGCAAATGACATTTATTTAATTTTTTAAAAAAATTACACCACATTTTAAAGAAGAATTTCAAATGGTATACAAACATATTCTTATTCTTTTAAAAAATCAAAATAAAATAATATAATATTTGGTTAAACTGCGCTTAAAAATAAGAAATAAGACAAAATAAGAAAGGAGATTGCTGGAATTAAGATTGCCGGAAGAAATATCAACAACCTCAGATATGCTGATGATACAACCTTGATGGCAGAAAGTGAGGAGGAATTAAAGAACCTTTTAATGAGGGTGAAAGAGGAGAGTGCAAAATATGGTCTGAAGCTCAACATCAAAAAAACTAAGATCATGGCCACTGGTCCCATCACCTCCTGGCAAATAGAAGGGGAAGAAATGGAGGCAGTGAGAGATTTCACTTTCTTGGGTTCCATGATCACTTCAGATGGTGACAGCAGTCACGAAATTAAAAGACGCCTGCTTCTTGGGAGAAAAGCAATGACAAACCTAGACGGCATCTTAAAAAGCAAAGACATCACCTTGCCGACAAAGGTCCGTATAGTTAAAGCTATGGTTTTCCCAGTAGTACTGTACGGAAGTGAGAGCTGGACCATAAAGAAGGCTGATCGCTGAAGAATTGATACTTTTGAATTATGGTGCTGGAGGAGACTCTTGAGAGTCCCATGGACTGCAAGAAGATCAAACCTATCCATTCTTAAAGAAATCAGCCCTGCGTGCTCACTAGAAGGACAGATCCTGAAGTTGAGGCTCCAGTACTTTGGCCACCTCATGAGAAGAGAAGACTCCCTAGAAAAGACCCTGATGTTGGGAAGGATTGAGGGCACAAGGAGAAGGGGACGGCAGAGGATGAGATGGTTGGACAGTGTTCTCGAAGCTACTAACATGAGTTTGGCCAAACTGCGAGAGACAGTGAAGGATAGGCGTGCCTGGCGTGCTCTGGTCCATGGGGTCACGAAGAGTCGGACATGACTGAACGACTGAACAACAACAAAGAAAGGAGGTCCTGGGTAATAAATAATTTTTCATTTGGAGAATCAACCAGATGAACAATAAGTTCCTTGGAAAGATTACACAATTAATCAGTTTCCATCCCATTGTTTGCCAAGGCTGTTGCTTTATCTGTGAGGTGTAACAAATGGTGGGGCCAAGCCAGTTCCTGTGCTTACAAAGTGGTGTGTTTATAATGTGGAATTGAGTGGTTTGGGGTGACAATGCTGAAGATGGTGAACAGCAGTTCCTTAGATGAATGACAATTCTAAACACAGCTCTTTCAGAAACCAGTTAAAAAGAATTAAAATGTATATGTCCCCAAAACCAAAGCAAACTTAGCCTACCCCATAACTTATATTACCATGACGAGGGGATGTTCCCCTTCGACATACAATCATTTTCTCCTGTCAGAACTGCTGTCTATGTGCAACGCTCACAGAATATGTGATTAACTCAAATGACAGTGACAAATAGAAAACGGGGTGTGTGCACCCCACAATAAACTTCGGGCTGCCACAAATCAATATAAACACTTCTTACAGAATGTCCTCTATGTGATGGCATTGAATTCAATGCCATTTTGCACAGAACACTCTCCTAGTTGTGTGGCTGTAAAGCTAGTGGCGAACCACCCAAAACTTATTTTGGGTTGTGCACCCCAGTCCTTAACCCTTTCTACTCATTTTGGTTGTTATTGGCATAGGTGCAGCCCTTACCCTGACAGTTTTATGCACCAAGGAATGCTTTGGGTCAGTTGCAGTGCCGTCCCATCCCCGAGGCAGACCGAGGCAGCCACCCAAGACAGTGAAATCCAAGGGGCACCAATGTAGGCATGCCCCACCCCCACTACCTCAGGTTGCAAAACGGGATGGGCAGCCCATGGTTGGATGTAATTCAAAGCTATCTCATAGAGGACACTGTCCTTGATGTGCGGGTATATAATTTGTAGTGGAATATACACCCCCAAGGGACGCGGGTGGCGCTGTGGGTTAAACCACAGAGCCTAGGGCTTGTCAATCAGAAGGTCGGCAGTTTGAATCCCCGCGACGGGGTGAGCTCCCGTTGCTCGGTCCCTGCTCCTGCCAACCTAGCAGTTCGAAAGCACGTCAAAGTGCAAGTAGATAAATAGGTACCTCTCCGGCGGGAAGGTAAACGGCGGCTTAGTCATGCTGACCACATGACCTGGAAGCTGTACGCCGGCTCCCTTGGCCAATAATGCGAGATGAGCGCCGCAACCCCAGAGTCGGTCACGACTGGACCTAATGGTCAGGGGTCCCTTTACCTTTATGCACCCCCAGCTCCTTATTCATTTGTGCATATTTTGATTATTATTGGCAAGGAGGTGCCATATTCAGCATTGCCCTGCACCTTCGGAAAGCAATGTGCCAGATGCAATTCAATGGCAACTTATGAAGGTTATTCTTCTGGAGGTGGGGATGTTTGATTTTGGGTGGCCCAGAGTATACTCTGTGGTGCCTGCCCCCAGTTTTTTATTTCCTACTGTCATCTGAGGTCATCGTGCCTTCATGAGTGTTGTGCATATGAACACACCTAAAGTAAATGTAAATTTGTTGTTTGAGCTCACTTTGCCTTGGTGTGATGGCCGGTTTAAGGCTAACAATAGAGTTGCAGGTCTGTTGTGCTTCCTTTCTTTGGTGAAAACCATGCTTAGTGTAAACTGAAGAGACCTAAAAACTAGCCTGAAAGACTTTTCTCCATGATGTCTGACCCAATGCTTGACAATAATTAGTTCAGGTTAATTACAGCAAATCTGTAGATTTGTAGCCTCAAATCATCTCATTCTCTAAGCTGCAGCCTCCTGAGGTTCCTTTGATGAGCTCTGCATCCTAAGGGTGGATTTAAAGTAATGAATTTGTCTCTAATAAGATTCATAGGTTTGTTCCCTAAGCAATGGTGTCAATTATACAGTTTAACAGTGATGGCTTATTTTGCTGGAAATGCAGGAAATTAGTGGTGTTTTTTAACGTTCTCCTTTTGCAGGTTTTTAACATTCTCCTTTGGGTCTTTTTGTTATTGCAAATAGATGATTTTGCACTGCAGAAATAAGAAGACAACAAAGACACAATAAAATAAAATAAAAAAGATTAAATTAACCTGAGCATGCCATGCTTTTCGAAGCAGCCCATGAAACAAGAATGGTTACATGTTGTGTCAGCCATAGTTCATGTACAGAGAGATTAACATAACAATCTTTTACTCAAATTATGTTGGTTGAAGGCCTACAGGGTTTGGCAGAAGCCCTGCTGTGCCACTGAACCCCGAGACACCTATGGAACATCACACTGATGTCATTGTTCCAGAGCATGGGTTGGCAAGCTAAGGCCCACAGGCTGGATCAGGCCCAATTGCCTTCTGGATCTTGCCCGCGGACAGTCCGGGAATCGCCACATGGATTGCCAGTGCATGCGTTCTTTCCCTCTCCCTCCCTCTCCCTCCCTCTCCCTCACATGGCGGTGGTGGCACCTCCTCCCTCCCTCCTCCTGGCTTCTCCCCGCCCTACCTAGAGGAGGAAGGTGGCTGGGCTTTATTGGTGCCAGCAGCAGCGCTTGAGCGGCCGCCATTTTAAGCAGCCCCTCTCCGGAGCCCTTTCACGCGCTGCTCATCATCCCTCCACCACCCCCAGCCCCTGCCGCTCGCAAGACACAGGAACCACGGTTGGCTGAGCGCCCCTCTCGAGTGGCCGCCATTTAAAGCAGCCCCTCTCCGGAGCCCTTTTGTGCGCCGCTCATCGTCCCTCTGCCGCCGCTGCCGCCAGCCCCTGCCACTCGCAAGACACAGGTAAGCAGCCACCGGGGCTCGTGGTGCTCTTGCATCATTCCCCCCCAAAATATATATATATACAGTCCAGCCCCCCACAAGGTCTGAGGGACAGTGAACCGGCCCCCTGCTGGAAAAGTTTGCTGACCCCTGTTCTAGAGACACTGGCAGAATGGCTAAAACAGGGAAGGAGCACACTTGCGCAATATCCTCTACTCATACAGTCACAGCCTGTGGAAGGCATCTCTCTGAGGTGGAGAGCCTTTTGTATCTGTGAAGGAAGGATCTCCACTTGTTTCAGAAAATTAGGGTTCTAAAAACATGCAGGGAGCCACTGTGGATACAAGAGGCTCCTCACTTAAGACAGTCATCTTTCATGAGTTGAAAAGTCAGTGAAAAGGCAAAGGGAGACAGGCTCATCCCCACTCACATGTTTACATTGTCCTAAAATGAAATGCCTGCATAGGACTTCTGTGTCTCGCCTTCGTCTTCCCAGCCCACATCCACCACAGAGACCGGATCCGTCCCACATCCTGTCCAGGGTAGACCAGGAGGGAAGTTCACATGGCCGGCAGAGGAACCAACAAACAACAACATAGGAATCTAGAAGAATTTACAGAGAATGAGTACAAAAGTGAAAAAAAGTAGAAGCAATTGAAACTAACAATATAACTACCGGTACTAAATTGGTATGCTGAAAATCAACATTATTAATACAAAATGAGCCAAAAATAGTTAGTTTGCTCATGGTTAGTAAGCAGAGCCTTGACTTAGCTCAACGTAGCATTGGGAGTAAAAAAAGACTGGGGAAGAAAAGTCAAAAGACTGGCTGTAAGCTCTTCTCTGGAAGCCTGCATATTATCTATCTGGCTTGCAGATTTTGCCAAGGAAACGAAATATTCATTCTACAATTTAATAGAGCCAAGATTTACAACAAAATTATATGGAGGACGTTAGACAGAACTTTCTACAAATAATAAATTATTATTATTATTATTATTATTATTATTATTATTATTATTTAACCAAGCACCCACTTTCTCACTTGCTACAAGCTAAAAGCAGAATTTATTAAGACAACCACTCAAAGGTTCAATAGACACCTTGGAAATCCCCACCATTGGGGGGCGGGGGAGAGATAGTAAATGTTGGCACTGTGGTGGGGGTAAAGAGAGTTCGTCCATCTGTGGTGGATGTGTGAAAAAAAGTAACGTTTTGGTCCATGGTAGCCAACATTCTTAAATAAAATTTTATATATGAAATCCCATTGCATTCTTTTCTCTTTTTGTGTGTGAAAGAACAAACAGAACCAACTCATCAGAATTAAGCATTGTACCGGTATATTATAACAACTGTAAACACAAAATGTTGGAAAGAGGAACAATTAAGCATGGTAAATATACGGTAACTATGCTGATGGGCAAACTGACATAATTTTAGAGCGGTTATATTCAAAATGAATTAAAAGGTGAAACAAAAATCTGGACCAATTTAAACTTCTAGGTAAGATAGCAACAAGGGACGCGGGTGGCGCTGTGGTGTAAACCACTGAGCCTTGGGTTTGCCGATCGGAAGGTCGGCGGTTCGAATCCCTGTGACGGGGTGAGCTCCCGTTGCTCGGTCCCTGCTCCTGCCAACCTAGCAGTTTGAAAGCACGTCAAAGTGCAAGTAGATAAATAGGCACCGCTCTGGCGGGAAGATAAACAGCGTTTCCGTGCGCTGCTCTGGTTTTGCCAGAAGCGGCTTGGTCATGCTGGCCACATGACCCGGAAGCTGTCTGCAAACAAACGCCGGCTCCCTCGGACAGTAAAGCGAGATGAGCGCGCAACCCCAGAGTCATTTGCAACTGGACTTAACTGTCAGGGGTCTTTTTTAAGATAGCAACAATGAAAGTTACTACCCTGCCTAAATGAATGTTCTTATTTCAGGCATTACCAGTGCCCCTTTTTAAAGAAAAAAAGGTGCCGGTACTAACCAGATTCATGGCAATCCACCTTCTGCCACCACTAACCTTTTCCCACAGCGCAGGGGCCCCCAAAATGTCTGCCGCCTGATGTGCCAGAAAGACAGCCACTCACCACGTCTCCTCACAGCGGCTGGGCTGCACTGCACCTGTGCCTGACCATGTACACATGGAGGCCACATTCACCCCTGCACCCCAGGAGTCGTATTTCCCCCCTCTTTCCATGCCCACAAAAAGCTCCAGGTGAGAAGGCAGTGCGCATGCGCAACAGTCAGGTGCCTGTGCTGTGGGCATCTCCAAAGCCTTGCCCTGTTGCAGGGCTGGGAAGGAGAAAGGGATAAAACCGGGGTCAGCAAACTTTTTCAGCAGGGGGCCGGTCCACTGTCCCTCAAACCTTGTGGGGGGCTGGACTATATTTTGAAGGGGGGGGGAATGAACAAATTCCTATGCCCCACAAATAACCCAGAGATGCATTTTAAATAAAAGGACACATTCTACTCATGTAAAAACACGCTGATTCCTGGACCATCTGCGGGCCGGATTGAGAAGGCGATTGGGCCGGATCCGGCCCCCGGACCTTAGTTTGCCTACCCATGGGATAAAAGCATTGGTGTTTGCCTTTCCACCTAATTACAGAATCACAGAATCATAGAGTTGGAAGAGACCACAAGGGCCATCCAGTCCAACCCCCTGCCAAGCAGGAAACACCATCAAAACATTCCTGACAGGTGGCTGTCAAGCCTCTGCTTAAAGACCTCCAAAGAAGGAGACTCCACCACACTCCTTGGCAGCAAATTCCATTGTCGAACAGCTCTTACTGTCAAGAAATTCTTCCTAATGTTTAGGTGGAATCTTCTTTCTTGTAGTTTGAATCCATTGCTCCGTGTCCGCTTCTCTGGAGCAGCAGAAAACAACCTTTCTCCCTCCTCTATATGACATCCTTTTATATATTTGAACATGGCTATCATATCACCCCTTAACCGTCTCTTCTCCAGGCTAAACATACCCAGCTCCCTAAGCCGTTCCTCATAAGGCATCGTTTCCAGGCCTTTGACCATTTTGGTTGCCCTCCTCTGGACACGTTCCAGCTTGTCAATATCCTTCTTGAACTGTGGTGCCCAGAACTGGACACAGTATTCCAGGTGGGGTCTGACCAGAGCGAAATACAGTGGTACTATTACTTCCCTTGATCTAGATGCTATACTCCTATTGATGCAGCCCAGAATTGCATTGGCTTTTTTAGCTGCTGCATCACACTGTTGACTCATGTCAAGTTTGTGGTCTACCAAGACTCCTAGATCCTTTTCACTTGTACTGCTCTCAAGCCAGGTATCACCCATCCTGTATTTGTGCCTTTCATTTTTTTTGCCCAAGTATAGTATTTTACATTTCTCCCTGTTAAAATTCATCCTGTTTGCCTTGGCCCAGTTCTCTAATCTGTTAAGGTCATTTTGAAGTGTGATCCTGTCCTCTGGGGTATTAGCCACCCCTCCCAATTTGGTGTCATCTGCAAACTTGATCAGGATGCCCTCAAGCCCATCATCCAAGTCATTGATAAAGATGTTGAATAAGACTGGGCCCAAGACAGAACCCTGTGGCACCCCACTAGTCACTTCTCTCCAGGATGAAGAGGAGCCATTGATGAGCACCCTTTGGGTTCGGTCAGTCAGCCAGTTACAAATCCACTGAATGGTAGCATTGTCTAGCCCACATTTTACCAGCTTCTTTACAAGAATATCATGGGGCACCTTGTCAAAGGCCTTGCTGAAATCAAGATAGGCTACATCCACAGTGTTCCCTTCGTCTACCAGGCTTGTAATTCTGTCAAAAAATGAGATCAGATTAGTCTGACATGACTTATTTTTCAGAAACCCATGCTGACTTTTAGTGATCACAGCGTTCCTTTCTAGGTGCTCACAGACCGTTTGCTTAATGATCTGCTCTAGAATCTTTCCTGGTATTGATGTCAGGCTGACTGGGCGGTAATTGTTTGGGTCCTCTCTTTTCCCCTTTTTGAAAATAGGGACAACATTTGCCCTCCTCCAGTCTGCTGGGACTTCACCTGTTTTCCAGGAATTCTCAAAGATTACTGCCAGTGGTTCTGAAATCACCTCTGCCAGTTCTTTTAATACTCTGGGATGTAGTTCATCTGGCCCTGGAGACTTGAATACATCTAAACTAGCCAAGTGTTCTTGTACTACCTCCTTACTTATTTTGGGCTGTGATTCCCCTGCTGAATCATCTGCTCCATATTCTTCAGGTCGGGCATTGTTTTCTTTTTTGGAGAAGACTGAGGCAAAGAAGGTATTGAGGAGTTCTGCCCTTTCTGCGTCCCCTGTTCGCATTTCACCATCTTCTCCTCTAAGTGACCCCACTGTTTCCTTGTTCTTCCTTTTGCTACGGACATACCCATAAAAACTCTTTTTATTGCTTTTAACCTCTCTAGCAAGCCTGAGTTCATTCTGTGCTTTAGCTTTTCTGACTTTGTCTCTACATGTGCTGGCTATTTGTTTGAATTCCTCTCTGGTGGTTTCCCCCTTTTTCCATTTCTTGTACATATCCCTTTTAAATCTTAACTCAGTTAAAAGTTCTTTAGATAGCCACCCTGGCTTCTTTAGGCACCTTCCATGTTTTCGTCACATTGGTACTGCTTGAAGTTGTGCATTTAATATCTCCCTTTTAACAAACTCCCATCCATCATGAACTCCCTTCCCTTTTAGTATTACTGACCATGGGATCACATCCAGCATTTCCCTAAGTTTTCTGAAGTCGGCTTTCTTAAAGTCTAGAATTTGAGTCTTAGTATGCTTGGTTGCTCCTTTCTGATGTATAATAAACTCCAGAAGAGCATGATCACTCCCACCTAATGATCCTGCCACTTCTACCCCACTAACCAGGTCATCACTATTGGTTAGGACCAGATCTAAAATGGCTGATCCTCTTGTTGCTTCTCCCACTTTCTGGACAATGAAATTGTCTGCAAGGCCAGTGAGGAATCTGTTCGACCTTATGCTCTTGGCTGAGTTTGACATCCAACAAATATCAGGATAGTTGAAATCCCCCATTACTACTATCTCATTTCCTTAATTAATCAGCCTTTCCTTAGGAACTGGGTGCAGGCGATGGGGGGGGGATAGTAGAATCATAGCATTGGAGGGGACCATGAGGGTCATCGCAAGATTGGGGTGGGGGGTGCCGGTACGTACCATTGAGTACCACTAGGAGAAAAGCGCTGGGCATTACCAATCAATATATCCAGAACAAAATAAAAAATAAAAAAATTCCTTCCAGTAGCACCTTAGAGACCAACTAAGTTACTAAGTAGCTCATGCCAAGAACAAACTTGGTCTCTAAGGTGCTACTGGAAGGAATTTTTTTATTTTTTATTTTGTTTTGACTATGACAGACCAACATGGCTACCTACCTGTAACTCAATATATGCAGGCATTTCACCACTAACTTCATTCGCCGCCCACCCATCCTTCCAAGGTGAGAATAAATATGGACAATTTAAGAGGTTGGAAACCAACATACTTTATAGACTGGCATTTATCTTTATGATCATAAAGAGCATTTAATTGAAGGTCAGCTGAGAGAGAAATTACAGCGAGTTCAACAAGTTCGTGATTTCATTTCCAAGAAAAAAATTCAAGAGCAGGCAACCAGAACTACCTCTTTCTGTGGAAGTTGTCTCTTGTTTCCTTGTTCTGCTTTTTAAAGAAGTCAATCAGTTCCGTGTTACAGGTTAGGATTAACAGAAAGTCCAGGCTGACCAGTCCTTCCCTCGCTCAGCTGCACCATTTTGAATGGCTACAGGGAGGGATGGGATGAGGCGCAGAGCTTGCCCTTATTTTCTTTTCTCGAGACAGTGTCCTTCTCTAACCCAACACTTGAGCCCAAGTGCATAGAAAATTGAGGGTATGCCTCCACCATTCACAATAGCAAGACTTTCTCCATGTGCATAAGGGGAGGGTGGGATTTTCGCTGGAGATTGCTAGCGGTTGTACAGCACAAGTCATTATTGTGCAGAAACCCTCTATCTGAAAGAACAAATAAGTCCTCTGGCATCTTGACAAACAAGCTCTCAGATGCTTATTTCATGGAATTATTAGTTATAGGAGCTCGGTGTGTCATAAGAAAATTCTATTTTTTTTTTTTTATAATAATTTTTATTAGATTTTCAAATTTTTTGTCCAGCCCCGATTCGGGCCAGATCACATACGTTTTATACAGTGTCTGATGACTTCCTCACGCCCCCCCTCATTGTTTTCATTTATTATAATATTCATTCTTACCAGGTTTCTAATTCCACATCATTAACATTTCCATAATATCTTAATTTTTAAATCGTCATAAGAAAATTCTATTTTGTGGTACCAACTAGTGAAGAGGTAAACATCTTGAGGCTAATAATAAAGAGGTTTCGTTAATGAATTTTGATGGTGGCTACCAGGTACTACGGTAGGTACTAGCATTTGAAGCTAGAAAACGAGATAGATCATAGAATCATAGAGTTGGAAGAGACCACAAGGGCCATCCAGTCCAACCCCCTGCCAAGCAGGAAACACCATCAAAGCATTCCTGACAGGTGGCTGTCAAGCCTCTGCTTAAAGACCTCCAAAGAAGGAGACTCCACCACACTCCTTGGTAGCAAATTCCACTGTCGAACAGCTCTTACTGTCAGGAAGTTCTTTCTAATGTTTAGGTGGAATCTTCTTTCTTGTAGTTTGAATCCATTGCTCCGTGTCCGCTTCTCTGGAGCAGCAGAAAACAACCTTTCTCCCTCCTCTATATGACATCCTTTTATATATTTGAACATGGCTATCATATCACCCCTTAACCTTCTCTTCTCCAGGCTAAACATACCCAGCTCCCTAAGCCGTTCCTCATAAGGCATCGTTTCCGGGCCTTTGACCATTTTGGTTGCCCTCCTCTGGACACGTTCCAGCTTGTCAGTATCCTTCTTGAACTGTGGTGCCCAGAACTGGACACAGTATTCCAGGTGAGGTCTGACCAGAGCGGAATACAGTGGTACTATTACTTCCCTTGATCTAGATGCTATACTCCTATTGATGCAGGAGTATTTTCTGGTTTTCCTCCTCTAAAAGAGAGAGAGAGGAAGAGAGAGGGAAAGAAGGAGGGAGAGAGGGAGGGAAGATATCATATCACCCCTTAACCTTATACGTAAATCCGGCGCTCTTTCCTGGCCTTTGACCATTTTGTCTGTGTTCATGCAGGTGGCTGGTCCAAGACAGCTTTAGGTGAGACTCCATAGGCATGTTGTTTGCTTTTGGGGCGGGGGTATTATGCTGCTTTAAAGATTTGCTTTGTCCGCTTGGTTACTCCCTCCCTCTCCCCCCCCCAACAGGTTGTAAACTTTAAATAAAAAGGTGTTACTAAATCCTCCACAAGTTCTCCTCAGAAGGAAACAGACCCCATAAATGGTGACGCTGGGAACTTCCTATACTTGTGGGAGCAACAAACCATGTAACCTGTTTTGTCTTACAGAGAATATGCTGCGTGTAAAAACCACCGCAAAAGGTCCAGATGTGTAACAGCTCCCTGTTTTAATCCTGCTTCTTAATGCGAACCCTCTCCAGTTGAAATTTGTAACCCATTAATTACCTTCTCCTCATTTATATGATAAGTGGTTAATTTTCTTTTATTGTGATTGAAGCCTCTGCCAGCGTTCCAGGAAAGGTGGGGAGGGGGATGGAGTTGCAGGGGGAGTTTGATTGGATTTCATTGCTGTGGGCCATTTCTTAAACAGGTTACAAGCTGACAAACGCAGGAGAAAAGGGTCGATATCCTTCCTCTGCCTCATGGACAAGCCAATCTTTTCTGTAAACATTTCATCAGTATCTGCCCTTTGTATACATACCTGCCACACACAGAGACTGGGGGGGAACTTGGCTTTATATAGGTTTAGGCAACTGATAAATGAAGCAAAGCCAATATAAGTGGAACAAATCTCCAACAGATTTTCCTAATCATCGTTTGTTGTTTGGTTCTTCTGCTGACAAGATGCAGCCAGTTTTTAAAACAAGACTTCATCCTTAGGTCCTAGGGCAGGCCCCAGCAATTCAAAATACAACATTAAAAGCAGTTTAAAAGCTAACAATTAATAATGACGACGAAGACGTGGTAATAAAGAACAGGGTGGGTCCTGAAAAGGTAAATCTCAGGTGCCCAAGTGCCACCACACAGGGAGGGGCTGCCGCTTGCCAGGCCACACACCCCTGATCTCCACCCATTGGGCCTCTCTGCCAATCTTAACATCCTGGAGGGTCTGCAGGGAAGGAGGTGGGGGAAAACACCATCCCAAACCCCCAGAATGCTAGACAGCGGCTGGATCTACACTGACCCGTTTAATGTTATTAGAACAATATTAGAGATATCATTTTAAAACGTCACAGGGCAGACTTGTAATTTTAACCATTCCTTACCTTGTTTTGTCTGTAACAGCGCAGTTTCCCTGCTGCTGGCTCCTGGTTGCTCTGCAGGGCCCTCTGGTGTCACATTTTAATAGTGCCTTAAAGGTAAAGGTAAAGGGACCCCTGACCCTTAGGTCCAGTCGTGTCCGACTCTGGGGTTGCGGTGCTCATCTCGCGTTACTGGCCGAGGGAGCCGGCGTACAGCTTCCGGGTCATGTGGCCAGCATGACAAAGCCGCT
Organism: Darevskia mixta; assembly: GCA_034641385.1. NCBI lineage: Eukaryota > Metazoa > Chordata > Lepidosauria > Squamata > Lacertidae > Darevskia > Darevskia mixta. The sequence goes on from JAWWNH010000242.1 coordinate 2,593,884, forward strand.
TCTGGCGAACCAGAGCAGCGCACGGAAATGCCGTTTACCTTCCCGCCATAGCGGTTCCTATTTACCGGTATCTACTTGCACTTTGACGTGCTTTCGAACTGCTAGGTGGGCAGGAGCTGGGACCGAGCAACGGGAGCTCACCCCGTCACGGGGATTCGAAGCACCGACCTTCTGATCAGCAAGCCCTAGGTTCTGTTAAAAGCAGAATGTGTCCATCTCCGTTATGAAAACCATTCCTTAACCCTTCCTTAACATTATAAGCCATGAGTATAGATCTGACCATTGTCAACAATACAGAGCTAGATGCAGCAATAGTCTGACTCAGTATAAGGTAGTTTTGTATGTTCCTTCTTCACCTAATTACAGTTGCATAACAGCTCTCCAATTCTATTTTGTTACAATCCATAGACTTTGAGTTTTTTCATCAGCCCCCAAATATCCCACACCTTTTTCCTTCCCAACTTCTTGACTTTTTGTGAATCATCCAGTCTGATCAGGAGTTTGGGCAAGAGACTGCTCACTTCTGTGTGATCTTTAAATTGGTTTCAGTAAGCATTGCCCTTACTCTTACATTTTACCATGCATAAAGCCAGCAAGTGAGTCCCCATCTAAAGTTTTTAAATAGGTTTCAGCAGCATGGGCCCTTAGCTGTTACATATGCAGTCAGTCCAAGGGTGCTTCTGTACAAAAGATTCAAGATGTTTGCTGCGTTGGAAATTGCCTGCACTGAACTGTTGAAAACCTCAGTGCAAGCCTAACCACAACAGTTTAGGAATAAGCCTAATTGAAATCAATGGGGCTTACTCCTAGGTGAGTGGAGTTACGACTGCAGCTTGGATTTTTTTAACGGCCTTATGGTGACTCCTGTTTAGGGGTACTTTCATTGCTATCACATTGGCACATGGCTCAGTGCTGAAGTCTCTGGGGACTTGCTTGTCCATGCTCCATTTCCCTTCTGCAATCCTATACTGACCACACCAATCACAGCAATGCACTTTTAAGCCAGTGTGATGTAGTGGTTAAGAGTGGTAGACTCGTAATCTGGTAAACCAGGTTCGCGTCTCCGCTCCTCCACATGCAGCTGCTGGGTGACCTTGAGCTAGTCACACTTCTCTGAAGTCTCTCAGCCCCACTCACCTCACAGAGGAAGGGAAAGGAGAATGTTAGCTGCTTGGAGACTCCTTCGGGTAGTGATAAAGAGGGATATCAAATCCAAACTCCTCCTCCTCCTCCTCTTCTTCTAATGAATAACCTGCACTCATTGCTGTTTGGCCAGAACGCTTGAGTACATTGTTCACTGGAGTGCTCACTGGAAGGACAGATCCTGAAGCTGAGGCTCCAATACTTTGGCCACCTCATGAGCAGGGCTGGTGCGTCCATTTAGGCTAACTAGGCAGTTGCCTAGGGCGCCAAAATGGAGGGGGCACTGGCCAGCGAAATGACGTCACGTGGCCCGCCCCCTCACCTAGGGCGCAAAAATCCCTAGCACCGGTCCTGCTCATGAGAAGAGAAGACTCCCTAGAAAAGACCCTGATGTTGGGAAAGATGGAAGGCACAAGGAGAAGGGGACGACAGAGGACGAGATGGTTGGACAGTGTTCTTGAAGCTACCAACATGAGTCTGACCAAACTGCGGGAGGCAGTGGAAGACAGGAGTGCCTGACGTGGTCTGGTCCATGGGGTCATGAAGAGTCAACGACTAAACAACTAAACAACAACAAAGTATACAAAAAGCACTATTATCATTATCATTATCAATCATCACCACCACCACCATCATTATATTATATTATAGATTTATTTATACCCCCTGACAGGGACTCAAGGTGGCTTAAAGATAAATTAAAAATAGCCAAAAACATAGGAGGGGAAACCAATAATAAAAACAATTAAACATTAATGTGTGTGTGTGAGAGAGAGGGGGGGAGGGGGAGGGAGGGAGGGAGGGAGGGAGGGAGAGAGAGAGAGAGAGAGAGAGAGAGAGAGAGAGAGAGAGAGAGACCTATTAAAGCCATACAGATAATTACTATAAAACCAGCATGGCACCAGTCCTTTCACTAACAGCCATCAGTTCCCAAAGGCCTGTTGGAATAGGGAGATCTTCACGTGCTGGCAGAAGGACAACCAGTTCAGCAATGCCAGTCCTTTAGCAATAGTTAGGGCACATAGACTCCATTTTTGTTATCCAGTTGTCACCTTCCATATGATAGGTATATAATTCAAAAGAATATTTTCTTCTGAGTTTTTAAAGTTTTTCCATAGGGTTAGATTTATACAGTTCAACACATTCCCCCCAAATTTTGTGAGAATAACAGATGTCACTGTCCTAACTAACAAACAAAAAATGGGAGGAGGTAGATTACTGAATTCCTCCTTCTGAGTGCCCTAGAAAGAGTAATCATGTAAATAGTCTGGGGATGGGTTTAATATGAAACAATTTTCTCTTAATTAGTGGCCTCTTTGCAGGTTATTAAGCTAAGCCATGCAGGACTGGGAACTTTCATTTTAAATCTTTTATTTTTGTTGTTTTATCTAATTGGACTAATTGGGCGAGCAGATTAGCATGGTTGGAGTCAGGAGGGGGAAAATATTTCTCTCTGTAGGCAAATTGCTGGTACATGTTGCACGGACAGCCTTGGTTACGTTGATTAATGGCCTCAGTGGACAGCTGAAAAATCACTAGAGCAGCTGGAAAAGATCATTAACAGTTTTAAGGCTTGGGTCACTCTGGTGGGTGAAGAGAAATTATTAGCAGGATTTCTAATGCTGTCTGCCAAGACTATTTTATGTGTGGAGAATTTGGTCCATGGCGCTGCTAAAATGGCAGCCACTGTGGTTCTCCCTTGCTAAAACACAAGCTAGTCAGTGATTATAATGCAAACACATATAGGTGTAGTACCCCTGCTCCACTGCCGCAACAACAATGCTGAAACAAGGAATGTTGCAGGTTTGTGAAGGTGCTGCTAATTCAGATAAGAGATTCACAGGGCACTACAGAACTGCAGACATGCCCGGTATCCTCATTCATCAACAACCTGTCAGCGCAGAAGTGTGTTTAAAGAATAATAATTGAAGCAAAAGTGGGACTTAGTACCCTTAGTAACTGCATAGTTCCTCCACCACTTACCCAGGTATATTCTCACTACAGATTTCCTTAGGAACCATTGCAGGGAATGTTCAATAATCTTCATCAAGGACCATGGCTTCAAATCCTGCTCTAGTCAATGGCTGCTGCTCGCTTTCTCCCCTGAGTTCTGATCATCACCACATTTTTTTATTAAAAAATGCACCACCGTCGTCATATTTATGGTTACTGTTGTTGGAACTGAAAACTCTGAAGGCAGAAAATGCAAAGAATCCATTCAGTAACAAAGAACTCAGGTGGGATGCAAGAAGTTCACACCGAACAGTAACTGTCTAAGAGACTTCACATACCAAGAGAAGCTGTGTTAGTGGTTCTGACAGAGATGAGATATGGTGGTTTTACAACAGAAGGCTATTCCCAAGCTTTTATTAATGTTTTGCTTTATGCAGGAGTTCATAAAGTCCAGAAATGCTTTAGTCCTTTCACTCATGGGTAGGCAAACTAAGGTCTGGGGGCCGGATCCGGCCCAATTGCCTTCTAAATCCGGCCCGCGGATGGTCTGGGAATCAGCATGTTTTTACATGAGTAGAATGTGTCCTTTTATTTAAAATGCATCTCTGGGTTATTTGTGGGGCATAGGAATTCATTCATTTTTTCCTCAAAATATAGTCCCCCCCCCCAAGGTCTGAGGAACAGTGGACCGGCCCCCTGCTGCAAAAGTTTGCTGACCCCTGCTTTCACTCTTTCACACAACGATGACCCATCTAGGCAGGATACAATCTGCAGCTAGCTCCCTCCCAATCTGCCTGAGTCCCCTGAAAAACCCTTTCACATCAAGCAGCATGGTGATGGCATCCACCATATAATTTTGCATATAAATTTATGTATAATAACTTGGACCTTATAAACAACACCTTGATGTAAGAAACAATATGATACGGGCAAAGCTTGATCAGCTCCGAACTGTCAAATTCCGGTTATTAAATCTGTTTCCAATTCCCCCTCCAATATTGTGGTCCTCATTCTGGCTGAAGAGCAACACTGTCATCTACTGGAGAACAATAAAATAGCTTCAGCAAGTGAGGTTGGCGGGTTTAAAAGGGCATCTGTTTGAATCGTTTTGTGGTGAGTGGAAACAACAAACTGGGTGCTATAAGAGGTTGTGTGATTCATATTGCCAAGGCAAGAGAATATGAGAGCCAGGGGAATTGGTGTGTGTCTGAGAGAGTGCAGCCGTGGGATCCTTGAGGAAGAGGCATGTCCACACATCTCATGGCACATTCAGGTAGGCTTTTCCCTAGTCACACACGGCAGAGGCTGGTCCATTAGGGCTTTTGGACCAACCATACCAACCTCAGCCATCAGTCCCTACCTGTCTGAGTAACACGGCTATTCGTGTTGAATTGAGAATGCCTTCCCTAGAGACACTCCTGTGGAAACGTGTCTTTAGTTACTGGCTAACACTTTGGTTTAGATTACCTAACTACTATATAGCCCAATGCCTTTGGCGCGATAAGTTTAGCAGCCCTTGGGCCAATAAGATTCATGCTAAACTTTTATCTATTGGAATCTCGCCCATAGAACTCTTGAACCAAGATCTTGCCTTAGCAAGGAAAATTATTAATCAAAGACTGGATGACATAGAGTGGCAGCGTAATCTTATGCTTGTGGGGGGCTATGTTCCCCGCGTCAGTTGGGAGTTATTTCTCCCAACTCATGTGCCATCTTACCTATCATCCCTTTCTATTGCCAGTCATCGTTTTGCCTTTATCAAAGCACGTTTTAATGTTTTCCCTTCGAATTCCCTTTATCATAGATTTTCTAGGGGCCAAGTCTCGGTTTTATGTTCCTGTGATAATAGATCGATCGAAACACTTCACCATATAGTATTTATATGTCCTTTATATTGTGTTGTCCGGAAGAACTTACTGTTACCATTAATCCACAAGTTGCCTGGGCACCCGGCAGATTTTCGCCTGGCCTTTTTATTGCAAGATACAGATCAGCATGTAACTTTACAAATGGCGAAATTGTTAACTTCCGTTTTGACATATAAACGTCGTGGACTACTGTTTGGAAGTTGAAAATTCCTTATAGTATCTATTTCTAATTTGTACTCTTTTAAGTTTTACTGGTTCTAATTTTTTTAATCAAATTGTACTGTGTTCTAGTTCTGTTGTTCTTATGAGCTTAAAACTGAAATAAAGTGATTGACCTCAGCCATCCCTCAGGCACCCCCCAGCTGCCTGCCTTCAGGAGATGGCCCGGCCTGACAGCTTCCTCCTTTGTCTCAGTTTGACGTTGTTGAATAATAATAATAATAATAATAATAATAATAATAATAATTTATTATTTGTCTCCCGACCATCTGGCTGGGTCTCCCCAGCCACTCTGGGCGGCTTCCAACAAAAATAAAAAATACATTAAAATATCACATATTAAAAGCTTCCTTAAACAGGGCTGCCTTCAGATGTCTTCTGAATGTCAAGTGGTTGTTTATCTCTTTGACATCTGATGGGAGGGCGTTCCACAGGGCGGGTGCCACCACCGAAAAGGCCCTCTGCCTGGTTCCCTGTAGCTTTGCTTCTCGCAGTGAGGGAACTGCCAGAAGACCCTCGGCGCTGGACCTCAGTGTCCGGGCAGAATGATGGGGGTGGAGACGCTCCTTCAGATGTCTGGGAGAAGGATGGGGTCAAAACAAGAATTGGTTGGTCCCAGCTGTCATTGGCTCTGCCTCTGCTGTCATGGGATTCTCTGCTTTCCCTCTTACCAGTCTCAGTGGGGCACATCTACATTCACTATTTTTGTGTATCTATATTGCAAGTTTGTTGTATCTTATTGGGGGGTTTCCTGCAGGATGTGATTCCAGACACTGCAGCAGTTGAAAGTGAATTCAGAGCTACACCACAAAAGCAAGCTGAGTTACAATCTGGGCACATGGTGAGACAGCAGAAATATATGAGACTAGGAGACAGGCTGAATGTGGTAAAGCTTGTCCTGAATTGCATTGCTTCAGACTGACGCCCATGACGGAAGGCTCCCGCATATGAAAAACAAGAAACCTTGACCTCAGGGAGAAGAGTTCTAGTCAAGAATTGCATTCTTTCTTCTTTTCAGGGAAGAACATTCAAACACAGTATCCCACCCCTGCAATCAGCACAACCATGGATTTACCATGGGATCTGCTTACTTTGTAGACCATCCTAGTTTATGTTAATAGTGGTTGGCTTTAAGAACAGGAGCCTGTTGGATCAGGCGAGTGGAGCTCAGTGTCCAGGCTGAACGATGGGGGTGGAGAAGCTCCTTCAGGTATACTAGACTGAAGCCGTTTAGGGCTTTAAAGTTCAGCACCAACACTTTGAATTGTGCTTGGAAACGTGGGACTCCGCTAGATTGGTAAAGAAAAGATGTTTTATATGCGTTTTATAAGCGATATAACACTGTGACACCAGATGGTGCTGTGGAGTCCCGTCTTTCCCAACCGGATTTCCCCGTATGAGTTTACAACATGTTTAACTGAAATGTTTCTTTGGTGCGTCTAGATCCAGCCGCACTGAGAGCCCATGTAGGTCTTTCAGGACTGGTGTCATATGGTCCTGGCAGCCGCTCCCAGTCACCAGTCTGGAAGCCACATTCTGAATTATAGTTTCTGAGTCACCGTCAAAGGTAGCCCCACGTAGAGCGCACTGCAGTAGTCCAAGCGGGAGAGAACATGTACAGCTCTGGCAAGACAATGCGCAGACAGGTCGGGTCTCAGCCGGCATACCACATGGAGAGAAAGCCGCTTCTGATTACCAGGAACTGGTCGTCGGGGGCATCTTGCCTCTGACAATGGAGGAATAATATATCCACAAACAATAGCTGTTTCTTAGTGAGAGTGACATCTTTTCCACTGAAACAATTAGGGGAATTTCCATCTGGGGGGGTGGGAATCCTGACATTTTCTTCTCATTTTCTCTGCCTCCTCTCTTAATGAGAACTGAGGTACTGTGTCAAGAGAAGGGGAGAACCCCCTCACTTTATTTTATTAATAAACGGGGAAAAGCTCTTTCCCCAAAATGTAATGGTGTGTCTCACAAGTAAGAAAAATTAAGAGTGGTAAAAAATGATTTGACAGAATGGAATTATTCCCTGGATCTGGGGCCAAGCCTAATCCTCTATTACTCTATTACACTTTTTCATGATATGGCAGTTTCCTCTTCTTGTTTTTTGTTTTTCTGTAAGATAATCTTTGTATAAGTTTTTGTACAAAATTACAAGCTGACTAACCAAAGGATTTACAGATGTGTTATCACTTCCTTTATTGCTTCTCTATCCCATGTGTGTTGGGGCACTCTTCTGAATTATGGCTATAGTGATGGTGATTAGTTTTAAAACAGCCACAAACTCTTCATATGAAAAATACTTTATTTTCAAATATTAATAATTATGCTGTATTGAATTCTTGGGTTACATTTAATGGACTTGGAATACAAACGGCAGGACCATTAACTGAGTTTAATATCATGCAACCGTGTAAGGCAAAGACCTTTCTGATTTCATGTTCCATTTCTTTTAAACAGAAGCTGAATATTCATAAATATACACAGTTTTAGTAAGGCTATGCTCATGGAAGTAAAGAGGTAAGGTGGGTGGGGGTAGAAAGATTGACATCAGGACCTGCTGCTCCACTGGATCCTGCCACCTGAGGCAGTTGCCTCACCTTGCCTCATGGGTGGGCCTCGGACTTCCCTAGGGTGAGGTGTGCGTTCTGGTTAAAGTGGGGCTGCATATGGACTATGCCTTTAAAGGCATTTGAAGCACACACACCCCAAAAAAACTACAGTGTCTGATGCCTTACTTTATTGGACTTGACTCCCCTCTGTCGTTTAAGGGTCACTAGGAATTGTAACTGAGAGATAAACTACAGTGCCCAGAATTCTTTGGGGTGGGGGAAGGGCAGAAATCTGCTTTTAAGGTATAGTGTGTTCAAAGCCTGGGACTAAAGCAAGGAGGCCTACAAGCTGCCTTTGGGATTTGGGGTTTGCATTCAAGGGAGGTTGGGGGCTGCTGTCCCCATCCTAGGCCACATGGGCTCCTCTGCCTGTCCCTCCGGATGTCCCTGATGCTACACTGGTCGTCTTTCTTCTCTCCTCTTCTGGTAGGTAAGGATCAGACTGCCATTGGGACAGTTGCTCAGCATCTATGTATCCCTGGCTCTCTGCTCCTTCCACTTGCTCTTTGCCCAGGGTTCATAGACCTCCCCAAACTTGTCTAAACTCGGTCTCTGCCTCGTGCCAAAATGAGAATCCTAGGCAGGAACTTCTGGGTTCACCTAACCCTCCTCTCCCCACTGTGCACATCCCGGTTCTTTATCCAGCAGCTCCCAGTGGAGGCTTTCACTCTGTCCCCTTCCTCCAGGGTCCCCTCTCACCCCTTCTCCTCCACACCATTAATCTCCAAACAGAGAAGCATCATCTGAATGCTGGCATTGGACAAATTATAACTGCGGTGGGCTGGTTGGTGAGGCAGGCAGCCTCCCTGGGAGAAGCAGAGATACTGCCTCTCTTTTCCTTGGTATCCCTTAGGGCCAGATTTAGGTTTGATGAGGCCCTAAGCTACTGAAGGTAACAGGGCCCTTATTATGTCCAGCTGTCCTTTGTCAAAAACAAATTGTCACTGTTTTTTGTGTTGAATATATGGTAATTTATGGACCTAATAGGTATCTAAGGATTGGCGGGTGGTGCTGTGGGTTAAACCACAGAGCCTAGGGCTTGCCGATCAGAAGGTCGGTTGTTCGAATCCCCGCAACGGGGTGAGCTCCCGTTGCTCGATCCCTGCTCCTGCCAACCTAGCAGTTCGAAAGCACGTCAAAGTGCAAGTAGATAGATACCGCTCTGGCGGGAAGGTAAACGGCGTCCTGTCTGCGGACAAATGTCAGCTCCCTCGGCCAGTAAAACAAGATGAGCGCCACAACCCCAGAGTCGTCCGCGACTGGACCTAATGGTCAGGGGTCCCTTTACCTTTACCTTTTAATAGGTATCTAAAGACATTTGCACATAACAAAATAGGAGCCTACACAACACAAAACACTGTTGCTGTATGTAGGTTTTATTTTATTTGTTTTTTATCTTATATTTTGGAAATGTACGTCCAGGTTTTTTTCCTTTAAATTTTTTTGGGGGGGCCCAAGAGAGTGGAGCCCTAAGCTATAGCTTGTTTAGCTTATACGTAAATCCGGCACTGGTCACCCTCTTGCTGGCTGGCTGAGATCTACAGTCTGGCCAGTGGCTGGCACTGGGCAGTATTATTTCAGATGTATAGAGGTACCCAAAATTAAGCAGTTGGGTTTCAAATATAAGGGCAAGTCTTCTGTGCAGAACTAAGTGTACTCTGCACACACACACACACAAACACACAAAATTATTCAGGCAATCCATATTCTGTACTAAGAAAACAAAATCCTGTGAGTTGTGATAAATTATAAAAATTGAGCACATTTTATGATTTATCTTATTTTGCATAATTTACTCTACAAGTTTTGCTACCTTTCATAATTTATGCTGCCCTTGCTAATCATGGGAAAGGAAATGACACTGGAACCTGACATCCCTGACTACTGAAAATCTCATTCAGGCACTGCTCAAATCTCTGAGCTTTTAATGAATTTTTGCAGCTTGCTTTACAAAATGAAAACTGAATTTCTCAGGGAGCTTAGCTATGTGTACCTTCCTACACTCATTTGGAACTGCAGCATAAAGTCATGCGTTACCAGTTACATATCTAATAGGAATGCTGTTCTAAAAGAGCAGATGAATAGAAGATTTACAATATTTCTTAAAGTGGGGGGAGAGGTGGTGTTGAAGAAGAAAGACTATGATTTCTAATGATGGCAGAATAATCCCAAAGTGCCTGCCTTCCCCTAGTCACTGGTATGGTATGTATTTTTAATGTAAACTACTGTGAGCAACACCATATCATGTAAATTGTCATCTGAATTGTACATACAACAGGTACACATTGTGCCAACTTTTTTATTTTAAAAAAAGTGCAATCAGGCATCTAAATTATGCACCAAGAAAGGAGTAATCCTTTAACCAGTATAAATTATGCACACTTGATTTGCACGATTTCGCTTTTCTGCATAATTTACCTGTATTTTTGCTATCTTGCATAATTTATTCTGGTTTTGCTACTTATGAGGTCAAGAACCTATGTTAGCCACGGAAGTATTGACAGCAGCTACCAGGCTTCTGACATATTGGTAGATTTAGGCTGCTATGTGGCACCCCGGATTTCACTGAACAAATACAGTGGGACCTCGACTTACGAGTGACCCGACTTACGAGTTTTTCGACATCCGAATGACTTCCGGAAGAAAAAAAAATGGCCGTCGCATCCGCTTTTGATAGGATTTTTTTGACTTACGAAGATTTGATGCGGGTTTCTTCAACTTACGAAGTTTTTCCGCTCAATGCATCCCTATGGGGACTCGACTTATGAGTGTTTTCGACTTCCGAAGATCGCGTCGGAACGCATTATCGTCGTAAGTCAAGGTCCCACTGTAGTACTTATCTAAATAGTAGCTACTCATCTAGGACTAAGTTCAAATTTCAACTAACTGGAAAACCTTCCATGCCAGCGGCAAACCTTGCTCAATATACAGTACATTGCAGAGTGCCGTTTTCATCTTCTGTGCTCCCAAATGCTACCATCATCTGACAGACCATTGTGATTTCGACACATGCACTTGGCCAAAGAACACAAATGTTATTTAAAGAGTATATCCAGGCTACAGAGAGAACCCTGATACATCTATAAAGAGCATACAAAAAATATTATAAAGTACTGCAAAAAAGCAAGGGCTACAGATGTGAATGGGGTTCATAAGGAACTCAACTGTTACAATAGCCAAAATCAGACTGTTTACTTCGTAATTTACAATCTGAACTTGTTTACAAAAACGTTTAAAAGTTATCACAACTGAATTTTACTTAAACCATACAAATGTAATTTTAAGAAGGAACCCTAGACAAATATGAAGCTATATAAAACCATTATTTGAACTCCTAATTTTTGCACATTCTACGTTTTGGGCTTGCTGAGGTTCCTCAGCCCTTTAGGCACCGGTTCCATACAAAAGTCCATTTTGGTAGGCAGGATTGATTCTCGTGATTCAAGCCACTCTCCTTGTAGCAAGTTTGAAAACCTTTTTCAAATATAGACCTGCTTATCCAAACTAATCCCATCCTCCATTTTGGTTTTCATTAGCCGCTTGAACAGTCCTTTCCCTCCGGCTCCTGGCAACGTTATTTCCTTGGCGGGAGGACATTTTGTTCGTAGTGACCAGGGTTGACAATATTGCCGGCAGGCTCATATCGGGCCACCACAAATGTGGAGCCGTCGCTGGCAGCCGCTTTTCCAACTCCCATCTTTTTGGTGCTCTTCCAAACCATGGCTGTAAAGTGTCCTTAAAGAAAAACCCCACACAGAATCTATTAGGCTCTGAGCAAGAGTCTCATGCAAGACTGAGCAAGAACAGTACTCGGTTTCAGGAAAATTGCTCAAGGAAATTCAAGCATCCTAACTCAAGGACATTAACCTTTGTGCGCAATAAAAGTATTGCTTGCTCATAACTTTTTAAAAGAACAATTGTTTTGAGGATACATTTGAAAGTTTTAAGGAGTGCTCCAATTAGTTAACTTGTTTGTTTGACCTCAGTTTCAGGTTCCTGGGTATGAAGCTCACTGGAGACTGTGGTGTTCTTGTGATATACGCTTTTATTTCTAAACATACACAGGCTGAGCATGAAATGGAAGAGCATCAACACTCCAACCAATCTTGCTCCCCATTAAGCTTCATGGAGAACCCCCAAAGTCATAGAGACTAAGCCAGACTAGTCGCTGGCCTATTGCTCTCGAGGCATCCCTAGTTAGTTGTTTCTATGGCAACACATCCGTACTTAACAGGTTAACACAATGCAGTTAGTAAAGCTTCTAACTGGTATCTCTGCCATTTCCTGAAAAATTTAACCATGTGTCTTTGGAATCAATGCTTTTTCAAATTAAGGTGTTAGAAAGAGGAAGATTTAGAAATTACCGTATTTTTCGCTCCATAAGACGCACTTTTTTCCTCCTAAAAAGCAAGGGGAAATGTCTGTGCGTCTTATGGAGTGAATGTGTGGTCCCTGGAGCCAAATTGCCTAGGGGCCAAAAGCAGATTGTGCTCTTTTTTTTACAAAGAGAGAAGAGGGTGTTGAAAGGAAGCCGCTGAACAGCTGTTTAGCAAGCGATCGGGGAGAGAGACAAGGCTCCCTTTCCAGCCCCGCCCCCTTGCCCAGGCCTCCGTTGTTGAATGCAGAGGGAGGCTGTTTGTTTCCCCAGCGACATGTGACTGGCTGATTAGATTATCTGTCTGGAAACTGTAGAAATGGCTCCCTTTCCTGTAGGACTAGAAGCTGCAAACTGTGAGTTGAACCCCATAAAAACGGGGCTTTTCCTCTTTGAAAAAGAAGCTGCACCACTTTGAGCTGATCCTCAAAAAACCAGGGCTTTTCTCTTTGCAAAAAAAGCTGCACCACTTTGAGCTGATCCTCAAAAAACCAGGGCTTTTCCCTTTGCAAAAAAATCTGCACCACTTTGAGCTGATCCTCAAAAAACCAGGGCTTTTCCCTTTGCAAAAAAATCTGCACCACTTTGAGCTGATCCTCAAAAAAACAGGGCTTTCCCTCTTTCCTCCTCTAAAAACTAGGTGCATCTTATGTTCAGGTGCGGCTTATGGAGCGAAAAATACGGTACTAAGCCTGAACTTCCTCACATTTGGTTACCAAGCGCCTGTTTCTTGCTGAATTTTGAACAGCCTACTTCCACCTCCCCGCCCTCTATTCAGTCGAAAGGATATCCTATATAATAAAGAGCCTCTGTCCGTACGTACCATTTTCCGTGTGTCACAGGAATTCGCAACTGCGCGTGCGTTCCAGTCACACACGGATTGGACGACGGGAGAGGGGGGCGTGTCCGAGAGGCAGCGGCGGCACATGCGCGCCATCATTTCGGTCACTGCCGCTGCCTCGCACGGAGCTGCAGCTGCCCTCCCGCTCGGACAAAGCAAAGAGCGGGGGCAGCGGCGCAACGCGCCGCTGCCCCCAGCCTGCTCTCCTCCTCTCTCTTTCCCTGCCTTCCTTCCTTCCCTCCCTTTTCCTCGCCATGCCGGACCAGACCGTGGCCGCCATCGAGGAGGTGAGCGAGCGGGCGGACAGCGGCGCCGAAAGGGCGCACACCCAGACCAGCCCCTCCGCCCGGCCTGCGGAAAGGAGGAGGAGGCGGCTCAACCGCCGCACCGAGCCCGCCCCAGCCCCCATAGCCCCCGGCCTCCGTGTGCCTGGTGGTGTTGCCGGGAGGTGCGCGCATTGGGAGTTGGGTGGGTGGGGGTGCCGCCGGCTCCTGCTGCCTTGCCGCTGCGGCAGAAGGAATCACAGGGGGGGGGAGGGAGAGAGAGCGCAGAGCGCCTCCGCTGCCGCTGCTTCCGGCGCCGCTAAGCCGATGCCCCCCCCCGGGGGGAAAGAGTGCTGCAATCTCCCTCGCTCTCTCCCTTACCTCCCCAGACAGAAGCCTCCCAGTAAAACCAGCAGGACCAGTAGCAAGGCGCCCAGCACCGGGCCCACCATCGGCCGCCGGGAGCCCGCGGGCAAGGGGAGCGGGGGAGGCAGAGGTGCGCGCGCGGCCCCGTGCGCTGCAGCCATAGGCCGTGGGAGGGACGGGACTAAGGCCTCTCCCGGGAAGCCACGCCCCTGCCTGCCTGCCTGCCGCCGCGCCAGCCTCCGGGTACGCAAAGATCGCTTCGGCAATGGGCGGCTGCCAGCACCGGAGGTTGCTGCTGGGCAGGGTGGAGGCCAGGTTCAAGGAAGGGGGGCCCTGCAGGAGAAGGGTTGCTGAGCGAGCCCCCTCCTCTGCCTTCCCCCCAGCCCGTCTCTCCCTCTCCGGGGCGGGAAGAAGGGGATAAAGGCTCTGTTGCACCAGGAAAGGCGCAGCACTTGGCAGATGTAACAGCGAATGCCCTCCCGTCCGCCTTCAGCTCCTCCTGGAGCATCCTGGGAAATGTAGTCCCTGGCCTCGGCCTGCCGAACTGAAACTGCGCGCCCTGTAACATCGGACGGTGAGGCTTTGAGGCTTTAACTTCGGCCGCCCTACACGACCTGTAACATCGGGCGCGCCTTCTGTCTCTCCTTCCACACACCCCACGCACACACGCGCGCGCCTTCTCTCCTTCCAGCTGCGTTACCTGCCGCACACACACACACACCACGCACACACACGCGCGCCTTCTCTCTCTCCTTCCACACACCCCACGCACACACGCGCGCGCCTTCTCTCTCTCCTTCCAGCTGCGTTACCTGCCACACACACACACACACCACGCACACACACGCGCGCCTTCTCTCTCTCCTTCCAGCTGCCTTACCTGCCACACACACACACACCCCACGCACACACACGCGCGCCTTCTCTCTCTCCTTCCACACACCCCACGCACACACGCGCGCGCCTTCTCTCTCCTTCCAGCTGCCTTACCTGCCACACACACACACACACCACGCACACACACGCGCGCCTTCTCTCTCTCCTTCCAGCTGCCTTACCTGCCGCACACACACACACCCCACGCACACACACGCGCGCCTTCTCTCTCCTTCCACACACCCCACGCACACACGCGCGCCTTCTCTCTCTCCTTCCACACACCCCACGCACCCTCGCGCGCCTTCTCTCTCTCCTTCCAGCTGCGTTACCTGCCACACACACACACACCCCACGCACACACACGCGCGCCTTCTCTCTCTCCTTCCAGCTACGTTACCTGCCACACACACACACACCCCACGCACACACGCGTACGCCTTCTCTCTCTCCTTCCAGCTGCGTTACCTGCCACACACACACACACCCCACGCACACACACGCGCGCCTTCTCTCTCTCCTTCCAGCTACGTTACCTGCCACACACACACACACCCCACGCACACACACGCGCGCCTTCTCTCTCTCCTTCCAGCTACGTTACCTGCCACACACACACACACCCCACGCTCACACACGCGCGCCTTCTCTCTCCTTCCACACACCCCACGCACCCTCGCGCGCCTTCTCTCTCTCCTTCCAGCTGCGTTACCTGCCACACACACACACACCCCACGCACACACACGCGCGCCTTCTCTCTCTCCTTCCAGCTACGTTACCTGCCACACACACACACACCCCACGCACACACGCGTACGCCTTCTCTCTCTCCTTCCAGCTGCGTTACCTGCCACACACACACACACCCCACGCACACACACGCGCGCCTTCTCTCTCTCCTTCCAGCTGCCTTACCTGCCGCACACACACACACCCCACGCACACACACGCGCGCCTTCTCTCTCCTTCCACACACCCCACGCACCCTCGCGCGCCTTCTCTCTCTCCTTCCAGCTGCGTTACCTGCCACACACACACACACCCCACGCACACACACGCGCGCCTTCTCTCTCTCCTTCCAGCTACGTTACCTGCCACACACACACACACCCCACGCTCACACACGCGCGCCTTCTCTCTCTCCTTCCAGCTACGTTACCTGCCACACACACACACACCCCACGCTCACACACGCGCGCCTTCTCTCTCTCCTTCTAGCTACGTTACCTGCCACACACACACACACCCCACGCACACACACGCGCGCCTTCTCTCTCTCCTTCCAGCTGCCTTACCTGCCGCACACACACACACCCCACGCACACACACGCGCGCCTTCTCTCTCCTTCCACACACCCCACGCACACGCGTGCGCCTTCTCTCTCTCCTTCCACACACCCCACGCACACACGCGTGCGCCTTCTCTCCTTCCAGCTGCGCTACCTGCCGCACACACACACACACCATGCACACACACGTGCGCCTTCTCTCTCTCTCCTTCCAGCTGCGTTACCTGCTGCACACGCACACACCCCACGCACACGCATGCGCCTTCTCTCTCTCCTTCCACACACCCCACGCACACGCATGCGCCTTCTCTCTCTCCTTCCACACACCCCACGCACACGCATGCGCCTTCTCTCTCTCCTTCCACACACCCCACGCACACGCATGCGCCTTCTCTCTCTCCTTCCACACACCCCACGCACACACGCGCGCGCCTTCTCTCTCTCCTTCCAGCTGCGTTACCTGCCACACACACACACACCCCACGCACACACACGCGCGCCTTCTCTCTCTCCTTCCAGCTGCCTTACCTGCCACACACACACACACCCCACGCACACACACGCGCGCCTTCTCTCTCTCCTTCCAGCTGCCTTACCTGCCACACACACACACACCCCACGCTCACACACGCGCGCCTTCTCTCTCTCCTTCCAGCTGCCTTACCTGCCGCACACGCACACACCCCACGCACACACACGCGCGCCTTCTCTCTCCTTCCACACACCCCACGCACACGCGTGCGCCTTCTCTCTCTCCTTCCACACACCCCACGCACACACGCGTGCGCCTTCTCTCCTTCCAGCTGCGCTACCTGCCGCACACACACACACACCATGCACACACACGTGCGCCTTCTCTCTCTCTCCTTCCAGCTGCGTTACCTGCTGCACACGCACACACCCCACGCACACGCATGCGCCTTCTCTCTCTCCTTCCACACACCCCACGCACCCTCGCGCGCCTTCTCTCTCTCCTTCCAGCTGCGTTACCTGCCACACACACACACACACCCCACGCACACACACGCGCGCCTTCTCTCTCTCCTTCCACACACCCCACGCACACGCATGCGCCTTCTCTCTCTCCTTCCACACACCCCACGCACACGCATGCGCCTTCTCTCTCTCCTTCCACACACCCCACGCACACACGCGCGCGCCTTCTCTCCTTCCAGCTGCCTTACCTGCCGCACACGCACACACCCCACGCACACACACGCGCGCCTTCTCTCTCCTTCCACACACCCCACGCACACGCGTGCGCCTTCTCTCTCTCCTTCCACACACCCCACGCACACACGCGTGCGCCTTCTCTCCTTCCAGCTGCGCTACCTGCCGCACACACACACACACCATGCACACACACGTGCGCCTTCTCTCTCTCTCCTTCCAGCTGCGTTACCTGCTGCACACGCACACACCCCACGCACACGCATGCGCCTTCTCTCTCTCCTTCCACACACCCCACGCACCCTCGCGCGCCCTCTCTCTCTTTCCAGCTGCGTTACCTGCCACACACACACACACACCCCACGCACACACACGCGCGCCTTCTCTCTCTCCTTCCAGCTACGTTACCTACCGCACACGCACACACCCCACGCTCACACACGCGCGCCTTCTCTCTCTCCTTCCAGCTGCGTTACCTGCCACACACACACACACCCCACGCACACACACGCGCGCCTTCTCTCTCTCCTTCCAGCTGCCTTACCTGCCACACACACACACACCCCACGCTCACACACGCGCGCCTTCTCTCTCTCCTTCCAGCTACGTTACCTGCCACACACACACACACCCCACGCTCACACACGCGCGCCTTCTCTCTCTCCTTCCAGCTACGTTACCTACCGCACACGCACACACCCCACGCACACACACGCGCGCCTTCTCTCTCTCCTTCCACACACCCCACGCACCCTCGCGCGCCTTCTCTCTCTCTTTCCAGCTGCGTTACCTGCCACACACACGCACACACCCCACGCACACACTCGCGCGCCTTCTCTCTCTCCTTCCAGCTGCCTTACCTGCCACACACACACACACCCCACGCACACACACGCGCGCCTTCTCTCTCTCCTTCCAGCTGCGTTACCTGCCACACACACACACACCCCACGCACACACACGCGCGCCTTCTCTCTCTCCTTCCAGCTGCCTTACCTGCCACACACACACACCCCCCACGCTCACACACGCGCGCCTTCTCTCTCTCCTTCCAGCTACGTTACCTGCCACACACACACACACCCCACGCTCACACACGCGCGCCTTCTCTCTCTCCTTCCAGCTGCGTTACCTGCCACACACACACACACCCCACGCACACACACGCGCGCCTTCTCTCTCTCCTTCCAGCTGCCTTACCTGCCACACACACACACACCCCACGCTCACACACGCGCGCCTTCTCTCTCTCCTTCCAGCTACGTTACCTGCCACACACACACACACCCCACGCTCACACACGCGCGCCTTCTCTCTCTCCTTCCAGCTGCGTTACCTGCCACACACACACACACCCCACGCACACACACGCGCGCCTTCTCTCTCTCCTTCCAGCTGCCTTACCTGCCACACACACACACACCCCACGCTCACACACGCGCGCCTTCTCTCTCTCCTTCCAGCTACGTTACCTGCCACACACACACACACACCACGCTCACACACGCGCGCCTTCTCTCTCTCCTTCCAGCTACGTTACCTGCCACACACACACACACCCCACGCTCACACACGCGCGCCTTCTCTCTCTCCTTCCAGCTACGTTACCTGCCACACACACACACACCCCACGCTCACACACGCGCGCCTTCTCTCTCTCCTTCCAGCTACGTTACCTACCGCACACGCACACACCCCACGCACACACACGCGCGCCTTCTCTCTCTCCTTCCACACACCCCACGCACCCTCGCGCGCCTTCTCTCTCTCTTTCCAGCTGCGTTACCTGCCACACACACGCACACACCCCACGCACACACTCGCGCGCCTTCTCTCTCTCCTTCCAGCTGCCTTACCTGCCACACACACACACCCCACGCACACACACGCGCGCCTTCTCTCTCTCCTTCCACACACCCCACGCACACACTCGCGCGCCTTCTCTCTCTCCTTCCAGCTGCAAGAGAGTAAGAGGCGGCCGCCGGGCTCCAGGGGAAGGAGGGCGGTGGGGTTAAAAAACAAAAGGAGGGTGGCCGCCGCTCCCCCCATATACTTTCTAGCGCCCGTTTTTGTAACGGGCTTAATTTACTAGTGTTTATATAAAAGCTTAATTTCTGAGATATTGTGAGAAACTAGAAGTGTCCTTTATGTTATCTGCAGGGCCGGCCAAAAACATTCTGGCACCTGAGGTGAACCACAGAATGGCACCCCTGCACCAGGGAAGAATGGGTGAGTGAAGGGGGGGGGAATCAATTCAACTTCACCCAACAGTTGAGGTGGTTGGGGGGGGGGAGAGGAAGAGAGAGGTCCACTCTCTGAATCACGTTGGGTGCATGTGGAGCCCACCATTTCCTTGCTAGGGGTGGGAGGAGACCAGCAGTGCCTCCTATTCACTGAGAAGCTATGGCAGAGGCAGCGGGGGGGGGGGTGCCAAGGAGGGGCAGCTGCGGCCTCCATGGAGTATCCCACAGCCATCATTGCCGCCGCCACTGCAGTGAGCGATGCATTCCTTAGAGATCTGCGGATCCTGCGGATCCTGCTGCCCAAGGCAGTCACCTTTCCTTGCCTCATAGGTGGGCCGGCCCTGGCTAACTGTAAATAAGCAATGCCAAGCCCATACTCACCTGTCCCAGAGGAAAACCCCGGACTCTGAAAGTTGTAACTTTTTATTTCGTTGTACCATCTGTCAGCTACTTCACTCCCTGCAAAATAAATGAAAAGATGCTGTTGAATTGCAATTGGTGGGGTGCAAAAATGCAGCCACTCTGTTATCTTTTTCCTCCAAGACAAGGCAGCTCTGGGCTCTCAAAATACATTCTAACCAAGCTGGAATTAAGTTAGTAAAAACCCCAAAGGTTTAGAAAAAAAGAGTATCATACACCATTCTGACCAACAGCAATAAGTAGCTGAATTTAAAATGTAAAAAGAACGCAAATTTTTGACTACATAAGTATGTCTTTTGCAGTTACCAAATGTCCTGATGCAGTTTTGAAAAATGCATCAAAATATGTAAAATGCGTATTTTGAGAGAAAATAAATTTAGAAATGTTTTGGTCGGTGAGTGTAAAATCACAGAGATAACTGACAAGCACTAAGCACATTTTCAATTTTATCAAATTCAGATGTTTTAATATTTAATGCAGTTAAATAACTTTAAACATATTGGATTGAGTAGTTAGGTTCTGCCTCTTTTCCATTGATTTACACCCTACCTTACCCTTGGGCTATAACACTTCTGGGCTGGATCTACACACATGAAAGAAGGAGCGTTTCAGTTAAACGCGTTGTAAACTTTGTATGAGAAATCGGGTTGGCAAAAATGGAACTCTACAGCGCCACCTGGTGTCACAGTGTTATAATGCATCTACAACGCATATAAAGCGCTTTGTCTCTGCCAATGTAGCTGAATCCCTGGATATGGAGACGCAAGCTTTTTAGAGGAAAGGTGGGATACAAATGTAATAAATAACTGAAAAAAATAGTAGCTGGCTCACATCCAACTAGCAAGTTGCAGGGGTGAGTGAGGGTTTGAGCCTGGTGTAAGCCTTTTATCAACACAATACCACACCAGCTCTCTGCCTAGGTTCAATGAGCCTTGAACAAGAGTACCAAAGGTGGCACCTTGAAAATTAATAATGTTTATCTTAAACTTTCTTGCTGCAATCCTATGCCCATTTAGGAGCAAGTCCCACTGTGCCACTATTAGACTGACAAATATAAAAATGCTTTCAATGGTATTTTATCACATATGTGTTGCTTAGATTGCAGTCCTTACAGTTTTGGGAGGGAAATGTTAGAGCACTGCAATGTTAACAAGTCTTTCCTATGAGTTTTAAGTGTTTGTTTGCATTATTGTCTTTGTTGTTCTTTCTTTTCTGTTTCTGTATCTTTCTGTGTGCCATTATTATTATATATATGCATAGCATTCTTATTTACACAGTACATATGCTTGGTATTGGTATACTGCTTTTCTATTTTTATTGTATATTTTTCTTAAATTGGTATTACTATTGTTCATACGAAGAAGCAAAGGAAAGGAGGCCAACGAACGTCAACGAGTTTATGGGATTGTAAATATATTTTATTATCTTGTATAAAGGAATGAACTGTATAACAAGAATAATATGTACTAAAAGTTGACGGATGTTTGAAGATGAACAATATAATAAATAAATAAAATTATTATTATTATTAATAATAATAATAATAATAATAATAATAATAAAGTCTTTCCTATGCAAATATCAATCAATCAATCAATTTTATTACAGCAAGAGCCAGCAACACAGAACAACATGATTCCAAACAAAAGAATCAGCAATACCACCACAAAGAATCAAAATCCAAAGGGCAGAACAGAAGATCAATGACGCAAAAGGAATTTATAGTGTGTTTTTCAATAAAAGAGATTTACGTTTTCTGATAGCTAAGGTGCAGAATTTGGCCACAGCATAAGATACTGAGCTCAGAGAGGCTTCCAAAAGAAATTTGGGAAGAATTTCAGGGGTGAATTCCAAGTAGTATTGCCTATGCATATATCTTACCTGACTGATCATACGAAGCCCATGCAAGGTTTTCCCCACACTTCCCACTACTGGATTCGGGACTGTGTTTGAGGATTCTGGTGCTAGCAAGTGCTTCTGAATACCTAGACAAAAAAAGGAAAGATCTTTACATAAGAGTAAACATTATGCTGAAGCAAAATGAGTGCCAGGTTGGCGAAGGTTGTTCTAAATCAGGGGTCTCCAAGCCTTCCTCGCCTTGGGCCGGTGTCTCCAGCGACGATTGCGCGGCGGGCTGGAGGGTGGGGGTGTGCGCACCCGTATGCACGTGCACACGCTATTTCCGGTGCACATCCGGGTCGGAGGAGGTCCGTGCGCATGTGCACAAGCTATTTCCGGTGCTCCTCCGACCCGGAAGTGGTTCCCCGCGCCGCACTGCACCGG
Organism: Darevskia mixta; assembly: GCA_034641385.1. Lineage (NCBI taxonomy): Eukaryota > Metazoa > Chordata > Lepidosauria > Squamata > Lacertidae > Darevskia > Darevskia mixta. Next base: position 2,615,809 of record JAWWNH010000242.1, read on the forward strand.
TAACAGCAGGAGGCGGTGGCCGTGGGCTGGATAAACGAGTCCCTTGGGCCTTATCCAGCCCCCAGGCCGTAGGTTGGTGACCCCTGTTCTAAATGAAGAGTATGCACAATGTTCCGTATAAGAGCAGCATAGAGCCCCAGAGCTACACATACCATTGTGGAAGACCTTTCAGGAAGTTTGTTTTTTTTATGTTTGATGCTTTGCTGTGCTTTAATTATGCTATAAGCCACCCAGAGTGGCTGAATCCACCTAGTCAGATGCGCAGGATGTAAGTAATTTTTTATCTTGATCATCATCATCATCGCCATCATCAAATATGGCCTCTGCCCAAGCTCCTCTCTTTGGTCCTCCTAGATCAGGCTTCCTCAACCTCGGCCCTCCAGATGGTTTGAGACTACAATTGCCATCATCCCTGACCACTGGTCCTGCTAGCTAGGGATGATGGGAGTTGTAGGCCAAAAACATCTGGAGGGCCGAGGTTGAGGAAGCCTGTCCTAGATATTCCTTCCTTTGGCCTTAGAAATGGGGTGGAGGACTGACAAGCACCTATTTCCTCCTCCTGTCTCAACAGTGGAGTCAAGACCCCCCCCCCATGCTAATACCCTGTTTCCCCTAAAATAAGACGTAGCCATAAAATAAGACGTAGCAGGATTTCTATGCATTTGCAAAATATAAGCCATACCCCGAAAATAAGACATAGTGATGCGGCGCCTCTCCCTTAAGACGGCCTGGATAGGCGTGGCTATGCAGTGTACCGACGCGGAGCAGTTAAAATAAGACACTCCCTGAAAATAAGCCATACTGTGTTTTTTTGAGGGGGAAAATATATAAGACGGTGTCTTATTTTAGGGGAAACACGGCACTAATAATGCGAACACCAACGCTAACCCTAACCCTATGGATGTGAAGGGTGAGCCAGCTGAATTGTATTCTGGCACTGTAATGAGAAATTGTGGGGGGGGGGGGGTTAGGTTCCAGAGTTTATGGATAGAAAATGGTCCCACAGATTGATTTGAAACTGGGTTATGCAAAAGAGGTAAATTTGAGGTGAGCCATGCCATATTTGTGGTAGAAAGGGTAAGAAATTGTTTATTCGAAATGAGTTAACATTTAATGAGGGACTCTGGTATGTTGACAGTGCTGTGTACTTCTCTTCATGCTGAGGTGATTCTCCCATAAAGACTTCTACGCTTCCGTTGTTGCTGAGTAGGTTTTGGCCCACCACACTGAAGACAGACATGGCTGCACAGTAAACTTCAAATGGGATCTTTCACTTAAGATCCACATACGTCAGAAACAAGCAAGCAGAAAGAGAAATGAGAACAGACAGCTCAGGAAGGCCACTTAGCTTTTCGTTCCTATAGACATTAACTCTCTAGTGGCTTCTTCCTCTCAGGACAGTATTAATTAATTACGCACCACTGCCTTTTCGAACACTCCTTCTCAACAGATATATTAATTAACCCACAAAGCTGGTTTTTCTTAATAGCTTGTGACAACGCTCCCCTGATAAAGGTTTTGCAGAACATCTGCTGTTGTATCTTGTGTAGGACAGTATAGTAGGTCCTGTTCCTCTGAATCTCTTTTAAAAAAATTGTATTTTGCACCAGCATTTACCTTGCATCCCTTTTCTGGCTGTCACAGTGAACAACATTCTGACAGTTGTGTGCTTGATTCCATGCAGTTCTCCCCATACTTTCGTGAACAGCCTTTTGCAATGAATCGGACCTTATGCCATTAATTTTACCCTTTGCATTTTACTTTCCCCCCCAACACCCACTTACATCCTATTGGGTTTTCTGTCTGAAGGCTGGGGAGTGAGTATCTAGGTTTGCTTGTCATACATGGATTTTATATCTTCCTTTGGCTGCCCTTTTCTATTGATGGGCTTCTCTTTCTGGCATGTGTGCAGCATTCCCCCAGAATGGCCTAGTAGTGCTAACTTTGTAGGACAAATGACCAGAAGGATTGTCTTTGTTTTCCCCATCTGATCTCAATATCTGCATGGGATTGCCTTTGATCCTCTTCTGATACTGCTTTTTGCAAAGGCATGTGTTGTATTCAGGGTGGATAAAAATCAATGATTTTTTTAAAAAAATAAAAAAATGGATTTTTTTTATTTAAATCGGATTTTTTTAAAATTTAAATCAGATTTTTTTTATTTAAATTGGATTTTTAAAATAAAATGCTTTTGGAGGAAAAATCTTTCTAAATATAGTCTTCTATTTAAGTTACATTGTAGTCCAAAGGCTATTCATCAGGAAATAAGGATTTGTTTTAAGTTTATCAAGTGTGCTAAAACTCAGTCTAAGTTTTTTTTAAAAAATGTTTAACCACATCAGTTAACAAACATGGATACATATGCTATCATGTTATTGTTTTAGTTAAATAAATTGTTTAAATGGTTATTAAGGAAATGATTATTTTTCTCCTTCCAATAAAGTACAGCAGAAAAGTTGTCCAAATATAAACAGTTAACTTATTAAACCTCACCATAATTTCATAATTATCTGTCTATGTATTTCTAGTAGTATAACCAAATCAGTAATTTTTGATATAACTGTAAAAACTACTCTGAAAATTTATTATTCCAAAAATGAAACCTTCATATGGTTGTAAATATTAAGATTATACCAGCAAGAATGAGTCTTTCTGTAAAAAAAAAATATTTAAATCAAGTCTTACTGACTAGTGATTTAAATCAAGCCTTACTGACTAGTGATTTAAATCGTGATTTAAATCAATTTGATTTAAATCAAATCCACCCTGGTTGTATTCAACCAACGAGTCCTGCTAGCTTGACTGAGCTTTCCCCCTCCCTCCAAGTCTCCCAAAGCAGCTCAGGGGATTGAGAGAATCCCCAGAAAAGCATGTAGGAGAGGAAAGGAGAGGTTGTTCGGTCCAGAAAGCACAAATACTTGTTCTGATATAATGATCAACTTAGGTAAAGGTACCCCTGACCGTTAAGTCCAGTCGTGGACGACTCTGGGGTTGCGCGCTCATCTCGCTCTATAGTCCGAGGGAGCCGGCGTTTGTCCACAGACAGTTTCTGGGTCATGTGGCCAGCATGACTAAGCCACTTTCTGGCGAACCAGAGCAGCGCACGGAAACGCCGTTTACCTTCCCGCCAGAGTGGTTCCTATTTATCTACTTGCACTTTGACATGCTTTCAAACTGCTAGGTTGGCAGGAGCAGGGACCAAGCAACGGGAGATCACCCCGTCGCGGGGATTTGAACCGCCGACCTTCTGATCAGCAAGCCCTAGACTCTGTGGTTTAGACCACAGCGCCACCCGCATCACCTTAGTATGATGCCAAATCCCACCCATCTTACCGACAGTCACTTTATGTGTGAATTCAGGATTGTGGGCCCAGACACAGTGAGGCTGCGAGCAGCTGGGGACTAATCAAGGAAGATGAAATAATAACAAGACAATTGCTTTGGGATAAAAGAAGGGTTAACCTCAGGTTAAGGATCACTCCAGGATGTACATCAAAATGGGGTGACCGCTAAGATCACCATTTCGGGGGTATCCTGGCCCATCTGGGTGTCAGGATGGAAGCACCTCCCCCGGACACATTTAAGGGGGCACCCCAATCCCTTGGAGTGGGGGGGGGGTGAGAGTCCCAATTGCCTCCCCATCTGCATTGACTAGGAATTCAACCCAATGCCTTATATCTGTCACCTAAGTTGGCCCCACCTCCAGCCAGCTCACCCCCAAGCTACTGACATCTTCAACCACTCCCAAAGGCCTTTGTAAACATCCAGCAGCCACACCTCGGTGCCCACTGGCAACAGATGTACCCCATCAGGTCTGAACAGGGCTCTGTTATGAACTACAATGCCAGGGTGCTGAATCACCCAGCCCTCCCCCCACATTTGCCCTACCAGTGCTGCCGCACCAACAATTCAGACAAAAAAAAAAAAAGACATTAAGGGGGTGTTTCAAGAGCGGACTCTCCAGATTGGTAGGCTGGTGAGGTTGATGATGCCTTTTCTGTTTCTCAGATTATTCTTGCCTAGCTAATGACAAGGGCATCTGGCAGGGCCTTCACCACAATCAGCGATGTAAGCCAGGGCATAAGGCTGTCTCCCATCTCATCCCACTCCGGCCCCTTTCCCAAACTGCTCTGTCTTAGAAACCTGCACCTGAACCCTTAAGAAAGACTGGGACGGGCACATATCACCCAGCACAAGACCCTTGGTAACCAGTGAAGTGAAAAGCTGGCTGCGCATTCACTGACCCACAGCACCCCAAAGAAAACAAGGGAATGGGCTGCCTGGAAATGCCTGGTCTCGTACTTTGACCAGTCCATGGAGCCCAACACAGTCTATATGTCCCTTAGGACAGTGTATGTAATTGGTCTTCTAGTGTCCTGGGCTGGGGTGTAGCGTCTGCACCAGCCTTCCAGCAGCTTCCATACATGGAAGTAGTCACAGAGGTCTGGAAGTTGCATGAGTTGCCTGAAGAATGTGAACACAGCTACATGCAAAGCCGTGGTTTTTGCAGCTAATCCCCGTTCCTTAAGGGATATGAGGTATTTCAGAACATCCTCCTCCTGGGAAGGAGGAGAGTGTGAGGCAGCCCTGCTGTGAGACCTAAAGGCTTCCAAAGATGACCAAGCATTAGAATACGCATGGAATGTTGATAGCGCAATGGAATGCAATGCTCCCTCCTTCACAGTGTGTCTCCCACAGGTCCCCATGAAGGAGTTCTGGCAGTGGCCAAGGCATGGGTGCCAGCACCATGAAGCGATCCTCCTCAAACCAGCCAATTATTATCTTTTCCTCAGCAGGAACATGATATCAGCTGTTTAGTTTTTGAGACAGGGTGAGCATCAGAATGCTTGAGAGATTATATAAATTTAATACATCCAGAAAACTAGCACATGAAGGATAAAGCGAGGCAAGGCCCCTTCTCTCAGACATGCTAGGAGCTACTGTGGTATTTTTGTGCAGAGAAGCATCCCGCCCTATGAGCCCTACCAACTGTGTGAAGTGGTCCAAGAAATGGCGGTGTGAATCGCTGGCAAGAACATTAGAGCTAAGCTACATGCCCCATGTGATTCTGCTTATGTTCCTTAGCTCTAGTATTCTTTGATAGTGCCAGCCATTGACATTAACAACATTTAGGATTTCTTCTTCCTTTCAACCAATGCTTATAGAAATTACTAGAGATTTTGCTGTGTGCCAGCTTGCTCTTCCAAAATACGGCACCACTGGAGAAGACAATTATGCTGATCCTGGCAGTGGGGAAAAATGTCTTTTTTTGTTGTTCAAGGAAATAAATGCACGAGGATTTGAGTATCAGCAAACCAAGAATCAAATCAAAAGTACTGCAATACCGATAAACTCTTCAATTAACCAAATAAAGAAGTAGTTGTACTCACTGTTGTGCTTCCCTGTTTAACTTCTTGCAGAGTTTTAGTGAGGGAACACCATGCTTCTTCCTGTAGTCATTGTGGGCTTTTAAGACCTCTTCCGCAAATTGCTTGGAAGCTAAAATGATATGAAGCATTAGAAATTCAAAACAATTCCAGTCTCTGCTTCAGGCCCAAAATCTTACCTTACATTTGAAAGTCTACAAAATAATTTTAAAAAATCAGTTTAACCAACTCATCAGATGGCTTGTTTTAAAACAGCTGCACCTGAGTTCACTTAGTTGCACAAGCACTGGCGAGAGGGGATTGCATTATGATATATGGCATTGCAGAGAAAGACAAGAAGAAAGGAACTATAATATACATGTAATCTGTGGCATTCAAAGCTTTTGACCTGTTATCAACTTTTTTGTCTTATAACCATAACCTCCTTAGCTCATCTTCAACAACCAACACAAAAAAAGTAGCAGAGCCAATTTGTCATGAAAAAATAAAAAATTATGCTATCTAAAATTAACAATATACAGTAATAACTTAGGGTGCACATCTATTTTTTTTCATGCTCATCTTTTACTTTTGTATGTCACATTTCCAGCAAGCAAGCTGAGCACAAAGCAGCCCACAATAGCAAATAATTAATACATAAAAGCATCACCTCCCTGTCCCAGTGCTGCAGTGGGGCTGGGTGGGAATGCTGCTTTTCACCTTACCCTTTGCACAGAATTACCCTTTCCAGTCCTCCCTGCTTCAGTGCTGCACACTTTTTCTTTCTTTGATGCATTGGATCTTCTGAGTAGTTTTGCATGAAACCTCAGCTAATCTCCAAGAAGCAGGAAAGTTTGGAACTATTCCATTTAGTAGTGCGATGACTTTCTCTGGAATGTGCATCACTCATTCATGTTGGGAAGATGCCAAGTGACGTCTCTGCCAAACTATTGTATTCCAATATGTTCCACTTTGTACTCTCGTCTTTTTTAAGAAAGTTTGTGGTGATTTTTCCTACTTTCAGTGCAACTGCAGCACCAGCCTGGTGAGCGTAGACTTGCAAAGCACTATTAATGCACCTAGCAATAGGAGTCTTCAGTAAGATAGTTGGTGATGCTCTGCCTGCCTGTCCCTACAGCATGTGGCCCCTTCCCCCATTTGTTTCCACAGCAACTATTGCCCCCCCTCTTTTTAATTTTCAATTTCTTTTGTACTAAAGTGCATGCGTACTAATAAAATTATCATTTAAAAAATGTAGAAGCAAATGCTGCAATTGCTAGGATCAGAGGAGCCAATTCCTAGGGGCCGTGGGGGCTTTGACCCCCACAATAAAATACTTGAGGGGGCTGGGTCCCCACAAAGTTGATGGGCATTCCCATTCAAAAACTGTGTGTGCACTGCGCCATGTGATTGATACAGGGTGGGGCACCCACAATATTTTATTCAAGTTGGCACCACTGGCTATGATTGTAAAAAGCAAATCAGTAAATGAAATACCAACTTCAATAACACCAGTGTCCAGAAGAAGCATGAATCACTTCACATCATGTGATGGGAGGCTGCATTCCTAAGTGTGCATTCTAGGGGGGAAATCAGAAGCTTAATTCTCACTTAAACATACCTAGGATTGCAGTCTTAGAGCAAGATCCTAAGTCAGTAATGCACAAACCACTTTTGTTTCTGCTGTGGGGACAAGAACTGAGGGGTTATTATAGGGAATATAGTACAAAATTAAAAGACGCCTGCTTCTTGGGAGAAAAGCAATGACAAACCTAGACAGCATCTTAAAAAGCAGAGACGTCACCTTGCCGACAAAGGTCCGTATTTTCCCAGTACAGTGGACCCTCGACTTACGAAGATAATCCGTTCCGATGGATTCCTCGTAAGTCGAAATCACCGTAACTCGAGTCCCCATAGGAATGCGTTGGTAGAACGCATTCGTAGGTCAAAAAAACCTTCGGGACTCGAGGAAACCGCATCTAAAGTGGCTGCGGCTTCCGATCGGAAGTCAAAAAAATTCGGAAGCGGCGGTCACTTTGATCCCTCACAACTTGAAAAACTCGTAAGTCGGGTCATTCGGAAGTCGAAGGATCACTGTAGTGATGTATGGAAGTGAGAGCTGGACCATAATGAAGGCTGATTGCCTAAGAATGGATGCTTTTGAATTATGGTGCTGGAGGAGACTCTTGAGAGTTCCATGGACTGCAAGAAGATCGAACCTATCCATTCTTAAAGAAATCAGCCCTGAGTGCTCACTAGAAGGACAGATCCTGAAGCTGAGGCTCCAATACTTTGGCCACCTCATGAGAAGAGAAGACTCGCTGGAAAAGACCCTGATGTTGGGAAAGATGAGGGCACAAGGAGAAGGGGACTACAGAGGACGAGATGGTTGGACAGTGTTATCGAAGCTACCAACATGAGTTTGACCAAACTTGTGATAGATGTGAGAGTGTAGCCATAGTGGAGTCTCTCTTCTTCTTTGGACTGCTGCCCGGAGCAGCCATAAATCGTCTTAACGAGCCCTGGCTCCGCAATGGTGTCCAGCCACGCTTCCGTTGTGCCGGCTCTCTCTCTCACTCAGCAGAATCGCGCAGCGCCTTGTGTTGGCAATTTTAGGTCTGCTTCACTGTGTCTGGAATAACTGAGGTCCAGACAGTTGTATTCTAAACTACATATTTATTGACTCGCAAACAAAAGAAAACCTGAGGAGTCAAGCTCCATAGCTACGATACACACACTACAGCATACACTACTCGGCAAGGGGAAAGTGAAACCAACTTCGCCTTCTCTCAGACAAATGATAGTTGCCTGGATACCTTGGCAGAGTTCCCAGAATCAGAACGATGGTGTTAACTGCTTGCTGTCCAGGAAACACAACACCCCCTCTCGTTCGCAATTCTGGGTATACATATATACATCTCAACCCATGTTCAATCCCTCACAGAAACCTTCATGTTTCTGGAAACTTAGGGGTTTGGTGAAACCGTCTGCGAGATTCTTTTCACTAGGACAATATTTCAGCCTGACCACATTTGTCCTAACACTCTCATGCACATTTTTGAACCGAATATCCAAGTGTTTCGTTCGTGCATTGAATTGACCGGATTCCGCCAATTTCAGGCATGGTTGGTTATCCTCCCATATGGTGATGGGCAGGTAACACTTCTCACACACATCCTCGACTAGGCACTTGTAGAATTCAAGCTCACAACACAGTTCTGACAGAGCACTGAATTCTGCCTCAGTCGATGACAGTGCAATCAGACTTTGCTTTTTGGACCTCCAGCCAATTACAGAATCTCCAAACATTATGACCATCCCAGATATTGACTTTCTGTCTGAGTCGCTAGCCCAATCAGCGTCAGCCCAACATTGAAGCTGTTCATTGCCCTGGGCTGTCAGTGTGAGGCTAAACTCTCTGGTTTCTTGCAGATACTTAAGAACTCTCTTAATCCCGTTCCAGGCCATCACACTGGGCTTGGCTGCTTCTCAACTCAGCAGATTGACTGCAAATGCAATATCGGGTCTACTCCATTGAGACAAATAGAGCAGGCTGCCCAGAGCAGATTGATACACCTCCTTGTGCTCAAACTCTTTCTTTTCATCAGACTGATTGTCTTTAACAAAGCATGTCTCCATTGGTGTCCTTACACCCTTACAGTCTGCCATGTTGAATTTCTTGAGCAACTGATCAATCTTTGAGCTCTGGTTTAGCACAAAACTGCCATCTTGGTCTCTGTGAATGTGAACCCCTAGATACATGCTCACAGGACCCAACTCCTTGAGTTTGAAGTGCTGCCTCAGCTTACTTGCAAACTCCTGCACCTGTTTGTTTGTACTAGCAACAAGGACAATGTCATCGACAAAAATTAACGCCAGTTCTTGTTGCTGACCTGAACCCTTTAGGTACAAACAACTGTCTGCACGACTCTTCCTGAAGCCTAGCTTCTCCAGAGCCTGGTTGAGACAAATATTCCAGTTTCTGGCAGATTGTCTCAAGCCATAAATGGAACGGTGTAGTCTCCAAACCAAATTTGGACTATCGCCTTCAAACCCTGGAGGAGGTAACATGTAGATTTCCTCCTGCAGCGGTGAGTTCAGGTAGGCGACGTCGATGTCGAAATGTGCAACCTCAGCACCTCTCTGTGCTGCTACCGCTAGCAGTAACCTCATGGTCTCACTGCGGGATGTGGGTGCATAAACTTGGGAGTAATGCACTCCTGGTCTCTGGCTGAACCCTCTGGCCACCAATCTCGCTTTGTATTGTGGCTCTCCACTTGCAGTGGGTTTCAACCTATAGACCCAGCGACAACTCACAGCTTGCTGGTCAGCTGGCAGAGTTGTAAGTGTGAACACTCCAAGCGATTTCATGGCGTTAAGCTCTTTCTCCATCGCTTGTTGCCACTTGCTGGACTCTGCTTGAGGTAACTTCCGCACCTCAGCGAAGCTCTCCGGTTCGCACAGAGCAACATGGGCCCAAACCGTGGTGGCTTTGAACCTGTCAGGAGGTTTGCCTTTCGTGGTGCGCTTGGAACGCCATGGCACCACTGGAGACTCCCCCTCTGACCCAGACGTGCCGGACTCAGTCTGTGAGTCCCTGGCATCTGGAGAACCACCAAGCGATTTGCTGCGCTTGCTGTGCCCTCCTGGACTGAACTTGCCTGAAGGTGAGCGTGGAGACCTACTGCGCTTCTGTCTCCTAGCTCTTGTCTCCCCTGGAGACGTTGGTGCGCTGCTGGGTTCAGACTTCACCTGAGTCTTAGGGATTGCCCCCTCTGGCACTGCACCCTGGTCGTGTTCAGGATCGTGGCCCGAAACACCAGCAGGTTGACCACCATCAGCACCACCAGTGGGTGTGTCTGACTGATCCTGGTAGTCAAGACCACTGAACAAGTCTGTGAGCACTTCAGGATTGCCATGAATCCTCTTCCAGCCATCTTGCTCACAAAACTCTGCACTGCGGCTGATCACCACCCGAGAACGATTTCCACTCGGATGAGCAAATCTCCAGGCTTTCGACCTTGTGTCATAGCCGCAGAAAATCAGTTTCTGTGACCTCGGGCTGCCCTTTCTACGTAACTGCCGGGGTATCAGGACCCAGGCCTCTGCCCCGAAGGTACGGAAGTAGTGCACCTTGGGCTTCTTTCCGTAGAGAAGAAAATAGGGCGTGGTCCCTACCACAGAGTTGTATGTCCTGTTCAAAGTGTGACATACAGTTTTCCACGCTTCGGCCCAGAAGAATTTTGGCAGACCCGAATCAAACAAAATAGCATCAACTGCCTCCTGCAGGGTTCTGTTCCTGCGCTCTGCAACTCCATTTTCCTGAGGAGCGTAAGGAGAAGTTTTTCTATGCTTAATGCCTTTGGCACGAAAGAAATCCTGCAACTTTGCACAAGTAAACTCAGTGCCTCGATCGGTCTGAAAAGATTTCACTTTGGTGCCAAATTCCACCTCTACTGCCTCCACCCATTCCTTAATCTCTTTCGCCACTTGCCCCTTGTCCCTGAGCGGGAAAATCCAGCCGGCGCGAGAATAATCGTCAATCAGACATAGTACAAAGCGGGCATGGCCTATGCTGGGAACCTGCATTGGTCCACACAGATCGGCGTGAATCAGCTCAAACGCCTGGTTGGCCACCCTGTCTGACCTTGGGTAACTGCAAGAATGTACCTTCGATCTCTTGCAAGCTCGGCAGTCTAGGAATTTAGTGCACTCCTTCATTTTACAACCCTCAGTGCACTCTACCTGCTTGCGCACGTACCCCCAATTGGCGTGCGAAAACCTGCGATGCCACAAGTGTAAACATTGATCGTGGGTGGGTTTGTTGGCACAATGCGCGTGTGCCGTCTCAAAACTGTTTTTACCTGTTTCAGCACCCTGCGCCCTCGCTGTGGCGCTGTTGTCAGTTTCCAGAATGTACACCCCATCATGGCCTCTCACCTGGACCAACTGCTTTCCACCTTTGGAGATGGTGCATACCTGGTTACCAAAACTAACCATGTAACCTGCAAGGTCTAAAGCTGAAACAGAAAGTAAGCCATACTTCATGCCATCTAAAACAAACACATCAATGTCATCATTCAGACAAGGCATATAAAAAACACCAGCTTTGGTGACAGATTTAGTGGTTGCATCTGCCAAAGTGACTGTGGTAGCATCTTGGATTGACCTGCAGTTCCGCAACTGACTGCCAGGTGGCGCTAGATGCCTACTGGCACCACTGTCCACAATCCAACGCAGCTTGGGGTTGGCAACAGTCTTTCCAATGAAAGCGTATGCAGCTGCTTTATCTTCTCTGCCTTCTCTGGACGATGCTTTCCTTCCACGACGTGGTCTCCCTTTCCTCTGGCGGTTGCCATGGAAACCAGCTTTGAAGTTTTCTTGGCTGCAGTCCCGGATTAGATGCTTATTTGACCCACAGCCAAAACATTTCTTCACTGCAAGAGCTTTAACAGAGCTCTCAGCAGCCTCTGCACCCCCACTCCTGGGCAAAGAGCAACCCCCCTTAACAGCTTTTCCTTTCTCTCTTTCTCTCCTATCCTGTTCATCCTGCAGCCTCCCCGATACATAATCAATGCTCAGTTGTGCTGCTGGCAAGGCTTCCAGAGTGAGAGAAAGCGTCTCAAAACTGGGGTCTAACGAACTAAGCAAAATGTAAACTTTCTGTTCCTCCGTAAATGGAACCTGCAGCTGTCTCAAACGGTTGAAGATTGCCAACATCTTGTTGGTGTGCTCACGCACACAGCCTCCAGGTTGCAAACGTTGCTCAAACAGCTGCCTGGTGGTGTGAATGCGTGCACCCGCTGTATCTCTCTGGAACACACGTTGGAGAGCCCCCCAAATCTCGTGGGCGTTGGTGGCAGCGTCTATGTGCACCATCTGCTCTTCCTCAATGCCCATGACTAAGTGAGCAGTAGCTCTCTCGTCTTTCTTCTTGGCCTCAGCTGCTGCAGCAGCAGGGTCTTGCACTGGTGGGGCCTCAGTACAAGTCCACAAATCTTTAGCAGTTAAGAGGACCTTCATCTTTCGCGACCAGTCAGCCCAATTCCTCCCATTTAGCCTGGGGAAGGGCGGTGTAAAGTTCTCATGGGATTCTGCCATCTCCCCCCTGGGGCTTGAGGTAACTCACGTGGCTGCAAACTCAGCACTTGCCTCTCAGCTCCCAGCTCCAGGAAACGGCTCCTCTTCACCAGCGAGGTTTCCCTGCTTTATGCCTCAAAGCTTGCACAAAGCAGTCCTCCAGCTGGGCTTTCATGCTGCCGCTTGCAGCAGACACGCAGACCTCCCGTCCTGGCCATAAATCACTTCAGGACGCTTTGCCAACAAAGCCGTGCTATCTCTTAATGGCGCTTCCATAACCTGTGATAGATGTGAGAGTGTAGCCATAGTGGAGTCTCTCTTCTTCTTTGGACTGCTGCCCGGAGCAGCCATAAATCGTCTTAACGAGCCCTGGCTCCGCAATGGTGTCCAGCCACGCTTCCGTTGTGCCGGCTCTCTCTCTCACTCAGCAGAATCGCGCAGCGCCTTGTGTTGGCAATTTTAGGTCTGCTTCACTGTGTCTGGAATAACTGAGGTCCAGACAGTTGTATTCTAAACTACATATTTATTGACTCGCAAACAAAAGAAAACCTGAGGAGTCAAGCTCCATAGCTACGATACACACACTACAGCATACACTACTCGGCAAGGGGAAAGTGAAACCAACTTCGCCTTCTCTCAGACAAATGATAGTTGCCTGGATACCTTGGCAGAGTTCCCAGAATCAGAACGATGGTGTTAACTGCTTGCTGTCCAGGAAACACAACAAAACTGCAGGAGGCAGTGGAAGACAGGAGTGCCTGGTGTGCTCTGGTCCATGGGATCACGAAGAGTCGGACACAACTAAACAACTAAACAACAACAAGTACTATATTACACGCTATGTAGAACCACAGTTTTAATGCCTCTTCTAGCAGATAACAGTGCTAAAGAATCCTTGTGTAGAAATAACCCATATTTATGTTTAAAAAGAAAGACCAGTACACAAGCTTGGGTCAAAGAAGCACAGGCACTTCCAATATTTAACAGAAGAGGACGGATAGCATAATTTCCATCCCATTACCAATGTGTTCACTGTACAACACACTACACATCCGAGTACCAAATATGCAAAGGTGCAAATGAGGCCATTAATCCCATTATTGTCAGATCCAAATCGGAGCAGGTCCTCCAAGGTCTCCAAAGCTTTGCCTTTTAGCTGGTGATGCCACACCTGGGACCTTCCACATGTAAATTACTATTGACTATGAAGATGAAAAAGAGGAGGAGGAGGAGGAGTTTGGATTTGATATCCCGCTTTATCACTACCCAAAGGAGTCTCAAAGCGGCTCACATTCTCCTTTCCCTTCCTCCCCCACAACAAACACTCTGTGAGGTGAGTGGGGCTGAGAGACTTCAGAGAAGTGTGACTAGCCCAAGGTCACCCAGCAGCTGCATGTGGAGGAGCAGAGACGCGAACCTGGTTCACCAGATTATGAGTCTACTGCTCTTAACCACTACACCACACTGGCTCTCCCAACTATTAATTTAGTAGTCTTAAAATGCCCTGCAATATAGAATGCTGGATTTAGATACCACATTCAGTATTAAGATTTAGGACATTTTTTTTGCATAATGTGATGTACATTGTGTGCCTCACACTAAACTTTCCATATCCGATAATTAATATGCAGATCTGCCAAACAACTACAGTTTATTAACTCAATGAAGATGTATAGGAACATAAAATTCTACGTTTACAGAGTTATAAAAATATGCAATTCTAATATTGCACTCTCTCTCTCTCTCTCTCTCTCTCTCTCTCCCCCACACAAAGACATGGAGCCTCCTAGCACGGTAACAACAACTGAAATAAAGCCGAAATCATACAGTCAGCAGTCAAGGAATGTTATTTCTTAAAGATGCAACTGTGCTAGCACTGAGAAACATGAACAATAAATGACTAATTCGCTTCCCGTTTCTGTCCTCTGGAGCCTGAAAGGCATCCAGATACAGAGCCTGCTTTGTCAGTTTGGTAATCTCAGCACGATGGGCTCATGGAAAAGAAGGGAGCAGCTGGACTTTCCAACAAACTTGGAAGCAGAAGTTGTTTTAAAAAAACGATTAAGTGAATTTGAGTTATATTCCCTGATCTAATGCATGATCTGTCAGTATAGACATAACTCCTAAGCATGTGATCCTAACACACATTTAAATGGAGATAACGTACTCCTGAACAACTTTCAAATAATTGCAAGCCCAAAGTATTCCCTTAATGTTCATAAAGTGTTTTGAGCACTTTGCAATGCTGTATAAATACAAGATGCATACTGTCTTGAAATCCTTTGGGAAGAAGGAAGAGATATAAAGTTAATACATAAATGCCCACACATCTACCCCAATTAATTCTGGAAAGAAGTCTACTCTGTTTACTAGCATAGCTCATGTGTCTTTTAGCAGTGCTTGGGCAAGTTCTCTCAGAACAGGGAGGGAGTTCCAGCAATTTTGGGACAGGCAAGAGATACTAACTGGGGATTTCAGGATATGTAGAATGCTTGGAGGCAGGCACAGGCATCCTGCATCTTAAAATCCATTATCTGCTAATAAACTGCTGGGGTTGAAATTTGTTATGTGATTCAGGCTTTGAAAGCTGCCTGTTTCATGCAGTCGCAGGCTACTTTGGTTTAGATCCTGCATATTTCAGGTGGGGCCCTGGACTTTAGCAATGCTAGTTTGATGGTTATGAGGTGGCACTGCTGGTCAGTGGCTAGAAGACCACTGGTACAGTTGGGTATGGTTAAGGCTGCCTCTCTCCAAGGGTGCCAAATTGAATAAAATATCGGGGGGGGGGGGGAGAGACAGGCAAGCCCCACCCACATCATCAATCACAAGATGCAGCACCCAACTACCATTTGAATGGCAATGCCCATCAACTTGCCCTTGTGGGGTGAAGGTATCTCTGCTCCTAGGAGTTGGCTTCTACGCTCTTTCCTTTGGCAGGGCTTTGCTCATGCATCGTTTTGTGGCAGCTGCTGTCTTGCACTGCATCACCACTGCTGATCTGCTCTTGTTAAATTCATAAATGTTGCCCCAGTTCACCAACTTCTGTGTTTCATATCATCTCCTGGTTGGGTTGCAATTTAATCTATCCGTTTTCAAGCCCACTCAGTGGATCTTAGCAGGCAGGAGAACTTGCAACTTCTGGAAAACAGTACAACTTCCCTTACTTTTAACACCGATTCATATATACACAAATCTATTACACAGCCTGCAATGAGTCATTACCTTGGGGTTTTTTCCACTGAAGTTTTCAAAAAATGCTAATGACTAAGGTTCCTGAAAGCCGCTTGTTTATATATCTGCAAAGCTAACAAATCTATAAAAAGGATTTATAGAGTGGTGGGAAGACCTTCAGAAGTCATGGAGATAGGGATCTTCCAACGCTGAGAGTGGGGAGGGTGTTGGGCTACACAAGCTAATATTTTACTAGAAGCTAAACATTGCTTGAGTCACTAGCATGGACTAGAACAGGGGTAGGCAACCTAAGATCCGTGGGCCGGATGCGGCCCAATAGCCTTCTATATCCGGCCCTTGGACGGTCCGGGAATCAGCGTGTTTTTACATGAGTAGAATGTGTCCTTTTATTTAAAACTAGTAAATTAAGCCCGTTGAAATAACGGGGGCTAGATATGTGTTGAAACATGTTAACACGCGGTCAAACCCCCACCCACCCACCCACACCTCCACAAACAGTTCGCCTCCCTCTCCCTCCCCCCCCACACCCATCCCCCCCACACCCATCTCCCCCACCTCCACACACAGTTCGCCTCCCTCTCCCTCCCCCACCCATCCCCCCACCTCCACACACAGTTCGCCTCCCTCTCCCTCCCCCACCCATCCCCCACCTCCACACACAGTTCGCCTCTCCCTCCCCTCCCCCCACACCCACCTCCCCCCCTCCACACACAGCTCGCCTCTCTCTCCCTCCCACACACCTCTCTCTCTCTCTCTCTCTCTCACACACACACACACCTCCCCCCACCTCCACAAATAGCTCGCCTCTCTCTCTCCCCCCCACACCTCCCCCCCCATCCCCGGCGGCCGGGCGGCAGTGCGAGGCGGGCAGGGGGTGGTGGGGAGGCTGGTGTGCGGGCGGCAGCGAGGGAGGTCAAAATCCACCTCCCTGGTGGTGACACCAGGGCTCAGCTTGGGCGAAGGGAGAGCGAGAGCGCGGCGACGCCTCCTCCGCCTCCGGGCTCCTCCGTTTTGGGCCGTGAGGTGAGTGAGGTGAGTTCTCGGAGAGGACCTGGCTCCGCCTCCCGCTGGCGTCTCCCACTCCCCGCTTCCTACAGCCTCTCCCCGCCGCCGGCTCCAGCCTCGGCCGCTACCCCAGAGGAGGAGAAAAGCGGAGGCGAGGGAGGAGGAAGCAGGGGGGGGGGGAAAGGAGGGTGTTTTTGAGGCGCCCTTGGAGGCCGGTTCTTTATTCAGGCGGAGGCGGCGGAGCCGCCGCCACCACCGCTCCACAGCCAGCAGCAGCAGGAGGAGCAGGAGCCGCCTCAGTGCACCGCCACCGCCTGCCTCAGCTCTCCCGCCCCTCCTCAGCCGGGCTGCCCTCCTCCTCCTCCGGCGAACGGCGGCGGGGCCGGACCATGCGCTGGGCGCGGAGCCCTCTGAGGCCCTGGAGGCTCGGCGGTGGTAGCAGCAGCAGCAATGGCTGCCGAGCGGAGAGGTTCGGAGGCTCGCGAAGCGCAAGCGCTTCGCTCGCGCTGCGCTCCAACCTCAGGCTCCTCCTCCTCTCTGCGCTCCAATCCGTGTGTCAGTGGAGCGCACGCGCACTTGCGATTTCCACTGACACACGGAAAGCTACGGAGGGACATAGGCTCTTTATTATATAGGATGCATCTCTGGGATATTTGTGGGGTATAGGAATTCGTTCATCCCCCCCCCTCCCCAAAAAAATATAGTCCGGCCCACCACATGGTCTGAGGGATGGTGGACTGGCCCACGGCTGAAAAAGGTTGCTGACCCCTGGACTAGAACTACTCCAGAGCAGACTTAGTATTGCATAAAGGGAAAGGGAAAGGTACATCCAGTCGTGGATGACTCTGGGGTTGCGGTGCTCATCTCGCTTTACTGGCCAAGGGAGCCAGCGTACAGCTTCCGGGTCATGTGGCCAGCATGACTAAGCCGTTTCTGGCAAACCAGAGCAGCGCACGGAAACGCTGTTTACCTTCCTGCTGGAGTGGTACCTATTTATCTACTTGCACTTTGACGTGCTTTCAAATTGCTAGGTTGGCAGGAGCTGGGACCAAGCAACGGGAGCTCACCCTGTCATGGGGATTTGAACCGCCGACCTTCTGATCGGCAAGCCCTAGGCTCTGTGGTTTAGACCACAGCGCCACCCACATCCCCCTCCCTCTCTCATGATATACTTTAACCATGATTTACTTTAACCATGGGATAGGATTCCTAAGTGCACCAGCACAAGTCATAATCTGCACCAGCCAAAATTCAAACCACCATTTGAAACAAATGAGTTTGCATACTGTATTCTGGTTAACAAGGAAACTGAATAGCATGCTTAGCACCAATGCAAGAATAGCTAAAAAATCCCCCAGATTAAATAAAATGTTTCATGTCTTGGATATATGGTGGACTCGGATTTTTGTTTTTGCAAGATTAAAAAGAAGATTCATTATAACAAATTATTTTGGTCAGTAGGATATAACAGCATGTCCTTTTCTATTAGACACACAGTGTCTCAATGCTTAGTTAGACATATCCCAGGATTTCAAGACTTGCCTCAAAGGATATCATAGCTCATTTAACACAAAGAACCTGTAAATTAGTACATTCTCTTAGTACAACTGCTTTGGAGGTTTGAGATGCATATACACTTTATAAAATAAATACACAACAGAATTAGACTCCTAATTACAAGTGGTCACTTTGGGTGTGGAAAGTGTTCTTGCAGTGCAGAACTGTAATAGCGAAAAACAATGTACCAGTCCCATAAAGGTTTTTACAGCAATAATGTATACGTAAGTAATATTGTGTCCTTGTTCACGAATGAGTGGAGTCCTGAGATTACAGATTAGTGAGCACAGAAGTAAGATTGCAACAAAACCATTTGTGGCTCCATTAACATTTCACTTCCTGGAAGGTAAGAATACACCAGAGGATTTAAGGTTCATTGCTGTTGAACAGATTCACATATACAGGGGGAAATCCCCACATCCTGCTTTAAGCTATTAAATGTTCACCTTGCAAACAGCCATTCCTTATCGGCGGAATGAAAAAAATTGATTTGCCAGCATATTTATAAGGATGTTTTCAATATTGTAGCAGCCTGTTTACCATTCTAAACGGGAAATGCTTTCAGGTTTTACTCTTGTTGCTCAAGGACTTAGGACACTGATATTTATGTTTCTTATGGTTTTCTTGCTTGGCAGGGGGTTTCCTGCTTTCTTGCTTGGCAGGGGGTTTCCTGCTTGGCAGGGGGTTGGACTGGATGGCCCTTGTGGTCTCTTCCAACTCTATGATTCTATGATTCTTATATTGTATGCATGGTATATTGCTAAAATGATAACCTGACAGATGCATACTTAGATATTCTACATTCTAATCCCTGAAATCTGGGTGGCCTAAATTGCATATGCAGATTGTTTCCTAATTATACAAATCAGGTGGTGGGTTAAGAAAGGTTGGAGCAACTCCCACTGCAAACCATCCCTTTCCAAGTTACTTTTATAGTAGGAGTGGAGAACAACATGGATTTTCCAGATGTTTCAGGACTCCACCAGCCATCAGGCCAAGCCAGCCTGGGCAACAGAAAGGGAGCTGGAGTTGATGAGAGTCCAGCGGTATCTGGCTCCCAGAGATGTTTCCTGCTCTGTTGTAGAGGAGTGAGAGAGATGGATGGGTTTTCTTAGATATTTCTGCATGTAATGACTATCTGAGCCCTCAAAGGGTACTTATCAGATATTAAGACAGTTTCGCATATTGTAAGAAGTCTACAATTCTTTCCTGGGGGAGATGGGAGGGCAGGGAATACAGGATATTCCTTTGCTGTTATTATGCCTTATTGTTTTTAGCTTTCTAAAATTATATAAAATCCAATAAAAATAGTATTTTAAAAGGTCATTTAAATTTTAAAGACAATAAATAATAAAATCTCTTCCTGATAATAAACTCCATTGAACAAAACAGGACTTACTTGTGTGCTATTTGTCTAATAAAGTAACCCTCAATCATCAAAGGCCTATTTGATCCTGTGTCTTGCTAATGACCCATTACCACCAGGCTGCCACCTTGAAGGGTGATTAGTCCGGAGTGCATTAGTTTTAGTATACTACAGGAAGCACCAGTCTGCCTTAATTAGCTAACACATGTTAATTTCAGAGGATTTAGAAACTGTCTAATACAAATGCACACGTGGGCCTGTCATCCAATTTTAACACACAAGCTCTGCTCTACATCATATTTCAGGCAGGCTTCCAGATCTTCCCCTCCAATGCTTAAGCACCAATTTCATGTTTGCCCATTTCAAATATTTAATACTTAAATCATTTTTTTTAGTTCAAACTACTGTCAAAGGTGGCTTGTAAGTTTTATTAAACCTCTTCTAAATCAACAGAAAAATAACAGAAAATTATAACAGAAGCACCACACAGACCAGGTGTCAATCAGCTGTGTTTTACTCAGAGTAGACCTATTGAAAATAATGAACATAATGTAGGTCCATAATGATCATTTGTTTCAATACTACCCATAATTTCCAAATTTAAACTATTGAGGGGCTTGTGCCTGTCTCAGAAAAACAACAGATTCTCTGCACCTGATGAGCATCACCCAGGGAAAAAGCATTCTGTAACAGAGAGTACCCTTTTCTGATTAAATGTTTTGATTGCACCCTTTTTCTGCTTTATCTCATTGCAAAACTGTTCCATGGAAGAGTGATGAAAAGATTGTGACATCAAAGCCACCCATGTATTCAACACTCTGCACATCAACTTCACAAAGAACATTGACACTTGATTTTTAGGTACATTTGTGTGCACCCTGAAATTATCAGGCTTGGAGAAACTCATAGCATTAGCAACACAGAAATCTGTTGGCTGGATGCTGCAGTTAAAAGCAGGCTGCATGAAGTCTTAAGACACACTTCTAGCCTTGCCTACATGTGGGTAAAACCAGTCAAACTTCTCCGATAGTGCAGTTTACTCAAATACACCCACACCCAGGCCCTGTACACAATCAAAAGTTACAACATACAGCTAGTGATTACCACTCCTGTTGCTATTTATGGCAGAACAAGAGAGAATGAAAACACACACACCCTTTCTCCATGTCTTCCACCCGCAAGTAAAAACAATGGGAGAAAGAGGTATTGTCAGGAGGACTCAGAGGAGGACTGGTCTTGGTGATTTGGTCACCTGAATGATGGCATTCAGGGATTCAGTCTGTTTGACCCCAAACTTCGTGGAGAATGGCGAAGGACCCCTCCTTGCATCGGCTGAGAAAGTCAAGCTGTGTTCCTTCAGCCACTGTCCTAGGCTCCAGTCCAAAGTGTTACTGCTAACAGGTAGATAGCTGTCGCCTCTAGCACAGAAGACCAAGGAAAGCTATCTGTTTAAAAGGTAGTTCCACTGTAGCTCCAATTGTTTGTGAATACTGACCCTTGCTGGCTGGGACTGATGGGAGTGGTAAGTCCAACATCTGGAGGGCTACAGGTTTCATACTCCTGGTGTGTACACACACACACACACACACACACACACACACACACAGTGCATATACTTCTCCATTCTGGACTTTCCCACCACATGCAGAGCTCTAAGGCTGCTGTGTTGTGAACATAGGTAAAGGTAAAGGGACCCCCTGACCATTAGGTCCAGTCGTGTCCGACTCTGGGGTTGCAGCGCTCATCTCGTTCTATAGGCCGAGGGAGCTGGCGTACAGCTTCCAGGTCATGTGGCCAGCATGACTAAGCCGCTTCTGGCGAACCAGAGCAGCGCACGGAAACGTCGTTTACCTTCCCGCCAGAGTGGTACCTATTCATCTACTTGCACTTTGACGTGCTTTCAAACTGCTAGGTGGGCAGGAGCAGGGACCGAGCAACAGGAGCTCACCCAATCGCGGGGATTCGAACCGCTGACCTTCTGATCGGCAAGCCCTAGGTTCTGTGGTTTAACCCACAGCGCCACCCGCGTTGTGAACATAGCTGCCTCCTAAATGGGCCTCGTTCTTTGGTACTGCCAGACATAACACTTGCAGAGTTTTGCCTTTAAAAGCTGTAAGGCTAGTAGACATGTAAAAGATACAGCTTTTGCCATCACAGCATCTGTTGGCAAAAGAAAAGCTGCAGCTGTTACATTCCTGCTTGTTTTACAGCTTTTGAAGCTACAGAAACTTTGTCAGGAATGAGAAGGGGCAGCCCCATGGGACTTGCATCACAATCTCCTCCCTCCGCCTTGCAAAGACACCCTTGCTTCTGATGCAGAATGATGCTGCTCCAGAAAGCAATGTTCCTGGCTCCAGAGCAGCTTCTAGAACAGCAGCCTAATTCCAGAGCCTCCTTTCTTGCAGAAACTTGAGTGTATCGGTTCCAAATGTGAACCCTATAACACTGAAGCGCTACAGCTTGTTGGGATGCCAAAATCCTATTGCAAAAGCAGTGTAACGGGAGGGAGGAAAGTTGCTCCCTCTCACCTTGGGCGGTGCAGCTGTGCAGGCTAAGGCCCAACATATATTGGGAGCTGTTTTGACTTCTTGCCAAATAGGTCTGTGCTGCTCACGGCTTACTTCCTGCCCTCTCTTAATCACATCCTCCGAGGAAACGCAAAGCACCGCTTGAAAGCTAACGATTCTCCCCCTGGCTATTGCTGCAAGCAATAGCTGCCTAACCGTTTCTAGCATATTATACCGAAGACGTGCATGTAACGGTAAATCCAATGCATAAAAGCCGCGCATCCTATGCAGCGAGTTCCGGGTTTCTTCTGCACAAAGAAAACCCTTCCGGGCTACTGGATGAAGCTCAGCTAAAGAGCCATTAAGATCTATGCACATCGAGTAAGGTTTTAGAAAGGGGCTGGGGGGGGGAGGCGCTTATAGGGAAGGAAAGCTACGAGCTTCGTCCAGACTCGTTCACCCACCTGACTTGCCCATAGTCCCGTCCTGGATGCTCAGCTGCAGAATCGGCTTCTCTAAAGGCTCGGGCTGCTTTCGTTTTTTCTGCCAGCCGCCTGCAGCTTCCTGGCGCTGCTCTGAGCTGCTGCATGAAGCAAGAGGCTGCGAACAATCACAGAGCAATTGCCCATTCACAGGGCTCAAGCTGCCGGGTGATGCCTTATAAGGAATAAGGCCATTTGTTCCTTTCTCAAGTAGATGCTTCTTTGTGGTCAGGGAGGGATTATTTATCTTCTAGAATACTCAGCAACGCAGGAAAACACTGCTGCATATGTTTTTGCATACCAGTTTAGTCAAGTAACAGAAAAGTTAGGCTGCACTGATTTTGGGTGGGTGGGGAGTGTGAAAAGTAATTGAAAACATGCTACATTCTTTGAAAAGCAGCTGTTGAAGATTGTCGCAAGATGCACAGATTGTGGGGGCAGCTATGTAATTTTAGACTTAATCCTTTTATGCCCCCCCCCAACTTTGGGTAGCAGTGTGTGGTGCTTCAGTTGCAAAGCACACAATAGTTGTTTATCTTCTCCCCATCCATGCTTTGCAGCAGTTTCCAGATTCCTGATACGCTAGAGCAAAAGCAGACAAAAGGCAGTGTGACAGCGCAGATTTAAAGAAGAAAATATTCTGAGCATGTGCAGTCTCGCATTTTAAATTCACTTAAATCATTGCAACCGCCGTGACTACGGGAATGAAACTGACGCTGAATAAAACAATTGCCCTGATGTTAAATGCATTTCCCAAATGCATTGGGAATAAGCACTGTTTTACTGTAGTAAAGGGCAACACATTTTAAAAGTGAAAGTAATAGAATAAGCATCCAGCCACCAACATTCAGTCTTGGTTAACCCTGACATACCCATGTACCAGCCTGGATTCTGACACAAGGCCTGATGCACCTGGAGTATGTCTGGCAACAAGTTGTGAGGGACACCAGGAGAAGATTAAGGAAAGACATGATAGCAGCCTTCAAGTACCTGAAGGCAATCATACAGAAGATGGAGCAGACTTGCTTCTAGGTGGTTATTAATTGTAGAGTCACTCCTCCTCATGAATGCACGGTTTTTGCAGTGGACAAATTGCATTATTGGCATAAAAAAATGCCTGCCCACCCACAGCCCCCTTACTTTTCTGGAGAAAATCCACTATTAAAAACAAATGTTTTCCCTAGTTTAATAGCTGAGAAGGAGATAGTTTTATAGGCAAGGCTATACTTTAAAAATGTCAACTGCCAAGACAGAGGCTGAGCTATCCCAATCATTTTGACAAGTGGAGGTGGCTGTCCACCTTTCAATCAGCTGGCGCCAATCACATGAGACCTGGTCAATCAACTTCAAAGGAAAGAACTGGGAGCACACTCCTGAGTCTTACTTTCAGGTGAGGAAGTGCCATAACTTGAATCCCACGATGAAGTATTTCCTAAAGAGGAGAGAAAGAAATGAAAATGCCAAAAACCAACCTCAAAACTGGGGGAGTTTTTGCAGCCAAACCTAACAATGCATATCTATGCTAGCTTAATGCATGAAGGGGCTAAGTCCATAGAGCTGAACTTGCTAGAAAAGGCTCAACTAAGTCATTGCCTCGTGGGCCAAACTGGAACTTGTGTCAGGCCTGAGGGCCAGAGATTCCCCAAGATCCCTGCTCTTGAGGCAGACCCACACCAGTAGACGTGGTGAAAACAAGACCCTTCCTTTGCACCTGATAGGTTCCTTGGAAGCTTCATCCTGTTACCCTAACCAATACCAGTTTGGAGGGCATGAAGAAATGAAGACCTGTGGCGTAACTGGTCCCCTTAAGCCCACGTGGTCTCACTCCCACAGCGTCCAACTGCCGTTTCCCAACTGCCGCTGTGCCCTGCCTGGAATGTTCAGGCCCAGACAGGTGACTCCGAGGACCGTGAACAGTATATACGGCATGTCTGAGTCTCTCATCTCAGTGCCCCGCTTGCTTCACCTTGCCTGAGCTGCTTGTTTGGGTGGAGGGTCGCCCCCCATATGTGAAAAGGAGGGAACAAAGGTCATGGTGGCAAGAACAGCCCCTCCACGGCGCCGGCTTCGCCTGCTGAAGCTTGCTTTCATGTTTCTGTTGTTATTGCTCCCCCTCCTTTACTCAGGGGCTGCCTGTAAGTAACAGAAGAGTAGACCGGAGAAAGAGTGAGAGGGTTGAACCTCTTGCCATCAACTGGGGGTCCTCACCTCGCTTCATGGGTAGGCCCAGCCCTGAATAAAGATCTATATCACTGTAACTAGGATTTGAAACCATGGTTTGAAGCTGGATCCAAATACTGGTGAAGAGCTAACCATGCTTATGGTTGGTGCAGGAAGGATTGTGGAAACTGCATTAAATAAGGAAGAGCGTGGCTGGGGAGCAAAAGTAATTCAACAGCCTTAAAGAGAATGGCAGTGATGTTATACTTATGCTGGTCCATTGGGAAATAGGCATTTATAGTTGTTGCAAACTGCACACTTGCAAAACTCCATGTAGCCAGATAAGCATAAAATTAAATAGATGCAAATCACTAATTAATTTAATATAAATTGTTGAATATTCTCTAGGTTTTGTTTTGATGGGTTTTTTTTGTTTTTCAAACTTTTTTCTTATTTTTGTTGTTGATGTTACTCTAGCTGGAAAGCCATGTTTTGTGAATAAAATGTGTCTGTTAAGAAAAAGGATGGTGCACTTGAAGAGGGAAACCAGAGATACACCAGCAGATTCAGAGACTGAGGATGATAACCTTTCATCTATCCCAGAAGACCTTCCAGCTTCAGATAACCAGATAACGGGGGAAGAAGAAAGAACTGGTAACTGAAATCGCTTCTTACACCTGTTGATTTCAGACAGTGGATAAAGCACTTTGTCTCTACTGCAATTTTGTTCTATTGCATGTCTCTGGTTATTTCCAACTCAAGAGCTGCAACTGTAAAGATCACTGTTTAAAAACCCCAAGTTAGGAACTTTTTGGGTGTTCTAGAGTAGCTGTTTGTATCAATGTATGCGGAACCAATTAAAGGGATTAGGACAGCAGTCAGGGAGTGAAATTTAGTGACACAGTTACCAGGAAGTGACTCAGTACAAACAGTACAGTATACAGATAGAGCAGGAAGGAGATATCGAGAGTTAGGAGTTCAATGCAAAAGCTTGTTTTAGTAAAGTTCTTTGTTTTAAGGTACTCCTGCTTCATCATTTTATTATAGGGCATTGTTAAGTTTGAACTGCATCTTACACTGTTTTTATTTCATTTTTTGGCATTGTATTGCCTTTTATTTTATTATGCACTACTTCTAGATTTTTGGATGTTAAGTGGTTTACAAATATTTTTAATAAATTATCTGCAGTCTAACAATAAGCACATCATGATCTAAGGTAACTGAAATGACTGGTTTTAGCTGCACTTAATTTTCTGTGTAGGACTGCACTGCCAGTATTTTGCAGGAGGAATTCAGTGACATAGTAGAACTTCAGATTTGCACAGTTAAAGTGCATTGGAGCCCTCTGTTGCACCTGCACAATAAATCCACTTATAAAAAATGGACTGTTTGCAATTTGGCAAGAGATGGGGAAAATGCATTGGAAGGTGAGGGATTAACAGGAAGGCGTGTGAACATCTCACAAACAAATCAGGATGAATGCAAGACCAATGGTTGTTCTACCCAATAAATTGGAACAAATGCTTAGTAAAAGCCAGTCACTGTGTAAGCAAGGCAGGATGCATGCTGAATAAGCAGGTCATCTAGATGGCTCTGATATATCCATGCTAATTGTGACTTTTACTTACTGGTATTTAAACTGCAGGCCCAGTTGTTGTCACATCATATGATGGTTATAGTTTTAAAACAACAGTTTAAAAAGCTTATTTGTAAAAGGCTCGGGGGCTACAATTTGAGACGGTCAGCAAAAAGACCATTAACGTGCAAAACTACATATTAATGCAAAAAAGTAGCAAACCAGACCTTTTAAAACCTAGAAAATGATTCAGGAGGGGGTGGTTGAGATTGCAGGAGTGGGGGAGCGGGGCTTAACGCTTCCCCAACTCACTGTTTCTTGCTCTACATCTTTCCCATTCTGAGCATATTTTCCTCAGTTGGGCTTCAGACGCAGGGCTGTAAATTTTGGGGCAGAAAGATTGGTGGAGGGCATTCACTACTGCAAAATGGAAGATAAGGAAAGTGTTGTGCCCTATTTCTGTTTCTCTGTTTAGAGCTGCCCTCTCCCAAAGTGGGCTGCTGTCATACATATATTTGCATGTAACATGTAATGTGTTCACCAGTCATTCAATATTTTTAAATTCAGTGTTCTCATTGACTTCTTAGGGAAGAGTCAAGCACTTTTATTGCAGCAGCCAAGTAGGTACAGGGTGATTCCTTTAAAAGAGGCCCCGTGGATACAGAGAACACATGTTCCATGGGGTCTCTTTTAAAAGACTCACCCTGTATTACTCATCAAGGCTGTGTGGAATACAATGTATTTTTAATATTAAGTTTTTTGTATTACTATATCTCATTGTTAACTGGATTTTTTTCTACTTCAGTTCCAGCGTACATTCTTATTTATTCAAACAGTTTAATTCTAAATTGTTTGACTGAAAAGCTGTTAATGCAGGGAATCATTGATCCCAAATACATATGGTCTGGTCCTCGAGGAGAAATTACTAGAGGTAACTACAGTATAGTTTAATTGTACGTAAGTTAAGACTACAGTCCTTAGCACAGTTTCTAAAGAGTAAGCCCAGTTCAATTCTGAGGCTCATTTCTGAGTAAACGTGCTTAGGATTATGCTGCATATTTTGTTAAAAATATATATTTAACTCTGATATATGTATTTCTCTGCCGCTCTGATAAGCACAGACAGTCCTAAGAGCACTTCACTGAGGAACCGTTGGTGAAAGTCTTTGCGTAGACATGTATCCCGTGAGCAGTCACTGCGTGTTCCTTGAGGGGTTTCCCCTCATGCAATTCCTAGGCAGGGCCTTGGGACCCGTTCCTCTTCCATTCCATTTTGGGGCAGCCCGTCCTGTTTTGCCACCTGAGGCAAAAGCGGAGAGTGGCACCTGTGCACCTGCTGTCCTTTGTCACCCCCGCCAAAACCTCACTAGGCGGCGTTGCGTGGCTTCTCCTCCCTTCTCTGGCGGCTGAGGGTGCCCCTTGGATTACGCCACCTCAGGCGTCTGCCTCGGTTTGCCTCATGGCCCTGCCCGCCCCCCGGTTAATATTCAGGAGTCCTTCCAGAAACAGCAGTTTAGGATAGAGTTCAGGAGGCCCTAATCAAGAAATACAGTTGTGGCATTGTCCATTCTTTGTCTTTTGCCTCTTCCAAGAGCAAAACATCCATGATGAGAGTGAGTAGCAGGAGGAAGCTTGCATTTATTTTTATATGGCCTTATTTTTTTTTTATATGGCCTTATTTTTTTATATGGCCTTATTTTTATATGGCCTTGTCATGTGACTTGCTCCCAGGTAGGTGGGTAGAACGTTGCTGCCTTAGCTGGTTTCAATAGGACTTGCATGTGTTTATGGGACTGTTTATAGGATGGCTGCCTACGTTCTAAAGAAAGATTGTTGAGTTACATGTCCACTTGGCTCTCCTTTTGCTCTTTGTTTTGTTTTCTGCCTTTGGGCCCATCAGTCAGGTGCTCCCGGTCCTGGCATGACTGAGGTCACTAGGAGGGTTGGGGGCTCTGAGCGGCTTCCCTGGCTGTCGCGCCAAGTCCCACCCACCCCAAGGCAATAGCAGTTTTGGCGGCTCAGAGACCAGCCAGGCAGCACAGTTGGTGCTGGCAGTCCTCAGGAGCTCCACACGGCCGCCGCGGCCGCCATCTTGCTTCGACAGAAGTCCAACGTTATGATTAGTTAATTGACATTAGCATTGAGCATCCCATTGCTGATATTTTTGGTGATGTGTTGTTATTTGTAGAATCACAGAGGTTTCTTTTAACGGATGATGGTAGCTTGGAGATTTATAATATTAAAGGCAGTGACTCTGGAGGTTACACTTGCAAAGTGAATTATATATACAACGCTGAACAAATGACTACCGAAATCCATTTCATGGTTTATGGTAAGTAAGGTTTTAGTCATTTTAATTTTAACTTTGTTGTTTTGCATCCCATGGTATTAATTTGTAAAATACTCAGGAAAGCATGGAAGTCTAGAACCCTTAAATTGGTCACAAGATCTGGGCAAAACAATACATTTAGATAGGTGGGAAAAATTATGGAGTGTTGACATAAATTTCACAGCTTGTTATTTGATAAGAGAAAATATAATGAAAATGTGTTATCGTTGGTACCTCACCCCAGTAAAATTGGCAAAGATCTATAAAAAATATTCAAACCTTTGTTGGAGATGTAAAGCGGAGGTGGGAACAATGCACCATATGTGGTGGGGGTGTAAGGTGATTAAACAATTTTGGACCAAGATACATGAAGAGTTGAAAAGAATATTTAAGAGCACAATTCTCAAAAAGCCAGAAGCATATCTGTTAGGCTTAATAACCAATGATATCCCCAAAGATAAAAAGAACACAGTATATTCCTCTATGTGATGGCAGCGGCTAGATTACTAGTGGCAAAAAATTGGAAAACAGGGAAAATACCAGAATTATCAGAATGGAGAATTATGATCTGTGAATTTATGGAGATGGCATAATTAACGGTATCAATTAGGGGCTGCCCCAAGCAAAAAATTAAGAGAGAGTGGGAGTATGCAAAAATATGGATATGGAAATTAAGTTTAATATAAACGTAAAAGGAAAGACTTGCAAGGATACAAGATGATATTATAAAGGATATGACTATTAAGTATAAATAACTGCTAACACAACAAGAAACAATAATACAAATGCCAATAAGATCTCACATGGGTGAGGGGAAGTTGGGGGGGGGAGAGGGAAGTAGAGGGTGGTATTTGGAGAATTATTGAGAATGTGATATAAAAGTTAAATGACTGTGTTTGTAATTTGAATTATTTTGAATGATTATGGTTGTAGGTCCCCCCCCCTAGTTTTTACTTCTCTTTCTGTCACAAAAACGTTAAATAAAAAATTATTAAGATAGAACTCTTAAATACTATTGAAATGCCAATTTGAAAATAGTGATTTGAAAATAGTATCTTGAAAACCACAAAAATGTCTTGGGCCGTACTAATTTCTTTGTTAAGTGTCAGCTAGCACAATCAGATTGAGAAACAGTCAGGGAATATTTGGACTCTGCCCAGGCATTCTGGAAGTTTCCTCAGTGTAAGCGCATGCAATTCAGATACTGGGGCAGGGCAAGGGGTGGGCAAACAATGAAGATGGACAATAAAATTAAGCTAGGGTGCCACCTGGTGGGAATGCATTGTCTTACTCTGTGACTGCAT
This sequence comes from Darevskia mixta, assembly GCA_034641385.1. Taxonomy (NCBI): domain Eukaryota; kingdom Metazoa; phylum Chordata; class Lepidosauria; order Squamata; family Lacertidae; genus Darevskia; species Darevskia mixta. Next base: position 2,645,732 of record JAWWNH010000242.1, read on the forward strand.
TGTGTCTTATTAGTTGATTGCAATGAAGGTGCAAAACCACATACCAAAACAATAGGCAAATGAGTCCATTTGTACTGCCGTGCTTAGAAAACAAGATACAACATCTCCAAGGGCAGATGAACTCCATCTTGGAGCCTCTATTGGTTTTATTTTATGATTTTTATGTGCATCGCACCTGTTTTAATTGCAATATTTTGTGTCCATTTGGTAAGGGCAGGCTGTAGGTATGTCTAAAAAGAAGCAAATAAAACATTATGCTTAGGAATGCATTAGTATTAGTGTTGGGTAATTCCTGTACCATGTTAAGAGAGAGTGTTTTCCTTTTCTTAGTGTATCATATGCCAGAGAAGAGTCTCCGTCTGTCATCTGAATTCATGGTTCAAAACTGTGAAACCAATGCGGTTGCTTCATTTGAAAAGCATTTCCTAAAGAATTTGGAGGGCTTAGTCTACAACCTGGGGTGTGAGATCAAGCAGTGGAGTACACAGTGTCATGCTTCTACAGACACACTGGAGAAGATAAAACACAAGCTTACCTTTCAGTTTGTAGGTAAGGTGAAATCTTACTACTTCTGCATTATTTTATTTTTGATCATTGTAGGCAAGAAAATACTGTAGGCAAGAGGCCTGGAGGGTGGCAACACGAGAACGGGCCTTTCCTGTGGTGGCTCCCCACACATGGAGTGCTCTCCCCAGGGAGCCTCGCTTGGCGCCACCATTACATGGTGCCAGGTGAAAATATTGCTCTTCTCACAGGCCTTTGGCTGATTAAACAATATATGGCCTTTTAAACTGGGACGGAGGTATTATTGTTTTTGCTTGTTACTATAAGTATTTTTGTGTTTTTATATGGTAAACCACCCTGCGATCCTCAGATGAAATGCAGTATTTAATAATGGTAATAGAAACAGAAATAATAGAAATAGAATAAAAAGAAAGTCCTAAGAGCCATACATTATGTGACAATGCAGGAAAGGGCCAGCTATGGCACATTCTCTCTTTGTGAGACAGCTGGCCACCAACCCAATTGGTTTGGGCACCGGGAGGTTTTCCATTCAAGTGGCCAACTATGTGCTGCCACCTTCTTCTTCTTCTTCTTCTTCTTCTTCTTCTTCTTCTTCTTCTTCTTCTTCTTCTTCTTCTTCTTCTTCTTCCTCTTCTTCTTCTTCTTCTTCTTCTTCTTCTTCTTCTTCTTCTTCTATAAATGGTGTTGTGGTTAGAGTGTTGGACAAGGACTTTGGTGGGGTTCAAATCCCCACTTCAGCCACAAAAATCACATGGGTGACCTTGGGTCACAGTCTTCCATGTTTGATGTGAGGATAAAATGAGCTCCTTGGAAGAAAGGTGGGATATAAATGAAAGTATACACTCCTCCTTTTTCCCTGATAAGGACTCAGGGCAGCTTACAGATAAATATAAACGGGGGAGGGGGGGTCATTAAAAACAATTTAAAATTTAGAATATATATAACACATTAAAATCTATTGAAACCACACAAATCATTACTTTAAAAGCAGCACGGCACCAGTCCTTTCGTTAAAAGCAGTCAGCTCCCAAAAGCCTGTTGGAATAGCAACAAGGAGAGAGCCAGTCTAGCTTCTCTAAAGGGGGGAGGGGAGTTTCAGAATTGTCAGGAGCAACCACCACCAAGAAGGCCCTGTCCTGCGTCCCCACCAAGATCTATATACAATGAACCTAAAGCACCGGGGTCATATTATGCAATGAAAGTTTCAAAATTTTAGCGTGCAAGAAGTTTGCTACTATATAAAATATTGGCCTTGCAGGCAGATTCTTACATGTGGTGAAGTCACCGTGTTGTTAGACATGGGTTTTATCATATGGGGATACTATTGGAAGAACACTTGCATCACACAAAAGTTTTATTAAAGTAGAAAAATTGCTGCTTACTTTCTCTTAATTTGCAGTTTTCCCTTTAGCACTGACCATAGCAGACCTCTGTAGAAGTTCTCAATGTGGAAATTCCACCAGCAACATGGAGGAGGTGAAGTAAAATTATACCAAAGGTTCACAGTGCAATAATGGCTGTGATATTTTGGAGAACTTATGGCAAAAATAATAACTTATAAGTGTGCAAAATCAGGGGTGCCAATAATATTTGGGGGACCTGGTATACTGTATGTAGATTGAGCTCTCTGCTGCAGTCGCCAAAGAAGGCACAAATTTGCATAATATTTGCATAATATTATCTCACATGCAAACTTGCACCCTCTTTTGCAGGTGGTGGTGGAGCATACAAAAATAAATCAGGGGTCACATACAAATAATAAGATGTCCAGCAGACAGAATATTAACAGGTGAAGCTTTCCCCATAACCGTCGTTCCATACTGTTTAATATCTGCCTGCCACATAGCTGTTAAAGGCACAAGAGTCCTCCAGTGCTAACCCCAAACCATGTAAAGAACTCAAGTTTTGTGATATGTAAATGAATTGTGTTATTGTGGGTCTTTCATCTGTTGATCATAGGCTGGCAGTACAGGTGGAAACCATTTTGCACACATCCAGTTGACGTATGACTGCCGATGCGCGGGTCCTTTTGGACCCGGAAGAGGGTGGAATGGAGGGCAGAACAGGCTTACGCCCACTCTGCCTGACAATGTGCCATCACGCTCATGGCGCATGGATGTGACATCACACGCCAGGCCCCCTCAGTCTTGGGCACAAGATGGCACTTCTGGCTTGCGTTGTGTTTTATCCACAACCCACCGTGATTCTAGCCAGCATGGTGTAGTGGTTAAGAGCGGTGGACTCATAATCTGGTGAACCGGGTTTGATTCCCTGCTCTTCCACATGCAGCTGTTGGGTGACCTAGTCACATTTCTCTGAAGTCTCTCAGCCTCACCTCACAGAGTGTTTGTTGTGGGGGAGGAAGGGAAAGGAGATTGTTAGCCACTTAAAGACTCCTTAAAGGTAAAGGGAACCCTGACCATTAAGTCCAGTCTCGAACAACTCTGGGGTTGCGGCGCTCGTCTCGCTTTATTGGCTGAGGGAGCTGGCGTTTTTCCTCAGACAGCTTCCGGGTCATGTGGCCAGCATGACTAAGCCACTTCTGGCGAACCAGAGCAGCGCATGGAAACGCCGTTTACCTTCCTGCCGGAGTGGTACCTATTTATCTACTTGCACTTTGACGTGCTTTCAAACTGCTAGGTTGGCAGGAGCAGGGATCAAGCAACGGGAGCTCACCCCATCGCGGGGATTCGAACCGCCGACCTTCTGATCGGCAAGTTTAGACCACAGCGCCACCCGCGTCCCTTGTTCCTATCTTACCTAGAAGTTTAAATTGGTTTAAATTAGGGTAGTAATAAAGTGGGATATGAAATCCAAACTCTTCTTCTAGCTAGGTCACAGTTTGGTCTATGTTAATGTGCAGCTCTTCTTAACTGTCGCACTCCTAGGCCTATACCAAGATTACTGAGTTCTTTGAAGTCGAAAACGCGAACTCCTCTCATGGTGATTATTCAAGTTACCTTCATGGTACACTGAATGCAGTTAAAGTAGACCACTGCAAGCCAGGATTTGGGAAGATCATAAATGCCCCCAGCAATAACACAGCATGCCCAGGGTGTTGTGGTGAGTTTCCAGAGTCTCTGTGTTAAAAAAAATACTGCTGACTAATTTTCATGAAATGTAGTTTCTTGCTGATTTTTTCCTTCACCTATATTTCTTCTTTTAATTTTAAAAATTGGAAACAAATTTCTCAGGGTACGGAGGTCATTATGACAAAAACACATTATTGCAATAAGGGGGAAAGATACGAAGTGTGCATGCACACGAAAGCTCATGCCAAAAACAAACTTAGTTGGTCTCTAAGGTGCTACTGGAAGGAATTTTTTTATTTTTTATTTTGTTTTAAATAAAAGCACACATTCTACTCATGTAAAAACACCAGGCAGGCCCCACAAATAACCCAGAGATGCATTTTAAATAAAAGGACACATTCTACTCATGTAAAAACACGCTGATTCCCGGGCCATCCGTGGGCCGGATTGAGAAGGCAATTGGGCCGGATGCGGCCCCCGGGCCTTAGTTTGCCTAGGTAAAGGTAAAGGGACCCCTGACCATTAGGTCCAGTCGTATCCGACTCTGGGGTTGCAGCGCTCATCTCTCATTACTGGCCGAGGGAGCCGGTGTACAGCTTCCGGGGTATGTGGCCAGCATGACTAAGCCGCTTCTGGCGAACCAGAGCAGCACACGGAAACACCGTTTACCTTCCCGCCGGAGCGGTACCTTTTTATCTACTTGCATGGGTGTGTTTTTGAACTGCTAGGTTGACAGGAGCTGGGACCAAACAACGGGAGCTCACCCCGTAGCGGGGATTCGAACCGCCGACCTTCTGATCGGCAAGCCCTAGGTTTAGACCACAGCACCGCCCGCGTTAATTTGCCTACCCATGCTCTTAGTGTTTTGCTTACTTATAACAAATGAGTGCTGATTTTGTTTATGTAACTCACCTATTCTGTCTTTGCAGGATTGTCTCTGCGGGCAGATAAGCATAGCTAAATTCCCCAATGAGGTTGTACATTTCCCTATGTAGAGGGAGATGCAAACAACCCATTTCTGAAAATTACTATGACATGGAGCGCCAGGAAGCATGTCTAGTCACATCAGCATAATGTCCAAAGCTGGACATTCAGCCTGCCATGAATGGAAGTCGAAAGCAGGCTGATAATTGCTCATAAAATTAAGTGAATGAGAGCCGTAGTAATTTTGTGTGTGTTGCCCCTGTGTCTTTTATTTTTGGATAGTCACCTGCCCGCCAGGTAGATTCAGTGCAGAATATGGTACCACCTGCACTCTGTGTCCTGCTGGATCCTACAATGGAAAGTATGGTCAAGCAGCATGTGAAAATTGTCCCAAAACACAAAGCAGTGATGGAGAGGGTGCAAAGACAGGAAGAAGTTGTCATAGTAAGTAGCTTATCTTCACAGGCATTGTAGGAATTGGTCTTTTGGTTTTCCATATCTGGTTTGTAATGCTGATACAATGCCTGTATTTAGAAGGCAGTTCTGCAGCACTCTATGATTTTGGCTGACTTTAGTTCCCCACTTTCGCTGTGCTCAGGGTGTACTCTGCCCGGTTGAAATCAAGTTGTTGTCTAGGCGTGAAATACATTTTTCATGTAACGAATGAATGAAACTTTATTTGCGTCCGCCATCGGCCATAGCAACAAAAGAACATTGTGATGTGAACAGAACAAAATAAAAAGTTGATTGTATAGGGTCTTGAATCAGCAGTCAAATAGTAGAACTTATTCTGATTGCCCCAGCTAAAAACCTTGCAAACTTTGCTGTCATCTGCTCCTCTTGATTTGCCAGGAGAAAAGACACTGTGGCAGTGGTTGGGCGACCCAGAATGGGCAATAAAAGAGGGGTGATAATCTCATTCCTCAGGTCTTTATAAAGAGTGCAAGCCAGGAGGGCATGCGCCACTGACTCAGTGCTGCCATCTCCGCAAGGACATAAGCGTTTTTCATGTGGAATCTGTTGAAATCGTCCCTCAAGTACAGCCGAGGGCAATACATTCAGTCTTGCGAGGGTAAAAGCACATCTATCTTTTGGAATCGCTAGGTTATAAAGATAGGGTGCTAGAGAATCAAAGTGGGAGGATGGGAAATGGTCATACCATGGGCAAAATTTCCTTATTGTGGCCAAGTTGTTCTGACGCTCGATATCATTTAGGCGTTGGCAAATTAGACTGTTTGCTTTGCTATAACCCACGGTGAGTAGCTATTGTGGGGATAAGCCACACGAGTGAAGTTTTTGATAGACAATTTTAGACCAGGCACTCTTGTGACAGTCTTGTTGCACTAGGGATATTAGACCGGGGGGATTTGAGTTTAGGCGAAGCCAGAAGTTAAATGACCTGTGCCAGATCCATAATTCTACCGAGGGGAGATTGGCCTCTAGGCGCAATGATACGTTTGGGACACAGGGTGGTACAGAAAAAAATTGCCTTAAGAACTTTGATTGGACAGCTTCTGTGGATCCATCGTAAGTGCCAGCCATGAATTACAAGAAAACCAAAGTCATGGTTTTCTCAAGAAACTATAGAGCCCATAAATGGCGTATGGACAACCATCCAATCGAACAGGTCAAAATTTCCAATATCTTGGCCTTATTTTCCAGTCCACAGGGTCATGGGGAGCACACCAGAAATGTGCAAAAGAAAAAGCGTCCTAAAGTGCCAAAATTCTGACACGCTTTTTCCACACAAAAGGTGGCAAACATATACCCTCAGCCCTGGAAGTGTTCCAAGCTAAACCCCTAGCGCAGCTATTATATGGGGCTCAGATTTTTTTTCATGTAACTTTTCTTGGTGCACACAAAATCAGGCACTTCTTGTATGGAAATATGTGGACAGTTCACTCCCTGGAGAGATATTGACTGGCTGTAGCAGACTGACCCCACACAGGGGGGCGGGGACCTGTTAGAATGTCTGCTCCCCAGAGGCCTATGGAATCTCAAGGATTTCTGAATGCTCTGGGGTATTTTCCAGGTGCCCTTGAGGCACTGCAGTCTTCTACCCCAGTGGTCCCTAGGTGTCAACAACCCAGTTGGATGGGCAGGGTACAAGCAAATTAATAATAATAAATACAATAATAATAGCAACAACAATTATAATGCCTTTGCTGCCTCCTGCATCCAAAGTCACAGCTGCTCCCTGGCTTCACCCATGCAGTCCTCCGCTGTTCCGGCAATGCTCTCCTCACTTCCCTCCATCATTCTTGCCTCTGTCAGATCAGAGTGCCTGCTCCCTCTCTGCTTAGTTGCTAGGCAGAGACTCAGCACCTGAGACTTGGCTTCATTGGTGCTGGCCTGACTCTCAGTTGACTTCAGCTGGTGGTGAGCCATATGCTCTCAATCTTGCACACCTTCTTAGCCACTGCCCCACTGTTCTTCCCTCCTAACCCTCTTCCTGGCTTGGGGGTGGGGGAGTCAGGTTCTTCCCGGGTCCTAGCCTACTCTGTGTGATTTATTCTTTCCTGGGCTCCTGGTATTCCATGCTGTCTTCCTGCTCTGACATTGGCCCCTCATCCCCCATCCTCCCTGGCGCCTCTTCGTGTTCCACAGGAGTGCTGAGGTCTCCTGACCCGAGTCCCAAGAACCCCCAGTAGCCGCTGGTGCCCTCTTCCTTGTCCTGCCAGCCTTGGTGTCCCCACCACCCCACACTGGAATAGTTGCCCCTGAAAATGCCCTGTGGCCAAGGGGAGCTCAGAAAGCCCTTTCTTTTCCCAATAAGCTTGGCACAATAGAGTGCACTAGAGTGCAAATGGCAGAAGTCTTGTAGCAAACAGGACTAAACACAGGATAGAGCGCATGATTATGGCTACCATCTGACAGTAATGGTGGCAAAGGAAGCATATTTTTGCTGCCACTGTTGTGCCCCATTGTGGGTGCTTCTTAAGGTTGATCCAGTGGGGTGGAAGGCTTAACTGACGAATTGGTATCCTGCTGTGATAAATTAGCAATACACTTTGAGGACAAAATTGCTTGTGACAGCTCTGAACTTGGAGTCACAGTTATGGCAGCCTACAGGGGCTGTTGGAGCACCATCCAGACTGATCTGTGAGGATCAGCGTCACTTGTTGCATCCTGAGGAAGTGGAAGTGCAGGGATTTGGTCCAACACGAGCTCTGCATGGCGGAGATGATCTAGCACAAAGGAAGAGGAGTCTAGGAAGTGGTTGATGTGTTATTATAGGACAGAATGATACTAATCCCTCCTAAAGAGGCACCCCCTGAACCCTGATGTATTCAACAACTACCACCCAGTTGATGAGACCTCTTTGGGGGCAAAATAGACTGAGCGGAGGAAACAAATTATTTAGACCCATTTCAATCTGGCTTCAGGCTTGAGTATGGCATCAAGACAGCTACAGCTTTGGTTGCCCTGGTTGATGACTTCTTTCAGGAGAGAGAGAGAGAGAGAGAGACTCTGAGGGTATACTAACCTTGTTGATTCTCCTTGATCTCTCTGTGGCTTTTGGCACCATACCACGGTGCCCTTCTGGAGCGACCAGGTGGGTTGAGGCTTAAAGGCAATGTGGCGCAGTGGTTCTGCTCCCACCTGCAGCGTTGCTATCACAGAGTGGAATTGGGTGTTTCCTGCTTGCCCTCACGGCTTTTGGGGTGTGGGGTCCTGCATGATTTTATTCTATTTCCCATACTATTCAACATCTATATGGAGCCATTGGGAGCTGATGACATGCAGGTCTATTTTCCCTTCCCATCTGAATTGGGAGAGGCTGTGCAGGTGCTGGACTGGTGCTTGGAAGCAGTGGAGGAGAGGGAAGAGAGACTCTGTTTTCTATCAGGGGATGGATGTTTCCACCTGCCTTGTCCCACTGTCCAGCCATGGGAGCCTGCAAAATGGAGCCAGAAGAACTCTGAGGGGACTTTCTGCCCTTTTGGATTGAGGTATAAAAGATTGGGGGAGGGGTTGCTAGATACTAATGCCATCAGGTTTGGGGCTGCTTTTGAATGGAGTTTGAATGAAGTTACTGGATATAATGTTAGCCTATTTGTGAGCTGGTTCAACTGCAGCCCAGATCTGGCTTGCCCCAAAACATTCCCCAGTGCCTAACAAATCCACCCCCCTTCTCCCACCGCCACCCTCTCATTCACTCATTGAAGCAGCACAGCCATACCTGTGTAGCTAACTCTGTGTGTGGAACTGGTAGCATTTCAGAGGAAGCTACCATGAAGGCCCAGCAGCCTCCAGAATCTCTCAGCTACATTTCCCCCACATATTGGTGCCAGGAGCGACCCCTGACTCCTCCCCAGCATTATCTACCGGGCTAACTGTCATGCAGCGTCCACAACCCTATTGCCGGGCAGGCAAGTCACCCTGTGGTCTGCATACCCATCATCACACACCCAGCTATCCAATGAGCAAATCCCCCACTACCAGAATCCTCCCACCAGAAGGAATATCCTTGGCACGAGAGGTTAACTGCTTGATCTCTAAGGAAAGGGTTCCTTCCAAGGAATCCTTTCTGTCTTCCTCAGAGTGACACCCTGCTTCTCCATGGCAGCAGGTCATTATGACAAAAACACATTATTGCAATAAGGGGGAAAGATATGAAGTGTGCATGCACACGAAAGCTCATGCCAAAAACAAACTTAGTTGGTCTCTACCCTGTTTCCCCTTTTTTAATACGTAGTCATAAAGTAAGCCATGGCAGGTTTTTTTTACCTTTGTGAGAAGTAAGACGTTCCCCAAAAGTAAGCCATGGTGCCGCCATTGTTCCCGTCGCCTCCTCAGCCCCTCCTGCGTGCGCAGGGAGCCAGCGAACCAGTGAGAGGCACAGGGGGGGGGAAACGCGCCTCTTGCGGAGTTCTGCCCCGCCTGCTTAGCGCGCAGGGAGAGGCATGCGGGGGGGACGCCTCTTTCTGCCCCACCTGTTCCCCGTGCGCAGGGAGCCAGCGAACCAGCGAGAGGCACGGGGGGAAACGCGCCTCTTGCGGAGTTCTGCCCCGCCTGCTCAGCGCGCAGGGGGAGGCTGTACCGTAACATACTGACGTAATAAAAATAAGACATCCCCCGAATATAAGCCACCCTGTGTTTTTTTGAGGAAAAAAAATTATAAGACGGTGTCTTAAAAAGGGGGAAAGACGGTAAGGTGCTACTGGAAGGATTTATTTTTATTTTTTATTTTGTTTTAAATAAAAGCACACATTCTACTCATGTAAAAACACCAGGCAGGCCCCACAAATAACCCAGAGATGCATTTTAAATAAAAGGACACATTCTACTCATGTAAAAACGCGCTGATTCCCGGACCATCCGTGGGACACCCTGCTTCTCCATGGCAGCAGAGGAGCTGCAATCTCGGAAGTGGGACACAGCTACCCCCCCCCCACAAGCCCTCATCCAACAGTCTCTCTGCTTCCCCAGGTCAGTCACCTGTGCCTCAAGGGAACTCATTCATTTCAATGACAATTTCTACCCAGTTAGACCAATAGGTGTACAGACGACATCACGCAGGACAGCCCCCTCACCCATACAGTACTGGCTTCAGTCTACATTTCTTTTTTCTTTACCGTTTATTGAGTTAGTTGACTTGGGAGCTTGGGATTTGTTAGGACTAAGAGTGGAGAAGCAGAGTGGTTTGCCCTTGCCTCCTAGCCCTGCTGCTGAACTTGCTTGGCTGCCTAAATCACTTGCTGCCTTGATGCTTTGGCAGGTGGGGCTCCCTTTTGTAGAGTTTAATGTCAGGGCTCTTCTTACTGATGTCAAAAGTGCTGAGACGGATAAGCTGGCCCTCCTCTTCTAGGGTATGAATACCCTTTCCCAACGTTTTCTGAAAACTTTGAAAGGCTTTCATAACAGTGTGTTCATCAACCCTATTGACCGTTGCAGAAATGAAAGAAGAGTTTCTTGCCCAAAGACTTCATTTAGCTTTAGTTGTCACATTGACCAAAAAGTATTTCTCTGTGTCATAATGTGCATATTGAACTACATACACAGACTTCAACTTTGCACTTCTCTTGGCATAGGTTGCTAGTTTATCAAACATACTGAAATTTAAAGTGGTGTGCACTGGCTAGTTCTGGAGTCTTCATAATCATTATGGCATCATCTAGTTACTAGAAGAATGCTTCACTGATTTTCATTGGATGCTTCTTCTGATTTCTGTCCAGAAACAGCCAAACACACGGTCATTGATGCCACCAAAGCAGGCTTTCTTCCTTGGCGTCAGTGACTGTGCTTCTGGCTGGTTTTGGGGAAATGTTCATATCTAGCAAAAGTCCAAGTCTTCTTGTTTTTAGGGGGCAGCACAAAACTCTTCCTTTTTGGGGGGGGAAGCATGGTTAAAGGATTCATGGGTTAGGTTCTTGTACGTGGCTTGCTCAGTGGTTTTATTGTGTGATTTTGTTTCCTGTTTTTGAAATTCTAAGTAATCCAGAATGGTTGTTGACCATGCTATAAGCATATTTACAGGATATGTAATATATTGGTTATTACTAAGCAGATTTGCAGAATTCTATACCTGCTGCCTAATTTACGATGTTTCTGCTAGTCATATGGAGGAAGAAAGAACCATAGATTCCATTCGGGGGGGGGGGGGAAGCAGGGTAGATAGCTAGCTGAACAACAGGAATCCCTGCTCAACTCTCCCTCTAGCTTAGCCTGGTCCAGCATGGTGCTCTTCAGATGCTCTCATCATCTCTGAACCTTGCTGGAGATGATGGGGAGTTGTGGTCCCTAACATCTGGATGGGACTGTGTTGGGGAAGTCTGCTCTAGCTCCTCACCACACACACTTTCCTGTCTGCCTTCACAGCTGGAAGTGCTACTGACTGTGGCGTCATGCGCCGAGAGAATTTGCAATACAAATCCACTTAAATTGTACAGAGGCAAGGCCCTGCCAAGGCTGATGGTCATCCTGTGTCCCCTATAGTAAGACAGAGCAACACAACACAACAGGGAGGAGGAAGGGTGATGCTGCTGCTGTATTCCAAAGAGGAGCAGTCGGAGGCATGAAGAAAAGAGGACAATGGGTGTGGTGCTACCCCCCTGCCCTACCTCGTGCTCTGAGGATAGGAACGAAGGTTGGAAGAGCATCCTTTTTGAGGCCCACTAGCAGGGAGCAGAGGTGGGCTGGCAAGCCCTTTTCAAGGGCTTGTGTGTGTGTGTGGTGTTTGTGTAAATATAGTCGCCATGCTAAATAGATCTCTGTTCTTGTTCATGTTTTTCAGAAATCCTACCAATGTGGATGCTTATTTTAATATCTTCCGGAGGAACCAGTCTTATTCTTGTGACAATTTGGGTGTAAGTACCCTACCCTTTTACGTTGAACTTACATACTGGTAGCACTTTGCATCTGTTTATCAGCTCTAACCCCTGTGCCCTCCTGCATTGCAGGAGCTGAAGCCTGTTGCTGCTGGACACTTTAGGGAAATATGGCTTCCACAGCAAGTTCTATAGGTGTCATATATGTGATGCTACACATGTGTATGAAGACAGCTAGCGGTTTTATGCCTAGGATTTCTTACAAAAGATTTGAATTAACTTCTGCTTTCCCTTTAAAAACCCTTACATTCCACACAGTTGTACAAAACTGCAGACCAATGAATGGAAACATTGCTTTGTCACAATAGGCTGCTTTCTGCAGATGCTCATACAGCCTTCACCGCCCTCAGTCCAAACAAGCAGGAGGCCTGGCCAGAGTTCAAGGATGTATTTGAGCCAGGCAAAAGCACTCAAGCATGGTCGTGTGGCCCAGGGAGTGTTGCAAAGACTAGATAGAGACCTGGAGGGCCACATTTGGCCCCTGAGTCTGAGGACCCCCAGCCTGTGCTTAAGAGATCTGTTATCAGTTCTACCAACATTTTTATTTTAACTTTAAAGCAGCCAAAGCTCGAACTGAGCAGCAGCACTGATATTGGGCGTTAGTTCTTCCCCTGCCCCATATTGTTTAAGCAAAGAGGATTGGGAAAATGGAATGGGGCAGCCTTCTTCAAGCTGGTGTCCTCCAGCTGTTTTGAATTACCACTCCTGTCAGCCCCAGCCGCGACCCTTGCCTAGGGTTGCCATATTCCTGTTAGGCAACCCCACTCTGGTTTCTGTCCTGCAAATCACCACCTCCCAGTGTTGCTTTGTAACAAGGAAAGGAGCCATAGGGCTTTCCCTACACTTTTGTGTAGAGCTTTCAGCTGATGCCCAGGGTCACATTTAAAGCACATGGGCTCCCCTGAAGAAACCTGGGAACTGTAGTTTGATAAGGATGCTGGGAATTATAGCTCTGTGAGGAGTAAACTAGTTTCCAGAATTCTTTGGGGGAGAAGCCATGGGCCTGAAATGTATGGTGCCTATATGACCATAGTTCACTACGATGGCCAAGGCTGGCATGGGAAAAGGGTGATTAACTACTCCAATGATCTGTTACCTGAGGTATCAAAAAGTAAATGAAGAAAATCAACTGCCCTGCATTTCCTTTTCCTTGGTAGAGATGTATGTGCTGGTGTCTGGCATGACTCCCATCTGTTTCAGGAGGAAGAATGTCAGTATCATGCCGATTCAGAATTCATCATCATTCATGAAAAGGCTGTGCTATAATAGTGGAATTTGGATGCTGCACTTAACTTTCTGTGCTGTTGATGTGTCTATTACACGATTACACTTTTATGTAATTCATTAAACTGCGTATGAACATTTTGTGAGCTTTTGCCGCAGCAGGGTAAGCGTATCTTACATGAGAGGTGGGGAATCTGTGGTCTTACTGGATGTTACTGGACTCCCATTAGCCCCAGCCAACATGGTCAGTGTTTGGAGATGTGGTCCAGTAACATTTGGAAGGCCACAAATCTCCCCATCGTACAGCTTGACCCCAAACCCCTTTATACTCAAGTCCCTTTTATTTCAGTGCAGCCTAGTCCCAAATGAATTACTTAGCAGTGGATAGGAAGTATGTTCACCTGTATGTAATACCAGCCCTGACTAATTTTTTCCACATCTCTCACACAGCATCATAAGTAAGTGCTGCAAAAAAACAATAGCTGCTCAATACATCAGAAAAGCAGAATCTGGACTTAAGAGGAGGGTGCAGGCATTTGCGAATATTGCAAGTGATGCAGAAGTACAAGAGCAAAGAAGCAAATTAAGTCCCATCAAAATGCACAGAAACAAAGTTGATTTTCTAGAAGATGAATCGGTGGGATTGTTAAGCAACGATGAAGTGACAGAACCACCCACCCCTGCTGGTACAAGTCCATCTCCTGACCAAATAGGACTAAGCGATTTAGACAGTAGCTTTGAAGACAAGTCAATACCCACGCTGGGAGATGAAAATAATTTTAATCCAAAGAACCGGCCACCCAATCAGCAGAGATTAGTTGACATAATGAAGCAGAATATGCCCTAGCTGCTGTAAGGTTCTTCACAGCTTTGCATAAATCTACAATTAGGAAACAGAGGAATAACTTCCTAAACAATGTTCGCAAGAAAGCTGAAAAATGAGTTTGCTTAGTGCTTGCAAATGGGAAGCAATTTTCAATCTCTCAGAACCATTAACAACACTATTTCTGGAGAGTACTGCAGCAGGATAATGTAGTTTCGAGAGGGCAGTGCATTGAAGTACACTCGTTTCCCCCCTCAAACTGGCAAACTGTCCAGTTTAGCAGATAATGGAAATTGTTGAAGAAGCTTACTTTACAAAGAACTTGCTGCAGAGCCAAAGTAGAATCTAGACCAAAAGCGATGCTGAGTTTAGAACTATTGTATTCTGTAAGCCAAGTGGAAAGTGTAAGGATATACCATTTACAATACTATAATCTCTGTGTATTCTGTGTGATTTGCATTGTGTATTGTTAGGAGTAGTTAGAAGAGTATGTTCAAAATGGTTAATCTGGAGCAACGTGACTTGGGCACATATCATAATACTGAAAAGTCTAAGAGCCTGTTAAAAAACCCCTTGAATAAATTGTCTAATATTGCTATCTACTTTGCTGCTTGTAATGCATACAGTCTAAACCAAATAATACCAGTATTAGCAGCCACTAGCACAGTGGGACCAAAGGCTTGTTCGGCAAATGACAGAGCAACCCCCGTTTCACCCTATACAAACTTGAAACCTTGTTTGCCTTTGACCCATTGTTCTGCTAAAAGAAGGGCAAAATGTACAATGGAACCCACAATCCCTTAATGTCCTGGAGGGGAAAAAGAGCTACTGCTAACAGGTGTTTTTAAATATTTTGTCAAAATATTTCATAAATTATCTTGAAATCTCGTAACTTACTGAATTCCAAATCACATTTACACATGCAACCTAAGCCCTTAAATGCATGCATGGAAACCTCATGCTCTGAGGCTGCTCCTGAGAGCCAAATTTCAGAATCAGCATTTGGGCAGGGGGCTGAAGTGCTACATATTATGAGTGATGGGAAGATGCTAAAGGAGCAAAACAGCACCTAAAATCCATTCAGAGAACGTTTGAGCTCTCGGGCATCAGCTGACACAGAGGTTTTTAGCTTTTTCTTCAGTTCCACCCTGGCCTGTGGAATGAACTGATTTTTTTTCATTATATCCACTTGCTTTCTGCATACTGGGCAGTGTAATGCAGAAAAGGACAGGGCTCTTTACTGTTAATAACTGGGATTTTGTGGGAAAGAAAAGGGGTTTTGAAGGGGCAACATGTAAGCATGAGAAAGAGCATCTGCTGAAATTTCTCTTAACACATGTATTAAAGTTACAGGGTCCAAGTTTCCCTATGCTGCATGTCTAAGGTAGTAGCTCTTTTCTGATGCCTTGCCATTCCACACCTCCTTTACTTACCAGATTTTCTACAATACTGTTTCCGCCTTCCATGTAAAAGGTAAAACCAGCCAACCCATAGCAGTAGGAATGCAGTTCAGAGCACACCGTTTAAGGGCGCATGTGCATAACAGTTGTTTCCTTTAGTACTGTGCTCACTTTAGCACTGGTCCCTATTCAGTGAAACAGCCCATCTCACATAGCGGACTGGGGTGCTGTTGCTTTGATGCAGAATAATATGTGGTGGTCCTTTCCCCCCTTTGGGTCTCCTCCAGCAGCATAAGAGAAGATGCTGGTTATCCAACAGCTACCTATTGTTTTATAGAAATGAAAGCTCCAATATTCAAGTATGCCATTTTATACCTTTTATGAAGTTGCCATATTTTTAAAGGACACGTGAGAAAATAAAAAATATTTTTATTAAAATAAAGGTTTTCATATTGCATTGCAAAGACTTTTTTTCTTTTTGTAAGAATACAAAACACTTGCCACGACATTTGACAACACAGAAACGCTGAAATTAATTTTCAGTTCCTCCTTTTAAAGTTCAACAATTTGGCAAAGACGATGCAACCTGTATACACTTCAAAAGTTGGCTATCATAATACTGATACAAAATACTTCATGTAGATAAAGTTCAGGTGCACAAGAACAGGGCACAACCCAGCAGACGTGTCTCCTGGGAATGTCCTCCTGAAGTGAATAGGAGCTGTACAAGAGCTCAGATTGACTTCAAATAGGCTTCTACCAGAGATCTTCCCACTGGATTGAGCCCCAAGAATTAAAACATATGCTTTGTATAAAATATGAACACACTAAAGTGTAAATTTAGATAGTATGCAAATACTGTAATATTTAGAATGACATATAAATAGCTTGAATTCTTCATAACTTTGCTTCTATAAAAAAGGTCAAGAGTAAACTGCATTTGCATCTGTATATTGCATACATTTTTTATGTAAGAAAGATGCTAGCTTAAAACATGATTGACATTGCGGGAGGGACATTCTGCAAAACCCTTCTTTGCATGTAGAATTTTACACAAACATGCTACTCTTTGCAGAATTAGGCTCATGGCTATATTCTTCCTAATAAAATATAGAATGTATTTACACAGACAGTTGAATTATTCGGTTCATTTTTTGGTAAGTTAAGTAGCAGCAATTTGTTTCACTTAGAAATTTATGTTTTAAAATATTCTGAACGATATACCTCTAAGTCAGGGGTTGCTAATCTTTTTTGGCTTGAGGGTCACATTCACTTCTGGCCAACCCACCCAGGGCTGCCTGCCAATAGTGGGCTTGGCCACCCTACACTCACACATGCACACACGGTCATGCATACACAGAGCGCCTCCCTTCTCCTTGGCTGATCTGTGTAGACCAGCGGAGGGAGAAGGGCTATTCCCTGCTCCTCACTCATCAACTTATTGATCTGATGACTGGGGAGGGGTGATCCCCTTCCACATCAGGGCCAGATGGGGAAGTTTAAACTTCTGCCCACCTCAGCTCCATGTCTGCATTATCCCCACTCCCTGGTTTTTGCCACCAGCATAACTGGTAGGGTGTTGGGGAGCACAGATAAATTTGCTTGGGGACTGTACCCCCCCAGGCCTGGTCGTTAGCCACCCCTCCTCTTAGTAACAGACAAATATTGTATAAAATTATTGCAAAGCTTTGGTTGGGGGGTGGGGAACTTGCATAACGATTTCCTCTTACATCGAAATCAAAATAGCTTCCTTGATCCAACAGTTACTTTGCCTTCACAACAGGTGTTCTGTCCTTGGGGACTGGACAGAGCAATAGACCAATCTAGCAGGCCCATAAGTAAGCTTAGGCTGCTGCTTTCTGTGTGTAGTTTATCTATGTGGCTGTGGAGGAACATTGGCAGGGACATGTGCTCCCAAGCCACCCCTGCATAGACAGAAGTGCACACTTTCATCCAACTTTTGATATAGGGAGGAATGCATAGCCCTGTATGCTGCATGAGACCTATTTTGTCTTGTTTTCCATCCCTCCAAAGATAGGAGGCCAGCTAGGGTAGGAAGGCTGCAAGTCCCAGAGGGCCAGCCTCCCCACTCGAAAGGTACAGCAAGTGAAAAACTTCTGTTTCCACTGCAGTGATAGTTCTGCTCAACATCTTCTTATACATGTTGTTGATTCCAACTTCCATCAACCCCAGCCAGCATGGTCAATGGCCAGGGATGACAGGAAATGTAGTTCAACAAATTCTGGAGGGCCATAGGTTCCCTATCCCTGTTTTAACAAATGCAAGGGTAAGGCAAGGCTCCTAAATATGAAACCCGACATGTACCGCATTGTAAGCATCATGCAAATACTTACTTCCAAATAACCATGTATAGTTAAGCTTCTTCAATCCCTACTGGCTCGAGTGCTGGATTGCAGCTTAAGGCTTGAGACAGAGGATGTTTTTTTCCTCCATATAGTTGTCCAGACAGTCATTTCTTTTGTCTTGCTACCATGTTCACTCAACACGTTTTCCTGATTTTTGAAGCATTGCAAAATTCTCCAAAACCGTTTGACCAAAAATGACAAGAGGATCAAAAGAAACGAATGAGCACACTACAGGCAGAGCCTTCAGCTCAGGGCGGGGGGATCGGTCTCCCACCTAAATTGTACATTATTGCTGGTGCTGTGTGGGGTAATCACTTTGGTCATATAGTTTCCTCTCGGAAACGTTATTACTGTTACATTATTAATACACCGTTAAGTTCTGAATGTCTTTCGCAAATCAAATTACAAACCTCACTTGCCACTACGTATTATATATTGTGGCTGTGAAAGTGAGCACAAGGCTCCAGAAGAAAGTACACTGTGCTTGCATAACCAGACTACAAGAAGAAGACATCTTGCGTGAAACTTCCGCCTGGGCTGCGATAAGTGCTGAAAGTGGCACATGGGATGCTAGAGCAGGACTGTCGGAGTTGATCAGCGATTCTATCTTTTCTGCTTCTTTATTGCAGGCTTCAATCTAGGGAAAAGCAAGAGTGAGCTTCCAAAGTATCTTTCTACTACATAAAACATCCAGTAGCTTCCCCCCCCTTAACCTATCCCCTCTCCCCCAATTTCAGATGGCATCCTTAAATGCTCCGGACCAGGTGTAGAGAACATGTTGGGCTACAACTCCCATCATCTCTGACCAGTGGTCATGCTGGCGGGGGCTGATGGGAGTCGGAGTCCAGTACCCCAGGATAAATTACCTTATCCTGACAGAAGACTGGGAATAGAAGTCAGATGTCGAGTATATACTTTGGAGTTTGCAAGACATCCTCAGAACACATTTGCTGCAATCCTGATAAGCATCAGCTAGTCATAAAAGTGGTTCACAATTTGCTAGCTATAGAAACCATAAAACCAGTTTGTTTGTTTCTTAGACCAGAGACATTCTGAGTTTTATTCATTCATTTCTTCCTAAAAAGAACTGGGATTCTGCACCCGCACCAAGCCTTATGAGGAACGGCTGAAGGAGTTGGGTATGTTTAGCCTGAAAAAGAGGAGGCTGAGAGGAGATACAGTAGCCATCCTCAAATACGTCAAGGGCTGTCCCATGGAAAAAGGAACAGGCCTGTTTTCTCCTGCTTTGGAGGGGAGGACTCAAGCCAGTGGCTTCAAATTACAAAAAAGAAGATTCCTTCTGACAGTAAGAACCGTTTGACAGTGGAATGGACTCCCTTGGGAGGTAATTGACTCTCCTTCCTTGGAGGTTTCTAAGCAGAGGTTGGATGGCCATCTGTCATGGATGCTTTAGTTGAGATTCCTGCATTTCATAGGGTTAGACTAGATGACACTTGGGGGTCCCTTCCAACTCTACAATTCTATGATTCTGTGATCCTCAATACCAGGGGTCAGCAAAACTTTTCAGCAGGGGGGCCGGTCCACTGTCCCTCAGACCTTGTGGGGGGGCTAGACTATATTTTGGGGAAAAAATATGAACAAATTCCTATGCCCCACAAATAACCCAGAGGTGCATTTTAAATAAAAGAACACATTCTACTCATGTAAAAACACGCTGATTCCCGGACCGTCCGTGGGCCGGATTGAGAAGGCAATTGGGCCGGATCCGGCCCCCGGGCCTTAGTTTGCCTCAATACAGACATTGGAAAAAGTGGATTTCTTGATCCTAGCCCAGATTCTGGTGGAATGGATATGATTTCATACCAGAACTCTCTCGAGGACCCAGATTCTGTTCCAATCAGTGATGGGCAATCAGCATCACTTCCTGGTGGTAGTCTCCCAGGAACTTTATCGGTCTTTTGATTAGTAGTTAGCTACACAGCATCTGCCAAATTTCAGCTTCAGGAAGCACGTGTGAGACAGAGTTGCTCCACGGGAGTCTAATTAACCAATTGGAGCAATTGGTTGGAGCTGCATTGCCATCAGGAACAGACTCTAAGCTGTTTTGTTCTTATTTATTTGCAGCGTTTCATTATTAACATTTATGCCTAACAAGATAAATAAAGGCCCATGCAATCCTCCGCCCCCCCCCCCATGGTGATTTATACCTGAAGAGGCTTAGGGTTTTGATCAACAGGTGTGATGAGGATCACGATTTCAGATTCTATGCTGAAGTATCCAAAAACATCACACTGTGGCACGGACACATGGAGGCGGATCTTTTGAAGTATTTCAAGTACAGTGATTGGCCTTTTGTTGGTTATCTGGAAGAAGAATGAAATTTCTGTACCATTTATGACATTTTTCAAAATTGTGTTAATCTGTTAGAGAGATAATAAGCTGGTATCATTAGGAAATAAGATGCATTTCCTTTCCATCAACAGAGATTTGCCGAGTACAAATGTCTTTTCAGATGGAAAAGGGATCGTTTTTCCTAACTCTATTAACTTTTCATCCACTACAGAAGGTACACGTTTCTGACAACTCCACACTCAATAATATATAAACAAAACTGGTGATCTGGGGACTGGGAAAAGTCTTCCTTTTCACTACAAGAATGTTGGATGTCTGGCATACCAAGTGGTTATAAACACACTATGGGAGGCAATCAGTTGGCAGGTAGCCTTCAATATCCACACTGAAGGAATATTGCAGATATAGGGTGCACAGTGCACATGCAAGAGCTTCCCCTTTTTTAATTTATGACTAAGATCATAGCATCCACTAGTAAAGCCTTGTTTGAACTCACCCCATTTTAATTGCGGCTGTAAATTCCATTGAATGTATTTTCAGACAGAAGTGGGTGCTGGACTACAGCCATAATTCCAGTGCTATTTTTCTAGAAAAAGAGGTGCCAGAACTCACTATGAAGGTTTCCTTCATTCTCTTAGAATGGCAGTGGCGCTCACCTGAGAGTTTCTGGCTAAAAAAAAAGCCCTGCATAATACTATAAGATTGTCATAAGAAAACTTGAAGCACTTACCTTGGCGAAGCTATCCAGCTTTTCTTTATCATACAAGACCCTGAGTATTGCAGCATACAAAGAACAGCAAGCTCCTGCCAAACAAGCAGACCCCCAGAGAGAGACAGAGTAGAGTGACTTGTAAGAGGAATGTACAGCTTATGGGTTCATCCTGTGTTCTCTAAAAATGCCAGAGGACTGTAAGGATCCTGTTGAGTGATACTGAAGGCCCATCTATCCAACATCCTGCTTCACACAGTGATCAACCAGATGCAAAACATGAAGGCAACAGCCCTTTCATGGACATAGCTGCATACATGTCATGAAGCTGGAATGTGTGCAGGCAGAGGAGAGTGACCAAGGGGATAAAGTGTCTGGAAACCAAGCCTTATGAGGAACGGTGGAGGAGAGAAGACTGAGAGGTGGCATGATAGCGTCTTCAAATATCTGAAAGGCTGTCACATGGAAGACAGAGCCAGAGGGTAGGAACAAGCTAAGGGATTCAAATTACAAGAAAGGAGATTCCAACTAAATATTAGAAAGAACATTCTGACCAAGTTTCGTTTTGGTTTCTCAGTTGTATTTATGTTACTGTTAAAAAAACACAATAAAATAAAATAGTAATAACAGTAAAAATATGCATTTTTAAAAAAGAGAAGGAAGGAAGGAAGGAAGGAAGGAAGGAAGGAAGGAAGGAAGGAAAGAAAAGAAAGAAAGAAAGAAAGAAAGAAAGAAAGAAAGAAAGAAAGAAAGAAAGAAAGAAAGAAAGACCATTCTAACAGTAAGTGCTGTTTGATAGTGGAATGGACCCCCTCGGAAGGTGATGGACTCTCCTTCATTGGAGTTTTTAAAACAGATGTTGGATGACCATCTGTCTCAGGTTGTTTGGCTGTGATTCCTGCATTGCAGGGGGTTGCACTAGATGGCCCTTGGGGTCCCAACTCTACAATTCTTTGATTTTATGGCTAATAAAAGAATTGCAGGCAGGGATGCTCTCATAGTTCCTTAGCAGGTGTCTAATTCTCTAAGCTTATACCATATAAGCTAATACCTATAAACATGTCTTATGGCAGCTGATTCTACAAGTTAAAAATATGTTGACCGAAGAAGGAAAACGAACAGTTCATTCTATGACTGCTGCTGTTCTAAACATTTGTAACACAAGCACAAGTCAGGGCCTGAGTGCACATCAGTTTTGCACAGGGCAAATTTGTATGGTGTTGGTTTGCAGGATGGGCACCTTTCTGTACATGACTTGTGCTGAACTGCACTTGAATCCTCAAATTTACGCAGCAATAGGAGTCACTGTGAGAACCATCTCCGGATTTGTCAGATTGCTCTTCTTCCACAGCAGAGGGGAGAAAGACTGCACTGGAGAGCAGGCCACTCTGTGCCCATACCTCCCCAAGGTGAAAACAGAAAATGTATGATTATGGGTTCTCCCAAGAGCTGCTCCCACTAGATTGTCTATCAGGAAATCTAATACAGGTAAGCAAGGCATCCTAAGAAACTATTAACATGAGTCTGGCCAAACTGCGAGAGGCAGTGAAGGATAGGCATGCCTGGCGTGCTCTGGTCCATGGGGTCACGAAGAGTCGGACACGACTGAACAACAACAAAAGGCATCCTAAACTATGCTCCTTCCAATAGGTCCCACTCCACTACTTTTCTATGGCTGCCTTTCAGAATATCAATATCCGTTTTCTGACCTGGTGGGGTAACTGACTTGTATCCAGTTGCTGCAAGACGAGGACATGTTACAGATGCACATTCTCCTTGATAACTGTAGTCAGAAAGGACTCCTACAGCTTGACAAGGTCCCTTGTAATCTATAGCCACACGATCAGAATAGGCAGCGCACACATTGTTGTAGGTTTCACCATTATGGCCACATACCAAATCAACTGATTTGCAAAATGACTGGAAAATGGAACAAAGTGGAAAATGGAAACAGTATAGATCTACAATTCATAGCAAATTAAATGCATAATGTAATCTCTGAAACTACTCAGCAAACTATACAATTATCAGAAACTGGATAAAAATATATTAAAAGTTCTGTTCCACCTTTCTCCCATAATAACCTAGGCTAGCAAACACCAAAGTGATAAATCAATACTATTGAAAATAAAATGAACATGTATTTGAAACCTCTAAAAACATGAACATTTGATAATGCCTAAAGCAGTCACATGCCCTCACAGTTAACAATGTCAAGGTTGCCAGAAACAGTATCTTTCAGCCAGCAAATGTCTGGGGGAACAGGAATGTTTTAAAGTTCTTCCTAAAAGTTAATAATTAGAGAAACAGCTGTATCTCAGGGAGGGCATTTCTTTCGCAAAGTGGGAACTGCCATGTGTCAAGGCCAACCAGGCACCTCCCAGTGGCAGCGCCATCAATGGTTCCCTGCCAATCGTGGGGCCTGAAACTGTTGATACTGGGGGGAGTGACTTGAATGAGCCACTTCAGGGTGGAAAAAAGCAGCGGTGTGAAAACTTCTCTAAGCCTACTGAGAAAGTGAAACGCTATGGACTTCACTAGTAAAATCATTGTTTTACACTGTCATTAACCTCTTCTTTAGGCTTTGTGAATGCCCGCACGTCACAGTAGTTCAAATTTAAAAGAATTGTGGGGGAAAGCTCTGACTGAAATTAAAATCTTGAATGATGCCAGAAACAAAGGAAAGCTGAAGAACCTTCCTACAATACTGTGCTGAACTGCTTTCAATTGTAGACTGCAAACTATCTTTCTCCTAGCTAGTATGATCTCTTACAATCCCCAGGACACCATAAAAATAGCAGATATATGTGGTGTATCCCATGGCATGCAAAAGGGATACCTACCTATGTTTTTGACAGGGAGCCCCAATGGGCTGTTTGACATGGCTACACATTGGCTCAGCAGTAATAATTTTAAAAGCCACGGAGAGAAAGCAGACAAAATGATGCTCGGCTATACTATTTGAGTGCAGGTGGAGAATCAAATGAATGAACACTCCCCTAAATAGAATACTCCTTGCATGTATAAAACTTGCAAGAAGGCTGAAAGTTAGTTTTGTCTTTAACATGCATGTCTGAGAAACATTTTTATGGAGGCGGATTCAAACACCTGACCCAGTCGGAAATTGTATAATCAACTAAGAGATATTAGGTGGTATTAATACTCCCAATACTTTGGTTTCTACCATTATAGTAGTACTATAAAGATCAAAATTAAGATGGAGTTTGAGGAGTAACAGAAGTTCCAAATCATTAATTTGACACCTCAAAGCCCCAGAAGGACTGTGTCATTATCCATATTGACTAGCAGTTTCAGCTCAGGTGGCACTGTGCGAATAAATGCCTTTTTAGTAAAATACCTGTATATGATGCATTCAAATTCTCTCACCTGTTTAAATATAGCATAGAGGAAGCACAAAGCAGGAAAAATGACCCAGAGAGGAACAAGTTTGGTTGGGTCCACCTTAACAGTGGAACAATAAAAACCATATTTAAGTAATGTTTAAGATTATTCCATACCTGACATGGACCTTTATATGATACACTTTTCCCTTTTTGGTGTAGAACACATGGACTGCTATATTCTATATTGTCTGTATCACAAACAGGATCTCGCAATTGGT